>JBAJHW010000005.1:198464515-199124515 GCA_037013535.1 Intellagama lesueurii
CACCTACTAAGCTCTCCCCAGAGAGCTCTTGCACCCTTCCCAGCCTGGTGCACTGCACTCCAGCGAGACCCCTCTGGAGTGTCAGAGTACACCAGAAGCTTTGCTGGGGTATCGCTAGTGCCACACAGCCGAAGGCAACCCCTGTTCATCTTCAGCCCTCCAATCTATTCACTATCAGGATGACCAAGGAATGCTACAAAGACGTTTTACTGTAAACGGCCCCCTTTGATACCCCTGAAATCGTTCTCACAGTTTCCCAGCCACAGAACTCTTATCAAATAGAAACATCTTGGAGGCCCTGGCAAAAACTACCAAAAATACTTTTCTGTGTGGTTATCTCCACTGAAACCCAGAGAGGAAACTGGGGGAAAGCAATGCCCAAGGAACAAAGAACACACCAACTCTGCCAGCCTGGAGAAAGAAGAAGTTGATGATACATCACCTGTCTTAAAGACCGGGTTAGCTCAGCATGCTTTTATGGTTGGTTTCTACAGTAACCTTTTAAAAAAAATCATTTGCAAATAATTCTGACTATTTCTGACTATTTGGGGGGAGCGGGGTTGGGTCAAGATAATCAGAGACAGCTATGTGGAATCTTGCATATGCCTACTGAGAAGTACATCTCATGGTACTTGTGAAGATCCCCAGTCATCCAGGTGAGGTTATCTAGAGGCTGAGTCATGGCAACTGAGACTTCTTTCTTATTAGGTTGCTACTCGCCATGGCACCACAGGAACCCGCCATCAAATGGACAAAGAGGAAAGAGGCCTCAACATTTATGTACTGGATACGATAACCATAGGTACTCAGGCTGTAGAAACAGACTGACAACTGTGAAGAAACTGAGAACTTGAGGAATATGAAATATGGAATTCAGTTGCTGAACTCCTTAATGTTAATCCTAAAGTTAGGGATAGGTACCGCAGCCAAAACTGTGCTCACGACCCGGGGTTCAATCCCAGGTAGCCAGCTCAAGGTTGACTCAGCCTTCTATCGTTTCGAGGTCGGTAAAACGAGTACCCAGCTCGCTGGGGGGGGGGGGGGGCAATGTGTTGTTGTTTAGTTGTTTAGTCATGTCCAACTCTTCGTGACCCCATGGACCAGAGCACGCCAGGCCCTCCTGTCTTCCACTGCCTCCCGGAGTTGGGTCAAATTCATGTTGGTCTCTTCGGTGACACTGTCCAACCATCTCGTCCTCTGTCGTCCCCTTCTCCTCTTGCCCTCACACTTTCCCAACATCAGGGTCTTTTCCAGGGAGTCTTCTCTTCTCGTGAGATGGCCAAAGTATTGGAGCCTCAGCTTCAGGGCAATGTGTAGCCTGCATAATTAACTTGTAAACCGCCCAGAGAGTGCTTGAAGCGCTATGGGGTGGTATATAAGCAGCACGCTTTTTCCTTTTTTTTTTTTTAATTCATCTATTTATCTATCTATTTATTTATTTATTTTTAGGGATAGGGTTAGTGAGTGCCTGGGAAAGTGGCCAAACAGGCCTGTAAAAGGACCATTCACGCCTTTAACTTGCCTCCTACACTTCAAAGAAAGGACAGAGGGAGGAACTGGGGCTTCCATGCTTATCTTTTATCAGAGGGCGTATCAAAGCAGCCCCACAAGGACTCTGATATTTATTCATTTATTTATTTTATTCATTACATTTATACCCCACCCATCTAGTGCCGAGGCGCTACTTGGAGCACCTAACAACATTTGAAAACAAACCCCAGCTGCCCGTCCCTCTAATACCTTAACTGTAACCCTGGACTTGAAAGGAGTCAGCCCACTTCCTTCCCAGAGAGTTAGGCAAATTTGGATGGTGGGAAAGGGAGCAGATCAGGAAGATTTCTTTTGTTCTGATGGCTTAAGAAGTTGTTGGCAACAGGTGCAAATTGGCCCATTTACTTGTAAAAAGGGAATTAGGAGAACTAGCTAGTTTAGCTTAGCCCATCTCTGAGGAGAAAGCATGTTTGCACCCCTGCTGCTCGGCAATGCCTAGAAGGGGCTCAGTCTGACTCTGAGAAAGAAACGGTCTGTGTTTGCCATCATCCTATGAAGCTGTGCTGGAAGGATGCAACTCTGTGAATGTCACAGAACTATGCTAACTCTCCACCAAGGTGTGGGTATTAGATAGGGCAGATTAGCTTTTATTATTTTCCTGTGTTTTCTTCTTGAATGCTTTTAAGTATGTCTATTCATTTGCTCTGGCAATCTGAAAAACCTTTTTTGCAACCATTAAAACTTTCAACCTTTCGTCTTTTTGAATTGTTTCCTTTCTTTCTTTCTTTTTCTTTCTTTCTTTTTAATAAACTACGAAAACCCTTCTCAGCAGCTGTCTGGATTTTTGGCTGAGAGGGTCTGTGGTACTCAAACCAGTCCTTGCCTCAACCAGCTACTGGGATTGTGTGGTGTTTGTCTGTGGGCGTGGTGGCAGCTACCTAGGAAGGTTGTTGCGCTAGTTCTAAGGGCCCCTCCTTGGATGGTGTTGTTGCTTTGACTCCTTGGAGCGTCGCTAAGTCTGGGAGACCAAGCAGGTTGGAAGCGATACAGTTCCAGTCAACTTCCACAGCCCTCGCCACATCTGGCTCCTCCTCGGGCTCTCCCACCCCAAGAGTGAGCAAGAGCGGTGTGGCGGAGGAGCCACAGAGAGGGAGCCTTGATTGGGAACCATGACAAAAACCAGTGCCAAGGAAGTGGACAGAGACAGACAGAAGGGAGTTAGCCAGTTTCAGAACGTCTGCCTGGACACATGATTGCCCCGGCCAGCCTGGGAGGCAATTTTCATGAAAACAGGCAGCCAAGGAGAATGCTCAACATGTAGGTCCAAATGAGCACGTCCTAAGATTACCATCAGTGCTGGTCCTATTTTCCAGCCACATGCTCAGAGGCTTGAGGCTGGGACCCCCACCCCACCCCCAGCTAACAGGAGCACAGAGGTGGTGAAGCCTTCGCTACAGGTCAAGCTGCTAAAACGGCATCAGCTGAACCATCTTGGAAGGGAACACAGGAGCAACCAACTGCCAGAAACTCCAGACAGAAGGGAAGGAAAGAATAATGACTCCAATTTAAACGACAGGAGACCGCTTTGGGTTACAATGTTCTCATTAGGAAACATGCCTTTTATCATCCCAAGCTGAGAAAGAAGGAATGGGGGGGAGTGAGCGCACAGCCTCAGCAAGTGCCAAGAAAGCCACGGAGCAGGCGGGAAGGCAGGCCATCCAGATCGCCCCCAGCTGAGACGCTGGCCGTGAGTGACACTTTTCATTTCCCTCCCCTCCGAGGACACAATGGAAACAACCCCCCCAAGGACAAAAGCGATGCGTCAGCAAGGGAGCCTGCCTCTCCCGGCCCTTTCAAGTCAGAAGGACAGTTGATTGGCACCATGTGTCTGTCAGGGTGATGGGAACAAGTCCTGCGAGCAGGCGAGATAAATTTCAGCCCCTCCAAGCTGGTTGATATTAAGAGGGTAAGTGAATCATCTTTACGACACGCTGTAAACAAAACACACTGGCCGTCACCATGGGAGAGGTCCGGTAGCGTGCCGTGCCACCGCCGTGTTGCGAACCTCTTCAAAGTATTCGTGCCGTGCGGGCCATCGCTGGAAAATGTGTGGGACCCTAATGAGGGGCAGGCTTGGGTCATGGCGGCCATGGCAGCCTTCGCACGTTTCCGCTTTCTCCTTTCCAGCGCTCCCAGGCGTTTGGTAGGAACTATGGGGGTGGCGAAAGAACAGCTGCCCGCAACATGTGCTGTCCCCAGTGGAGTCCAGGGCCAGTCCTGGGACAGCCAACGTGGAAAAGCTGGCCTAGGCTGGCTGGAAGGGACTCAAAGACTGTGGGATCTTAGGCGACCCAACTGCTTCCCGACACGGAAAACTTCATACAGAATCCTCACCATCAACATGCATGCACGCAAAGAGGATAACCAACATGAGCCAAACCAACAAAGCAGGAACAAGTAATTCCACTGCCAAAGCACGAAGACACCGATAAAGCAAGTCCCTGCAAAAGACTTAAGCGAGTCGTGTGTGCACTCCTATATATCTACAACGATCCACCAAGTGGATGTTGAATTGATCAGAGAGACCCAGAGCCAGCACAAGCTCCATCAGCCATGTCTTCAGAAAGGCAGGTTTGGGTGGGCGCAATCAATCCAAGCCTGGCAGAAACAGTGGGGCAAAGGGTCAAATCACTGAGTGATTTGAAAAAATAATTCTTGATCCTATTGAGTTCAAACAAAAGAAAAGCAAGGAAATGCCCAAAGATGTCGTAGCCATGTTAGACAGTCTCAGAATGTTGGTCAAACCAAAGTGGGAAGAAGCAATAGAGGAAGCAAGAAATGCAACGGTAAGTCTTCAGAGACTAACAGATTTGTTTCAGCATCAGCTTTCAGGAATCAAAATCCTCTTTTTCAGATGCAAGAAGTACAGGAAAGTAAGGAAAGAATAGCTACCGGTCAGAAGCCCACATCCTCCCTACAGGACCCACAAAGGCCACACTCTTAACTCACCCTCCTTCACTTCTGGGCCACCAGATGTGGCCACTGTTGCTGGCTTCCCCCACCAGTGGCTAATCAACTGTGGGAAAAGCAGGGCCCTCATGCATCCACTCCCGCAGCAGCTCCACACACAAAAACAAATGGGGCCAGACAAAGAGATCCTTTGCCACTGGCCACTGACTCTGTCCTGGGCTCAGACCTACCGTAGAGGGACCACCAGCACATCTGAGCTTCCTGGGACATCTCTGCAGCTCCGTGGGCTGAAGCCCACAGAGCTGGTTTCCTTTAAAAGGCCACTGCCTTTCCACAGTGGGCCTTTGTGACTTGAGACAATAACCAGGAAAGGCATGGCCCTGCCCATCTTTCTTAACTACCATGCCCATCAGCCCGAGCCAGCAGAGCCAATAGTGAGGAATGGTGGAAGTCATGTCCTGATAACGTTGGGAAGACTACACTTTCCCCATTCCTGCCCCCCCCCCCGGGTCTACAGTCCAGTTTATTTATTTATTTATTTATTTAACTTATATGCCACCCACTCTACCCAAAGGTCTCTGGGCGGCTTACAACAATTAACAGTTAAGTTGCAAAACGTGGTCTAGCCTGTTCTAGGGCTGGGCAACACTTTTGATCAAGGGGCTGATTTTCTGCCCCTGGGATCCTCCAGGGACCACTCAGACCACCAAAAAGGTCCTACAAGTCAAATAATGAAATGGTAGAGATGGTGAGACCTGTCCCTTCACCTGGTGTGTGTGTGTGTGTGTGTGTGTGTGTGTGTGTGTGTGTGTGGTGCGTGCGTGCGTGTGTGTGTGTGTGTGTGGTGCGTGCGTGTGTGTGTGTGTGTGTGTGTGTGTTTTGCTTTTTCCCCTTGTGGGCGAGGGAAGAGAAGGCGGTCTTGGGCACCACCCAGTCCGTTTGCTGCGCTGGGTGAATGGCACCTTGCCACCAGGCAAAGGACACTAAGGCACAAGGGAGTGCCAGGGCAGGGGATGGGAAAAAGAGAAGCGCCTTTGGGATAACCCATGGGGAATAATCCTTTCTCTTCTCAGTGAAAGAGAGTTATGCAGTAAGTGGATCTCAACGGGCCCTGCCCAGATGAGGAACGCTTTGGAACTAGTCATCAGGTTATGATGAGCATGAAATACGTAAGGCCCACAAAGGCTGATCATAGTAAGCCTCGTTAAATATTTAAGGCATAATTAATTACTCAAGACAACCACAAAAGTCACAACTAGCAAGAAATAGTTGTTCATGAACCCTAATGATCATCTTACCCAGCGATTTACATTCCCAGCAAGACACAAGGACAAATGTAGCCCCAGAAGCAAATTGGCAGGCGTCCACGTTCAGCACAATCACTGGGCCTGATCAGAGGTCTGCCAATTGCACAAGAACACACACGGGCAGGCACGGAGGTCAGCAAACACTCCGTTCACAGGAAAACGTCTCGGTTGAACCCGTGATGTTAGGAGCTTTCTCTGAGAAAGTGCAGCCGTTCAGGGCCACTCCCTTCAGGCAAAGGATAAGAAACTATCACAGTCCCTGCTCTTTCATTAGCTCCAGCTTCAGCTCCCTGCTTTGGGGCGGACCTGCCACTGCCCAGAGCAGAGTAGCAGGCCTGGGTCCCAACGTGGCAGTGCCCAAAGAGCCCTGAAGCTGAACCCGGCTGAAGGTCCTCCCTCACCTGACATCCTGTTCCCATAGGAGGGGGGCCAGCCATTCTTAGGGAGGGCAGGAACACAATAGCAACTTTCTTGTTTCTTCCTTGTAACTTTTATTTCACCCATCGTATGCCAAATTACCAGATGAATTTTTCATCCACTAGCAATGAAAACTATTGCAAAGACATGGAAGTATGGGCAACGAGCACTGCTAGCGGCCAATCAGAATGTCTACATGGGGGAATGGGAATGTTGAATCTGCAGAAGAGCCTGGATTGGTTGGAACCCAGTGAAGAGCAATCTTCCTTTGCCTCAGTCATTCCTTGTAGGTGGGTGAGCTCCTGGTGCCTTCCATCGTGAGTTGTGCTGCTGACTCCTGTGCCTCCATCTGGGATCCTTTCCTCTTTTTTTGGCTTAATAGAGGGGCACTTCCTTGTATTATTTTGCTGCTTCTGTGCCAGCATGCCTTCTTGGGATTATTTTGTGGATTCTTCCCTCCCCTCCATTTCTTTGGGAATTTTTTCCTGTCTTTGGTCCTTTCTTTTCTTGGATTATTTTTGCTGCCTTCCCAATGGACTCAGAGTGCAGACAGCATAAAGCGGTACAGGGGAAAGAAATTTCCACATACAGTATTCCGGAATTTTTGTTTTGGGAAGGACTTTGTATTTTTTGCCTTTATCTGCTTGCTTGCTTGCTTGCTTGCTTGCTTGCTTTTCTTGGTTATCGGAAAAGAGGGTTCTCTGTGCGTGTGCATGCGCGCATGCATGTGTATATGTTATTGTGATTTTTCTTCCTTGTGTGTTGAGCGGTGCTTTCCCTGTTTGATTGATTTTTTAAATAAATGTTATTTGGTTAGTTTATCATGTTAAAGGTTATCTTTTGGTGGTTTAGGGGAGACTGTTTGGAGTGGGGGCGGCTAATTGTACTACTACCTGATTTTGGATTAGACTGGTTCTTTGTTGCCTTGCCTCAGCTGTTTTTTTGGAGTAGTTTTTATCGGTTCTTTACAACTTTTTGGACTAGTACCAGAAAACATGAATGGGGAAAAACAAATGAAATTATCCAAAAGAGGCAGTACGTTTAGTGTAAAATGAAAGGGCAAATGCATGAAAAACACAAAAATGAAAAAGACACCCACCAAAAGAACTCAAAATGAGACAAGCACAAACATTTTTGCCATGCACATCCCTATCGGAAACTCCCTGGGAGCAGGAAATGGTAAAACCACTGCTTAAATATCTCAGAAATCTTGAAGACCCTGTTAGGGTTGCCATAAATCATATGCGACTTTACCACACATAACATACACAACTGAACAGGGGATAATCATTTGTCTTTAGAGCAAAAACACTAAGCAAAAGTCCACTCTTCTCATAAATGATGGGGCTCCACAGGAATTACTTATTTAGGGTAAAGGTTACATGAACATAAGCCAGGTTTAATGATGTATATGAAGCACGTGAAGAGGCAACTGACACGTCAATGCATAGGCCAAAGCACGTAACAAAGCCCCATTAGGCAGCTTTGGGATTGAGGGTGGTTTTCTAGATGCATAGAGCTTTAGAAGCACCCCCACCTCCCTAGATTTATTAGAGAAAAGAAAATATAACTTTCGAATTAATCTAACTAAAGTAACAGAACACCACATCCCAAGAACCAAAATGCTAAGCAAACAGAAAACATTTGCCAAGAATGTACAACTCCCTGCCAGAGGCACGTGTAAAGCACACCACTGCACACTTAGAAGGGAACAGCGAGTGCAAATCAACCAACAGGTGAGATCCAAGCAAGTGAGGCCAAGGAAACAAAGTGCTTCAGGCAAGAAAGCTACATCCAACCAAGGAGGAGGCATGTGCTACAGCACGGCTGGCCCAAAGGGAAAGGCAGGAGGCGCACCAGCCCCGAGTAAGTGTCCTGCAGCCTGCGCTCCACGACATGCTGCCAGTGGGTTTGATTCTGACGCTGCAGTGCCATCTTGCGCTGCAAAGAGAAACTGCTTCTATTCCAGGCGCTCAGACCATGCTGAGCAGCAGAGGACCAAGGCCTGTCCCTTGCCTTTGCCCAGAGGAGCTAGAGATGGGGAGAGCAACCAAGCCCCTTGCCAGCTGCCAGACCCTGGCAGTCACCCCACGCACACACTGCCAAGAAGAGCAGGTGGACCAGGACAGTCGCCGGCCTGGCAAGGCTGAAGGTGTTTGCCAACTTTATGAGCACGTCCTCCTTTGGGAAGGCTACTAAAGACACCAGTCCTATTAGAAAACTGAAAAACAGAGCAGGAGTCAGTCAGCAGATGAAAAGTATCATACCTGTAGCAGAAAAATTTCAGAAAAGGAACTTCGACTCTAAGAATCACCAAGATTTCTCCAGGTGGCGGAAGGACAGCGTGGAGTCATACAACACACCTCACTGAAACAAAGTATGCCCCTACTTAACGCACGTTTAGCCTTTCCATTACCTGCAGGAAGAACTATTTCCACTGGTTGAACCTTGCCTCAACTACGTTGCTGGTACCCTTAACATGCTGAGCAGGACTCAAGAGATTCCATAAGGTCCTGTCCTTAACAGCCCTGTGCAGGTCTTGCAAACTAAGGCCTGGGGCTTCCTTTACTGAGTCAATCCACCCCATCCCTCTTTTCCTACTGCCTTCATTTACTTTCCCAGGCTTTAAACACATAGCTTCCTAACCTGACCATGACAAGAAGCCTGAGGAACAGCATGTTCTGGTTTATTAAAGCCTTTATAGCTTTTTTTTTAACTATCAAAAGGATCCACAAAGCAGCAAAGAATATTATTATATCTCTATTTAGGCATCCTGCTTTGCCTAGGTGAGAAACCCATTCATTCCACACACTACACCCCAGTGTGCTCATGCCCCCATGCACTCTTTCTTTCCCTCCTTCCTTCCTTCTTCTTACTGGTTGTTCCTACTGGTCTGTTTGCTCTCTCCACTCAGGACTCATACCATCACCTAGTTTCCCTCCGGCAGAAATAGACCCCCTATATAGAATACTGAAGTTAAAAAATCCCCAATTAAACCAACACCACTTTCAGCCTACATTGTTTGAAGAGGTTTTTTTCTCCAAATCACAGCATGTGGTCACTCAAGTATACAGTCTTTGAAAAGAGTTGGCAGGCATTTAGGGGAGCACAGACACCAAAGGGAAACGATCTTCTATGTGCTGTTTACCTGGCACACTCAGGGAAAAGGGAAAGGCACCACCCAATGCCTGTGATCAGAAACTACTAAAAGCTGATGGCTTGCAGGCCTCAACAGATGGGAAACCCTGACATCTGAGCGTTCAGCCTGGAGGCAGGCGGTGCATCATGATGGCCTCTCCCAATTTGAAGAGACCCTTGTCCAGCAGGCCGAGGCAAGGAGGCCGTCCTGAAACCAGCAAAATCAGGGAGCTGGACAGGGGACAGTATTGTATTTGTCTTCAGTGTGGAAGGGATTGTCACTCCCGAATTGGCCTTCTCAGCCACACGAGACGCTGTTCCAAGACCTCTATTCCGAGCACATTACCATCATCTCTTGAGACTGAAGGACGCCTACTACAGTGCAGGCCCAGCTGCAGGAGTCAACCAGTGCAGGAACTGAGGCTGAGAAAACAGTAGCGCCCATACAGATGCGTGCATTCCTAGGTGTTTTCAGCCTTTGGGAGATATTTCAGGACAAACACACAGTTTCAAAACTGCTTGTAAATACTTAGTTCATACCCAGGGGGCAAGGCTCTTGCACTTGAAGTTTATCTAACATACTTTACAGAAAATTCTAGAAAATGCCTATAACCAGGTGCTACGAGCAGCTAATGGCCAGGGGCTCAACAGGGCCCACAGACACTAGAGCAGGGGTCTCAAACATGCGGCCCGGGGGCCATTTGCGGCCCGCCGGACGATAGTTTGTGGCCCCCGCCTTGCCTCCCCCCCGAAGCACCCACGCGTCCTCTGCTGTCAAGTCGCTCCCGGCCCGTCCTCGAAGACCACCTCCAAGCCGCCAACAGCAGCTGCCGCCGCCACCTCTTCCAGGGAAGCGGCTCTCTTTCTCTCTCGGCACCCCCAGCACCAGCCCGGCCAGCGGCCGTCTCAGCGCCCGGCGGTGCTTCCTCCTCCTTCTCCTCCTCCTCTTCGTCCTGCTTCAGCTGCCTCGGCTCTGGAGGCTGCCTGGGCTCGCCTCGCAAAGTTTGCTCCTCTGTCGTGGTGGGGTTTAGCTGCTGCTGCTGAGTGCGCCTTTTTTTTAGGGGGGGCCCTCAGAGGAAGGTTGCCGGACCTCCGTGTGTGTGTGTGTGTGTGTTTGTGTGCATGTGCGTGCACGCACCTGTGGGGGGGGGCGCGCCCCATTCTGTTTAATTTCGCGGGTACTGGTGGGGGCTTTTCTCCTTTGACAAGGTGAATTCTGTGAGGGTTTTTTTTTTAAATTTTATGTCGTGCCCTCCTCCCCCCGGCTAGGCGGTCGCCGGCGCTCCCTCCCTTCTCCGCTTCTTTGTCCTGCTGCTGGTGGTGGTGGTGGTGGTGAAGAAGGAGCCGGAGGGGGTCGTGGCCGGGCGACGAGGGCTCGCACACCCCTCCTCCTCCTCCTCCTCCTCCTCCTCCTCCTCCTCCTCGGAGCCCCAGCTGGGCTAAGGAAACTCCCGCGCGGCTTCCTCGGGCTCTTGCTCTGCTTGGCGGAAAATCTGATGCGGCCCAGCCTCACTCAGACTCTGCCTCCAGCGGCCCCCAGGTAAATTTAGTTTGAGACCCCTGCACTAGAGGGAACCAACTCTGAGATACTACCAACCCAGTTATTTAAGCTGGGACATCGGTAGTGTCTGGACACACGTTTCCAGTGCTTACTGTCCCAGGGATCGTTCAGGACTAACAAGCAAAACCTGAAACTAAAATGTACTGAGTTGTATTTATGCTGCTCCTCTCTCCAAAAAGCCGATGGAAGTGTACCAAGGTTCCCACTAAGCTGGGGGGGTGCACCCGTGCACCCGAATCCACTTCCCTCTGTGCAGCAGTCTTCTATCTCCGCCCAGCAATCGCGTCAGGTTCCGGCTGTGATGGAAGCCAGCATGCGGGGGCGCAGAGTTGCACACACACGCAGGGGCAGAGTCGAGAGAGAGAGAGGCAGGGTATTTTCAGCCCCGGCCAGCAGGGCTGAAAATTAGAGGGTATGTTGAAGTATACATTAAAATCCTAACCCAACGAAACAGCTATTATGTGCCAGCCAAAAATAATCTGGCAATTTAAAAACATTAAGCAGCAGATAACAAAAACCGGAAATCAGCAGCAGAGGAAACCCAGCAGAGCAGTCAGGGAAGCAGATTGCTCCAAATACGGAGAGTCATAGAGTTACAGAGTTGGAAGAGACCACTGAGGCCATCCAGTCCAACCCCCCTGCCATGCAGGAACATCCATCAAAGTACTCCCAACAGATGGCCATCCAGCCTCTGCTTAAAAACCTCCAAAGAAGACGACTCCACCACCCTTCGAGGCAGCCTATTCCACTGCCAGACAGCTCTGACTGTCAGGAAGTTCTTCCTACTGTTCAGATGGAATCTCTTTTCCTGTAGTTTGAAACCACTGCTCCTTGTCCTAGTGTCTGGAGCCGTGGAAAACAAACCTGTCCCTTCCTCGACATGACATCCCTTCAAATATTTAAACATGGCTATCATGTCCCCTCTTAACCTTCTTTTTGTAAGGCTAAACATTCCCAACTCCCTAAGCCGCTCCTCGTAGGACATGCATGGCTTCCAGAGCCTCGAAAGCAATCTGCCAGAGAGACAGGTCGAACATGGTGTCACCAATAGTCTTCCAGGAAGGCTGTGAAATGGAACACCACAAGAGGAGTTCAGAAGCTGTGGCGCCACCATGAACGCGCAGCCTGGTCCAGCCTGAGCTACTCCCTACCATGTTTCCAATTGTGACCAAACTCAGTGGAGGGCTGCCTGGAACCTATCGGCGGGCCCTTAAGGGAAAGGAGCCAGCATCCTCTGTACTGGACACAACCACTGGGAGGAAAGCACGGCCTGCCTCTGGCCCCCACCCCAAACAACGACCTCCTGGCTACACGTTGGCCCCAGCTGTTTTCCTGCTGAATTCTTTAAAGTGAAGCAGCTCCACATAGTTCAAGGTGGACAAAGCCCAGGGCTCCGGGGGCAGTGGGGATACCCCCTCACCTAGCAGATGCGGTGGCGGCAGCAGCAAAAAGGAACAAGCTTTAGAACAAACGTATTCACTTAGAAACAAGGTGCAAAGGAGAGGACACCTTGTTTTGGAGCAGAACGTTTCTGAATCCTTGAAGTTTAGAGCTTCAAAACAAGGCATGCAGGATGGGAGGCAAAGTGGGTTCATAGCCAGCCCTGAGCCAACAGCCCCAAACTGCAAAGGTCTCTTCTAGGGTCTGCCCCTAAAGAGAACTGTCTGCAACTCCAATGGAACAGTCCTGTTCCCCTCCCTCCCCCCCCCAACTCCAATCCAGTGAGGCAACAGAGATGAATGCCATGGTATCCTATCACACTGTCTTTGACCTCAAGACAGATCAAAATATGAGGAAAAACTTCCTAACTGTTGCAGCAGTACGGCAATGGAACCAGTAACCTTGAGAGGTAGTGAGCGCTCCAACACTGGAGGCATTCCAGAGAAATATAGACAACCACCTGGCAGATATCCATTGAGGGGGATATCTGATGGCCTTAGAGGCCCCTTCCGACTTCATGATTCTATGATTCTACATTTAGCTTTGAGAAAAGACTGATGGGAGATATGATAGTACTCTTCAAATACTTGAAAGACAGTCTTACAGAGGAAGGGCAGGATTTATTCTCAATCATCCCAGAGTGCAAGACATGCAACAATGGGCTCAGGCTATACGAAGCCCGATTTAGGCTGAATATCAAAAAAAACCTCCTAGCTGTTAGAGCAGTACAACAATAGAACCCATGACCTCGAGAGGTAGTGAGTGCTCCAACACTAGAGGCCTTCCAGAGAAATGTAGACCACCACCTGGCAGACATCCTTTGATTTGTATTCCTGCATCGAGTAGGGGGTTGGACTCAATGGTCTTAGAGGCTCCTTCCAACTTCATTATTCTATCATTCCATGAAAAAGGATCTGGACACTGACTATTCATATATACTCAGTCCTCACTCTTTCCAGACATCTTCTGGGTCCACTTCTGAGGTCTGCCCCAGAACCCACCTGGTTCTTCTCTGCCTCTTTCTGTTTTAGCCACTGGAGTAACTTGGGAATGTGCTCCTCTTCTGAGGAAGAGTGACCCACTAACCATCAGCTCTTCCTACCTCCTTCCTCTCCACTCCAAAACGGCATGGTCCTGGGCCTCAGGGGCCAGGGCAAGCAGCCCCATTTTCCACCAGAGGCACAGTGGGGGCAGCAGAATCTCAGAGAACCTGATCTTGACCGGCCACACAGTCCCGAGCAAGCCATGTTCCAGGGCCAGGCCTTCTGGTGCTTTCGGTCCCTGTTGCCCAGACCACCATCTCAAGAGGTAGCCCAAGAGTTTAAGAGGAAGGCCCCTGCTGGAACAGCGTGCGAGCAGAACTCTGAACAGTGGACCAAGGCAGTGCCTCAGGACACTCTGCAGCACCGCTTGCCTCAATCCATCAGAAAGGAACATGAATAACGTGAGAGAGGGATGCTTCACAGGGCATCTTTCCTCGTGGGCACACTGGAGGGCAGGCAATCGGCATGAACACCCAAGCAAGACATGCAAGAGCGGCCTGAGAATGGACAGCCGGTGCTCTGGTCAGGGAAAGGCCCCTTCAGCCAGAGACCCTGGGAGATCCCTTCGTATTCCATACTCCCACCACCACCCAACCCACAGGGTCTGATTCACTCCCTCCTTCACTCCAAAGGGCCGGGCAGGCAAGAAGTATTGGCCGTGAACACACCTATTCTCCTGCAGGGGGCAGCAAAGCCACACTTTTCTTCCAAAAGCCAGAGAGAAGAGGAGGAAGGTTTGGGTAGCCCAGAGCAGCCCAGAGAGCTCGCTTCCTTTTGCTTTGCTTTCTCTTTCGTAACACCCTTCACGAGGGCCAGAGCGCTCACAGATCTTCTAGAGCCCTTCTAGTTAAATTTCAGGCCACTGACAGGCAGTTTCCACACATTTCTATTCAGGGCAGAGGCCAACCAAAAAAAAATATGTTTTTTCTGTTGCACTAAAGGAGAGAACACAGTAGCTGATTGATTTTGCCTATTTTTACACACATCACACCACTGGAAATTTAAGAAGCATTTGACTGCAAGGACCAAAAGACCACCAGCAGAAAGCCCTAACAAGACAAGGACTGTACGCCAGAATGAACTCAGGATTTGCTACGGTTGACGTCATGAGTGACAACCACCACCACTATTTTTTAAAGTGACTTTCAAAAGAAATTATTAGGGTAGTCCAAGGTTAAGAGTAGATGTCCTTTCGACCCCTTACAAATGGTTGTCCAGGTTTCTCTTGAATGCCTTTAGCAGCTCTGCTCTCCCGCTGCATGAAACCCAAGCTGGTCAGGAACCATCAGCTGGGCCTGAGAAGACAGGGCCCTCACCTTCCCTCTCCAGTGAGGCCAGCTGACACTCAACAGCTCTGTAGTGTCAGTGATAAACTGCCTGTGAGACCCAGAAATATTCTGGGCGGTGGTGGTGGAGAGCACAACGCCACCTCTCCGCTGCCAAAGGCAACCCATGCTCAACAGTCCGATTCAGGACTGTTGGTGCTCAGCTCAGCCCCATATCCTCTACTTATTTTACTGCACAAAGCAACATGCAGGCCCCCACCCCACCAATTCACTGCCCATCTCTGCAGGCCACGGATTTTCTGCATCTTCCGAAGATGCCTCCCTTGGGTTGAATCATCCGAGCACACAAGTAACACTGACAAGCCATCCCTTCAACTGGTAGGAGGGAAAGGCCATCTGGTGAAGTGAAGCAGCGTCACGAGGAGCAGCTGGCTCTCTAAAGCTCTGGGAACATGAGAGGACCATTCACGAGTAGAGATGGGGGGGGTATTCGTATACGAATATCCCCACACAGGTGGCATTAACGAGGGTCCAGCGACGGCATGATTCTACCAATGGCTCCGCAGCGCACGATCCACCCGCCACTCTTCGACCTTGCAGCGAGGCTTGTCCTCCTGCCAGAAGTGGCGAGCAGATCACGCGCTGCGGAGCCATTGGTAGAATCGCGCCGTCCGCATCTGCGGCGGATCGGTGAGTGGACAGTCCGGCCCCATGGGGCTGGACCCTCGTTAACGCCACCTGTGCGGGGATATTCGTATTCGTATACAAATACCCCCATCTCTATTCACGAGCCTTAAGAGGCTACTAGGATCCACCCCACAACTGAAAATACAGACTCAGACCCCGATTACTGAGAGCTCTAAAGGTACAGCCAGCAGCTCTGGACAAGCTGCAGGGTGGTGACCCTGAGACCACCGAAGGAGAGAAAACTGATCGTGGCCTAGAATTCCAGGAAGGATCATCCAATACACTTGCTTGCTTTGTGAACATTTAGTTCTGATCTTAAGCCTACTAAGCTTAAGATCTGCTTTGCATCCCCTTTGCATCCCCTTTTCTCCTTCTCTTCCCTTTCTACCTTCATCCAACAACTAGCAGCTTTGACTAGAACAAGTAATATAATGGCAACTCACTGGGAGACCCTTCCTTGTTTTTACTGCTACCCTGTTTCCCCGAAAATAAGACCTAACCTGAAAATAAGCCCTAGTATGATTTTTCAGGATGCTCGTCATATAAGCCCTACCCCAAAAATAAGCCCCACTTAAGTGAAACCCCGCCCTCCACCCTTGTGCGGCAATCAGAAGAAGATGACATGACTGTATTTGAATAAATGTAGATGGTTGTACATGAAAAAAAAAAAACATCCCCTGAAAATAAGCCCTACTGCATTTTTTGGAGCAAAAATGAATAGAGGACCCTGTCTTATTTTCGGGGAAACCAGTTAGCTTTCCCTTTGCTTGCTGGCTTTTCTTCTCTTTCAGTTCTTCCTCAATTGTCTTGAATAGGAGCCGCATGCGGCCAAAAAGGGCCTGTCTGCTCCAGCCTTTTGTTCTCACCAGGGCCCACCAGTTGGCTTTCGGAAGCCTCCCCACGAGGCATCAGAGCCCAGTAGCCTTTTCCTGCCCATGTGGACCAGCGATTGGCATTCAGAAGCCAAATGCCTCTGAGACTGGAGATCGGACACACCCATGAATAATCTTGTTCCCCACCAATTTGTCTAATTGCTTTTTAGCTGCTGTCCAAGCCGGAGCTCTTGACTGCACAAGGACAGATAGAAACATTTTAAATAAACCACAAAGTAAAAACCTAAAATTCTAACAGAATCACACAGAGACGCAGATGTGATGGAGAGGAAGTCACTCAGGCTTATCAGGTTCAGCCACTCATTCACACAGCTTGATCGTTCAAGGAGCTAAACAAACCCGAGAGCTTTGTTCTATGGTTTGTTTGCTATGTCCTCCGCACCCAGCAGTGGCCAGCGTCTGGCTCGTCACACCCCAACACGTCAGACAAAGAACCCAGGGTTCATTCCATTTTCCTTTGTCTGGCGGAGGGGTGGGGCACAGCACCAACAGCCACCAGGTTCAGAGGAAGCTGTTCTGAACAGTCACAAAGCAAAGCTCTGCAGCATGTTCAGCTGCTCCCACTATTAGCTGGAGTGACTGGGCAGCATACACACACTGGCCACATGTCCCTCAATTACTGGTGCTCAGCCACTGCAAACACCCAAGGTGATTCCTGCTCTTTACGGCACCCTTATGTTTTCGCTACCTAATGCATTTCCATACCACCTCTGTTCGAAGTCATTCAAGGCAATTTATTGTTTTGAGAAAGAAAAACAAAACAAAGAGCTACGCAGGATTAACAGGAGAGAACCTTACAAATTCTGGAGGCATAGGTCCACTCACCTTTTTCAGACGAATATTTGAGTTACCACTGACTACTGAGGGCATCCATGAAAGACACTGAAACAAGTGGTAGAGCTCAGTGGATTAGAGCCCCCAGCTGCTCAGCCGGGGGGAGGGGCAGTTGAATCCCCACTGTGCTACCCCAGAGAGGAGTCCTATTGTCGGTGCGCCTTTGGGCAAGCCAAATAGTCCCAGAGCACCATCAACCACTTAGGAGTACTTTAACCTTAGAAGACCCTGCAACAGGGGGTCACCCTACGTTGGGATCGACCTGAGAGCATATAATGATTACATAAGATGAAACAGACTAACTGACGGAGGTAGTGATGTGATCTGGGAGTAAAACAGTTATTACCTATCAAGTCCTATAGGGCTTGGGTGCAAGCTCTTTGAAGGATCACCTCACCCCATACGAGCCTTCTCAACTATTAACGTTTTCTGGGGAGGCCCTACTCTCGGTTCACCACCTCCCTAAGTTGGTTTGGTCAGGACATGAGAGGGCCTTCTCGGCGGTGGCTCCCAGGCTTTAGAATGCACTAACCTGAGAAGCCAGGTTGGTCCCCTCCTTCTTGTCCTTCCATCGTCAGGCAAAGACCTTCCTCTTCAGGCAGGCTTATAGGCAGCAAGTGTCTCAGGAATACATTGTTTATTAAACATAGAGATTTTAAAATGTTTTTAAACACTTTTTAATCTTAAAATAGGTTTGTTTTCTTAATATGCATTTACATGGTGATTTAAAACTGTTGACCGGCGTATGTAGTTTTAGCTGTTGTGAGCCACCCTGGGTCCCCTATGGGGAGAAAGGAAGCATATATGTAGAGAAGACAAGACAAGACAAATCTCGGAGCTGCATACCACTACCACAATCCCTGAAACGTCGCAAACACCATCAGTGTTCAGATTCTTCAGGCTTCTGCATGAGGCTGGGTGGTACAAAATGGCAGGAACGGGAAAAGAAAAAAGGCCAGAATCTAGCCTGATGCGGCAGCCCTCCTCTCTGCACGCAGACTGACGCGCAAGCCAAAGACTGCAGACTCAGAGAAGAGAGGAAAAAATGACTAACTAGACAAACGCTCTTGACTTTTGCAACATCTTCATCTTCTGCTTTAAAATACCAGCAGCAGAAGGGAGAGAAAAACATTGCACACTTGACTGGTTCTATTCCAGCAACAAAGCTTACAAATGAAGGTAGAGGACCACCCAAGCAGGCTGAAACCCCACAGAAGATAAGCAGGTGGCTGATTCACAAGGCCAGGGACATGAAGGAGACACAGTCAGAAAATCTGACCCAGACAAGGCAGAAAACAGCCTTCATGGGGGCTGCCATCTATTCACAGGCAATTAACGCCCTCCATCCCCATCCTCAACCCAGTGGCCAGCCCGCACCTAACAGGCACAACCTGAGCACAAGGGAAAGGCCATGACAAACAGAGTGTTCGAATCAGCTGCAGCCCAAATAAATAATACTTTGCTAAATACACACAGGAAAAGAAATGCATTTGTGAAAAGCGTGAGATGCCATTTTCATTTTGTGGACTGCGGGCTATCAAAGGGCTGGTACAAAGCTTCAGTTGTGGGCTTCTTCCTAACCTAAACGCAGGCCTTTCTCGAAATATTAGCCCTGCTCAAGTGAAATGCGAGGCGCACCCAACATGCCTCACCTGGCAAGGTTAGCGCTTTCTGCCTTTCCTGCACAGAAAGGACATCCACTCTCCTCCACTACGAAGCAGCCTCTGCCACTCAGTTAAGTAAGTCCAAGAGGCAATGGCCACACTTGGGACCCTATGAGGAGCCATGTTTGATGAGACCAAAACACCCCCCTCCAGTCCAACCTTCCCCCCTTCATATTTACAATTATGTGCCATCAAGTCAAATGTGAGTTATGGTGACCCTTTCTCAAGGTTTCCTAGCCATGGGGTCCTCTGGGGTGGCTCATCACTCCGTTGGTTTGGCCACTCTTATCCCAGGGAGACAAGGTGGGGAATTGAACTCCCAACACCTGGCAGCATGCACTCAACTTTTTCTAGCCTAAGGAGTCCTTCCCCTCAGGTAAGCTGATTATTTTAGGCTTCGCTTCTCTGTGCATGTTTCAAGTCTGAGCTATTTTCTTCAAGGGGTGACTGTCAGAAAGATACACAATACAGCCAAGACAATCAGGTCACAGAGACAAGCATAAAATGAGCACGATACTGGCAGTGCAATTTTCTATTTATTTTTTCCTAACCCTAACCCTCATGGAATTTGCATTGCTTAAAAGCTGGAACTGGATAGTTTCCTTCAGCCGTTCACTGCAACCCAGGACGGTCTTTCTTGACACGCACTGCAGCAGCAGCAGCATCTCCCGTCGTACATATGAAAAGCTGGGAGGTTTAGTTTCTGTTTTTTGGCCCAGCGTAGGTCACTCTATACTGGCTTCCACTCAGCCACTCACATTTCCCATTTTAACATCCGTTTCCCCCCCCTCCCCACCCCCGCCCCGTTTGAACAGACACCATCTTACTGGCAGAAAGCAGCAACGACATGAAACAAATTCTGCAGAAAGTGAAGGAAGAAAGTGCCAAAGCAGGACAGCAGTTGAACATTAAGAAAACCAAAATCATCACTCGGAAGAACTACACAACTTTAATGTTGACAATGAAGAAATTGAAATTTAAAAAAATATATATTATTTTTACATACAATAAATGATTGGTTCAATCATCAATCCAAATGGAGACTGTAGCCAAGAAATCAGAAGACTGAGCCACAGATGGGCAGCAATGAAGGAATTAGAAAATATCATCAAGTGTAAAAATGGGTCACTGGAAACCAATGGTAAAATCATCCGTATTACTGTATTCCCAGATACTAAGGTATGATGTCAAAGCTGGACAGTAAAGAAAGCCAAGAGGGGGGAAATTCCCTTTGAAATGTGGTCCTGGAGGAGAGCTTTGTGGGTTCCCAAGACTTCCAGAAAGACAAATAAGTGGGTCTGAGAGTAAATCACACCAGAGGTTTTTCTGGAAGCAAAAATTACAAAACTGAGGCTGATATACTTTGGGCGTATCTTGAGACGACAAGATTTGGTGGAAAAGATAATAATGGTAGGAAAAGTTGAAGGTAGTAGGAAAAGAGGAAGATCAAATATGTGATGGATTGACTCCATAAAAGAAATCACAGGGTTGAGTTTGCAAGAGCTAAGCAGGGCTCTTGAGGAGAAGACATGTCAGAGGTCACTTGTTCATAGAGTAGCCCTAATTTGACTGCATGTAACAACAACTAACATACTTGAAATTGGAGTGTTTGTCCAATTTTAGTGGAATTATTCTGTTACCTTTTGTTTTCATTCAGCAGGAATATGAATTCAAGGACCTACTTGCATTAATCTTATAGCCAGAAATCTATAGCTCCATAATTTATGCCTGAAATTTGTCTCCTTCCTTAAATTAAAACTGCCAAGGGTTCCCAAAAGACTACAAACAGACAGGGAAACAATGGCATCCCTGCTGAATCCTTGTCTGAATTTCAATAAGTCCCACTCTACTCTATCAAATGCCTTTCCTATCTATCGAAACAAAAGCAAGTTTTCTTGTTCTTTCTTAGAATTTTTCTGACTATGTTACTGCACAAATTTAGCACCTTAATTCAGCAGAGGTATCAGTGGATGGAACTGAGGTAGCTGAGGGTTTTTGCCTGGTTTCAAAAATATTTCAGTGATGCTGGCAACTCTTTTCATGACAATGATTTATCAATATTGTATACCCTGTTTCCCCGAAAATAAGACCTAACCTGAAAATAAGCGCTAGTATGGTTTTTCAGGATGCTCGTAATATAAGCCCTACCCCCCAAAATAAGCCCTAGTTAAGTGAAACCCCGCCCTCCACCCTTGTGCAGCAACCAGAAGATGACATGACTGTAAAATAAAACATCCCCTGAAAATAAGCCCTAATGCATTTTTTTGGAGCAAAAATTAATATAAGACCCTGTCTTATTTTGGGGGAAACACGGTACATTGGTGTACATTTCTCAGAAAATATCTTGTAAAATACACTGGATTATTTTTAAGTGCAATTATAATTGCACTTAATAATGAGCTTAAAGACCACCAGTAGTGAATAGTTGGACAGTGTTACTTGGCCTGCGGTGTAGATGTTTGTATTCTTAGTGGGGGGGGAGTGTTTGGGGATTTTTTATGTGTGTGCATGTGGGTCTGGTCTCTGGGTGTCTGTGTGAATTTCGTTGTATGTGTATACTATGTATATACTTACAATGACAATAAATTTATTTGATTTGATTTGGTGGATCCATTTGATCCTGGAGCGTTACTCCTTTTTTGAATTATGTATTGTTTCAGTAATTTCACCTTCTGTTAACTGTAGCCTTTATTATTCACGGAAACCTTGTAAATTGTGATGTTTGAAAACTTTGGATACTGCATAGTAATTTTTTATAGAACCATTAAACAAATATCAAAACTTCTTGTGAATGTTAAGGTGCTTTATCTTTACACATTATTAATGGAAATACTGTTTTAACCTGCTTCTCTTTCAACAGCTTAACCAATAGCATAGTTTATTTCTATGTTAAAACTGCTGGTGGTTCACACTGCTGGAATACTGTTCTATTTCTTACACCAGAGAACAATCTTGAATGCAAGATTTTTAAAAAACCATAAATCCCCTCTCCTCACACATAAATGATGTGAGAATAAGTGTGTTTTGAAGCATTTGCCCTAATTGTTGGACCTAGTTTTTAAACTAGGAAGGCGTCTGCAACTGGATTTAGCATTACAATCTGCAGGAGCTCACCCTTCCAAAGAAGAGCTGTAAGAACTTTTTAAAACATGGAAATCTGATCAATTCACACTTATGAATGCTAGTATATACAGTGGCCAGTATGATCTAAAGCAGGGGTCCCCAACCCCTGGTCCGTGACCCGGCACCGGTCCGTGGCCTAGGCAGGACCAGGCCACGGACACAGATCTCCTGCCCTCCCACGAGTGCCTCCCCCCGCGAGTGCGCCCCACGCATGCGCACAAGCGTGCCACGCCCCCATGCGCACGGACACCCCCCCCCAAGCAGTCCGCGGTTGGGAAAAGGTTGGGGACCACTGATCTAAAGTACCGTAAAGTAATAACAGGTTCCGTCCAAAGAAGAGTTAACAGAAACAGCAGAACGTTTGCAGTGCTCATCAGGGAGGCTTTTTCAAAATCTCACCAGAATTTGGATGCACCAAATGTTATTTGAGAAGCAGAGGATGCTCCGCCCACAGAACATCCCTTGTACCTTGTCCTGGGAGGCTGTTCAAGGAAAGTGAAATTAGATCTGAAGCTCTTTTTCCACTTCTGCAACAGAAGCCTAAGAACTGTTTGCCCAACAAGGACAACATCACAATGCTGTGTAAACCCCTCCATCCTTCTCCCCTCTGCTCAACTCTCTCTCTCTCTGATACACACACACAGGAAAAAGGCCTCTCGCCCTAAGGCGCAAACCAAACCCTAAAGAAGTTTTGCAGAAACATGCTGGCTGCCAGTAAGCCTCGTGAAAAAGCCCAGAGAAACGAAGCCAGCCTGTTGAAGCATTGGCCAGATCGTTCCATCTGGCAACGAGAGGATGGTCTAATTCTGCCCTCTCTCAGACACACTCACTCCCTTCAGTTCTACTTGGTCAGCAACTAGCAACTCCCTTGGCTGAAGAAGGGTCTGCCGAAAAGGGTCTGCAAAGGGCTCTCCTCTCAGGCACAGGCAACAGGTACCCCCACAGACTGTATTCCTCCATCTGTATTCCAGAGGATCTGAGCTCCGTTAAGCATCACCTCTTGCTTGGAACAGGACTTTTGTGCACAGCCAGCCAAGCTGGGCAAAGTTTATATGTCACAGGCAGTTAGAAAGAAAACCTCTACTCCGGGGAGGAAAATCTGTTCTTCTCCTTGAGAGGAGTCATTCCTTCCACCAAGTGAGTCATCATGAATGAGCTGATGGATTTTCCGGCAACATCACTGCTCTTGCTCCCCGCGCCGGCCATTATCTGCAGCTTTGGATGCAATAAATGGTCATCACTGCAGTGGCACGTAGGTTTAGAACACACCCACCCCATGTTAATGTTGATGGATAAGTGTACAGAAGGGCTCTTCTGTATGTTTAGCCAAGCCAGAATTCAGATTTTTATTTTTATTGCACCAGGCATAGCAATTAACAGTAGTTCAGCATGATGGTAAGGATATACTGAATACTGATAGTCTAACCTCACATTTCCTCCAACAGAACAGGCAGGGCCCCTGCAGAAGAGGCCAGCAGTACCTTTTGGGGACAGGTGACCCAAGGAGCAACAGGGTTCATTCTCATGTCAGGTGTTAAAAGACTTTGCTAAAGAAAAGGTTCTACATACTACTACTGTAATTTGTAACAATAAGAACGGCATGTCATCACATTGATCCAGACTTGGAGCAACCCTTTCTGAGACTTCTAGTTACAGAGATTTCCCAGTCCCCTCTCTGAGGGCGCCCTGGGAACATCTAGCTTGCCCAAGGCCACATAGCCTGCTGCTGCTTCTCCCAAGAGGTACCCGGGGGGGGGGGGGGGGGATCAAAATTCAAGCCTAGGTGCTCCTACTCAGTGAGCTACCCAGGCAGCTAGCTCACTGTAATTTGTACCCACCACAATTTAAGCATCAAACACGCTGACAGGGTCCCTGTGCTCCTACCAAAGGCCATTACAACAGACCTGCGGTGAGTCACTTGTAACAACATTCTGCACGGACATCCTGGAAACTTGCCACTCTTAGCTCTAGGATGCAACAGGTAGGCTTTCCATGGCTCTACAAACTAGTGACTGGTGAGCTGACACTCTACTAGTAGAGCTGGAAAATTCAAGACTGAAACCATCCAAAGGACTCAAGAGGAAGAGTCTGACAACGGAAAGAGAAGCAACGTGTGGTTGGCGGTGCAGCCAGAGGGCTGAGTGGGCTTGGACCTTGTTATCCTCACTAAAGACGGAAACCTTTATTCTGGCAGACTCCTCCTGCAGAGGAGCCCGGACACGGGCATTGCTGGCCTCTCCTCCTTGGCCTCTTCCATGAATGCACAGCCCACCCACTCAAGGCAGGAAGGGAGCAGCAGCTCTGATACAAGCCCTCAGAGAAAACAGCACAGTATTAGGCATCCTTCAGTCTCGAAAGACTATGGTAACGTGCTCTGTATGGAGGACTTGGAACAGCGTCTAGTGTGGCTGAGAAGGCCAATTCGAGAGTGACAATCCCTTCCACACTGAAGACAAATACAATCTGTCCCCTGTCCAGCTCCCTGATTTTGCTGCTTCCGTGACTGCCTCTTTGCCTCGGTCTGCTGGACAAGGGTCTCTTCAAAATGGGAGAGGCCATGATGCAATGCCTGCCTCCAGGCTGAACGCTCAGATGTCAGGGTTTCCCATCTGTTGAGGTCCATTCCTAAGGCCTTCAGATCCCGCTTGCAGATGTCCTTGTATCGCAGCTGTGGTCTCCCTCTGGGGCGATTTCCCTGCACTAATTCTCCATACAGGAGATCTTTTGGAATCCGACCATCAGCCATTCTCACGACATGCCCAAGCCAACGTAGACGTCGCTGTTTCAGTAATGTATACATGCTAAAGATTCCAGCTCGTTCTAGGACTACTCTATTTGGAACTTTGTCCTGCCAGGTGATACCAAAAATGCGTCGGAGGCAACGCATATGGAAGGTGTTCAGCTTCCTCTCCTGCCGTGCACAAAGGGTCCAGGACTCACTGCAGTACAGGAGTGTGCTCAGGACGCAGGCTCTATATACCTGGATCTTGGTATATGTCGTCAGCTTCTTATTGAGCCATACTCTCTTCGTGAGTCTAGAGAACATGGTAGCTGCTTTGCCAATGCGTTTATCCAGCTCGACATCTAGAGAGAGAGTGTCAGAGATCGTTGAGCCAAGGTACACAAAGTCATGAACAACCTCCAATTCTTGTGTGGAGATGGTAATAGAGGGAGGTGAGTCCACGCCCTGGCCCATGACTTGTGTTTTCTTCAGGCTGATTGTTAGTCCAAAGTCTTGGCAGGCCTTGCTAAAACAATTCATGAGTTGTTGGAGGTCTTGAGCAGAGTGGGCAACAATGGCTGCATCATCGGCGAAGAGGAAATCCCGCATGCATTTCAGCTGGACTTTGGTCTTCGCTCTCAATCTAGAGAGATTAAAGAGCTTTCCGTCTGATCTAGTCCGGAGATAGACACCTTCTGTTGCAGTTCCAAAGGCGTGCTTCAGCATGACAGCAAAAAAGATCCCAAAAAGGGTTGGTGCGAGGACACAGCCCTGTTTCACTCCGCTTCGGATGTCAAAGGGATCTGATGTTGTACCATCAAAAACTACAGTGCCTTTCATTCCCTCATGGAAGGACCTGATGATTTTAAGGAGTCGAGGTGGACATCCAATCTTGGGAAGGATTTTAAAAAGGCCATCCCTGCTAACCAAATCAAAGGCCTTTGTGAGATCTATGAAGGCGACAAAGAGTGGCTGTTGTTGTTCCCTGCATTTCTCCTGCAACTGTCTGAGGGAGAATACCATGTCAGTGGTGGATCTATTAGCTCGAAATCCACACTGTGATTCTGGATAGACTCTGTCTGCGAGCACCTGGAGCCTCTTCAGCACAACACGGGCAAGCAGCTTCCCTACAACGCTGAGAAGAGAGATGCCACGGTAGTTATTGCAGTCGCCCCTGTCTCCTTTGTTCTTGTACAATGTGACGATGTTTGCATCCTTCATGTCCTGTGGTACTCCACCTTCCCTCCAGCAAAGACAAAAGATTTCATACAGCTCGGTAGTGATGGTCTCTTTACAGCACTTCAGCACTTCAACAGGGATGTTATCCTTTCCAGGTGCCTTGCCAGAGGCGAGGGAATCCAAGGCCGCTTTTATTTCTGCTAAGGTTGGTTCGCTGTCCAACTCTTCCAAGACAGGCAGGCACTCAATGTTATTTAATGCTTCTTCGGTTACTACATTCTCTCTGGAATACAGCTCAGAGTAGTGTTGCACCCAGCGGTCCATCTGCTGTGCTCGGTCCTGGATGATCACGCCTGTAGCAGACTTCAAGGGAGCAGATTTCTTCTGTATTGGACCTAAAGCCTGCCTGATACCGTCATACATTCCTTTGATGTTACCTGTGTCCGCTGCTATCTGTATCTGAGAGCAGAGCTGAAGCCAATAATCATTGGAACATCTCCTGGCAGCCTGTTGGACTTGGCTACGAGCAGCTCGAAGAGCTTGCAAGTTGTACTCACTAGGACAGGCTTTGTATGCTGCTAGAGCTCTCCTCTTATCCTCGATGGCTGGCATCAACTCCTCCGAACGGGCTTCGAACCAGTCGGCCGTCTTTTTGGTCTTCTTGCCAAATGTGGACAAGGTGGTGTTATACACAGCGTTCTTAAAATGTTCCCATCGTTCAGGTGCATTTGCATCAGCCGGGCCTGGAAGGGTTTCCTCAAGCGCTTGGGCAAATTCCTCCACTTTTCTTTGATCGCAAGTCTTCCTGATGTCAATACGTGGTCTTCCTTCCTTTTTCGTGTGATATAATCTCTTTGTTCGCAGTTTTACTCTACTACACACCAGGGAGTGATCAGTATCGCAATCAGCACTCTGGTAGCTGCGTGTGATCGTAATACTAGGAAGGCTAGAACGTCTAGTGAGGATCAAATCGAGCTGATGCCAATGCTTGGATCTTGGATGTCTCCAGGAAACTCTCTGTTGAGGCTTCGTATTAAAGAATGTGTTGCTGACGCAAAGACCATAATAACAGCAAAACTCCAGCAAGCGTTGGCCATTTTCGTTCATCTTTCCAATGCCAAAACGGCCTAGACAAGTGGGCCAAGAATTGTGATCAGCACCAACTCTAGCGTTAAAGTCTCCAAGAATGAACAGTGCCTCTCTTTCAGGGACTTTTTTGATAGTAGCTGCCAGATTGTCGTAGAATTTATCTTTCACTTCTGTAGTGGATGACAGTGTTGGTGCATATGCACTAATGAGGGTTACCGGTCCCGCTGATGAGTGGAGCTGCAGAGACAGGATTCTTTCACTCCCCACAGTAGGTGGAACAATGGATCTCAGAAGAGTATTTCTGACTGCAAAGCCAACACCATATTCCCTGGTCTCATTCAATGGTTTTCCCTGCCAGAAGAATGAGAAGTTTTTTTCTTTGACAGATCCCGAGTCTGGCAATCTCGTCTCTTGCAGGGCAACAATGTCCATCTGCAGTCTACTCAGTTCCATGTCGATGACAGCTGTCTTGCGCACATCGTCTATTTCCTTCAGGTCGTCAGAAAAGCCGTGGTCAGAAAAGCCAGGGGTCATTGTCCGTACATTCCAGGTGCCCAGCTTTAGGGCAGAAGTTTTCTTATGATTGTTGCATGGTGCAGGGTTATCGATCTGCTTGTCGGCTTTTACCCTAAACCCCACGCACCCCGTGAGGTTAACAGACCGTGGCGAGGTAGCACCTTACTGGCTGGGGGCTGCCCAGCTTAAGGCGGGCGGTATCTACCTAGTGAGGTGCAATGACCTCTCCCACCGTCAGAAGTAGCCCCTGGCGTCATGCTCTACGCCAATTGAGCAAAGACTTATAACCGGTAACTGCTACTTCCCGTGTTGTTTCGACGCTGTATGCGAAGCTGGAGTGTCCTCTCCAGAGCACGAAGCCTGGGTAAAATAATATGGAGGATAGGCTGTTACCCAAGCAGCAAATCCCCCCTCTCCACGTCACTGAGATAGTCCAGTGGAAAGGCAAGAGCCAATACAACTGGTTCCAGTGACGTCGCAGGAGTTGCCAGAACGACACGAACTGCCTCCGGGACTCCGGCTCCGGGTTTTGCCTCGAGGTTAACTCCTGAAGCCTTTTCCATCAGTGGATATAGCCACAAGGCAGTGGAGGTTTGAGATCAGAGTTTTCCTTCTCCTAGATGGGCTGCCTTCCAGGGCTGACGAGCCCCACCTACCCGGCCTGCTCTCTGATAGTGCAGAAGTATGATCTGACCCTTAAAAGGTTCCTACCCCCAGGTGTATGTATTGCTAATTGGCTTTCCTATTTACCCAAATTAGTAATTTTCCTATTTACCTTTTCCTATTTACCCAAATTAATCTGAAAAAAGATTAGGGTGAAAAATAGAGTTCGAGAATTTCTGCAAAACCCTTTTAAAGCTGAAACCCCGCCCCCTCAGCCCATGCGGTTAGAAAGAGCAAAGGTCAGCCTGAAAAAACATCACACCAAAGAAAATATCTGCCCAAAAACATACCTCAATTCCTCCCTCAGCTTCTTCTTCAAGAAAGGAGCTTAGGAGTGTCTGCAAAACAGCACAGGTGCAATGCTAAATGGGCACAGGCGGATGGCCGGACAGCCAAAGCCAAATCGTTTCCTCTGCCGTTCGCCTGTGTCTACTGCCAGTGATGGCAAGACTGTTGTTTATGGGCATGTGAAACAAAACAGACAAAACTTTCCAGATACCTTGGGATCAGGATCTTTTTTTTGGCATCTATGTGAACACATGGCTGTTTCCATCTAACAAAATCCTCACATAAGCATATATACAAAATGCTTTCTAACTGCTCACAAAGATAACTGATCATAGAACTTTAGACCTGGACGGGACCCCAAGGGTCATCACATCCAGCCCTCAGTTGAAGCAGGAAACACTATTTGAGAATGACCCAGTTACCAAAGCCAGGTGTCTCTATTATTTATGTATATTTTTAGTCACTTTTTTAGGGCAACAGCCTCACAAAGCAACCTACAAACAGGAGCAAGGAAAGATTCAAAGGCATTAGAGCCACATTAGAATAATATTTAGAGACATTGCTGCAGTTTGGACACATATATTAACACTTCTGTTGGAGGCAATACTAAAGAGGAAAATCTTCAAAGCTCGCCTAAACACCAGCAGAGAAAGAAATCAGTAAGGGGAGGATTCTACAATTTTAGAGCCAACACAGAAATCTGGTCCCCTGTACATCTCAAGCCATCTGCAAGGCTGACTTCCAGCCGAGCTTTCGGTAACAACTTCAAACAGGAAAGGAACCAGCAACCTCCCTCTTTGGGCAAACAGGGACCATCACAAAGAGCTATCGGAAATACTCAATGACAAGGAACAAAAGCATTAACTCTTGCCCCCAATGGGATGTAACTGGCCCTGTGAACTTCCAAAAGTCAACTTGAGGTAGCTCAAAATTCTGCAACAGAAAAGAATTCCAAAAACAAATTTCCAACAGATTCTAGAATCCTCTGCAGCAAGCGACTGCACATCCATATTTGCATGGCATGCATGACACTTGGTCCCAAACCATCAAGTCGGACAACTCCCTATGGCTACATGTTCTATAAATACCTTGGAAGGAGCCATCAACTTCTGAAAAGACTTAAGTAGTGAACACTTAACAGATAAATGGCCCAATATATCACAGTCACATGGCACCCCTTGGAAATGAAACAGGGACAGCCATCTCTGACCTTGAAATACAAAGGCTAAATTACAGGAACCCAAAAATCACAAATGGAGATGTAAATAGATCAAAACCACAATCATCCTAACAGATGCCCAGCTTACAGGCTCATAGCGCAACCTCCTTCCCTCTTCAGATCAAGGAAGACACAGCTGAGGGATGTGTGGAGAGAAGTGTTGGACCTCAAGAAACGCACCACATAACGAACAGCACAAGCCAAAAACAGCCCGCACATTTCAAACAAAAAAGGGACAGTGGTGAACTTATTTTTTCTCCCGAGTGGATTGGGGAGAGAACAAGGGGGTCTGGCTCCAGGGACTTAACAGTTTGTACCATGTGCCATAGGAATTTGAAAATGCTGTACTTATTTGACTCAGTGGGAGTGGCACTGAAAGACCGGGATCTTTCCTCTCCGTCTCTTTCCTCTCTAACTGCCTCATCCATAGTCTCCTTAAGCAGTGACATCTACCGTCAGGCTGTTAATCAGCCACAAAATCTTGGTTTTCTCTTTGCAGGTCTTAAGTCTCAGGATGACTGTGAAATGAGTCACACCTGGATATAATATGGGTCTTTTAAAGAGAAGAGTCTAGAAAATACACCCAAATAAAGCAAGGAAACAAAATATATGGACAAATGGTAGAAGCGACACCTGTACACAAAAACTGAAAGATCAGAGCAAGGAGGAGGACAGACTCCACTTTTACAGCTGAAAAAAACTCAGCTGAGAAAGAACTGAGATTTTTGGTTTTCTTTCCTTTTTCTTTTCTCACCTAGATTACTAAACTGCCTGAGCCCAGTAGCTGCTGAGGCAAACAGCATCATCCACTTGGACCTTTCCATGAGCCACTCTTTAATTAACACGATTAAGTGGATGGACTACCTCCAGAGGGTTTTTTGGATATTAAAGCCACGGTCCCCAGGTCAAATGGCATCCCTAAGGGTTTCAGAACCTGGAGGAGGGGGAGGAGGAGTAAACTTTAAATGAAACACTAAAGTTTATGGCTGTTGACATCATTATCATTTACAACCACACCGTTCTGCCAACAGGATTCCAACTGGTGGATGATGCCTCTGAAATTCTAGCTCTATCACTCAGCTTGCTCACAAAATCAATCTTCAGGAGGCAACTGGCGATGCCTTGTGTGTGCGTGTCTGTGTGTTACCATTGGAACCAACATAATGACCCTAATAGGGCTTTCAAAGTAAGTGGTATTTAGACATTCACGGATCGGCTTTACCAATTCTACTCCCCCTCGGTGAGTTTTCATGGCCGAGTGGGAATCTGAACCCTGTTCTCCAGAGTCTTCCCTCACCTGTCACTCTATCCACTACGCACCACACCGAGAATCCCCAATGCCTTAGGGGGACACCAAACTCCAGCACCACATGCCATGTCCCTATCTAGAAATCTCACACTCGAGCAGTCATCCTCCTGCCTTTTCCGTTTCATGAAAAGGAGAAACAAACAGTACTGTGAGGAAGAAGGGAAGTTATAGCATTTGAGTTTAGGAAAGAAAAAAATAATGACAAAAGGTGCCAGGTTGTATTCTTTACTGCCAGTTAGTTCTAGGCAAGTCACATTACATGCAGGAGTTAAAGCAGCAAGATCAGCCGCTGCAACAGAAACATTGACTGCCTTTGAGCGGTTAATGAAGCTCTTATTCCTACTGAAAGATCGGGAAGCAATACAGGGCTCCTTCTGGTCCTGTTCCAAGGATTATTCTTTCCCCAGTCACAAGGAGGGTCTGAAGAGGAGACCCATCAACTTCGGAGAGAGGGGCCTTGCCAGCAGGCAGGCAGACACAGGCTGCCAACCCAAAAGAAGGCAGGGAAGGATGCCAAGGGAGCGGGCAGGTGGGCAGTGCCAGGAGCAGCCCTGCTGAGGTGGGGCAGCCCCGGCAGCTACCCACCCACCCACCCACCCACCCACCAGGCAAGTGCTGGAAAGGAGAGCCTGGCCACCCCCCTCTGGGCGCCGGGCAAGGACCAGGGAGCGCCCCGGCTCCCGAGAAGAGGCACCCCCTCGGCGGCAGGAGCAGGAGCCACCGGCGGCCGCGGGGTCGTCCTCCCCGCGGCCAGCCAAGGAGACCCGCCCGGGGGGGGGGGGGGGGAGGAACCGGGATCGACCCAGACCCCCGAGAGGGCAGGGCGGGGCGGGGCTCCCCTCGGCTGGGGATGATGGGAGCTGGGGTGCAAAGGGGCGCGCCTAGAGGGAAGGAGGGAGGCAAGGACGGAAAGCGGCCCCAAGCCTCCCGGAGAAGCCACGCGGGACGGCAAGCCCCTCGGCGGGGGGGGGGGGTCGTAGGAGCGCCTTTGGGGGGGGGAACCCACGTTGAGGAGGAGGGGTGTGGGGTGGGGTGGGGTGGGTGTCTTCCTAGGGCCCCGTCCCGTCCCCCGGGCCCGGCAAGGCAAGGGGGGGCTCTGGGCAAGCCCGACCCGGCGGTGGCTGGGATGGGTGTCTTAGACAGGTTGCCAAGGCAACCGGGCTCCCTCAGGGGCGCCCCCTCCCCGTTTCCCCCTGAGGGACGGGCACCTGAGGGTGGGTCCGAGGCAGGCGGTGTCCGTGCTGTCCACCTCGCGCAGGATCCGCTCGTGCTCGGCCGCCGTCTCCAGGCCGCCGGGCTCCGCCATCCCCGCCGCCCGTTCGCTCGCTCGCTCGCTCGCCCGGCCGAAGCAGGCACCAAACAGGCAGGCAGGCAGGCAGGCTAGGCCGCGCCCCTCGGCCAGCCGTCGCAATGGCAACGGCCGCGCCCTCCCCGCGCACGGCCTGCCGGGAAGCGTAGTCTTCCCGACCAGGGGGAGCCTGAGGCGCCAAGGAGCCCGCCCGGAAGGCCCGCGGAGAGAAGAGAGCGGACCCAGACCGGACTTCCGGTGTACCTGAAGTCCTCCTCCTCCTCCTCCTCCCCCCCCCAGGCCGCTCTAGGCGCCGGCATCTCCACGGGCATCATTTCCTCTTTGCTTCCCGGCGGAGACGAGACGTCTTCTTTCCTCTCGGGGGCGTCCCACCTTTTGCAGGGGGGGGGGGGGGGGTCCGAACGTTACTGTTCAAAAAGGAACCCGTTCGGAGATCGTTCCTGCTCCAGTTACCCCCCACGCAAAGCGTTCCCCCTGAAGTAACGCGTTACCCGCCGCGCAGCCTTTGGGCGTTCCACGCGGCGCCCTGGATGCAAGAGTGCCACCGGCAATGCTGAGCTGGCCTGGGCAGTTTTCCTCTCCCTCTTCTTCTCCCTCTTTCGGTCTCAACCGCCTGAGTAACGGCCTCGAGTAACGGGGCGAAACGAACCGCTGCTGGGATCCTTCTTCCTACCCTTCTCAGGGCTCACCATCCCACGCCATCCAGAGAAACTGGTTCTCAGTCCATTGAAAAATGAGTGCGTTACAGCCACGGGTGCTACAGGCCCAAAAGTAATTCAGTTCCAACTGGTTCCTGTAGGATACGCCCCATTCCAAAATCAACTTACGAGAGAAACTAGTTCCTTCTTCGTCCTGCGCTCTGGAGGTGGACAAGGCAAGCTGGCATAATCTCCCACATGACGTTCCTTCAAATAATTGTGGACAGCTATCATATCACTTTCTCTGCTTTGTGCTGTATGCGTCCAGTTCCCTCCGCTGTTCATCCAAGGGCTTGGGTGTCCAGGCCTTTTACCATCCTGGTTGCCTTCCTCTTGGCATGTTTCAGCTTCTATTTTATATCCTTCTTAAACTGCCCAGAACTGGTGAGATCTAACCTGGAAGAGATGCAAAGGTGAGGGATAATCCTGTGATGAAGATCCTGCAGTTTTAGAAAGTAACATGAATGCCACTGTTAAAGCACTGGGAAGAAATAAATCACCTGGATTAGATGGGATACCAGTAGACCTATTTCGAGGTATAGGGATGCAATCTATCAAAATCCTATCTCCAATAATGGTGTTCACACACTGGTGCTTTTGGGGTGAAAGGATCAGCCAACAGGCGCTGCTGCTGGCTGGGGGATCTCATATAGGAACCTAAGAAGAGCCCTGCTGGATCAAGCCAAGGGCACCTCTAGTCCAGCTTCCTGTATCTCACAGTGGCCCCACCAGACGCCTCTGGGAGCCCACGAGACCACTAGATATAACTGTCTCCTGATCCCCCTCTTCCCCTGCATGTGGCATTTGGAGGGACCTTCCTTTGAAGGCTGGAGATGATACATCCCCATCATGGCTTGTCACCTGTGATGGACTTTCCCTCCAAGAATCTGTCCAATCCCCTTTTAAAGGCATCTAGGCCAGATGCCATCACTACATCCTGTGGCAAGGAGTTCCACAGACTAACAACATGCTCGGTCAAGAAATATTTTCTTTTGTCTCTTCTCACTCTCCCAACCCTCCATTGGAGTGGATGTCCCCTGGATCTGGGATTGCGTGAGAGGGAAAAGAGCTTCCCTCTCTCCACTTTATCCTTCCACAAATGTGTTCACATTTTCAGGGTGGCTCCTTCCATGCTCCCCCAAAATATGACTTGTAAAAACTTCTGATGAAAGTAAAGAAAAGAATGAAAAAGCTGGACTGCAGTTGAACATTAAGAAGATAAAAATTGTAACTGTGGAAGAGTTCTGTGTGTTAATGTGCCATCAAGTTGGAACTGACTTACAGGGACCCTAACAGGGCTTTCAAGGTAGGAGATGTACTTCTCTTCCAAAAACCATGTTATGCCATCAGGAAAAACAAAGAAATAAAGATGTATGGTCCCTACGCAATATAAAAACAAGGGCAGGTGTAGCCTTTATTAATAACAATTGTGTGACATCAAGTTAATTCAGACTTACAGCAAGCATTACAGTTTCCTATTCCCATCTTCTGGGGGGCTCGGACTGTGCAGCTTGCCCAAGGCTACCTCTTCTCCCAGGAGGCTCAATCGGGAATCGAACTCCCAGCCAAACCACTGAGCTATCCACCAATATACTGTGAATAGTGCCCAAAAAACACATGAATGTCCCAAAACTCATGGCAGTTTTCCAGGTCAGGTCTGTTTCAGGGGTGGAATTTGAGAGCTGCACTCTCCTGACTTCTGTTGGCCAACTGCTTTTGTAACTCATCTTTAAGAAGCAGACCTGGTACAGACATGTTTTTTTCCTGCACAATCAGCAATATATTTGTCCATAGCCTGATGAAGACTAGTATACATTGAAAGCTACCAATTTATTTACTAACTTACTTATTTACTTATTTTAGTGGTCTAATAAATGTATCATCTGCCCTTGCTTTTCCATCACTTTATTTCTTTGTTTGTTTGTTTGTTCCATTTTTACCCTACCCATCTAGATTCGGGAATCTACTCTGGGCAGCTTACAAAATATAAATATAAATATAAGAAAATAGATACAACATATCACAGTCTATTTGTGCTATATAACAGAAAGCTTTTAACACTGTGTGGAAGAGAAGAATATGAATTTGTTGTCAAGATTATGGCTGGGTCAGAGTGGCCCAAACTAACCACAGCCACACTGCCCAGACTTTCCTGGTATGGGTGAATTCCAGGAGAGCCAGATGTGCTGATTGCTGGAGAAAATCTTCTAGCCTGTTACCCCTTCCAACACCTTGAGTCACTCGGACTACTTAGTGCTTCAGGAAGTTACCAAAAATTCAAAAGTTTAAGCATTTTGCCTGTATGCCAACCCTGCCAGGTAAGAATACCAAAATACCCCATAATGTAAAATATCCAGTAGGTGAGCGAGGTAAGGCCTTTCTTTAGTGCCACCAACTCCCTTTTATCCACTAAATAACCAAACTGCTGTAAAATTATATTATTTTATTGAAGATGTTACAAAAAGAAGTAAAAAAGAATAAAGTTCCAAAGTTTCAAAAGAGCGTTTCAAAACCCACAAAAGCAGCCAAAAAAGTTGTGGAGCAAATAAGCATTCAGAAGATCTTGAGGCAAAGGCAATTCCAAAACAGTCCCTACAAGAAAATAAGAAAGCTAACTATCCTAACCTAATACATTCAAGCAGACCTTCAGCATGGTTCCAGAACATGTATAGAGTAACAAGGTAACAAAGCAGTAAGTGAGCATAGCGTTCTCCTGAGAGAGACTAGGCTAAACTAAGCAAACTTGTTTCCATTTTTATACCCAGCATCCCCTTTTCTAGTCCTTTTGAGAATGCACTAATCAGCCCTCAAGTCACCTTGAACCTTCTCAAAGAAGAGAGTAACTTCTCCAAAGTAAATTCTCTCTCTACCCGTTCCTTCTCATCAGCTGAAACCAGTTTTGTTAATTAGCTCCTACCTGAACTGCCAGAAAGATGAACAAATGGGTCCTGGATCAAACCAAGCCTGAACTATCTCTAGAGGCAGAAATGTTGAAATTGAGGCTGTCCTACTTTGGGCACATCATGAGAAGACAGGATTCCCTGGAGAAAACAATAATGTTAGAAAGGCAGCAGGAAAAGAGGAAGACCAAACACAGGATGGATTGACTCCCTAAAGGGGCTCACAGACTTGAATACCTAAGAGCTGAGCAACACTGTTGAGGACAGGACATTTTGGAGATGGCTCATTCATAGGGTCGCCATATCTCCAAGCAACTTGACAGCCACAAAACAACAGAGAGTGAGCATTAGCCTTCTTTCTTGCAAAGATAAGACACAGATAGCAAAACCTTTCCGATTCACAAACGGTTTCTCCCCCTTTTCTGGCCTGTTCATCCCAGTCACAAGCTAACGTGGCCGTATTTCAAAGGGCAACTGAAACCATCGTTCCCCAACTTTCCAGTTTCTTGACATTGGTGGTGTAACTTCTTCCTTTCTGTAAAATAAACTGTAAAATAAAATGCCTGCTATTTCTGCAACCTTACAGCAGGACACATGCCAGAAAATAATAAATTCCTGACCGCTGCATGCCTGCACCAAGCAACAGTCTTGTTCAGCAGGATTATGTGGCTGAAGATGAGATCAGTTAATACATGGAGGCATTCAAGAGAAAATTAGACAACTGTCCAACCAGTTTACTTTGATTTGGCTTCCTGCCTGGACCCAACTCCATTTTTATTATGATTCTGCTATAAACAGGGAAAATAATTAGACCAAGGATTCAGATGCCCTTAATTGGGGTAGGAGGTAAACACTTAGAACAAGGCATCAGATGTTCCTAATAAAGCACCCTTTCCTTGTATTTATTTCCATAATTTCTTAAAGCCGTGACGATTAATTTAGGAAATATTCTTTGGGCCAAGGGAGAGCAACACCCTGGCCACCGGCTTCCAGGTACTTAATGCTCCCTGAGAGACTACTGAAAAAACTAGCCCCCTTAAAAGCAAAGTCTCTTCCCATATGCCATGTTTTAAAGGCTGTTTGCTTGTCTGAGCATTGCACATCAGGTGCTGGTAGCAGGCGTCGTGCGCCATGGCCTCCAGGGGAGATCAGACAGCCCCATTCGCCAGCGTTGATTCCTCTGCTGGACCACGGAAAGCTCTCCCAGGGAAGTTCTCCTTGACATCCTCCTGTAGGAGCCTTCTTCCTGTGTGGTCTGCATGATCCCATCCCATGACCATCTGCATGATCCCATCCCATGACTCATGACCAGATCGAAAGCCAGGGAGTGACAGATGGGGCAGCTGCCTTGGCTCCGCATGAAAGAGGGAGGGTGGAAGGGTAGATGGATTCGCATCCAGGTGCCCTGCCCTGTCCTCAACTGGCACAAGCTTCCCCACTTTGTAGCTGTGGGTCAGAGCAGGGTGGAGTAAAAGGATCAGCAAACTAGATGGGGCCAGTGCTTCAGTTTTGTTCTCTTTCTCTCCAGGAAAAGAGGCACATTTATCAAAAAACAAACAAACTGGTTAACAAGGAAAACGTCCAGTGCTTTAGAAAGCACAACTTTTGAGTCCTCAGAAAGCATGTATATCGCTATATTTCATACAATTGCTTTGTTTTACCAGAATACATTAAATAAATTAAATTTTCTACATCATCTAAATGAGCCAGAACAACATAATTTAAGCCCTCTTTTCTGGACAACACAGGCCTCATTCATGGGAGCTCTTCCACGCAGTGGCATTGCCAAATTTGCCGTTTCATCCAGGCCGGTCTCCAACCAAAGAGCAAACGCTCACAGCTGCATCTCTGCTACCCTGAAGCTTGTACACCCAGAAGTAGGAAGGCAAGTTAAAGAGTGCATTGGTTACACCTAACTTAACAAAATCTGCAGGCGGAGTCTATGGAAGTGTTTGTGCTAAAGCCTGGGTCCCTCAACACTGCGCTGCTGGCCTTGGTGGCTGCCAGCAGCTCCCTAGCTAAGTGGAGGACCCTGGAGTGAACAAACAAAGCTGAGAGCATCGCCCTCGGACAGGCTGCATTGGCTAACGGGATTGTTAAACCTCTGGTCAGCTTTATGGCATGTTCTTCTAAGCTGATGAAAGAACTCCACCCCTTGCCCTCGTCGCACCCTGGTCACCCCAAGGAGATTCTGAGAGGCTAAAGCAGAGCTGCTGCCCAGCAGTGTGGCAGCGACGCTGTGCCCTCGGGGCTTCCCCAGTGCGTGCTCACCTTTGGAACTGCTGGGTCCTTGACTTAAGTGGCAGAAGGCAGGCAGAGGGCTAGCCCGTCTCAGTCTCACACCGCAGTTAAGAAGCAGCCCCGTTTGTTGTGTGAGAAGGGACGATTTTACTAAGAGGTAAACTAGGATGTGAAGAACGAAGGCACACTGGGTCCCATGGCCAGGACAATATTTTGAAATATGGACCCTGCACGGCATACTGTCTCAAGGGCCAAGGTCTGACCAAGCTGCTGACCTCTGCCCAGGGGCTCTTCTGTCAACAGGAACCCACGGAGGCGGGGGGGGGGGGCACTGCTGTTGGGCAAAGAAGCTGCTTGATCCTCTCCCCACCACTCCACAGCGACCTGTTTCTTCTGCACCCTTCCAACGTGGGTTGCTTGCATCAGCAAGAGGGACACCCCATTTCTTCTGCATCAGAAAGTCCCTTAGTATGTGTCAGGCAATGTCTGTGTGCACCTAAAGGCGACACGCTCTGTCTATCTGTCTCTCTGAAACCTCCGTCTTGCGACTGAGTTTAACAGCAGACTCAGACCAAATATTTGGCCTTCCCATCTCCTTCTCCTCTTACCCCCACCGCACCCCATTTATGCCACCTAGCCTGATGAAGAATTCTGAAGAAATCAGAAGCTTGCACGGGTGGAATGGTTTGAGATTTATTTCTTGGCGACCAGCACAGTGCCCTTTTCAACAAAATACCCCCCCCCCAAAAAAAAATTGGATGTGTGTCCAAACTTTAATTTTTCGGTGCCACCAAAATCCTTCACGCCACACAGGTTGCATTCTCACCAAGAGGCACAGCTTGCGTCTCAGCCAGTTCAAAGAGCAGGTATGGGATGCAAGGACAGAAAGCTCTCCGGTGCATCTGGCAGGCAGGGGCTGTCGCCGGGCTGACCCTCCCGCATGGCCCAACTCGCTCACTGTTGAGGGGTGCCTGCCACCATCCTGCCAGCTTCCTTGCCTGTTTCCTCAAAGGGACGGCTCCCCCTTCTTCTTCCACCAAAGCCCTCCCCCAGAATTCCTTCCTCTCTGCCGAGTGACCACCCCAGCCAGTTGGCCCCCACCACTCCAGCAGGCTTCAGGGTCACCCAAAAGCCAAGGGTAAAAGCTGTTTGTGTTTTGCGGCTCAGGCAACAAGTGCTTCTGTGTTTCGTTGGGACTGAGGCTGGCTGGGTTTCCCATCATGTGTTTCTGGGTTCTCTGCAGTGATGGCAGAATCCCAGCCAGGGAGAAAAGCCACAGATCTGATGTGCGGCCCCAAGCCCAGGGGATCACACACCTGATGCGAGGCAGAGCCACTCCGGCTTTGGTGCCCCAGACCGACGTTTGTCTCCTTAGGACCACCCTTACTCCCTGTGTGAAGGCAGGCTTCCCAAACGCCTTCTCTGCCCCTTCACCTTCGCACTGTGCAGACGGTCACTTCCAGGTTGGCTGAACTGCAGCAGCAGCAGGGTTTCCAAACTCCTGTAGGGCTTCCACTCACTCTTGGACATTGGGGGGGGGGGGGGGGGCAAAACCCAGGGAGCCAATTTTGAGAGCCATCGTGCTACGCAGTGATTATGTAGTGGGGTGCCTCTAATGGCCCACCTGCACCCCGTCTAATGTTGAACAGGGGCACAGAAAAGCAGAGCCTGGTGAACAAAGGAACTTCTCTGAGGTCTACCTAAGAGACAACTTTAAGGCAACTCTTCACATCATCCAACTTCAGGACCTTGCAGATGTTTCCTCAGACACATCGTGGCCCAAATCCTGTTGCTTTGCCTACTGAATTACACAGAATCAATGAGGTTTAGTGAGTAAATGGGCCTGGTAGAATATTCTAGTTGCCGCTTACTGTGCTAAAGTCAGTCACAGTTAGAGTAGGCTCATTTAAATCAATGGAACCTACGGAAGAGTTGACTCACCAAATCCTCATTGGTTCAGTGGGTTTACTCTTGTATGATTCACTATGCAAAGCAAAGTGAGCTGCTTATATACCTTCCCATATCACCTAAGCTCTCTGAGTGGGTTAAAATTTAATTATTCAGGTGACACATTGCTTCCTCTGCCCTAATGAGCCAATGAGTTCAGGATTGAACTTAGGTCATGAGCAGAGTCTTGACAGCAGTACTGCAGTTTAACCACTGCGCTACATGGGTCCTATGCTAAGCAACAGGATTTTGCCCAGGGTGGTACAGCAGACTGTTAGCATTGCATTAAGAAGAAATCAAGAGCGCAAGACCTCCTGCCTTTGGGGGCAGTACAGAAGAGCACAGGAAGATTATCGGGAGCAAAACCTAAGAAGCTTCTAAGAGAAGAAGGGTGTTCTCAGAGGTCATAGAAGTCAACATGAGCACCTGACTCAAACGTGTTTGTGAGAAGGAGACTGAGCAGCTTCTGGGCTGATACAACACAGTCTAACAGCTGCCCCTTTTGTTTCAGGTCCAGGAACATTTCTCTTATGGACTGGTCTCCCGACATGGTCCGTGCCACTTCTTGCATCTCGTGTCCAAGGGCCCTGGGAGGAAACGGAGAGAAGGAAAAACCAGTTACAGGATGGCTGTGAGTGGGTGGTTGGGTGGGAGGGAATGAAGGAATGAATGAAGGAATGAATGGATGGATGGATGAATGAATGAATGGATGGGGAGGGGATGTGTCCCCACTCACCTGGTGCATAGTTGAGCACCCTGACACCCGGCTCTTCCTTAGCCAGCACTTGGAACATCATGTCCCGGGCCGCCTTCCCAGTGCAGTAGAGCGACCAGGTCTTGAAGGGCTGCAAGGCACAGAGCGAGGAGATGTTGACCACCGTTCGGCACAGGCCAGGTTGTGCAGGGAAGGCCTTGAGGACAGCGGCGGTCAGGCACAGCGCAGAGGTGACGTTGAAGGCCAAGTAGGTGTTGACTTCAGCTGGGCTGGTGAAGTCCACGAAGGATTTTGAAACGTCCCCCAGAGAGGCTGGAAGAAGAGAAGAAAGGGGAAGAGGCTGTGGTTCCCTCCTTGGCCAGCCTCTCACAGGAACCCAAGGCTCAGGAAAGCCAGGGCTGGGAAGTGACCGCGATCTGCTTTCCATCTAAAACCTGCTGGCCATGTACCCAGGCCGTCAGCCTCCCGGCCAAGGCCAGGCTTGGACTTCCCCCCCTCCCCCCAGGAGAAGCATGACTGGGGCGGGTGGGGGGGAGGTTGCAAGAGCACGAGAAGAGGGCTGGAGCTGAGGGCCTCGGCCCTTGCACGGCTCCCTCTTGCTTTGCAGCACCAGCGGGAGGGCTGGGCATTCAGGGACGCAGAATGGGGCGGGGAGGGAAAAAGGAAAGGCAATGACATCTGCTTCTGGAGGGAAGCAAAGGCCAGTCTTCCAAAGGGGAAGAAGAAGACCAGAAGCCGGAGGGGGGGGGGGCGGGAGATCCCTCCCCACTGCGGGCCAAGCACACCAGAAGCCGCGCGTGTCTCCCCTCCAGTGAGGCAAGGCAGGCGGTGGGGTGGAAGCCCTGCCCTGCCCGGGTGTGTGCCCACCGAGGTCCCCCCACCCACGGCACAGGGCAAAGAAAGGGCCCCTGGCCGCCGGCAGCGCTGCGAACCCCAAGGGGCCCGCCGAGGGCCAGGCGAGCGCGGCCGGCGAGGCCAGGGCCAGGGCCAGGGCCAGGGGCGGGAGGGCCGCTTGGCCGGCAGGGGCGCCGCCTGCGCGGGCGCGGACGGTCCCCGCCGCCCTGCCCGCCTCCTGCGCATCCGCCTCGGCCCGGCGACCCGAGCCCCAGGCCGGAGGCGCCCCAGCGGCCGCCGGGACCGGGCCGAGGGGGAGGGCGCGCCGCTCACCGGCGTTGTTGACGAGCAGGAGGCGCTCGGGGCGGAGGTCGCGGGCGAGGGCGGCGGCGGCCCGGCTCACGCGCTGCAGCCCCTCCTCCGAGGCCAGGTCGGGCCGGCAGGGCGCGGACCCGCAGGCCCGGGTGGGCGGCGCGCAGCTGGCCCTCCAGCTCGCCCAGCGCGCCCGCCGAGCGCGCCACCAGCAGCAGGGCCGAGCCCGGCGCCAGGCGCGCCGCCAGCAGGCCGGCCAGGCTCCGGCCGAAGCCCCGCCGAGGCGCCCGTCACCAGGCAGGCCGCCCGCCCCAGCCCGCCCGCCTCGCCCGGCGCCGCCATCGCCATCGCCGCTGCCAAGCAGGCGCGCAAAGCGGGCGGGCGCTTTTTACCCCACCCCGGGGCTGGCCGCGGGCGGCGGCGGCGCGGATTGGCCGCCCGGCCCCGGCCCCCCGCCCTCGGCGGCGGCGGAGGGGAGGCGGCCGTGGACAGCCGCTGCCCGCTGTCCTGCGCGCCCGGAACCAGCCGGGCCGGAGGGGGGTCCCGGGCGCGCCCTTTGCCGCCGCCGGCCGCTCGTGAAGAGGCCCGGAGTGGCCGGTGGAGGGCCCGGGGGATGCGACCAGGGGCAGGGCGAGGTGGCGCCAAAGCCAAGCCCGGCGAGAAGAGGAGCCCTCCCGTTTCCTCCGACCGGCGACCAGACGACTTTGGGCGCAGGAGAAAGCAAAAGGTCCGCCCCTGAAAGCCAGAAGGGGCCCTCGTGGTTTCATATACTTCTTGCACGGGATCTTGGCCAAACCACGGTGAAGGCAGAGGTCGCGCGTCTTTGCCCCCACGCGACACCACAGAAACCGGGGTTCCTTCAGCGCACGTTTTTGCAGTGGCTCGGAAACACATGGATCAGAGTCGCTGGTCCTCATGGATCCAGGAGGATCAGCGATTTTTACGTGGCAACCTCCCCAAACCAATAGCAAATCCAACCTCCAATAGGTACATACAGACCAGACCAGGCATGTGGGGTTTTCAATCCATGACTTTCCAGGAGCGCCAAAGCATGGGTCCAAGGCACAGAAGTCATCGGGTCATGTAGCTCCTGTCAAGGATGATTATAGGCCCTCCCATCTCCCCCCCCCCCCCAACCATCATGTCACACTCTTTGCAGTTGTGCTGTGGTGTCAAACAGAGAGAACTGGGCTAAGAGGAGGGGCAAAGGATGCAGTCAGGGGGGAGTGGGTCTCTTCTTGACGGCTTGGGTGAGACTGGCCGGGCTCACAGAACGGAGAGGCTCCCAAAGAGAACTGCTTCCCCCCCCCCCCCAGGTCCTCTGAGCCTTTCCGAGAAACCTCTTAATTCCCGGCTGTCCTGCCATGTAGTCTCACGGTGCACGGTTCATGCCTTGAGATGGAGTGCATGTTTTATTTTTCACTCCAGAGGGTCCACCAAACAAGGTTGGGGGTAAACTTGATTGACTGCTCTATGTGCCAGGCTGTGCCTCTTTCCTGCTCCCATGAACAGAAGCGAGATACATGCTTTGAATGTGTTTTTTCACAGGGCATTCACTGCCTGGAGATATCATTAAGAGGATGCAGCGTGGCAATTGATTTGTGATAATGGAGCGCCACCCATGGTCTAAGGCCTTCTCTGTTCTGGCAGTAGAAACAGCCTGTCTCAGAAAGGAGCTAAGTTTCCTAGAAAGGCTTGGCATCAAGGGACTCCTCTGGAATGACCCCCCCCCCAGGTCCTGTAGATTTGGCGGGCGGGGGGGCGGGAATAGAAATCCGATCACGTTCTAGGGATTGGCCCCTTCCAACTTCACTTTTCTCTGGTTCTATGATATGATTCTATGTCCATGTCCTCAAAAGATGCTGCCCCCCTTTCAAACGGTTTGTGCCGTACCTTTCATCCCAACAAGAGCCCCCTCTTTGCCTTGAGGTGGGGCAGCCATGCTGGGGCTAAAGCACAAATCTTTCCCTCCTGGTTGTCTGAACAGGAAATGGCCAGAGGGCTACAGTCCAGCATTCCATGGCTCACAACCAAGCTGCTTTCCCTTCGGTCGACTCTCGGCTCCCCCCCCCCCCGGCCAAAACGGGTCTGCTTCAGCCTCTGCTTCAGCCTGGCCTTCTCTGCAGCCTGACGGCATCCACCGAGCTGGACTACAATCCCCATAACTGTGAATGTGTAGGGATTATCAGAGTTTGTAGTACAATACCTCTGGAAGGCAGCAGGTGGAGATAGAATGATCTGCTCCAGGGCCTTTGCTTCTCCAGTGAGGGGTGTGTGTGGGGCGGGGGGGCGGGGGGTTAATGGGAGATGCCGGGGAAGGACCCGGGGACCACTGGCCCTGCAAACACATCCCTGCCTGGCCACTGGGTGATGGATCCTTCCCAGGCAATGGGCTACGAGAGAGGATGCCTGGATCCTCTGAATCGACACCATTTGATGAAACTCTGTATTTGACAAAACAGTCATCTAAACACCATACATTAAATAGTGGATTGCTTTGGTGGTTGTGGCATTTACATCTTGTCATCTCTCCAAGACGCTCAAGGGAGTGCTCATGGATCTCTCTCTATTCCCCTGGTCCCACTGTACCCAAACAATGACCTGGAGATGTAGGTCAGGCTAGTTGGTTGGTTGGTTGGTTGGTTGGTTGGTTGGTTGGTTGGTTAATATACTGCCTACCTGCCATCAAAGGCCACTCTGGGCAGTTTACAACAAAATGAGAACAATAATCAACAACATTAAATAATAACAGAGTAAACATCAGAATAATGAAAAGAAAAAACATATACTAAACATTACAGGAGTGGATAGCTGGTGGTCCTCCAGTCAGTTTTGTGGCTCATTTGGGGAACTAGAACACAGATCTTCCCAGTGTGGCACTCTAACCACTGCACCACACTGTCTCTCCCACAACCCCATTTACTACTGACGCAACCCCCTACCTCAGAGGGCTGTGCACACAACTCCACTGCATAAGGTTGCAGCTGGCAAAGAGACTTAAGAAGTGCACAGTGGGGCAAAGAATGACGGGGGCATGGGTGTGTGTGCGTGCCTGTAAAAAATCCATCCTTCTGCACGCGTGACTACACGAGTATCCAGGAGTCTCTCTTTCCTCCTTTGGTGCACTGGTGCCCAGGGGTGAGGTGGGGGCTGATCCTGGCAGCCACCGTGGTGTAGCAGTCCAAGAGTCCAGCTCCCAGAACAGGGAAGCGGTTTTCTGATCCTCAGCCCTGGGGGGCCTCGGGGGCAGTCAGCCTGATTTCCTTGGCCTCACCTAGTCCTCAGGTGGGAGTCATGATAAGATGTGAGCAGGGGTGGAGGGCTGGGGGTGGAGAATCATGTGTCTTCCTCAGAGGTAAAAAGAAAGGAACCAAGTCCAGCCCTCGGTTTGCCCACCTGATGTGGATAAACAAGATTCCACGCAGGATCCTTCCCCAGCTTTCCCGAGGGAGATCCCTGGTGTCCACATCTGGTGCTGTTCCTGAGAGCTAACCTAAAGTAACCTCCTTACTCAGATTCCTGAATCAGATGGGGGGCGGGGAAAGAAGGAAGGAAGGAAGGAAGGAAGGAGAGGAAGGAAGGAAGGAAGGAGAAGGAAGGAAGGAAGGAAGGAAGGAAGGAAGGAAGGAAGGAAGGAAGGAAGGAAGGAGAGGGAATGGAAGGAAAGGGAATGGAAGGAAAGGGAATGGAAGGAAGGAAGGGAAAAGAGGAAAGGGAAAGGAAGGAAAGAGAGGAAAGGGAATGGAAGGAAGGAAGGAAAGGGAAGGGGAAGGAAGGAAGGAAGGAAGGAAGGAAGGAAGGAAGGAAGGAAGGAAGGAAGGAAGGAAGGAAGGAAGGAAGGAAGGAAGGAAGGAAGGAAGGAAGGAAGGAAGGAAGGAAGGAAGGAAGGAAGGAAGGAAGGAAGGAAGGGAATGGAAGGAAAGGGGAATGGAAGGAAGGAAGGAAGGAAGGAAGGAAGGAAGGAAGGAAGGAAGGGAAGAAAGAAAGAAAAGGAAGGAAGGAAGGAAGGAAGGAAGGAAGGAAGGAAGGAAGGAAGGAAGGAAGGAAGGAAGGAAGGAAGGAAGGAAGGAAGGAAGGAAGGAGAGGGAATGGAAGGAGAGGGAATGGAAGGAAGGAAGGAAGGAAGGACTGTCTTTCTTTTCTAAGGGCTGCGCTGTGGAAAGGTTCTCCCCAAAGCCTGCGGTTCCCCTTTTCAGCACCAGAGGACACTCTTGCCTCAACGGCGGCACCTTCCTTCCTGAACTCACTTGCCCAAGGGGCCAGGCACCAGAGAGGGCCTGCCCGCCTGCCCGCCTGCCTGTCTTTTCCGGCCCAGGTCCTGGAAGGGCCTTTTTCTGCCCTAGAAAATGCACTCTTACCCCTCTCCAGGGGAGAGACCCACCCTCACCACACCCCTGCCCCACTGGTGCCAGGGCCCTCCTCCACCCACCCACCCACTTTGGGAACCGAGGAGAAGGGCTTGAGAGAAGAACGGCTGTTTGCAGCCGTTAACTCCCAGCCCCCCCCCCCCCCCCCCCGCAGAGGCCAGTGGTTCTTGGGCCGAGAGGGAGACGTGGAGGGGAAGAAGGTCTGGGTGGCTGGGTGGGTCTGGTCTGGTGGGAAAAGGTTTCTCCCATCCCTTGTGTTCTTTTTCTCAGGAATCTTCCCAGCCCTTAGCATCTGACCCTCCTCTCTCATCTTCAGTTAATCATTCAACTGGTTTCAGTTCCCACATTCCTTTGGGAACAACAAATGCGTTGGGGCAGGTTTTCAGAGTTGGGCATTATTTATCAGTCGCATTTCTCGATCGCTTATCGGATCACCAGGACCCCCAAAGCAATGTACAAGAAAATATCAAGAACATGAATCAAAGGTTGGGGTTGAAAAGATGGTCCGTGATTTGAACTGAGCGAAGGAGAAATAGCAAATAATCCAGGGCACGGGGGGAGGGGGGTTGATGCTGATGCCAAAGGAGGGGGGGAGACAAGGGACCGCTGAGCCTCCCAGTAAAGCCCCAGGTCTCCCCTGGCCACTCTGGCCACTGAGCTGCCCGTGAGGGCTCCAACTGGGAGAACTGCATGGGCAGTCCTGCGTGGGCCCTCACGGTTGGTCCACTGGCCATTTTGCAGAGCTGTGGGATGAAGAGAAGGCCTTCGGATCCCTTCTGCATTCTGGAATACCGTCTCCTTTTCTCTTCTTTCTCTCACTCAGCTTCATTTACCAAACTTTACTGAAGCATTTCAGACTTTAGGATTTGGGCTGTTGGTGTTTGCAGAAGGGGAATTCCTGCCTGGACTTTGACGGACTAGGTTGCTCAGCTGGAGATGCTGTGTAACCTGTGTAACATCCTGGGCAGAGCTGTCGGTGTTTCCTAGAAGGTCCGGGGCAGTCATCTCTATCTCTATGCTCTTTATTAGGGTACAGAGTCGGTCAGGGGCTTCCACACATCCCTAATTCCCAGACTTGATTGAGCACATAGGCACCTTGTTCTTGGTCCAGTCAGAATCTGGCTCTTATAACCCTTTGTGCCAGGCTGCTCGCCGCAGAACAAGAATCCAGGCCTGAGGGTTACAGGTGCTTCCTGGATCAAGCCATGCAAATGTCGGAGGATGTGGGTTGGTAAGGCTTTGGAGGTGCAGCTTTGTGGGTTGGTTTGCCCTGGTGCAGCCCACACCCCTGCTTCGTGGCTGGCCTGAGTGCAGAACACCCCCAGTCATGGAGGGGGATGAGGAGGTATCCCAGAGCCACAGCCTGTCTCCTGAAAGGAGGGTCTCAGGATCTCCTACCCTTCCGGTCTTGTGGGTCATGAGCAGCAGCAGCTCTTGAGCTCCGCAGAGGGGCTGTTCCAGATGGCATCATGGCAGTCCTGGGGCACCCTTTCCCATCTAGATTTGGCATGCAATAAGAACACCACTACCAACATGAATTTGACCCAACTTCGGGAGGCGGTGGAAGACAGGAGGGCCTGGTGTGCTCTGGTCCATGGGGTCACGAAGAGTCGGAAATGACTAAACGACTAAACAACAACAACAAGAACACCTCACAACCTTCACTTCCAGGCCTTTTTTTCAGGGGGAGGGTGCTGGGCACACCGTTCCCGGTAAGAGCTCTACATGGCCCAAGCCCCCAGGAGTGTGACTAGGTTGGTGCAACTGGGGCTTTGCCGCCAGGGTGCTGACATTTAGAGGGCACCAAAGTCTAGAGGCGAATCTCCTGGTAAGTGTTAGGAAAACAATCAGCCACACACTCCCAGCCCTGTTCTCTTTCGTTTAACAAAAGCATAAACTCTCTCTTCTTTTTCTTTCTTTGTGTGCATGTTGTGGGGCGGGGGGGGCCCCCAGGGGGAGGCAGCTATCACATTCTCCTGCTCCTGTTTCATAGAGGACTCATGCCCGCTTGCGCCAGGTGCCAACATTTCCAGCCCTTTAAGCCAGCACTCCCCTGCCCAGGCCCCATGTGGCTCCCCTCCAATCCTCTGGAGCCTGCAGAGTCCCCTTCACCACCAAATGCTTGACAAGGCTGCAAATCCCAGCCACAGCCATGCAAAGCCCTCCAAATTAAAAAGAGGGTTCAGCCGTGACTTTCCAAATCCAGACCTGACCCCAGATGGACCCAGGTCAAGGGGCTGCCCCTCGCTGCAAATTAAAAGAGTCTTAAGGAGGCTATACTGGGCCAACTCACTCCTCCATTTCAGAAGGAATCCTCTGTCCATCATGCTGTGAGGAGTGTGGTGTGTGTGTGAGTGAGTGAGTGAGAGACAGACAGACAGACAGACTTTCGGCCCAGTATTTGGCTACAGGACACTGGTTGTTCCTTCCTTCCTCTGCTTCAAGAGGCACCATCAGAAATTAGAAACAAAGGAAATGATGATGTTGATCTTTGGGTAAAAGCCAATGTCACAAAAATCTGCAGGTGTCTAAGTGCCAGCAGCATGGCTGCTGCAAAGGTGCACCATCCTGCATCAAGCCCAGGGCTCACCTGGCTTAGCACATGGGTTTCAAACATGTCCAGCTGCCCAGGAGGGACTGTGCCCAAGGGCATGCCACATGTTTTGTCTACAGAAGGAGCAGAGCTGGTCCCGAGAACCCTCTCCTTCCTCCCTGCCACCCCCCCACACACACACCTCCTGACAGGACCAGGAAAGTCTGGAGAGCAGCAACGAAAGAGAGGGATCACTAGATAGCTTTCTGCATTTCCATGTGGCAGGGCGCTCACCAGCAGGGCAACCATTCAGCTGGTGGGGTTCTGCTAGCTAGAACATGAAACATGAAGATGGAGGCCATCACACCCTCTCCTCTCCTCAGACAAGCTAGCCAATGTCTGTGGGACTTCACAGTTCAGGGACATGGGCGATGGAGTCCCCCAATAGACTTTGCTGTCCCCATTAAGCGTCAGCGGGGAAATGATGCTCTGTCTTTTCCAGGACTCTTCCTCCTGGGTCTCAGGCTGTTGTCTACAGAAGCCTGGACCAGAAGCTTGCTTGAGGGAGCTTCTACCATCACTGGCCATCCCCAGGCCCTGACTGGTGAAAAGGCCATCAGAAATCCAGGCTCAAGCCAGGTGTCTCTCCATTCAATAACAGTGTGTGTCTCCCATCACGTCTCAGTCAATAACACTCGATGTGATTTCATCCCATATTTATACTTTAATCAAACCAAAACAACCCGTCTTATCACCAAGACCTGTTTTATCACATCACTACATATTTGTCTGTTTGTTCCTTTGTTTCGAAAGGATGGAAATTCCCTGTGAATCAAGCAAGCCAAGTAAGAGGTTATTCAAAGCCGAAGGCCATGAACAGCCCAGAAATCAAGCCGGTTGAACAGCAGCAGCAAACGGAGAGGGAGGGTCCAGGAAGTGTAGTCAACAGCAAAGATTAAATGTCTTTGTGAGACAGATGAGGTCTGCAGCAAGCAAAGTTGTAGCCGCCAATCCCAGCACATCCCTCCATCAGTGATCCAGTGGCCCAGAGAACTGCAGCTGGACCGGTCGGCTGGTAGTGCCAGGAGATATCCGGTCATATTAATGGCAATAGACGGTGTTACAGGATAACATATACTTTTGCACCCCTTTTCAAAAGACTTCATTATTATTAATTATGAGGCAAAAGCCTCAGAAAACAAATGACACCTTTTTTTCTCTTCTCTACTTGCTTATCATTAAACAAACAGCTTAAAATAACATTCATCTTTTTCTCCTGTTACAGTATTCTGTAAAAGCTTCTGTTGTATGAGATATTCTGTTGTTCCCATTTGCCTAACACAGGTTTCCACATCTGTTCTGTGGTTGTTGTTGTTGTTTAGTCGTTAAGTCATGTCCGACTCTTCATGACCCCATGGACCAGAGCACGCCAGGCCCTCCTGTCTTCCACTGCCTCCCGGAGTTGGGTCAAATTCATGTTGGTCGCTTCGGTGACACTGTCCAGCCATCTCCTACTCTGTCGTCCCCTTCTCCTCTTGCCCTCACACTTTCCCAGCATCAGGGTCCTTTCCAGGGAGTCTTCTCTTCTCATGAGATGGCCAAAGTATTGGAGCCTCAGCTTCAGGATCTGTCCTTCCAGTGAGCACTCAGGGTTGGTTTCCTTCAAAATGGATAGGTTTGTTCTCTTTGCAGTCCAGGGGACTCTCAAGAGCCTCCTCCAGCACCACAATTCAAAAGCATCAATTCTTCGGCGGTCAGCCTTCTTTATGGTCCAACTCTCACTTCCATACATCGCTACTGGAAAAACCATAGCTTTGACTATGCGGACCTTTGTCGGCAAGGTGATGTCTCTGCTTTTTAAGATGCTGTTTAGGTTTGTCATCGTTTTCCTCCCAGGAAGCAGGTGTCTTTTAATTTCATGGCTCCTGTCACCATCTGCAGTGATCATGGAGCCCAGGAAAGTAAAATCTGTCACTGCCTCCATATCTTCCCCTTCTATTTGCCAGGAGGTGATGGGGCCAGTGGCCATGATCTTAGTTTTTTTGATGTTGAGCTTCAGACCATTTTTGGCGCTCTCCTCTTTCACCCTCATTAAGAGGTTCTTTAATTCCTCCTCACTTTCTGCCATCAGAGTGGTATCATCTGCATATTGGAGGTTGTTGATATTTCTTCCGGCAATCTTAATTCCGTTTTGGGATTCCTCCAGTCCAGCCTTTCGCATGATGTATTCTGCATACAAGTGTCATATCTTTTAGCCTTTTGTTTCTGTCCATGGAGTTTTCTTGGCAAAGATACTGGAGTGGCTTGCCAGTTCCTGCTCCAGGTGGATCGCGTTTAGTCAGAACTCTCCGCTATGACCTGTCCGTCTTGGGTGTCCCTTCACGGCATAGCCCATAGCTTCTCTGAATTACTCAAGCCCCTTCGCCACGACAAGGCAGCAATCCGTGAAAGGGCGGTATCCCCTTCTTAATTAACACTGTAGACAAAACACAACACAGGCGGCACTTTAAAATGCACTTCACTTTTTCCCTCTTCTTGTCCGCTTCTCATTACGTCACCTTTCTGTCGTTGACTCTTTCTGGCGAAAACTCTGTGTGTGTGTGTGTGTGTGTGTGTGCGTGTGCGTGTGCGTGTGCGTGTGTGTGTGTGTGTGTGTGTGTGTGTGTGTGTGTGTGTGTGTGTGTGAGAGAGAGAGAGAGAGAGAGAGAGAGAGAGAGAGAGAGAGAGAGAGAGAGAGAGAGAGAATGAGTTACTTCTGCCTCCTTATCGTATCAGCGGCTTTGTCCCAAAACAAGTGAGGTGTTTGGGTTTTGTAACATAAATTATCTTCAGGAGCACTGCTCCACTTGTACTTTCACTTTTACGGCAGGGCCGAAGCACCTTTTAAAGATCAGCCTTCATTTGTGGGGCATCCCACAAACTCCAGCCGGTGGGACCCTTGACTGGACCTCCAGGTGCTCTCTGCGCCGACCAGGCGAGGGCACCGGGCCCGCCGGGCTCCCTCCCTGCCCCGACGGGCCGGGCGGCCTCCTGCCTCTCTTCCCCCTTCCCTCAAGCCCCGGCCGGCCCGCGGGCCTCCTCGCCGGGCCTCCCCAAAGCGTTCCAGCTGAGAGCCGGGGATTTCCCCCTCCTCTTCCCGCTGGAAGCGGCCGAGCGGAGAGGGGCCCTCCTCGCCCGAGGCTGGAAGCCGGAGGGGGCGGGTAGGGGTGCTGGGTGGGGAGAACGACTGGCCTGGCCTGGCCTGGGCGCCTTCCCCTCCCGGTCGTCCCCCGCGTGGACGGGGGGGGGGGGGCGGGCGGGGCGGCGGCGGTTTCCCTTCCAATCTGGCCGCAGGTTTGCTGGGGGGCTCTGGCAGCCGCCCCCCTCGCCCGCTCTGGGCCAGTCGCTGGTCAAGGGGAAGGACAGACGGAGAGAGGGCGGAGAGCGGCTTAAGAGTGAGATGGCGCCCTGGCGAGGAAGAACCCGGTGCCTTGCAATGAGGCCAGGAGGAGGGCCAACCCGGTTTCTCCATCGTGTTGACCCACCTCCCGTGTTTCCCCTTCCTCTTTTTTTCCTCTGAGCTAAACAGCTCCAGGCAGAAGAAACGCTGGGAAGCTGCCGGGCTAGAAGACAGGAGTTCAAGGAACCCAACATCGGGGAATGTCACTTGTGAATGTGGCAGTCCCTGCGGCCATCACAACTCGTGTCTAGCTGTTCCAATGAGAGGCAGGCGGTATTCCATACCGTGCAAGAATCACAGAATCGTAGCATTGTGGGGCGACAAGAGACCCCAGAGATCACGGAGTCCAGCCTGCGGCCAATGCAGGAAATCCGGACCTTCAAGCATTCCTGAAATGGTGGCCATCGCTGACCTTGGCTTAAAAATCCCCGGAGAGAAAACAAATCTCGCCCCTCTGAGTGTTCACCTCCAGTCTTGCGAGCATCATCTCTTTGGCCCCTCTTTGTCTGAAATGCCAGAAGGGGTTTGAGGGCTGGTGTCGGTAAAAGCCCCTCCGCCCTTTTCAGTGGCTGACTTCTGCTCCCTCCCGCCTGCCCCCCTCCACTGATATTCTTAGGGGTCTGTTCTCACCTTTTCACACTTTGACTTCTGGTTCTGGAAGGAGGTGGGTTTCTGTCTCTCCTTCAACAATTATGCCTTCCCAGACCTTCCTTTTAGTTAAAAATGGGGGTTAATCTTTTCTACCTTAAGAGTAACATTATCCATGAAGTTAGTTTTTCGTTGCTGCTGCTGCTGCTGCTTTAAGTTCTTCAAATATAATTCTACGGGTCTGCACTGGAAGGAGTGTCCGTATGCCGAGCTAACTCTGGCTAGCTGAACACAAGTACACAACAAATACACAACACTGGGGCAGTCCACTCCCTTGCTCATGGGCTCTCACGGTTTCAGAACGTCTTCGGCTTGAACGCAGCTCCGTCAAACTGGGTCCAGGGACTGCTGGCTGCATCTCGTCCTTTGGAGTAAAAACGCCAAACCGTCTCGTAGGACCGTAAACCCGAACACACGTGATTATGGCGTAAATGTTTGTGAAGCAGAGTCTAGACAGCAGCGGTATTTACCACCAGGCTGTTCTCCAAATTCCGCTGAGTTGTATCTCTGCAGCCTTTGAGGAGCAAAGCAAAAAGATGATTGATCCGTTTGCATTTGGGACCCTGGGAACTGTGTCCAGTAACCATTTCCCAGCCCCTCCCCCATAATGGAAAATATTTTTATTATTATTATTATTATTTATTTGAATTATATACCGCCCTCTGGCAGCCAGGGCCACTCTGGGCGGTTTACAACAGCTAAACAAACAACAGAATAACAAAATAATACATATACAAAATAATAATAATACAATTGGGGCATAAATCAAACATCATAAAGTGCAGTAAAACAAGTACAATACAATAAAGTACAGTTAAAAGCATAAAATATAAAAGGCAAGCGGCATGGCGGTGTGATGGACGATATTTTTAGCAAACACTGTTGTATCATACAGCTGTTTGTTCCGGGAAGGCCTGCTTAAATAGCCAGGTTTTTAACGGCTTCCTAAATGTGCCCAGTGAAGAGGCCAGGCGGACTTCGGGCGGAAGAGAGTTCCATATTTTGCAAAAAAAACAAAAAAACAAAACAAAAACCGTCCTTCTGTTTTGGAACAACGGTACAAGAGGAAGGGAAGGGGTGCTCAGTCCAGCTACCAGCAACCCTGCCTTACTTTCCCGAATGGCAGGCTCGGGCAGGAGACCTTCACGTTGCCGGGGCTCCCCCCACCCACCCACGACCCTCACTTTTTTCCATATCCACGGACGTCATAGGAATTCGCCTCCCGCTTCACCTCCAGCGGAGCTCCCGCTGTCCAGCCGGCGGGGCTGCTCCACCTACTGTGGATAAAAGAACCGGAGCCTTCAGGCGAGGGAGGAGGAAAACGGCGGCGAATCGGGACCAAGTCAGAGCAGCCACCCTGGTGAACGACTGAAACGGCCTCCTCCGAGGAATCGGCCGGTCTCCCTGTCCAAAGAGAACAGGGCCCAGAAGGAACCGGACCAGCCGGACCTTCCCGCCGCCGCCGCCGCCGCCGCTCCCGCGCCATGGCAGCCTCAGCGTCGCTGGGTCACCCAGAGAACAAGAAAGGCACGAGATCAACGGTGGCTGTTCTCGAGAGTCTGAGCCAGCAGAAAGAGGGAAGGCAACCTGTGAAACTGGAAGCAGCCCCGACCCCGTGGACTTTCTCCCCCAGCCGCCCGCTCCCCGGTGCTTGCTAATGAGAACTCACCACTCCAGTGTTAATTGCTGGACCCCCGTCCCTGCTCAAGCCTGCTCCCCTCCCCACCCCCACCCCCAGCCTGGGCCTTGTAATGGCTGGAGGGGTGAAGACAAGCTGACGGCCCAGGGCAGGCTGAGGAAGGCCGGCGTGCTTCTCCCCCCCCCCGCCCCCGCTCCTGAGATGGGGGACCCCCTATGTGGCACCCTTTGGTTCTTCGCTCTTGAAGCCAAGAGGGTGTTAATAGCAAACCCCTCCCCGCCCCCCGCCCCTAGGATCATCGGAGCATCCTGCTAACTCAAGGGAAGACCAGACCCTTGGGGGGGGGGGGGAAGGGGCTATAAGGGTTTGCAGGGCTCAGAGGCATTCTGTGGCGCTGCTTTAGGGACCTTTGTGGGTTTGCCGGCCCTTTGTTGTCCGCCTGCTCCTGGTCATTCTTCTTTCTTTTTTTAAATTTGGTTTAAAACTAAAATACAAATTCAATAATAACTACATACGATACACATGGGACTATCTCCGCCCGTGCCACCACCTTCACCCTCGGGACCAGGTGACTGGAAGTATCCATTTATATCCCTTTTCACCCCGTACTTCTCCAAAAAGACATGGATTCTTCTGCGGGTCTATATAGCCTTTCCCCTTCCAAAAAAAAATAATAAAAAAAATTGCTCCAAATATAAATTCCGTACATCTTTAAAATCCTTAGACTTTTCCTGGTCTCTCTTTTGTGTGCATTTTCTTAGCACCAGAAGTGCCTGGAGAGGACAGGGAGAAATGGGGGCGCGGAGAGAAGCGAGGTTCAGGTGAACCCCCGGTACCAACCGGAGAGAGAGCCAGGAGGTACAGCATCCCTTCTGTCTCCCGGTGACGTCTGCAGCGCCTGGGGAGGTGGAAGGGCAGCGGCAGCCTCGTGACCCCCTTGGAGATTCCTTGGTGCCCCACAGTGGACTCTAAGGCTGAAATCCTCTTGCGTGGGCTGGACCAGGGGGAGGCAAACGGCGGTTCGCTCCGGTCCAAAGGGATCCTGTTCCTGTGAAAATGGCAGTTATTGCGGCCGTTTAAGGTTATTTATTTATTTTTAATCTTTTTATTAATGATAAACAATAATAACAACGTTAACATAAAATGTGTATACATATATACCATACAATACTACTAAACCCCCCCCCCCCAATTACTTTAATGGCCTCCAGTTGTGTTTGGCTGGGGGGCACTCCAAATAAAACCTGGAGACAGGATTTGTATAGGTGCGTTTTTAATTTGTTTTAAATCTCCGAAGACTGTAACAAGAACCGTAAATAAATAAACAGGAGGGCGGTTGAGAAAAATGCATTCGGGTCGTCGTTAGTCAGGAAAACCTTCCTCATCGCAGAACGCTGTGGATTCGGCGCGGTAATCCTGGGCTGGCTTGCTCGCGAGCAAGTTCCGCTGATGACCCCGTGGGCGGGGGGGGGGGTTTCCTGTCCCTTCGGCCTGTTGCAAAGGGCCGCCCCAGCGCGCTCAGGCGCCCCGGGCAGGAGAAAACCCTCCGCCTCGGAAGCCGTCCCTCCTCTCTCCAAGGATACTATAACGTTCGTATTCAACTTTGTTCCTTGGCTTCGTGAGCCCAGGTTGATGCTGACTGAGGACGTCCTGCGCTGAGCGGGTGGCTGATGGACCAGGACAGGTGGGGCGCCTCCCCCCGGAACTTGGAGGGAGAGCTTGCCCCCGCCCCGCCCCGATCCCAAGAGACCCCCGAGGGGGGTGGCGGCGGGCCTCGGCCAGACTCAACGCCTTTGTGGATGCCACTGTGCGAATGCGGTACATCTATGTCTTGCCGTGAGTGTTCACAACATGGGAGAGAGGGGAAACGATGCTTTTCTCTCTCTGAAGCACAGGGCTCGGCAGGGAGGCTCAGTCCCACCAGAAAGGAAGGAGGAATCAAAGAGCTAAAGCGCTAGTGAGGAAGTTACCTTGCATAGAGGGAAAGCTAGACCCTACTCGGAGCCCAAGATCCATGTGTTCCCCACACGGGAGAGGAGAGGAGAGGAGAGGGGAGCTCAAATCGCTCCACCCAAAGCGGGAGAGCCGGTCTGAGGTCAGGAAGGAGAGCAAGCGAGAGGATCGGTCGCGGTTAACACGCCCAAGGGGCGGGGAGGGAGGGAGGAGAGATCCCAGAGTTACAGGGGATGGGGGGGCCTTCTTGAAATCTGATGTGAAACGGCGGGGGCGCGGGGGGGGGGCAAGGCCAGGGGCGCCCGGCCGCCGTCAACGCAGGAGGAGGGCTGGCAGGTGCAGAGCGCGCGGCTTCGCTCTCGGTGCTGCAGCTACAAAGGCCGAGACGATGCCCGAGGAGGGAGGCGACCGGACAAGACGGGGAGGGCCGGAGGAGGGGTCTGGGGCTCCCCGCAGCCCGAGCGCTTGGCCGCTTCCTCTCTGGGGAGAACCGGCTGGGGAGGACCCCGAGCCGACCAAGGAAGTCAAACCCAATCCCCCCCCCCCCCGCCCGCCGCCCGTCCTCTCGGGAGGCTCTGGGGGAGAGTCAAAACCGGGAGGAGCAGAGCCGAGGCCCCGCGCAGACTGCGGCCAGGCGGTCCCGGGGGAGGGGGGGCTGGTGCTGGGACGAAGACCCCCCCCTGCCCTGCCGCGCCCCGCACCCCGAGAGCCCCCCTCCCGCGTCCGCTTTTCAGCTGTTTTCCTCCCCTGCCCCCCCCCACCCTCCGCGGAGGCGCGCGCCCCGCCGCCGCCTCCTCCCTTCTCGATTCAGCCACTTGCTATAGGTATGTTTTAATCCCCAGCATGGTAGATTTTAATTAGTCTTTGTACAGATGGCCAATTAACATTCATTACTTTTGCCTTGAGCGATTAATTATGAGTTTGGCTAGAAAGGGGGAAGAAGATGGGGAGGAGAGATGGACAGGTGAATCCCCTCCCCCAACTTCTTTAAAAGCGGGGGGGGGGGGGGGTGTTAAGCGGGAGGGGGGCCCGGATGGGGCAACCAGGGGTTTCTGCCCAGGAGGCTCTCCTGGGGAGGTGGAAGAGGGGCCGCCAGGGCGGGGGGGGGGTGGCGGCGCGGCGGCGGGGCTTCTCTTCCGCCGCCATCCTATTTAAATGCTAATTGCCCCCCGAGTCCTGCGCGGGCGAGACCTTCGCAAGAGCCGCGGAGAGCCGGGTCCTCGGGGAGGGGGCGAGGCGAGGCGGGGGTGGGGGTGGGGGTGGCAGGGAGAGGTCCTTTAACTGCCGCCCCCCCCAATCCCACCCCACCCCACCCGGCTTGCCCGACCTGCTTGTCTAGCCCGGAAGTCTGAACCCCCTTGGCAGCGCTTGCTCCGCCCGCCGCTACCTCGGAGCGCAGCCCCTCCGGGGCAAGCGCCGGGGCCCCGGTTCCCAAGCCGGAGAGCCTTGGTCCCAAGGAGCTGGGCGGCGGAGGGCCTGGGCAGCCGGCGGGGGCGGGGGCGGGGGCGGGGGTGGGGGTGGGAGGAGGGCGCGGCCGTGTTGCCCCCCCTTCCGCTCCACTCCGCTCCCTTCCTGCCCTGGGCATTGAGGAAGGGGCGGGCAGGGAGGCTCCCCCCACCTCTCCCCTGGCATCTCCCAGCCCCGCTTTACCCCATTCCTTCCCGTTCCAGCAGGCTAGCTGCAGGGAGGGGCGCCAGGAAGCGTCCCCTGGATGCCAAAGGGGGGCAGGGGCTCAGTCAAAAACCCCCCTGAGAGTGGACCAGGTTGTCTCCTGCCTTCCTGCCTGCCTTTGCTGCCTTTGGCCTCCCCCTGCTCCACTTCCCTGGGGTCACACCCGAGGTCAGCCCTGCTCTTTGGGGCAGGGGACCAGGCTGATTCCATTCCCCTGTAAGCAAGCCTGCCGCAGGAGGCAGCCAAGGCCTTGGGTTGGGGGGGGGGGGGCTGCTCAAGACATTTTGGAGGTCACCAATTGGGGGGGGGTCATCATCCGTCAGAACCAACATGATGATACAGAACAGGATCAGGGAAAGGAGAGTGACCTTTTCCTTTGCTGCAAGAGGTCACTTCTGGGAGGGACCTGGAAGCAAGGCCGACATCCAAGCCTTTCCTTCCAGGTGAGATGAAGACTTGGAGAAAGTTTAGCCAAGATCAAAGCCTTCAGGAAACCCCTCCCAGGGCATCTGTAGCCAGCAAGGACCGCGGCGGCGGCTGAACCAGTCAGCGCCCGGCTTGTGTCTTCTGGACAGAGCAGGAGCCTGTTTCCCACCTGCCAAGCACAACGGCAGGATATGGCCCTCGGTGAGTCTATGCCTTTCAAATGCGCACATTTCCTGAAAGCAATATGGCACGTCTAAATATACAGAGCAAAAATCTGTTTATCCTAATCAGGGGCTGGGAGGCTGCCATCCATATGACTGCTAGAATTGTAAATTCAACATAAATTAACTGGAAACAACTTGAGCAAGAGAGAAAATAGGATGAACAGTGACGTGTTTTCTTCTATTTGTCACCCACTTCCACTCTGGGGAGAGGATTAGCCCAGGGAAGCAGAGTGGGAAGCTTCTCCCCTTCCAGGTGGGCCCGTGTGGTGCATGCCCAGAGGCCCGCCCTTGGAAAAGTTACTTCACCGGATTGCAACACCTGGAACCCACCCCTCCTCAGCAAGAGACCCTTGGCTCTGCTGACCTGGAGGAAGAGGAATGCTGTGGAGCCACAGAGGAGATCCCCCAGCAGCACACACGCACGTGGGGGATCTCTCTCTCTCGATCTCTCTCTCTCTCTCTAGTCTAACATCTCCATAGATGAAGGCTGGGTGACCTCAGGGTCAGAGCTAAGTTCCACATTGGACGTGCATGTGTGCGCACAGAGAGCAAGGCTTCTGGCCCCTTTCTCAGCTTTTCAGCAGGAGCTCTTGACCTCCCTCTAGCAAGGCAGTTCCCATCAAGAACTCCCAGGGCTTTGGTCTGTTTGCAGCCTGTGAAAAAGAGAGGTGGAGCCACAGGAAAACCTCCCCCGCCTTCCACGGATTCATTTAAGCATTGCAAGTGTAGATGTCAGCATAGCTGTAAGAGCCTGTTCCTGTTGGTCAGATCGATGACCCATTCAGACCAGAATCTCCTCTCTTCCACCCCTGTAGAGCCTCAGCCAAAAGGAGGCCTGCTCCAACCCAGCTAGCCAGCCAGCCAGCCACCCGCCCAACAATGTAAGGGGGAAGGGACAGGGATCTGAACAGCCTAAGCTCGGTCGTGGGTCAAGGCACCTCCCCCGAGGCTTCTCCTAGCCTTCCTCGCCCTGCTGACATTGGGCTGGTGCTAGGCCTAGTTGTGCTTAGAGTAGGCCCACTGAAATCCCAGGCCTGACACTCAAGGCAGCTTACCCCAAGATTAAGACAGGTGTAGGAAAAAATAGGTCAAAGCAGACAAAAGGAAAATAAGTAGACCACTATAATACTACAACATGAACAGTTATGGTATGAAAACACAATTGAGCTTTAAAAAACATATTTTTTATAAATAAATAAAAAGTTGTCGTCACAGTCCCTTTCTCAACCACTAGGAGTGCCTGAAGCTGACCCTAAGGCAGGCCGTTTCATCTGGGGAAAGGCAGGTCTCTTGGCCAAAGCCAATGAAAGCCAAGCACCATGATGAAACACCACCTGCTCTATGCCTCTCTCTGCCCTCAGCGGTTTCCTTGTTTCTCCCACCTCCCCAGTAGTCGGTCAGCCATCCATACCTGGTTTGCTTTGTTTCACCTCCAACCCTCCCCCCCCCCCCCCCCGCTTAACAATGAAAACAGCCCACAACAGCACTGGGATCTTTCTGGAGGCTGCTGATAAGCTCCTCTGGCCTCCGGACAGTGTCGTTTGGGCTTTGTCATGCTCCACATTCTCCCTGCACTTTGGAAACAGAGGGATGACCGTTGGCACTTTTAGTTAAACCTAGAAATGGAAAGTTGCCCAGTGGGGTTTGTAGAGCACAACGTCTCATGGTCCGGTTGTCAGGCTCCCTTCAACCCCCTGGTAGCCCCATTTTAGACCAGGTGGAGCTTCCAAAGCATTGCTAAGGCTAGCCTGGGGCAAGAGGCTGGCAACTGACCATCCTGTCAGGGTCACCAGGGTGTAGAGGACCAGGAGAGGTCAGGCGTCTTCCTCAGACCCTCCAATCTGCAATAAGAAACAGACTCTCTTTCTGGACATGATGGGAACCTCAATTTATTTATTTATTTTTTATTTATTTATTTTATTGGACTTCTACCCCACCCATCTAGACCAAAGGTCTACTCTGGGCAGCATTGCAAATCTAAAAACAGTTAAACCAATAAATATATACTATAAATCCAAGATGGCAAAATGTGAATTTAAGATAAGGCAGGAGATGCTGGGGAGAAGCTTCTCAGCCTTGTGGGCTTTGCAAGAGAGAGGTGAGCAAAGTTATTTTTCCAGATAACAGCGCCTGGAATCCCACAGCCAGCCTGGTGAAATTGGGCCCTGAGCTGATTTTGCCTGGACACCGATTAACCGTGCTTGTGTGGTTTGTGTCATCAGGTCGCATCCAATTTACAACAACCCTAGTCTGGTTTTCAAGGTATGTGATATTGTTTATTTATTTATACGCCTCCTTTCTCCCTATCGGGGACCCAAGGCGGCCCAACAACAACCAAGACTATAAAACAGTCAACAGTTTAAAATACTCTATAAATATCATATACTAAGATTAAAAACCAAGATTAAAAACAGTTTTAAAACATTTTAGAAACATTTAGGAATCTCTACGTTTAATAAACAGTGTATTCCTGAGACACTTCCTGCTTATAAGCCTGCCTGAAGAGGAAGGTCTTTGCCGGACGATGGAAGGACAAGAAGGAGGGGACCAACCTGGCTTCTCAGGTCAGCACATTCCAAAGCCTGGGAGCCACCACCGAGAAGGCCCTCTCTCATGTCCTGACCAAACCAACTTGGGGAGGTGGTGAACCGAGAGTAAGGCCTCCCCAGAAAACGTTAATAGTTGAGAAGGCTCGTATGGGATTATATGATAAAAGCTGCCAGAAAGGCCCCCTCTGCCCAGCGAGCTAGGTACTCATTTTACCAACTTCGGAACGATGGCAGACTGAGGCAACCTTCAAAAGAAAGAACGAAAGGAGTAAGGAAGGAGAAAGAAAGAAAGAAAGAAAGAAAGAAAGAAAGAAAGAAAGAAAGAAAAAGAAAGAAAGAAGGAAAGAAAGAAAGAAAAAGGAGTAAGGAGTAAGGAAGGAAAGAAAGGCGAGACTAGAAAATTGACAGAATTTGAGATTATCGAACAAAGACAAAATCAAGAAGAAGTAAGTAAAAGAAAGGTAATAGTTAATGTTAATGTAATTTATAAAATTTTAGTACATTCACGATTTGATCAAGCAAAGATGAAAAAACAGTGGCAGGAAGATTTTGAGGAAGAGATTAAAGGAGAGGATTGGAACAAGATCACAAAGAATAATGAACAATATGTCTACAAGGGTAAAAGAAAATTGCTATAAGGTAACATGGAGATGGTATTTAACTCCAGTGAGACTGAATATAATAAATAAAATATACCATCTCAACGCTGGAGATGTAAAAAGGCAAAAGGGACCTATATGCATATGTGGTGGACATGTGAAATAAGAAAGAAAGAATGGGCAACGTTTTTTTTAAAGAAATTAGAGAAATTATTGGGTATAATATTCAGATATAGCTAATTATTTCCGTCCTGAACATAATTAAGAATGACCATCTGAAAAAAGATCAGAAAGAGTTAGTTGTTATAATGGTTATGGTTATGGCAAGACTAATATTTGCAAAGAATTGGAAAAGCAACAAACAAATTGATCTTGAAGACTAGTATAAAGAAATGTGGAGTTTAGCAATTAATTATAAGTTAGCATGTGAAATGAAAATGAGAAGAGGAGTTGTAAAGTCTGATGATTTCAAAGATGTATGGAATTTATATTTGTATGTGCTTTTGAAGGGGAAAGGCTATGTGCCAGCAGAAGAATCAATGTATTTTTGGAGAGGAATGGGGTGAAAAGGGGTACAAATTGATATTATTGGTCACCTAGGCCCAAGGGCGAAGGTGACACGCGTGGGTAATGTTTATTGTGTGTAGTCACTACTGAGTTTGTATTTTAGTTTTATTTCTGTTATTTGTAATTTTCCTTTTTTTATTATCAATAAAAAAATATTAAAACAAAACAAAACATGTCAAATGTTTTACATGAACGGTTTCATCCACGCTGTTTAGGATTCGGTCAGAAGAATTAAGTCACATGAACACCTTGTATTGCTTATATTGCCTTGTATTGCTAAATATGTTTTCCTCATTCATCATAGCTGATGTCTTCTCATGGGGAAAGGCTGAAGTGGACCAAAATGACCAGGGGAGACCTTTTAATGCCAGAGGGTAGATTCATCTTAAGCAGATGCCGGGTGGGATCCATTAAGAAAAGCATGGCACACCTTCTCTTCTGCACCTCAATGATGCCGAGAAGCAAGGAATCGAAGGGCCTAAGCCACCATTTTGGCAGCACAAGCCCTTAAGCTGCTAAAGTGAAGGAGGGAAAGTTTGAAAAATTGGCAGCTCCGTGTATGTTCTTCAAGATGCTGTGAACTTGGCTCTCAGGTCCCTTCAGCACCATCATTTGAAATGGCATCAAGACAGTACATCCGCCATTGACATATGTTGCTTATAGACGCCAAAGTTATTAACACAATAAGGCTGCTGTTGACATGCCTGCCTGCCTCTTCCTCCCCTGGGAGTGTCAGTGCTGGGAGCACCTGGGAATTTCAGCCTCTCCTTCAGCAAGGTGGGAAGATCACTCCATGACCCCTGCTTCACCCCACACTCAGTGCAGGACATCCTCTGGAGAAGGGGAGGAGAGGGAGGGGAGGGGGCCAAACCCTCTGAACTGGACCAAGTGTGGCCATCCTGGCTGTGCAGAAGCCGCTTGAGGTCAGCCAGTGGCAAGAAAGACACCCTCCGCCTGTCTTTGGAAATGTTCTCTGCCAATGAGGAGCCTTGGGTTCCATGTTTTTCCCAGTGGTGGGTGTAAGTGAGTGTCTCTCTGTCTCATTCTCTCCCAACTTCCACACCAGCCGTCTTTGGCAAATATGGGCCCTGATGGAGTCTGAAGCCTTTGCATGGAGCCCCCTTTCTCCTGGGGGAAACACCGGCTGGGGTTTGGGAGAAGAAGGGGAGAGCCGGAGAGGCAGAGCACCTGCTGTCCACTTGTCCTCAGCCGAATACCTGTCCTGTTTGTTTGTTTCTTTAAGGATAAATCTGTCAGGTTGCTTTCATAGGACAGAGGAGCTTCTGATTTTCAAATCGTAAAAATGTAGCACCAGAAGGGATATTTGTCTGTTCACTTTCTTGTTTGTGTTAAATATTTTATCTTGCCTTTTTCTCCTTTGAAAGGACCCAAGGGGGCTTACATCATTAAAAAAGACAAGATTTAAAAGCTAAAAACAGTAAATTATTCAAATATTAAAGACGACTGAATAACATTATAATAAAAATGTTAGGTAAAAGCATTATGAAAACCAAACAAAAAAGGATTTAGAAGCAACAAAGTATAAACCATCTCATTGATTGTCTCCTAGGTAGGCAATCCCTGTGGGAAAGCTGGTCTTGGTCTGCTTGCGGAAGGACAGCCAAGAGGAGGCCAGCCTGGCCTCTTGTGGGAGGGAGTCCCAAAGTCTCAAGGAGCAGCCATAGAGAAGGCCCTGTCCTGTGTCCCCATCAAACACCACTGTGAAGATGATGGGACTGAGAGAAAGGCCTGATGAATTAAATACCCAGGAAGGCTTATAAAGGGAGATGCAGTCCTTGCGATAGTTTGAGCCCCATGTCGTTGAGGGCTCTATAGGCGAGAACCAGCCGTTCGAATTGTGCCAGGAGATGGATCAGCAGCCAGTCGAGCTTCCAGGGTCTTTGATTCCAACCCCTTGCTAATATAGAAAAAACGCCAAGCCTCCCTGGGAGACAGCCACAAAATGTCTAGGTAAGAGAGACCACCGTCTTCAGAGAGTGAGAGTTGCAATTGGGGACGTTTTTCCTAGTGTTTTCCAGAAGCCTCCTTTCTCAGCACTAGAATCCCACCTGGAGCCACAGCAGGTAGGCTTATCCCTTCCCTGTGGGATCTTTGCTCCTTTCCTGTTCCAAACCCAGGAATGAAAGGGAGAGGAAGACCTGCCCTCCAAGTTCCGTGAACTCCCCACACATTTTTCTACTTCGACGTGAATCTAACGGGATGTGTCCTTCACATGCTTAAGGAGATGTTTCACCACCTAGGTGACACCCAACTCTGCCAGACCTTCTGCAGCAGAATTCTTGAATGCCAGTCTGGGCAGGGTGAAGGGAAATAAATAACCAGCCCTGGCACAATAATGTAGATTCTAGATGTCACAAAAGGGCACCTACTTCCAGAAGGGCAGCCATTGGTAGTTTGTAATCTTGTCCAAAGACCAGCAAGACTTCTGGCTACTTATTTTACTTTCGTTGTACTTTTGCAATGTGTTGATTTTTTACCATTTTGCAGGAATGCAGGAAATACTTGTGGAATCTTGAGCCTCATGTGACAGAATAATACAGCTGGCTTTAGATGCAATCCACATGTGTAGGTTGCTTTGTGGGGGACCCTTGCGAAGGGATCCCTTTGTATTAGCAGAGCGAGCAGGGTTTCCTACGGGCGTTTAAGCCCAATTTGTTTTCTCTATTCTCTGGACTTGAAAAACAGGAAGAGGCTGAGAAAAAAGCAAAAAATAAAATAGTTACTAAGATTTATTTAGAATATCCACTGATAGGAAATCACAGAAATTAGTATTAGTATTAGGCATCCTTCAGTCTCGAAAGACTATGGTAACGTGCTCTGTATGGAGGACTTGGAACAGCATCTAGTGTGGCTGAGAAGGCCAATTCGAGAGTGACAATCCCTTCCACACTGAAGACAAATACAATCTGTCCCCTGTCCAGCTCCCTGATTTTGCTGCTTCCGTGACTGCCTCTTTGCCTCGGTCTGCTGGACAAGGGTCTCTTCAAAATGGGAGAGGCCATGATGCAATGCCTGCCTCCAGGCTGAACGCTCAGATGTCAGGGTTTCCCATCTGTTGAGGTCCATTCCTAAGGCCTTCAGATCCCGCTTGCAGATGTCCTTGTATCGCAGCTGTGGTCTCCCTCTGGGGCGATTTCCCTGCACTAATTCTCCATACAGGAGATCTTTTGGAATCCGACCATCAGCCATTCTCACGACATGCCCAAGCCAACGTAGACGTCGCTGTTTCAGTAATGTATACATGCTAAAGATTCCAGCTCGTTCTAGGACTACTCTATTTGGAACTTTGTCACAGAAATTATTGTATATGATATTCAGATATCTCCAATTATTGCCCTCCTGAACATAACTGAGAACAACCATTTGAAAAAAAGACCAGAAAGCGTTAGTTGTTAGAATGGTTACAGTAGCAAGATTTGCAAAGAATTGGAAAAGCGACAAACAAATTAATCTTGAAGATTAGTATAAAGAAATGTGGAGCTTAGCAATTAATGATAAGTTAACATGTGGAATGAAAATGAGAAGAGGAATGGTAAAGTCTAATGATATTGAAGATGTATGGAATTTATACTTGAAGTATGTCTTTTTGAAGGGAAAAGGCTATAGGCCAGCAAAAGAATCCATGTATTTTTTGAGAGATACAGGGTGAATAGGGGCATGAACTGAGAATACTGGCCACCTAGTCCCAAGGGTGACAGTCCCTGGTCCACACACACGCAGTCACATTGCCTGCCATACATTAAGGCCATTGGGGAGGGACTCTGCCCTCCCCCCACCCCGGGGCAGAGGCAGCTCGCGGCCGCCGGGTGCAGCTCTTGGAGCCTTGGCATTGCCTCACTTCTTAGGCTGCAGCAGGGGACAAAAGGGGCCTCCTCCCGGGGGAGGGCTGGTTTTCCTCTACTCTGCCATGGTAACCAACCACCCATTCACATTCAGACAGCTGCAAAATGTTCCCTGTGAAAAATGTAGGGGTGGCCCTACAGAGAGCCAGAAGGCGGCAGCAGATGCTGGGGAACAGCCATGGCTGTAGCTTGGGGGGGGGGAGGGAGGAAACCTTCCATGCACACACACACACACACACACACACACACACACACACACACACACACACACTGTCCCTAGCCACCGGAGTCCATGCCACATCAAGGGCAAGTCTTGCTTGTTACCAGCCTTGCTGGCCCATCGAGTCACCTGCTTGCAAGACAACAAATTGTAGCTGACGTGGAAGAGTCCAGACTGGGCAGGCCGGCCCGTGGAAGACCCAGCCCTGCTGCCAATCCATTTCTGGGCAGAATTCAAAGTGCTGGTTTTAACCTATAAAGCCCTAAACAGCTTGGGCCCAAGCTGTCTTAAGGACCACCTCTCCCTCTATGAGCCTGCCCGGTCATTAAGATCATCAGGGGTAGGCCTTTCTCTCAGTCCCAACCCCTCCACAGGCACGCTTGGTGGGGACACGGTGGGAGAGGGCCTCCTTCTCTGCGGCTGCTCCTTTAGACTCTGGAACTCCCACCCACAGGAGGCCGGCCTGGCCCCACCTCGGCTGTCCTTCTGCAAGCAGGCAAAGGCCTTTCTCTTCAAGCAAGCCTTCCCGCAGTAACCAGCTACCTGTGTGAGATTTTTTTTTAGATGGATTGTTATGCATTACTGCTTTGATTGGATTTTTAGTGTTACTTGTGTTTTCCTTTATTTTATTTCTTTTTCTTTTTCTTTTCTTTTTTTGGCATTTCTCAGAGCGGCATTTGTTTTCTTCCTTTTAATATTTGCATCCTTTTGTTCTTGGCTTTAATATTGCCTTTAAATGATGTAAGCTGCCTCTTTATACATGTTGTTCTTAGCTTTAAAAATTGTCCTTTGCCAATGTTAACCGTCATTGTATTCTCATTGTTTTCAGTTTTAAATCTTGTCTTTCAATGTTGTAAACTGCCTTGGGTCCTTTTCATAGAGAAAAGCGGGGTGAAAATATTTTAAATAAATCTGGCAGGTGTCAGGCAGGCCCATCCTGCTGGCTGATGGCTACCTTCCTCCAGCAGGTAACCTGTTGGATCTTCCTCTGTACTGTGACATTTCCAGTTACTGTGAACAGATGTGAAAGCTGAACAATGAAGAAAGCTGACGAAAGGAAAAAACCTTACTCATGTGAAATAGGCTTGATGGATACTTTTTATTTATTTTTTAAATAATTCTGATGTACAGGATAGAGTTTGGAATGATTACAGATATATATTGAGTCCAACTACTTCACCTCTGCAACAAAAAGGGGAGGCTCAGAGTTTCCCCAAAAGTCTTAAAATTAAACTTAAAGAAGTATTAGTAGAGAAAGGGCTAAAAAACACAATAAGGAGTTGGATGAAAAAGACTGAAGATAAAAATACTATACAGGAAATTTTGGGGAAAGAAGAGGGAATATCCTGGCTAAATATATGCCAAATGGAAAGTTGGACAAGAAAGTGGACTAGAAAAGAAGGAGAGATTAGAAAATTGGCAAAGTTTGAGGAGATCATCGAGCAAAGACAAGTTCAAGAAGAAGGAAACAAAAGAAAGGGTACAGTTAGCGCAATTTATAAAATTTCAGTACATTCAGGATTTGACCAAGCAATGATGAAAAACCAGTGGCAAGAGGACTTTGAGGAAGAGATTAAAGGAGAGGATTGGAACAAGATATGGTCACAAAGAATAATGAAGAATATGTCTACAAGGGTAAAAGAAAATTGCTATAAGGTAGCATGGAGATGGTACTTTACTCCAGTAAGATTGAATATAATAAAAATATATCATCTCAATGTTGGAGATGCAAAAGGGAAAAAAGGACCAATATGCATATGTGGTGGACTTGTGAAATTAGAAAGAAAGAATGGGCACTGGTTTTCAAAGAAATTAGAGAAATTATTGGGTATAATATTCAGATATCACCAATCATTGCCCTCCTAAACATAATTAAGAATCATCAACTTAAAAAAGAAAAAGTTAATTGTTATAAGGGTTACAGTAGCAAGATTAATATTTGCAAAGAACTGGAAAAGTTACAAAGAAATTAATCTTGAAGACTGGTGTAAAGAAATGTGGAGTTTAGCAATTAATGATAAGTTAGCATGTGAAATGAAAATGAGAAGAGGAGTTGTAAAGTCTAATGATTTCAAAGATGTATGGAATTAATATTTGGAGCATGTTTTCAGTCAGCATCAACCTGGGCTCACGAAGCCAAGGAACAAAGTTGAATACGAACGTTATAGTACCCTTGGAGAGAGGAGGGACGGCTTCCGAGGCGGAGGGTTTTCTGACCAGGGGCAAAAAAACTATAGCTTTTTCTGCAGGCTATAGGCCAGCAGAAGAATCCATGTATTCCTGGAGAAGTACAGGGTGAAAAGGGATATACTGTAAACGGATACTTCTGACCACCTGGTCCCAAGAGTGAAGGTGGTGGCCTGGGTGGGGATAGTCCAACGTGTGTTGTATGTAGTTATTATTGAATTTGTAAGAGTATTTTAGGATTTTTTTGTGTGTTTTTTTTAAAGGATACTTTTCATATGCAAGAAAGATGAACAAGTGGGTCCTACAGAAAATTGAGCCTGAACTTTCCCTGGAAGCAAAAATGTTGAAACTTAGCCTGTCCTACTTGGGGCACATCACGAGAAGGCAGGATTCACTGGGAAAGACAATAATGCCTGGAAAGGTTGAAGTCAGCAGGAAAAGAGGAAGACCAAACATGAGATGGATTGACTCCTGAAAGGAGTTTGCATGAGCTGAGCAGGGATATTACTGAGAGGAGAGATTGGAAGTTATTCATTCATAGGGTGGTTGTAAGTCAAAAGCTACCGGTCAGCACCGAACAACATCCAAAGCCCGAGCCCAGTGGGTGCTGGGGGGGGGCAGAGTGCCCCGTGCCATGTGGCCTGAGCTGCCCTCCCCTGGCTGGCTGGCTCCCAGATGAAGCTTTGACCTCTCCTCGGCCTCTCCTCTCTTCAAGCGCAGCCTCTGCTTGCTTTATTGCTCCAGGCAGGAAAGAGAGGAAATCAAGTGGGTTCAAAGGCCAGCAGGAAACGCGACCGGAGCCGCGCTCTGCTAAACGAAGTGTTCTCCCATGAAAGACCAAAAAAGAGAGGTTACCTACCTGTAACCATGGTTCTTCTAGTGGTCCTCTGTGAATTCACACAATTCGGTTGTTCTGCGCCTGCGCAGGACCTCCCGGAAGTTTCTAGAGCTTAAAGACATGTGATTAGTGGGGCGTTCCCCCGTGGAGTGCATGCTCCACCAACCAGAAGTCCCCTCAGTTCCTGTAAGAGTCCGCCGCTTTCAAAGAACTATATTAAAAAAGACAATGTGACGGACAGAGGGGAGGATGGGCGGGATGTGTGGATTCACAGAGGACCACTCGAAGAACCAGGGTTACAGGTAGGTAACCTCTCTTTCTTCTTCGTGGCCTCTGTGAATGCACACAGTTGGGTGACTGACAAGCTCACTTACCGGATGGTGGGACGTCACGGTAGAAAGGAGGTCAAAACAGCTCTGCCAAAACCAGCATCATTCTTTGCCTGGACATCAAGACGGTAATGTCTCACGAAGGTCGACGGAGTAGACCATGTCACTGCACGGCAGATGTGAGGAAGTTCTATTCCCCGCTGGAAGGCAGTAGAAGTTGACAGCGCTCTGGTAGAATGAGCTTTAAAGTGTTCAGGCAGTGTTTTGCCTGTTAGCTCGTAGGCCAATGAAATGGTTTGAACAATCCAGCGAGATTGTTTGAGGCGAAGCCGGAGCACCCTTATGGGGGCCATGAAAACATAGAAAAAGTCTTTGTGATTTTCTGAATGATTTAGTCCTATCAATGTAGAAGGACAAGGAGCTTCTTACATCAAGCATGTGGAGCCTGCGCTCAATAGGTGTAGAAGGAGACGGAAATAAAGTAGGTAGAATTAACGGCTGATTAAGGTGGAATTCAGAGACAATTTTAGGTAAAAATGATACATCAAAATAAAGGGTGACCTTATCCAGATGGAACTGAAGAAAGGGTGGATGTGATCTGAAGGCTGCAAGTTCGCTAGCACGCTTAGCAGATGTTATTGCTACAAGGAAGGATGTTTTTAGAGAAAGTAATTTGAGATTGGAAGTAGCCATCGATTGGAAGGGTGGTCGAGTGAGCGAGTTGAGGACAAGTTGTAAAGACCACTGAGGAAGAGGATGTTGACGTGGGGGGCGAATATTTTGGAGTCCCTTGAGGAATTTTTTCAAAGTTGGGTGGGAAAAAAGTCTAGCCGAATCAGAATGAGAAGGTTGGTGAAGTTGGGTTTTAACGCGCATTTGAGCGCCTGGTTCTGGCACCAGGGAGACCTCAGGGCAGTCTGGGAGGCAGCCCTCGCTCACCGCTTCCTCCTTGGGCTCACAAGCAGAAGAGCGAGACTGAGGGCGGGGAGGGGAGAGATGTGGTGTATTCAAGAGCTCCTGGAACACCTGCTTGGAAGCGGCGGGGCGGGGCGGGGCGGGGCGGGGCGGGGCGCGGGCTGCCCCCGGCTGCCGGCCCCCAAGGGAGGGAGCGAGCAACCGCGGAGAATCGGCGGCTGAATCTGGGAGCGGAGCGCGGCGCCAAAGGGAAGGGATCCGCTCCCTTGCTCGGGCCCTCCGGAGAGGCCGGTCCTTCCTGGGCAGGGGCAGAACGAGCCGCCCCGCCCCGCCCCGCCCCGCCTCCTCCTTGCAGAACGGCCCCGGGAACCACTTCTTCCGGGCAAGAACCGGGGGGGGGGGGGCGCGAAGCGGGTGGCCTGAGCGAGCCGAGTTCCCTCAGCCGCGCAGGGCCGCGCTTCCTGCCGGAAAGCCGGTTAAGCAGAAGCAGACGCGGGAAAGGGCTCTCCGACCTCCAGGCGCGCAAGGAGTTGAACTGCGCGGGATCCTCGTGCTCTCCCCCCCCCCTCTCTGGCCCTTCTTCGGCAGGAGCGGAGGGCTCCCCGGCCCCCGTGTTGCCGCCTCCCCCCTGTGCTGGGGCCCTGCCTAGGCATCCTCCGCTGGGCAGAAGGGGCGCCCAGGGGCTCCTCGGGAGAAGGGCGCGCGCGTGGAGGGCGGGGAGAGGCTTCTTCTCCTTCCTTCTTTTCCCACTCGGAGACCCCCTCAGCCGGGCGTATGTAATCGGAGGAAGGCACCCTTGGGGTTTGACTTCCCGCCCCTGCCACAGAGTCCGCAGGAATTTTTTGGGGGGGGAGGGGACGGAGGAGAAGGAGCAGCTCTGCCCAGCGGGGCCCTAAGCCTCAACGGGCCCCGCCTCAACACGGACTGATGGGTGGTCTGGGTAAATTACTGAATAAATGGGGGAGGGGTTGTTCCCTGGACACCCCCGCAGGCCCTCTTTTCTCCCGGGCCCCAACAGGAAGAGGGGAGTGGGGCGAAGGCGCTCCATCGACGCGGCCAGGCACGCGAACTGCCCCCTAAGGCGCCCTTGGTGACCTGCCCGGGGGGCGCGCAGCCCTTTGCTCCTGGCCACCGCTCTTCTGCCTCCGGCTTTCTAGCCCGCTCCCAACCCTCGACCCCCAACCGAGGTGTGGAAGGAATTTGAAATATCCTGAAGTAAGAAAGGGTGGGATCCCACGGAAATCCCTCCGCCCAGAGTAGATGCATCATTCGTAAACGTGACACAGAGCAAGGGCGCTTTTCGCCAAAGAACGAACGAGGGCGGACGGGACTGGAGGGCCATCAGCTGCAGGTCTACTTAGAAGACAGGCCCAGGGGCTTCTTCTTTTTAAAATTTTATTAAAAATTTATAAGATTCTAATAAACGTTGGATATGAAAAAGCTATGATGAAAAACCAATGGCAAGAGGATTTGGAGGAAGAGGTTAAAAGTGAGGACTGGAACAAAATATGGTCACAGAGAATAATGAAGAATATGTCTATAAGGGTAAAAGAAAATTGTTATAAGGTCGCATTGAGATGGTACCTTACCCCAGTAAGATTTAATATTATAAATAAAAATGTAATATGTAAAAAGGAAGTTATTTATATATGTGGTGGACTTGTGAAATAAGAAAGAAAGGGCATTGGTTTTCAAAGAAATCAGATAAATTATTGGATATAGTATTATTCAAATATCACCAACTATTGCCCCCTTTTAAATATAATCACGGATGACCATCTTAAAAAAGGCCGAGGGGCTTCTGAGGCATTCGCAAGTGCCTGTCGGGGTGCTGCTTGTTGTCGCCTTTCTTCCTTTTGCCTGCCCCCCCCCCCCCCCCGTCTTCCGTTTTGGAACCAGCGTGGGCAAAGCCCTGCTCCTTTTCACCCGGACGGCAAGGGCCGCACCCTCCCGACCCCGTTGCCCGCTGCCCTGCCCTGCCCACCCCGGGACTCGCTGATGGGCGAGAAAGCGCTCCCAGGGGTCCACCGGGTGTCACCCCGAGGACGGACACTCCCAGCGCCGCCAAGGTGGCTCCGCTACAGAGGCCGGGGGATCGGAAGAGCCGCCCCAGGCCAGGCGCCGGCAGAGAGCGGGGCTCCCCTCCCTGCGCACCCTCACGCACTCCCGGGCTCGCCATCCTTGTCGGCCTCAGCGCGGGGCTGTTCCAGAGCCAAAGGGGAAGAGGGCTTCTCCGCCTGCACACACACACACCCGCGCCCCGCGCCCCGCAGCCCCCGCGTCTCCCAGGTTTGTCTTTTCTGAGGCCGGCTGGTTTCACTGCGGACGGGGCGGGGCGGCTGCCGTTTCGTCCAGGCCTGTTTTAATTAGTTTAGATTTAATGCTGATGGGAGACTGGAAGGTGCCCTTGGTTTTGATTCCCCCGAAGCCTGTGCCGCTTTAAAAACTGCTCAAAGGTGTTTTAGGGCCGGTGGAGAAATCTCCGGCTTGGGAGATTTCCGGCTAAGATTTTACCGTTGGTGTCCCTCGGAAAACGGGCGCGGATTGTTTTTTAAAACCAAGCCGACCCTAACCAAGAGCTACATCTCTTTGAAAGCGCTGGGCTCAAGGTTGTTCTTATTTCTACTGTCCTTTTATGTTTATATTCTGCTTATTTATTAGTATTCCTCCCCTCTTTGATTTTTTTGCATTAAAAAAACCCTCGCCCCTATTTTTAATTCCTGTTGCTTCGCCGGAGCTCCCCAATCGTTGTTCCGTTCGGAATATGCGTGAAGTGGAATGTTTTTAAACTGGACAATTGATTTACGATCCAGAGGGAGACGGGAAGGGACTGACCGCAGTAACAAGCAAAAACAAACCAGCGTAGAGTTTTACTTGCGAAGACAAAACGGAGCCACGAGCCCCTGGTTTTTTGGGGAAGGAATGGTCCCAGGGACCTTACATGGCGGGTCCTTCATGCGTCCTAGGAACGTACTTTGAGCTGTTTCTGTTAGCGAAGAAAAAGAAACGTTTTCCTTCTCTGTTTTTAAAAAACTAGCCGGTACTTTCCCCAATATTTTGCACTTTAACAACACACTGCAAACATGTTTTTAAATGCAAAACGCCTCGTAATGTCCTGCAAACATTTTTGCTCCCAGGGCTTCGGCAAGATCTGGAATCTCTGGGCCAGTCCGAAAGCAGCAGTGCGTTCCCTAAAAGAGTGGAAAGCTCATCGGACGTCTGCTCCCCTACGATGTTGGGGGTCCCGCTCCCAGACGCTCGCCTCCGCTTTGGAGAGTCGGCTCCCTCCTGGATCCTTTGTGGGAACCCGGCGCTCTTCCACCGGCCTTCCCAAGAGCGAGAAAAACCGTCGGCCGCAGCTTCTGCTGTGCTCCTTTGCTAAGGAGGACGCGTCCTTCCTCCCCGTTGTCGGTACGGACCTTGGATGAGAAGAATCGGAGGAAGGAGCGTCCCGAGGAGAAGAGAAATGCCCGGCTGTTCCGCCAGGATTCGCCTGCCTCCCCGTCTTAGCGTCTTGACGGTGGTCTACTTTGCGCCTGGTTTTGAAATTCTGTTGCAAGGCGCCTCGGATTCCAGTCCTGGGAGAGGCAGAAAAAAACGTGGGGGGGGGGGGCGAGGGGCGGGGAGAGAGCTAAAATAAAATAAAACAAAGCAAAACAAAATAAAATAAAACAAAAAACAAAACAAAAAATAAAATAAAATAAATAACGAAAGAATTGGGAAGAAGCCCGGCACCCCAGCCGAAAGCCCGACGGAGGTAAGTCCAGAAAAGCGACCTCTTCTAGAAAGGTCTGATGCAGCTTCTCTGCAGCCTCCCTCGTCGTCGTCCTCCCCCCCCCCCAAAAGGCCTTCAGCATTTTGTTCAGGACACACAGCCCAGCGTTTACGAGGCAGGTCCCTAATCAGGCAAACCGTTCCAGGAAGGTTCTTTGCCCGCGACCCTGCCTGCCTTGCTTAGCTGGTTTCTTCTACCGTATACAGTATTTATGGTCGCCGTCGTCGTTGTCGTTGCAACAAAGGTTACCGGGATTTACAAAGAAATCAAGGCCAGGGGAGGAAAGAATCCGACTGGTCCAGTCTGTAGGAACCACGCCGCGCTCGGCTCTCCTTTCGATCCTGGCCGGGTCGCCCCTCGCACGCACAGGTCTCCGGGTGCCTAGTGGTGGCCTCGTGGTTTTGAAGGAGGAATTGTGCCCTGGAAGGCTGGTTGTTGTTTAGTCGTTAAGTCGTGTCCGACTCTTCGTGACCCCATGGACCAGAGCACGCCAGGCCCTCCTGTCTTCCACTGCCTCCCGGAGTTGGGTCAGATTCATGTTGGTCGCTTCGGTGACCCTGTCCAGCCATCTCATCCTCTGTTGTCCCCTTCTCCTCTTGCCTTCACTCTTTCCCAACATCAGGGTCTTTTCCAGGGACTCTTCTCTTCTCATGAGATGGCCAAAGTATTGGTGCCTCAGCTTCAGGATCTGTCCTTCCAAAAATAAGCCCGGGTTAAGTGAAACCCTGCCCTCCACCATTGTGCAGCAACCAGAAGGCTGGACTCGCCAGCAAATACAAATGGCGATCTGCTGGGCCCTCCGAGCCTGCCTGGGGCCTTTTCTTCTCCCGGGCCAAGGAGGGAGCCGGGGCTGAGGCCTGCTCCATGACCGGGCTCCCGGTGTGGAGCAGTCCCGCGCCGCCAGCGGCTTCCTGGCCGTCCCGGTCTTTGCACCGCGCGAGCAGTTCCGGAGTCGCGGCGCCTGGTGTTGCGTCCGGATGCCCGTGGCTTGTCAAGCCGACGTCGTGTCTCAGCCCTGCCGCCCCTTTTCGGGTGTTGGATTCAGCGGTCGTCGTAGCCGTTCTGATCCGGCGTGGATAGGGAGAAAGGCTTCGGTTGGTCAGATTGTCCGCTCACCCGCGGCCGCAACGTGGACGTGGCAAGGGGAGAGACAAAGGCGCGTTTCCAGGTCCGGAGCCAACGGGAAGCCCGGCGACGCAGGGGAGAGGAGGCAGAGGGAAGGGGCTGGGGTCTCCGCCCTGGAGGATCGGGGCCGGGACCTTCCGGTGCTGGGAGCGATTTCCTTCACCCTCTTCCTGGGCTCCTCCTCCGTTATCCAAACACTTCGCGCTCACCCGCAGCCTCCCTTCCAGCACCCCTTCGTCGATCGCGGGTCTGTGGACTGGAAGGAAAGGCTGGCCTTTCCCTTCCTCGGATGCCGCCAAGAGCCACGGCAACGTCTCCGCCGTTTATTTGCTCGGAGGGCGAGCGGGAGGGACCCCCGGCGAGGTCTCTGCGCTTTTCCTCTCCCCCGAAAGGCGGTCGGGAAAGGGACCGCGAGGGGCTTCTTTCCCAGAGGGAAAAACACGGGCGAGGGATCGGGCCCTCCAGGCACTGCGCGCTGGAGAAGGACTGCCGGAGGGTCTGGTGCCGGCAGGGATTCTAGCCCTCCACCTCCGACCCTTCTCCGCCGCCTAGGCTCGGTAGGTCTCCTCCACGCCTCCAGCAGCGCACCGCAAGGGGCCTGCTTGTCTGGGGACAAAGGCCTTGGAATAGGGACTTCTTCAGCCCTCGGCCTTCTGCAGGCAACCCCCGCCGGCCAGATCCGCTGAATCCCTGGGGTGACAAACGCCGGATCGTCCTCTGGGCACTCGGTCCTATGCTCTCTGAAAGGCACGTGCCGAAGCGTCTCTCCCCTGCTCTCTCGTCCGCTTGGGCGGCTGCTATTCGGGACGCGGTCTTGGTTCATACGAACCGAGCAGCCTCTTCCAAGCCCCGGTACCCTCACTCCCGGCGCCTGAAGTGCCGGCGGCTGCCCTTTGGGCTCGCTTGTCGGATCGGCCGCGATTCCAGTTGCTCGCGACCTTTTTAAAACAAGAGAACCCGGAACAAACGGGGTTCCGAGCTCCACACAATCCGGACGAAGAGGGAGAGGACTTTATCCGAAAGAAATCCGACGCTCACGAAAACGGGGCAAAAGGTTTCCCACCGAGACTCCCCCCAGGAAGCGCAGCCTGCCGCCGCCGCCGCCCCCCCAACACAAAGCTGGCGGATGAACCGCGTTCCCAAGGCCAGGGGAACGGAACTCGAAGGAGGGAGCCGCTCCCGTGAATGTACGAATCCAAGCAAACGGAAGGCGCAGAGGAGGGCCGCCCGAAGAGAGAAGGGCCGCCGCAAGAAAGGCAGAACTGGGAGCAAAGTCAGAAGGTCGCAGGACCGCGCAGGATTGAACCCAATCCCCTTCTAGGGGCCGACTCTCCTCGGAAGGTTATTATCCTCATATGCGCCTGGGGCGAAGGAAGCGAGGTAAAGAGGGGACTGGAAAAGGGACCCGATCCTTCTCACCAAGGCGGGTGGGAAGAATCTGCAACGTAGGAAGACCCTAAGCCCCTGAGGAGAGAGAGAAGGAAACCACCAAGCGGGCGGGCAATGTAAATTTTTAAATAACTTTTTAAATAAATGCCTCTTTAGGTGTCGATCCGACGAATCTGCGTTTGTCTCGCTCTCCGATTCGCGCCCTGTTGTGTCGGCACTGAACCGCGGTGACCACTTGGAAACGGCGCTCCCCCCACGGCCCGCCCGCTTACCAAAGATCTGTGGGCACTGGGATGCGGTGGAGGGGCAGGTCTTTCTCCCCCTCCCGTGGGCTCAGCGCCCGGCGGGACCCTGGATGGGGCCCTGAGCTGCCGGGAACTGCAGGCAAGGACAGCCGCGCCAGTCTGCTTCTGGTTGCGCGAAACGGTGTTTCCCCGATCTCGCCCCTTGCCCGCCTGGTCAGCGAGCCTTCCTTGCCCGTGAAAGGGGGCTGGCCCAGGGGCTTCTCCGGCACAGGCCTCCTCGGAGAGGCTATTCCGGAGCAGGGCTTCCCAGCAGGTGCCTCTGGCAGGGACCTGAGCCGCCGCCGCCCCCGCCCAGCAGAAGCTCTCCGGGAAGAGCGCTCAGAAGCCTTCCCTGCCGCCACCGCCGTCCACGGAAGGGCCCGGTCTCCGGCCCTCGCTCTGCACCTCTGTCCGGGCGGCCAGGAGGAACCCTCTCCAACCCTCTGCCTCCCTTTCCTTCTGAGGCGGGTCCTTGCAGAGTATGTTTGTTTGTTTCCTTCCTTCCTTCCTTCCTTCCTTCCTTCCTTCCTTCCTTCCTTCCTTCCTTCCAGGCCGGAGGGATTCGTTCTCCCGCTCAACCCTAGCCTTACTTTCCAGGAGTCCGGACCGAAGGCGACCGGAGGAGGGCGAGGAAGGCCGGAGTGCTCTGCTCTGCCGCCCAGCGTCTCGCCTCTCCAGCCGCTGACCACCACCACCACCACCCCGGCTAGGGACTGCTCTCTCTGCTGGAAGGTGGGCCCAGGGACCGAGGCTGCCCCCTTCCCAAAGGGAAGCGAAGCCCTGAGGAATCCTGCAAGGGTCGCCACCGGACCCACACCCCTGCCCCATCTCCGGCGGCTCCTGCCACTCGGAGCCAGGCGATTTCCTAGACAGGCGGCCGGCACAAAGGGCGAGGCGCTGGGAAGTGTTGGAGTTTCGCGGTGGACAGCATGGACGTGAGCTGCGCCTGGGGCCGAAAGAAGCCGCGCCGGAAGAGCCCCCTTGAGATGGCGGCGCCCCACTGGCTCGAGGCAGGACCTCGGGGCCTGCCAACGCCCAGCCCTTCCCCCTCCCCCTCCCCCCATTCCGCCGCAGTCGGTTCCGAACTCACTGGTCGTGGCGGGGAATCTCTCCGATCCGAATCTGCGCCACCGGCCAGGAAAGCCTTGCTCAGAGCGCCGCCGGGGGCTCTTCATGGAGCCGCTACCCGGTTGCAGAGGGGAGAGGTTGGGGAGTGTGCGTGTGTGTGTATGTGCGCGCTGAGCCGGGCCTGTGTTTGAGGGCAGGAACCCCCCACCCAAGTCGCAGCCTTGTTTGGGGACTCGGAAAGGACTCTCCCCCTCCCCGTCTCACCTTTTCTTCTTCAGAGCTGTGGCGGGGAAGGTGCACCTTTTTATCCCTCTTGAATCCGTCCCCATCGGCGGGCTCGCTTCTTTCCAGCTCCAGACCGATCCCCAGAGGTAGCGCTGGGAGGGTTTCCTCTCTCTCCCTTTCCCCTCCTTCCGTCCTTCTTTCCTCCCACCCACGAGGGAGGGGGCAGAGGAAAGCGAGCTCCGTTGGGGGGGCGGATCTGGAGACGTGGCGCAGCCTCCTGGCACTCCACTCCGTCTTTTGATTGCGACCCCGCTCGCTCCCCTCCCCTCCCCTCCCCTGCCTCTCCCAACCCCTCCCCCTCCTCTTCCCCTCTCCCCTTCCCACGTGCCCTCCCCAACCCCGGGGCAGGTGAGCCTGGCCAATCAGAGGGGGCGGCCCGCAGGTACTCGGCTTATCTGGACGGCTAGCTGGAGAGCGCGCCCACTGCGCACCGGGTGGATGGGGGTGGTGGGAGGAGAAGGCGGCGGCGGCGGCGGCGGCGGCGGGAGCGGGAGCGGGGGTGAGCGAGCGTGTGAACGGGCGCCTGTGCCAGTGCCGCCTCCCCAGAGCCGTCTGGCTTCTGCACGCCCGAACGGGACCTGCCTGGCCGGCAAGTCTGGCTGACAGCTGGGCCGCCGTCCAGAGCAGGAGAAGGCTCCGGTGCCGTCCGCGGCTCCGTCCGTCCGCCGGGCGCCTCCGTCGTGGCTCCCGCGTGTGCCCACGCCCGGAGCCCCCCTCGCACGCGCGCGCTCCCTCTCGCCCCGTCCTCGCCCGCCATGTTCCAGCCGGCGGCGGCAGCGGCGGCGGCGGCGGCTGCCAAGCGCTGCTTCACCATCGAGTCCCTGGTGGGCAAAGACCCGCACCACCCGCTGGCCGAGGAGCCCCTCCGCCCGGCCGCCGCCGCCGCCGCCGCCTTGGGGTACTCGGCCAGCGCCGCCGCCGCCGTCGAGGCCTTTGCGGCCCAAGGGGGCTTCCCGGGCTCGCCGGTCGCGGCCGGGCGCTCGCTCTACGGCAGTCCGGAGCTGCTCTTCCCGGAGGCGGTGAGCCACCCGCCCCCGCCGGCCCTGGCTGTCCACCCGCAGCAGCTGGGCGCCTCGCACCTCCCGCCCTCGCCGCACCCCTTCTTCAGCCCGCAGCCCCGCGACCCGCTCCACTTCTACCCCTGGGTGCTCCGGAACCGCTTCTTCGGGCACCGCTTCCAAGGTAAGCGCGCGGGGCCCGGCCAGGAGGACGGGGGGGGGGGGGCGCAGAGGGGCGAGGAGGGGGGGGCGGGCCAGGGCCGGCGGGCCGGCCTTTCCCGGACCTGGGCGGGAGCGCGCTCGGACTCCGGCCTGGCGGGAGAGGCTCCTCAGACCTCCCCCCGACTTGGGAGCGAGAGGGTTGGCCGGTGCCTAAAGTTGGCCTGCCAACCCCCCCCCGTCCCCACGCCCACCGCGGCTAGAGATGAGGCCCCGACCAAGGGGAAGGAGTCCCTGCGAGGTCGACCCCCACGCCCACCCCGGGCCCCTTGGCCGGGGCAGAAACGGAAGGGGGACAAGGCTGGCCACCGGTTCACCAGGAGGCCCTTAGAACCTCGCTGTGTCCCTCGCTGTGTATGTGCGGGCGCCCCTGTCGAATTCGAAGGGCGAGAGGGCTGTCGCGGGTGGGAGAACCTGCTGCCCTCCGGCCTTCCTCTCCCTTGGCTGGAAAGCAGCGCCTCGCCGCCTTTGGGGCTGGGGGGGGGGGAGTGTGTGTCTGCGTGTGTGCATCAGACGCCGGGCCTCGGAGCTCTGTCCTGGCGCCCACCTCCCGAGGACCTGCCCTGCCCCAAGAGGCCTGGCCAGGCCGAGAGCTCGCCAACGGGCTCGGCGGGTGTCCTTTCCTGGTCTCTTCCCTGGTCCGGGCTGCCCCTGCCTTCCGCCCCAGCCAGCCGCCCCGGGGCTCCCCGGAGCAGCCTTCCGACACCTGTCAGCCCCCGCCCAGAAAAGAGCTCCCGGCCCGCGCCTGGCGGCACTTCGGCTGCCCGGAGAAGCCGGCCCTTCCCTGCCGGGGGGAAAAGAGGCGCGGCGCCGGTTTCGGAACCGACTCGCCCCCGCCCCCGCCCCCGCCCCCCCTCCGTCCGCTGGGCACCTCCGCGGGGGTGGTTTCCCAGCCCGACCGAGGGCCATGAAGAGGGAGCAGAGGGTCCCTTTGGGGGGCACTCTTCGGCTGTCTGGTGTCCTTTGAGGGGAAGTGCCGCCCCCTTCCTTCCCGCCTGCCCGAACCACGCGCCGCCAAGCTGGAGCGGCAGCTCTTTGTGCGCGTCTCCGTGGGACGCCCCCCCCCTCCCCGCGGCCGGCGCAGCTCCTGTCGGACCGTCTTGGCCGCCAATTCCAGGGCTGGGCGGAGGCGGCCTCTCTCTCCGGGCACCCCCACCAAGCTCCGCCGCCCACCCGCCCTGACAGCATCCCTCTCTTGTGTGTTTCGCTGAGCCTGATTTCAGTCAGGGGAAGGCCAGGGATAGGGCGCAAGACCCCACAGGATGTGCACACCGTGCGGGGTCGCCTTCTAAGCTCTTTACGTGGAAAGTAAATGGGTTGGAACCGCATGTATTTAGGAGAGATCGAGTAATATAAATGAAAAATAAGCTGACATTCTTGTTTGATTTTGTGAATTCCCTATATTTCAGACTTTTACAGGAGCAGTTACATTTTTCTATTTTATTTCTATTTCTTTTTCTGTTCACATTCACATGCGAATTTCTCCCATCTCTCTATCTTAAAATATTGCCTGGGAGGAAACGCCAAAAGGCCACATCCTTTTCGCGTCTTTACATCCCTGGGCAGTAGACAGGAAGGCTGCCGCGTTTAGAGCGCACACTCCGGATTAACCGGATGCAGGCTAATCCTTCACCCCCAGGGGTGAAGGAACCACTTTGTCCGCACAGGGCTTCCTCGTGCAAAAAATATTGGAAATCCAGGCGGTGGTCGATGCGAGGCGGGTGGTTTAAGCGTTATTATACCTGGATTGATTTGTTTTGTTTGAAACATCATAAAGGAATAGTTGGGTTCATATTTCAAGAAGGCTCCCTCCCCCCCGGAAATTTCAGTATTGACGGTGAGCCCCAGCCCTTGATGGATCAGGTGAAATAACCGACCCACGAATATGAGCAATCATTCCGGCGTTTGGGAACAGGAACGGGTGGGTACCCGACGTCTAAACAGGCGCTTTGAGTGAAATTCACTTCTCGCTTTTCTTTCAACCTTTTTCCTCTCCGCTCCTTTCCTTTCCACAAAATGTTGATAATTGATTTGCCATCCCAGGTCCTAAATCTCCTAAATCTTCAGAAACAAAAGGACCCTCCCCTCTGAAACCCAGGCTCTAAATTCTAAAAGGGGGATTGGGCGAGATCCGTCAAAATATAAGAGCCTTTAAATCCATTTGATTTCAGAAGGAGAGAGTTAAGTTTTCCAAGGAAATCAACGGGACGGGAGAGACCCGAACTACGGGGATCGTTCCCTTGTTCTAAATAAAGCCGAAGAGAAACGGGTGAAATGAGACCCTTCGGAACCCTCACGGAAACACACAGCAGGACCTTCGGCCAAGGAAGGATGGAGGGATTGCTAGGGCCGAAATGCAACCAGGGGGGAAATCCAATCCCTATTTGGGTTAAACGAGGAGCGGCAAGACCCCTCCTAACCCTGGGCTGGCGGCTCTTAAGCCACAGACCTCCTGGCCAAAGGTCCTGCGGATGATTGCACCGCAGCGAGGGCACCCAGGCCCCTCCCCGCAGAGTCCATCCAAATTCCGTTCTGAACCGCTTTCCGGGGAACCGAGGAAATTCACTGGCCTTCCTGCGCGGGAGGAACACGCGAACCCCTGGCCAAGCCGGGCTGGGGAGGCGGGAGGCCGGAGCTCCCCAGAGGGCTGGGGCGGCCAGCTCAGCGTCTTCGGCCTCCTCTTGTCTTTCGCCTCCCCAATCAACGGGTCCCCCCCCCCGCTCCTCCCCATTGCCCCTTTTACGTCCAAGGGAGAAAGACACTTCGCTGCGGGGGACCCAGGCGCGCCTGGAAAAGCGGGAGGCGACCTGGGACGGGGGAGGCCGCTGCCCTGCCCTGCCCTTTGGCTGAGGGGGAGCATCTTGATTTACCAACGAAATCGGCCTATAAGAGTCCATGTTGATTGGGCTCTTTCTTTCTTTCTTTCTTTCTTTCTTTCTTTCTTTCTTTCTTTCTTTCTTTCTTTCTTTCTTTCTTTCTTTCTTTGAACCACAGCGCAGAACCGGGCCCTGCGCTCAGCCCGACCTTCCGTCGGCCGCCCGGACCAGTCGAGGCAGGTCGGGCTGCAGCCGGGGTCTTTTCCTCCACGAAAGCGAGAGGTTCGTTGGGCCTGAAGGGTTCTGGTCCATGGTTCCAGGTGCCAAGGGCTGGGAGCTGCGGCGTTTGGAAGAAAGGCGCCCCCGGGAAGATTTCAGAGTTGGGCTGTTTCCAACTCCTGCCCCAAAGAAGGTTCGACCCTTTTCTCTTTAGAAGTCGGCTCCGGTTCGGCGACGTTTCTGGGTCTGGGGTCCTGAGCGTCCTCTTCGCCCTGAGGTGGCTGCCCCGCCCTTGGCCACTGCGTCGGGTGCTGGAGAGGGCACCGCCTTCCTTCCCCCTGGCGCGCATCTTCCCGAGGCGAGGAAGGTCGGCGCCGTTCCCCTTCCGGCTCGCCCGGAGACCCCCGCCGCTCCCCTCCCGCGGACTGGACGGCCAGGAAGGGAATGAAATCCCAGCCCGAGGCAGGGCGCTGTCTCGGGATGCGTTGGGGAGGGGGGCGCGGGCGGGGGGAGGCGAAGGGCCCCCCCTTACCCCTCCTCCTTTTGACACGTTCCACCCCGGGATCCGCCCTGAACCGGGGCCCCGGGCAAAGGAGGGGTCCCCGTTGAGGTCGCTGGGCCCGCCTTGAGCCTTGGCTTCGGGGCCGCGCGCCCTCCTCTGCCTCCCCTTCGGGTCACCCGGCTCGCGTGCGAGGAGGGGGCGCGCGTCCTTCTCCCGCTGGCCGCTTTCCTTGCTCCTGCTGTGACCCGCGTCCCCGACCGGCGCCTCCCTCTCAGCTGCCGGAGGCCTTCGCGCGCGGAGTCCCGGGGCTGCTGGAGGGAAGGCCTCTCGGTTGGGAGACGCCCCTAACCCAAAGGCAAACAGGGCAAACAGGGCGACCTCGGGAAGGGCCCCGGGAAGTTCGGCGGGCACTTGGAGCCGCCGCCGCCGCCTCCCCGCTCATCCTCCTTGGCTCCCGGGAGGCCGCTGCGCCCCAGAACCGGCGGCCCCCTCGCCCAGCCTCTGCGCCCTTGGGCGGGGGTGGGGTGGGGTTCTTCACCTCAGCCAGGCCTTCCTGGCGGCCCTTCCCGGGGAGCGGCGAAGGGGAGGGAATCGGGACCCGTCCTTCGGTTTATTAGGCCTCTGGGGGGGGGGGCGGGGGGGGGGAGCGCGGAGAGAGATGATCGTCCTCTTGTCCAGAACGGAACCCAGGTCTGCTCTTCGCTCTTGTTGTGGTTTAGTCGTTGAGTCGTGTCCGACTCTTCGTGACCCCATGGACCAGAGCACGCCAGGCCCTCCTGTCTTCCACTGCCTCCCGGAGTTGGGTCAAAGTCATGTTGGTCGCTTCGATGACACTGTCCATCCATCTCGTCCTCTGTCGTCCCCTTCTCCTCTTGCCTTCACACTTTCCCAACATCAGGGTCTTTTCCAGGGAGTCTTCTCTTCTCATGAGATGGCCAAAGTGTTGGAGCCTCAGCTTCAGGATCTGTCCTTCCAGTAAGCACTCCGGGTTGATTTCCTCGCTCTTAGTGGTTGGCAAATGAATATCGCCCTAACTCAGGATTGACTTTGTTCGGCAAAAGCGAAGCCGGATTTCAAAACCGGGGTCAAAATTGAATGCATTTTTAAATACAAGATTAAAAACGCCACTCCACGACCAACGATGGGACTGAAAACCTTGGCAACAAGCCCCGGGAGTCGTGTCAACAAACTGCTTCGCCATTAATGCTAAATTACCCTGAGGATGATGGTATTTACCCTTTCAGAGAACTGATTTGTGTCAACTCGCTTCGGTGCCCTGGCCGTCGCTCCGGCTTCCTTCTCTCTCTCGCCTTCTCTTTGCTCAGAGCTGGAGGTCTGATCCAGACTCTCTTCTGCCCGCCGACAACAGCCTGGCCCTTTCCTTCCAGAGGCCAAGCGACAACAGCGGAGACAAAATAATGGTCGAGGGAGGTGGACAGGATCCCTTCAAAGCTGACCTTGCCCTCCAGTCAGAGTCCTGCCTTCAGAGTAGACCGGTAACTGCGTCCTCTCCCAACAAGGGCCCGCCAGAGTTTTCCAAACTTCAGGATCTGGCGCTCCAGCCGGAAGAAACCGCGGGGCTGCTGGCCTGTCAGGACCCCACTTCGAGGTCCTGTGGCCGGGCGAGAAGGAGGTTTTCTCTCCCAGCCATCGCAGCCCCTGGTAGGTGAGGCTCTCCCGGCAGATCGCTGGCTGATCTGCAGAACGGGGTTCGTTCCACCCGGACGCCTGGCATCACAGCTGGCATCGTGTCAGGGGTGTGCTCACATATGGGGGAGGGGAGTCACCCCCAGGTACGACTGGTTTCTCGTGGGATGTAAGAGGGCGCTGCCCCCCACCTTCCCCAGATGCCCTTTGGCGACTCCCCCCACCCCCCTCTCCCTTCCACTCCCCGCCACCATTTTCTAGCTTCCTTGAGGAGACGGAAGCCGGAGCCATAGCAAAGGAACCGTCCCGGAGAAGATGCTGAGATTCCGGGAAGCGTCGGCCCTTACCTGTCTGTCAAGATCTACTCATCCCGGGCCTTTCAAATGGTCTCTTCCGTCCCTTCCGCGCACCTGCACCCCCTTATCGGAAGCCATTTGAAATCTATTTTAGTTCAAGAGCTGGCTGGATAGCTCCGCGATTTGGGTCTCTGGCTGCCGAGCCAGGGGTTCGGAGCTCGATTCCACAGCTATGCATTTCCAGCCTGGGTGGCCTTGGGCCAGCTGCACAGTAGTCCCAGGGCACCCCCAAAAGAAGGGAGGGGAAACCACTGCCGAATATCGTGTACCTGAAAAACCCCTGAAAGGGCCGCCATAAATCCGAACTGATCTGACGGCGTATGGTTATTATTTATTATTATTTCAAGACACTATTCATCTGACTACTGATTAATTGAGTTAAACTTGCGGCATGCACTTTAAATTCGTGCTTGGTACTATGTTAAATATTGGATATGATCATCATTTCGATTTTTACCAATTTCTTGTTCTTTTTTGCGAGTTATTCTGCAAGTTACCCAATGCGTGATCGACGGATTTAATTGCTTAAGAAATAAAAAAAATTGGGCACTTGTGAAACTCCTTTATCTGGAGGAAAGAGGATCAAGTAACAGCACGCATCACGGGGACGCCGCTCTGGACCGATATGAGCGAGACTTAGTCCGGGCAAGCTTTTGCCAGCAGCAATTCAGAAGTGCCAGATTTGGTCTAGAAATAAGGAAAAGTTATCACGCTTCCAGGGGCGCGAACAACAGGGTTCTCCTAACGGTGGTCGCTAACGTGTCTGCTCTGTAGGTGCGTCTGCTCTGTAGGTGGGGCGGTATCTTAAATTCCGGGGATGGGACAACTAAAAACATGGATGGATGGATGGATGGATGGATGGATGGATGGATGGATGGATGGATGGATGGATGGATGGATGGATGGAACGAGACACACACCCCGCCCCCCACATACCCCACCGCATTGAGCAAGGCCAGTACAGGTGCCGGTCCTTCTCTCCTTCCCCTCACCACCCGCCTTCGACCTGGTCCAGAAACGCCAGTTCAGAATGGTTTTAAATTCCTAACCGTTCATTTCACTTCATCTGTTTCACGTCTCTTCCAAAGCAAAGGCACCTCTAGCAGGAAAACCTGAGCATCCCCCTAGGTATATTCCCTAAGACACCTCAAGCACCTTCTCTCCAAACGCGTTTTTTTAAAATGAATAACTCGAGATGCTGTTCCCTGTTTCCACAGGAAATGAGCAGATGCAAATATTGGCAATGTCTGCGTTCTCTCTCTCTGGATATTTGCGTAATCCTTTGAAATAATGTTCGAAAGTTTGATGAATGAAGTCCACGGCCCTTCCTATTTTTGGCCAGCGACGCTCTTATCTGCTTCCCGGTCGTTGGTTCCCCGTGAAAAGCCTGGCGGGAAATCTGCGCCTGGAACCAAAGTGTGCCCGACTTGCGTCGGGATACAGGTGGACGGATGCTCTGCGGCTCAGATTATTCTTCCTGGAACTCTGAACCATTTTAACCGTCCCTTTCCTCAATAAAAGTGCCAAGTTATTTAGAAAAACGATAAACCTTAATCCGTTGCGGACGCGGCGGAGAGCTCCATCACCCGGCGGGCGGGCTTCCCCGGGAAGCCGACTCCGCGTCGGGGGTTCTGGCGGGACTGCGAAGGCGATGCCCGGTCTGGGGAGACCGGCAAACTGCCGCCTTCCCGAAGAACAGAGCCCGGCCCGGCCTCAGCGTCGGGGACCAGGCGGAGGCCGAGAAGGGCCGGGGCGGACTCAGGCAGCTCTGGTGATCTGTGGGAGGTTAACGGGGGAGGGTTTCGTTCTCCGAATGCCGCTTGTCAGGAGGTTTGGGGGGTTTGGACTTGGGGGGCTCCTGGGTCACCGGAAAGTAGCCGCTTGCCGTTCTGGCCACAGCTGCCTTCCGAACCCTGAGCCAAACAAGGGCAATCCTACTTCTTTTTGTCCCCAAAATATTTCAGCCAGGTGGGTTCCTTCCTGTTCTTATTACTCAGAGGATTTAAATCTTTTTAGGGGCAGCCATTGAGATGAAACGAAGGTTGCGCCAGCGCCCCGGGTGCGCCTTTGACGTGCCTGGCCTTTTATACCGCCGGTCTTTGTCTGAGCTGCGCGTGGAATGGGGGGGGGCGGCGGGCGGGGGGAACACCCACGGGGGGGGGCGACGGGCACGCGCCCGCCTACCCCAAGGCCGGTCCGTCGGAAGATGAGCGGCGCCGTCCGTCGCGCCTCCAAAGGGCGGCGAGGAAGGGACGCCGGGCCTCCCTTCTGCGGGCGAGCTCTAAGCGCCGGCTTCGGGGCCCACGGAGAGCCGCTTGTCGGGCAGACGGGAGGCGTGTCCCGCTGGACAGAGACGCTTCGGTTGCTGGCAGGACCCCCGCCCGACCCCCGGCGCCTCACGAATGCCCCCTAGCCGGCAAGTCCCCGCTGCTTCCGCCCCACCGAGGGCCCGTTCAGTCCTGGGCTGCTTGGCTGAGCCGGGAAACCCGAGGGTCTCAGACCTTGCCAGCAAGCGGCTTTTTTCTTTTCCTGCGCGTCTGCTATTTAATTTCTGCCTGGAAAGCGGGGGGGGGGGGGGGCGCTTCCTAGTGGTCTGCAGTTGTCTCCTTTGTGTCCTGTTTGGGGGGGGGCAGAGGACGGGCAGGAGACGGGGGCTGCGGCACAGACCGACAGACAGACAGAGAGTCTCACAGCGGCGGGCGGCATGAACACGCGGTCACTCCCCTTGCAGGACCATCTATTTATCCTTCTTCTCAAAATTAAAATCTGCTTGTCAAAAAATTATTATAAGCAATCTAATGACCATTGCGGTATTGTTTTTTTTCTTTCAAGTTCTTTTTTGGCTTCGCAATGTTTATTGTGCGCTCGCTGTTTCACAGTATCATAAAAGGTAGACCTCCCCTTGTTTGCAGAGTTCGGTTTTGTTGTATTTGCTTTCGCTTTCGCTTTCGCTTTTGGTGTTTGAAGGAGAGAGCGAGAGCGAGCGAGCTGTGAGTAAGGCTCCGGAGGAAGCCTGCCGTACGGGAAAAAAAACACCGCCCTTCCCCGAGGGCCACTGGAGGCTCCCACCCACACGCACTGTCTGTCGTGGGGAGACCAACCCGTGAGCATGGTGGCATCGGAGAAACAAGAGAGCCGATTGCAGCTGTTCGGAAAGCCGCCCCGGGCTCTGCGGGGCCGCCTTCCTTCCTCCGTTCCCCCGATGAAGGCGTGGAGCAGCCTTTTCTTCTCTTCAACGAGAGCGTCGTCTGGGCTGCCAGTCTCACTCCCCTCACTCTCCAGGGTTCCCCCCCCCCCACTTTTTTTCTCCTTTGGGTGCAATTTTTTGCCTGCTCCTCTTCTCTCGCGTAAAGGCAAGGAAGCTGTCATGCGTGCCCTCGCTCCTTGTCAGTCAGGCGGGAAGGGGGGTTACGTGTGCCTCTCCCCCCCCGCCCCCGCCCCCCCACACCCCCTGGGCCCGGGCTGTTCTGACACCCGAAGGGTGAGCCACCGCCTCATCCTCTCTGCGAGGGCTCGGGGCGCCTGGCAGAGGCTCCTGGGAGGGGCTGGATCACGACGGCCAGCCTCCCTCAAGCTCATCCCCTCTGCTCAGTATTGCTGCTGGGACAGACGCCTGCTCCCTCCCTCTTCTCCAGAGAAGAGGGGACCCCGGCAGCCTTTCCCTTTCCCTCCCCCGGGCCCATCTCTCAACGTACTGTATTTCCTTTTGAAAAGTGCCCAAGGGATCGCGAACGGGTCAGCAGGAGATGCTTACAAGGGCAGCCTAGAGAGCGTTGGCTTGGCTCCCCCAAGGCCACCCATTCCTGCTGATGCAGGAGATCGGCCGCTGAAGCTCTCCCAACAGGCTGAAAACGCCTCCAAGGGAGGACAGCCCCCCCCAGCCCCCCCCCCTTTCTGGGCTAGGACAGGGACACAGGAGAGGGCCTTCTTCTATGTGGCTGCTCCGTTAGACTCTAGGACTCCCTCCCACTGGAGGCCCCGCTGGCCCCCTCTTGGCTGGCCTTCTGCAAGCAGGCAAAAGACCTTTCTCTTCAGGCAAGTTTTTCCTGAGTGACTGGCAGTCTGAGAGGGGTTTTGTGCTCTGTCGCATTTAAATGTGTTTTTAGTATTGATTTTATTTACCATTTTTTATACGATACATTTAATTCTTTTTTCATACTTATACACTTACTGTTTTAGGACCCAAGGAAGCTCACATCTTTTTAATGATGTCAGCTACCTTGGGTCCTTTCAAAGAGAAAGGTGGGGTAAAAATATTTTAGAAAGAAAGAAAGAAAGAAAGAAAGAAAGAAAGAAAGAAAGAAAGAAAGAAAGAAAGAAAGCCCGCCCTGCAACCGTTGGGGGTCATGGTGGGTGTGTCTTGTGCTCCTCCTCTTGAGTTGGGCCTCGAATCCCTGCTGCAACTCAGTGACTCTGTTCTCTGGACCTTCCTGACGGACAGACGGATGGACGGTCAGCCTTTCAACCCTTAGGCCCTCCCTGCCTTCTGCCTTTCCTCCCATCCCTGTGCCTCAGTCCTCTAACAGCACAATGCAACCCCCCTCACTTGGGAGGGTGTGGGTGGGGAGATGGTTTCAGGCAGCCTCTGACCTCCAGCGCTTCCCCTCCAGGCAGTGAAGTCTCCCAGGACAGCCTGCTGCTCCACGGCCCCTTTGCCAGGAAGCCCAAACGGATCCGGACCGCCTTCTCTCCCTCCCAGCTCCTGAGGCTTGAGCGCGCCTTTGAGAAGAACCACTACGTGGTGGGTGCTGAACGCAAGCAGCTGGCCAGCAGCCTCAGCCTCTCAGAGACCCAGGTGAGTGCTCTCCAGGGCCTTCACCCTCCCAGGGAGGGGAGGGAGGGTGAGGTCTGCACCCTTTCCTTGCCTCTGGAGTTTGGAAACCACTCGGGAGGGCCAGAAGTGTTGTTTTTCTTTAATTCAGATTAATAATTATTTATCTCTCTGTTTGAGGACTCCCTGTCTGGCGTAGGGCCTAGGACTCTGAAAAACAGGGTTTGAATCCCCACCCAGCCATGGAAACTCACTGGGTGGGCGGGCGGGTGGGTGAGAACTGGTAATGCCACTCTTTAAATATCTCACTTACCTTGAAAGTCCTATTAGGGTCACTATAAGTCAGTTCCAACTTGACCACACAGAACACACAGGGGATCCCTTTATTTGAGCAGAAGGTGGCTGCAGCTGGGCTCCCTGTAAGCATTTAGCACCCCCACTTATATTCTTTGGAGCGATAAACCAGGCAGAGGCTGAGCTTGAGATAAAATAGTTGCTCTGATTTATTTAGAAAATGCATTGATAGGAAGGCCTCATTTCTAATCTAATAGCTGTCCATGTGCTGGGCTGGAGCACATGGTCTCAGGGAGGGGGACGTAGCCCGCCCTGAAAAGAAAGAACTTGGCAGCTTGAAGGGAAAGAGAGGCCTGACTGAGAGAAGAAGTGGGGGTGTCTTTTTCTTTCTTTGGGGGAGCAGGAAGGCGAAGAAACAGCCCAGGAAAAAGACAATTACAAAGCGTTCTACTTCCAAATACCTCTATGGGATATTTGTGATGTTTCCAGACGATTCTTCCAACAAGATTTCCATTAAGCCTTGGCAAGAGGGAAACCTCTGCAGTATGAATTTTGGAGAGATGTACTTAAAAGTAATGTGGCTTCGTTTGGAAGGAGAAGGATCTGTCCCAGTTGTTGGGTTATGCTGTGCTCATGCACCCTCCCCTTTCCAGGTGACGACAGATGGAAGCATCTGAAGAACAAACAGTCTGAACTGTGATGGGGGGAGGGGCTGTGCTCACCTCCAAAATTAGGAGATTTGGTGCCTTTCTCCAACCAGAAGCTTTGAATGTGTCCTTCTGACTTAGCAGTTTATACAGAACACGGTTGAAGTTTGGGTACGTCATCTATATACATAATCGTATAGGCAATAATAAAGGAAGCATTTCTATGAAAATAAACTTAAAGAAGTATTAATAGAGAAAGGGTTAAACACAATAAAGAGTTGAATGAAAAAGATAAAAGATAAAAATACTATAAAGGAAATGTTGGGGGTAGAAGAGGGAATATCTTGGTTAAATATACTCCAAATGAAAGATGGACTAGAGAGTAGATAAGAAAAGGAGAGACTAGAAAATTGATGAAATTTGAGGAGGTTATCAAACAAAGATAAAATCAAGAAGAAGTAAGAATGGGCACTGGTTTTTATGGAAATTAGAAAAATCATTGGATTTTATATTCAGATATTGCCAATGAATGCCCTCCTGAACATAACTGAGAATGATCATTTGAAAAAAGATCAGAAAGAGTTAGTTGTTATAATGATTATGGTAGCAAGATTAATATTTGCAAAGATTTGGAAAAGCGACAAACAAATCAATATTGAAGACTGGTATAAAGAAATGTGGAGCTTAGAAATTAATGATAAGTTAACATGTGAAATGAAAATGAGAAGAGGAGTGATAAAGTCTAATGATTTCAAAGATGTATGGACTTTATACTTGGAATGTCTTTTTGAAGGGAAAAGGCTATAGGCCAGCAGAAGAATCCATGTAATTTTGGAGAGGTATGGGGTGAAAAGGGGTACAAATAGATATTACTGGTTACCTAGTCCCAAGGGTGAAGGTGGCACCGGTGGGAAATGTTTATTGTGTATTGTGTGTAGTTATTGCTGAGTTTGTATTTTAGTTTTATTTCTGTTATTTGTAATTTTCTTTTTTATCAATAATAATAATAATAATAAAGGAAGCATTTCTATAGGAGGAGAGGTGGGATTGGTCTTCCTGGCTCAGGTGCAAACATTTTAGTAACAAGCAAGTCATATGAAATTGTTTTCTCCTTGACCATCACAGCACAAAATCATGATTTGCCTCCTGCAGATTGATTGATTTTGCATGTCCACACTCACTAGACCAAACCAGGTACTTCCCGTTTTTGTTCCAACCCAGATATCTTCTGTTTTAATGAGTCCTAAATCACCTCATCAAAACTTATTTTATGTGCAGTCACAAACAGTGGACTTGTGCCAAATGAAATAATAATCTGGAGTTCTGTGCACACGTCACTGAAAATGAGCGTCTAACCTGAACATTGCTCACATTTACGTTGGGCCCATGAATCTCAAACACAGCTCTGGCCCGCACGGTTCATGGGGGCCATATCCCTAACGATCACGGCTCCTTGCCCCTTCCACCCGCTGCCTCTCGGGCAGAAGGAATTTGGGGACTGGGAAGATAAGATACAGAAAAATACATTTTCATAAAAATTGTAAACCATGATTTACAATTTAACCTCGTTATTTTCCCTCGTGGTAATGAGTATGGAGCCTGGGCTTTGTCTTCCTGAATTTTCAGGCTCCAGTAAAGTCTCCTCTGCTCCCCGCTGCTTGGGCATGATCCAAAATGTAACCCTAGGAGGGCTGAGCCAAAGCAGAATAGGGGCTGGAATGAAACGGAGGGAGACCTTGGGCTGTTTTAGTTTATGCCTTGGAATCACTTGTGTTTGAACCGAGGAAGGCTGGCTCTTCCACATCATAAGCTGGTTATCTGTAAGTTTGTTTTCAGCTATTGAAAATTCAAAATCCACAGTCTGACCTTCAACCTATGTACCGAAAATGGACAATATTGTCAGCCATTTTAATAGTATTTATAGAGATAGAGATATCTCCCTTCCCAAATTGCTTTTCTTGCAACAACATAGACGACAACATATCGGATACCCCTTTCCCCACTGCAGCCCTCCTCCCAACTTTAGAGGAGCTGACAGGGCCCAAAGGCTTCCTAACGATGCCCAGCACAACACGTGTGCAGCAGTCCAGGGTTAAAATGCTGTTGATGCTAGGAAACATGGTGGATTGGACCAGGACCTTATCACATTTGGAGCAATCTGTGGAAATCAGTAGTATAGTCCCTTATACTACTTGTGTAGTCCTTGCACTGATGCCTGGAAGGGACAGTATAGTTACAAAGGATCTACCACTCATTGGCTGGGGAAGGGATTTGTGACCCGGCACACTTACCACTGGTCCAGCTGGACGAGGAACGCTGGCTGAGACCTTCTTCTCCTGGGGCCCAGAAGCCATCCGGTTGCTTCCTGGGTGAGTTTTGCCATTTCGCGGCATGCTTTTTGGCTGGATCAGACCCTGTTTAGGAAACCATGGAGCAAAAATCCATTTTGGGAGTTGGTTAGTTTCCTTATGCTTTCAGGTTGTTGTGATTTTAATCCTTAATTTGATCTCAATTATGAGGTCTATTTTAAATTATATTCACATTCTCAGAAGCTTCCAGAAGCTGGACATATTCTTAAGAAAGTGAGATAGAAGCAATTAAGGACGTGTTTTGCTTTGCTTTCAATCAAAAGTGAAGTGCGCTCCACTTGACAGCTGGCAAGAGCGAGAATCCTTATGCCGTTTTATACAACTTAGGTACGGCCGCATTAAAATATAGAGTTTGGTCTTGTAGCACTTTTAAGACTAATGGATTTATTTCAGACTCATCTTTTGTGGATTGCCGTCCTTTTCCTCAGACACATGGAGCTCAGCGTTGAGCCACATGGCTGTCGGAGTGGGCAGGCACCAGGCAACGTGGGAACAAGGCACAAATTATCACCGTGTTGGCTGCCAATCCTCAGGGTATCCGAGTACTGGGGAAGGACAACCAACAGAGCCAAAGAGGATGCGTTGGGGTGAAACAAAGCCCCTTTGACATCCTGTGCCTCTTCCCATGACCTCGACGTCTTACCTGTCAGGACATCTCACCAAAAGGTGAGACATCTAGCAGGATGGTGCAGTGGTAAAATTGCAGTACTGCAGTCAAGACTCTCTGCTCATGACCTGAGTTCAATCCTGACACGCTCAGGTAGCTGGCTCAAGGTTGACTCTGCCTTCCATCCTTCCAAGGTTGGTAAACTGAGTACCCAGCTGGCAATGTGTAGCCTGCATAATTAAATTGTAAACTGCCTAGAGAGTGCTTTAAACACCATGGGGCAGTATATAAGCAGCAGAATTTGCTTTTGCTTTGTTAAAATGTTTGGATAGCTCTAGACATAAATGGTTTCTGTTAAGAACCTGGTAGGGTCAAGAAGCACACTTATAGCTGATATGCCATGATGGGTAGGAAATAATCCTCCAAGCTCAGAGGCAGCCTACCTGTCTAGTAAGATGGCTGGGACTGGAAAACACTGGCCTGTATATGAGCTTCAGGATGGTCACAGTTTGGGTTTTATCCTGTGCAGGCTGAGCCACTAGTTGCGTGTTCTTCTTGTGTTCCGTTGCTTGTTTACAGGTTTGCTAGTTTTCTCAGTACCATCTCACAGCATTTTGCAAAGTCAGGGTGGCAGGTCCCCTGTTTTTAGGTCAGGGTTGTGAGATGCTGCTGTTTGTGAAGCCTGTCCATCAGAGAACCTGAGGGACTGTGGACCATGTCCTCCCAGAAAGCTGGCCATGCACCAGTGAACAGACCCGAGGTGGTCCTTGGTAGACCCTGGAGCCCTTCCTGACCCTTTCATGGGCCTGCGAGGCTGCAGGAAACCTTTGGAGGTCACTTGGCTGATGTGTTAGAAAGCCATTTCCGGAGCCTGGCCTTAGACCCCAAACTCCCATCTCTGCCCTTGACTTTGGAGGTGAGAGATTCTCTCTCGGCTGCTCACCTGTTGGAACTGGTGCCGTTTGGGATCCCTGTCAACTGCCTAAAATATGAACCCTCCAGGGAAAGATTTCCGTAGTCTCCTGTTGCATCTGTCCTTTCTTTGTGGCTCACTGTGCTTCTCCCTTAAGTGGATGAAGGAGCATGATTGGAAACATGAAAATAAGGTGGAAAAGGCTCCTTTCTAGGTTGATGTACTGAGAACAGGGTGGTGCTGTGGCAGGAGAAATGCAGGAGGAAGGCACCTGCCTGGCGGGTGTTGGGACAGGTGAAGAAGTGTCATGGGCCTTCCTCTTTTCCTGACGCCTTCAACTTTTCCTAACATTAGTGTCTTTTCCAGTGAGTCTGGGCTTTCCCAGAGCTTGCACACGGAGGCACCCAGACCTCTTACCTCCCAGGGACTGTGAATGAACCTTCATGACTCCTGAAAAGATCGCCCTTGGGCTGCTGTGGCATTTCTCATCCCTCTCCCTCCGTGCATGTGTGAACAGGTCTGTCTGCTGAGGCTACGCTCCGGGCATCTGCAGAAGCGGACTCCGCTCCATGGAAGCGGTTGCCAAATGAAACCTTTGCTGTGCCTACAAACCTTTGCCATTTGTTTATGTCCAAAATTTAAACTGCAAAGGTTCCCCTTATTTGTTGCAGTTTCAGGCTTGGGGGGGGGGTGTCCCGGGGTTTCTCAGATCGTTTACCAATGCTTGGGTTTGGAGACAGTGGAATAGAGGACACCCCTTGCCCTCCCTTTATTTGATAAACTCTTTGGAGGCCTTTGTTCAAGACCCCTTTGTTGGCTGGGTGAGTCTGCCTCTGGGGAGGGACTCTGTCGTCAAGGTCATTTACACCTCCAGAGCTGATTCTGTTGGCTGGAATGGGTGCCACCTTCTTTGACACCCAGGCCACTGCCATCGCCAGCAGGACCAAGGATAGCGAAGTCACACAGGTTTTCCTTGCTCCGCCAGAGTTCTGATAGGTTCATATCCTCTTTCAGCCTCAGGCATTCGGCTTGGTCACTGAAATGTATTTCCTCAGCAGACAAATACTGATATATTTTGCCTGTCATTTCACCTCAACTGATTTAGTTTCTCTGATTGGCTGCTCTCCCCCTTCATGTGACAGCATCTATTCTGTCATCATTCTGAAGAGTGTCCCACAGGGACCTCTCCTCCTGAACCGAGTGATCCTCGGTGTGGGTGGATTTCTCCCAGAATTCAATTTTAGAGTCTCTCTCTGCCACCTTTAAAAGTGCCAGCCGCCTGTTTCTGCTCTTCTTTCGAGTGGAGACAGCTCCCATTGACAGACACACACACACACACACATGCATGCGGGTGTGCGCACGCACACACATGTACACACACACACACACACACACACACACTGCTCCTTGTCACAAAAATCTGTGTGGGCAGAATTTTCATTTTAGATGTGAACTTTCCATTTGCCTGATTTATTTACACATTTTGGATGTATGCTTTCAAGTGACTGTTAGCTTTCTTTGACCCTATGGAGTAGAGTAGACATTTAAATGAAGGAATGCACGAAGGGGTGACCATCCAGTCTCTTCTGCTAAGGATCGCAGACAGTCAGAATTCAAGAGAGCGAAGTTAAAACAGGCAAAGGAGCCCTTGCAAACTTGCTCGCCAATTTGCCCTCCTCCCATCTTGGCTTCCCAGAGAAGGCTCCTCGTGCGCATTTGACTTTTCCCTCCTTCTTGGCCTTCTCCAGGTGAAGGTGTGGTTCCAGAACAGGAGGACCAAGTACAAGAGGCAGAAGCTGGAGGAGGAAGGTCCTGAGTCAGACCAGAAGAAGAAAGGGTCGCACCATATCAACCGATGGCGGATCGCCACCAAGCAGTCCAACGGAGAGGACATTGACGTGACATCCAGCGACTAGAACACGATGGCCAACAGGCCGCCGAAAGGACCGTGCGGGAAGGGGAGGGGGGGAAGAGCCAACTCTGGAGACTGAAGGAGGACTGAGCAGCTGCCCACGGTCACCCGTGGGTTCGTCTCCACCGGGCACCCGGGAGGGAAGGCAGCGCCGAGGACTTGACTTCTCCCCAGTGGGCCTGCCGGTTCTCCAGCCCTGGGGGAAGCCTGTGGGAACACTGGTGCGCTTGGCCAAGAAACGTGGAGGTAGAAGTCGTTGGGCTCCAGGAAAGGAAGGGGGCGGCCTCCTGCCCCGGGGAAAGCTGCCTGCCTGGTCAGCCATGCAATCAGCCAAATAAACGTGTCCACCAAGACACACGCTGTACACACTCCTCTTATCTTTGGTGGGATTGTTATTATTATTATTGTTATTATTGTTATTTTTTTAGCACCACAAAACAAAAAAGAACACATTTTTCATTCTAATTTATTCTTTTGTGTCTCTGCGCTTGGTGTGATTGTGGGTGCCAACCCCTGTGTCGTAGATAGCAATCAGCTGTAGTGTGTGCAAATGAGCAGTAATAAAAAAACAAACAACTGTCTGGGTTTGAAATGTGTGGCTTTATTCTAGCTAGCTGTGAGGCAGGGATGAATCTGCTTATGGGAACCAACTGAACGAAGGGCCCACAGGAAATCTGGGGGTGCCTCTGAGCCCATAGAAGCCGGGAGCAAAGGGCTAAGTCCCCAAGAGGCTTCTTCAGGTGGCAAGGATAAGCCTGCTCTCATTTTGGAAGTTTAATCTGTTTTGGCAAAAATAGCTGAGAATCTTGGCGGGGAGGGGGGGCTCCTTAAAAGGGAGTATGTTTTATTTTGCAGAGGTTTTCACCGCCATTGTCTTGCTCTGTCACCAGCACCAGATGAGGAGGGCTTTTGCAGGCCCCCAAAAAGCTTCAGCCTGATGAAACTCATTAGCTTTTCAGGTACCACAAGCCTCTTGTCGTTTCGCTGTCATTTTGGCCTACAAAGGGTGGCTTCTGGACGTGGCTTACTTTGGATCTTGGTGGTCTTAATGTTGAACGTTTGGACCTTGGGGAAATGGACCCTTTCAGACGATGACTCCCAGGAAGTCATCTTAAAACATCTCTCTCTCTCTCTCTCTCTCTCTCTCTCTGGACCGGGGTGTAGTGGAAGGAAGGTTTCAAATGCAAGATGGGGCAGTTCCTTAGAAGAGCTAAAAGGGTCTGAGGATGGGCCTTTCCCAAGGAGTCACCAGGAGCCCTCCTGAGATGCCCACGGGGTGGGTGGAAGGTGGCCAGTGGAGGGGGAAGGAGCCGATCGCCAGTGACGAGGGTGGGGGCCTTGGCAGGAGGATGGCCCGGCAACCGGAGGGGACCTGCCTTTCTGCCTCCCCCGGGAAGCTGCTTTAGGCCAGGCCAGGCCAAGGGTTCCTGTGCTCCCTTCTCCCAACGCTCAGACGATGGAAAGGCCTTCCTGAGCCCTTGATGGCCTGCTAAGGGCAGGGGTCTGAGGCTGAAGCTGGGAGAGGTAATGGTGCACCCTGTTTTGATGCTCTGAGTTCATATCCTGCTTTACTGCTGAAGGCTGACCGCAGGCTGCAAACCAGAAAAAGCAACCTCACTAAAAACCATGAGTTGAAAACAAGATGCCAAGATATCTCCATTCCGATTTAGGAGGAAATGGGCCCCAGAAAAAAGACCAGAGCACTCAGGCTGCCTAGGACTGTATGTGGGGGTGAGGGGTGGATGTTGGGGGGGGGGAAGGGCATTAGGCTCAGGCTCCAGGCCCACACCATTTAGAGATCCTGAAGGTCACACCCTGCTCTGTGGATCTGGTCCAGAAGCAGGCTGGTGGCCAGGGAATCCTGTGACGAGAACCAGGGGCAGTTTCCAATTTATGTGGAAGGGCTGGCCCCCACCCAACGTGCTACAGTAAACCATGGGGTGGGGTGGGGTGGGGAGCAGACTGATGATCTTTCATGGGAATGCCAGCAAGGAGTGGCCAACAGCCGTCTAAAACAGATGGCGCTTGGGAGACGGAGGAAGTCTTGGCCGCAGAGCATTAGACCTTCCCTTGCTCTCTGCAGGACGGGAGGCCACCTTCCACCTCCCACCTGCCTTGGCTCCACTTGTTGTTTTGCCCACAAAGCCCCCGGCTGAGAGTTTACCTCCTCACTCTGGAGAGCTGAAGACATCACCCAGAAGGATCCGTCCCTTCGCCCGACAGCTTTCAGTTTGAAGTGAACCTGCACAGAATGCCTGGAAGCCCATGGTGTGCCTATTATTCCCTGGATGGCCAGGAGGAGGCCCTTGGGCTTACTCTGTGTAAAGGAGGGTGGGCTGGAAGCCTGGGTGAGGAGGAGAGGTGGAAGCCGGCCAGGGGTAGCTGGGACCTGCGCCCCCAAGCAGGGCTGGTGTGTGCGTCTGTGCAGGCAGTCAGCAGAGCCACGGATGTGGGATGAAGGCAGCCACGGATGCAGCAACCTCTGAACGAGGAGGGCAAGAGGGCCACCCCATGGCCTCTGAGACTCCTAGCTCTGAGGACAGACCACTGTCAATCCATGAGTGGCCTGAAAAGGCAGCCTTCTCTTTCCTCTTCACGACAACAACTCAGGAGACGGATTAGTCTGAGATGCTGGGCCCAGGTCATGCCAGGAGCTTCATGGGGGAGCGGGGCTTGAAACCCGGGTCTCCTCGGCGGCAGCCCGACCCTCACTCTGCTAACCTCTCTCTGTTGGCGGGCGGGTGACCCGCAGCAGAAGACAGCGCGACAGCCAGGCCAGGGAGGGGTGCCTGCTGGTTGTCACGACGCCTCTGCCCAGGCTGGACCCTTGGTGCCTCGACCCCAGGGCAGCCACCCTTTTCCGCTGCCCCGGCCAGGTGCACTCTGGGGACGGGGATTACCTGCCTCCCAGTCCCCCTTTCAAGGTTGGCACGTTAATGCTCCTGCCACTCATCCTCCCGGAAGGAGATCCCAGCTCCCCCCTCCAAGACCAGCTGGCGCTTCCCTGGAATGGCAGGTATGCCGGGCGGTTGTTGACGGTGGAGCAGGAGGGCTCTGCACCTGGGGCCGGGGATTGAATGTCCGGGCTGAGGCGACGTCGACACCCCTCTGCCCGCCCTTGTGCTGGTCGGTGCCCCAGGAGAACAGAGGATGAAAGGCGCACCGCAGGTGGGACCGGGAGGGGGGGGCAGGAAAGCCCTTCTTCTCAGTCAAGACCAGGAGGCGGAAACCGCAGAGGGAGATTCTGCTCCCAGGGAAAGGCTTCCCCCAAGGAGCAGCCAACGGGGCAGCTGCCCCCCCCCCAGCCCCCCAGCCAAGTTTTCCCTTGGAGAGGAAGAGCCAAAGAGGCCCTCCGGGCTCCTGCTAGTCTGACCAGCTGCCCAGTAGCAGGGAATCAAGGGGCTGCCCAGTCCTGGCCAGAGGAACCCGAGGCCCCGAGGGCCGGCCTTTTGGCCAATACCTGCCCAAGCAGAAACCCAGCAGGACGGGGGGGGGGGGGCTTCCCAGATGCCCCTGGATTCATCCCTGAGCCTGGATGCCCAGGTTTTTGCCAGGGGTGTTTCTGCACAATTAAAATGAGTGCGCCAGCTGCACCTCCTCCTGGAGAGATCAGATCTGGCCACGGTGACACAGGCCTTAGTGACATCCTGACTGGATTACTGTAAAATACTTTACGTGGGGCTGCCTTTGGAAGCTGTCAGGAAACTTCAGTGGCTCTGAAACGCAGCAGCCGGACTGCTGACTGTGGAGCTGGAAGATGGATCCTAAGGACCACAAAACCCTGCCTCCCCGCCCCCCCCTGCAGAAAAGAGGCAGAAGCCCCTTTGCCTCACATGGATCAAACGAGAACTTTGGCCCACAGGAAGGCACAGGAAGCCAAGGATGCCAGGAGGGAGAGCCGACAGGCCAGGTTGGAAGGGGAGCTGGCTTTTTGGATGCCCCCCCCCCAATGAGGACTGCATGAGGAGGTGGGAAGGCAAAAGGCCGGAGAGCACAACCCCAAGAGGGTAGCGATGGCCCTGGAGCCCGCTGGCTCACACGCAGCCCCACAGACCCCAAAGGCCTCAGCAGGCCTCTTCCCTCACTCTGGTGGCACAGGCAGGATGGGGCTCCCACCCGGCTCTGACGCGGTGCCAGTCAAGAGCGCTTGGCAGCCCAGGCTGTCCACTGAGGGGAGACACGGGAGACAAGCCCAGCTGACAGCCTTCTTGAGACCCCTGTTAAGAGCAGGAGGCCAGGTGAGGGGGTCCCGCCGTGGCCTGGCCCAGAACGGCGCTCCTTCAGCCCCACGGCAGAGGGGGGCTGGGGCCTCAGCCGGGGGATTCTCCCTCCAGCCCAGCTGCGGCTCCAAGGCTGCCAGGCTGTGTCCCACCTGGGGCTAAAGGCCAACGCTCAGGGCTCTGCCAGCGCCCTCGCCCTCGGCTGGTACTAAATGCAGAGCTCGGAAAGTTACTTTTCTGCCCCTGGAAATGTTGCCCGGGGATTCTGGGAGGTATCGTCCAAAACACGCTCGTGCCCGGCTGCTGAAACGTGGCGCCTCCCACCGTGACCAGGGAGGATGAGCATTTTTCCTCCGGGACTGTCCCTCACAAGAGGGCTCGGTAACCTCTAGGGTCACGATTGGCCCTGCCAGCGGCGGGTGGCGTTTCCCCGAGGGCTCGCCAGGGCCTCCCCTTCCCTCCCCACTCCCTGGGGTCCCCGGCTGGAAGCAAGAGGCGAGAGCAGATGGGACGCCCCCACCTCCCCGGGGATGATTCACCAGGAACTTCTGAACACGATGGATGCAGACAAGAGAAAACGCCAACACCCAGGGAGAGAGAGAGAGAGAGTCACAGCCAGCCGGGGGAGAGGTTTAGATGTCTTGATTTTTATTCCAGACATTTAGAAGTGTTACATAAAGTGTCATGATCAATAAATCTACTGAGGAAGATAAGAAAGACTCTGTGCCCGTTTCGAAGCGGAGTGACATGGACAGAGGTCTCTGCACGCAGAGAGTGAGGTCACGGGAACCTCTGGAAGACAAGTGACAGGTCGGGGGGGCATGGGGGGGCCCCTCCCCACAGGGTGCAGCTGAAGGCAACCAGAAGGCGCGTCTTCCCATCGGAGGGGCTGGGCGCCGGAGGAAGGCGGGGGCCAAGGCCTGGGGGTGGTGCAGCCCCTGCGCCCTTCCCGCTGGAGCAAGCCAGCCCAGCAAGCAGGGCCCCGAGAGGCCGGGGCCGCGGGCTGCAGACGCAGAAGCCGCCCATCGCTCTTGGCCATCCACTCGGCCGGTGGTGGGGCTCTGCTCAGCCCCCGGCCCGCCAGCAGCCCTTCCCAGTCAAGAGCCAGGCCAGTGGCTCCTCTTGCTCACGGGCAATGTTCGGTCCTTTCATGCGCATCAGGTGGGAGGGGGGGGTCAAAGGGGAGACTTGGGGAACAAAATCTCAGAGCTCTCCAGCCGAAACCTTGCCAGGGAGGCGTTGGTGAAAGGACTGGCTGAGCCGAAGCAAAAGCACTACCCCGTTGGGCCTTCTTCCCCTTTTGTGTGGCGACGTGGCCCTGTGCGACCCAGAAACTAGCAGTGCATTTGGCTGCAGACTGATTTCGTACCCAGAGCTGCCTTTCCCCTCGCCGTCTCATGCCGCTCCAGTCCCTTTCGTTTCTTACAGGCATGTCCTGCCTCTTCCACCACAGATGCCTCAGGGGCCCAAAGAAGGTTCTCCCCTCCCTGGTGCCACCTATTCAGCCACACCCCGGCCCGTGGGCTCCCTCTGCCTGTCCCACAGCCATGCCACCTTTTCCCAACTCAACTCGGCAGGTGCCACTGGGTTGGGCCGCACCGGCCTGGCGGCTCAGCACCAGCCACCTGACTCAGGCTGGCCACAACACCTCGGCCGCCCTCTCTCTGGGAGCCAGGACACGGTGGCAGCTTCACTTGCTTACACATCCACCCACACCTGGGCCCATTCACCCAGCCAGCCAGACCTGTGGGTCCTGGGCACTTCCAGGGCATCACACACACACACCCTCTTTCCTTGTCTCTCTTGGCCTGCCAGTGGGTGCCAGGACAAGGCGCCCAGCACCTTGGAGGTGGGGAGGCCTCAGCAGCTCTTCCTTTTAAGGGACAAGGAGGTGGGGTGTGTGTGTGTGTGGAGGAAACCAGGGGAAACCTCTCCCTCCAGCCCAGCTTTCTTTGGGTGTTGGGAAGCCCAGCTCACGTAGGGACACACCTTGGAAGTTCTCATGACACCTTGACCCTCGTGGGCCTCCGCCCGTGTCTGCCGCCACGGATGGAAAGGCAGGCCCTGTCCTTTGCCGCCTCTTTCTGCAGCAATGCAGTCCTCTTTTATTTCTTAATTAACATGCCCAAGAAATCAATTAACTGCTCAGCTCCTAATTAAAGGCTACACAAGCTGATCATCTCATTATCATGAGCTGCCGAGGTGAGCAACGGACATGGCATGGGCTTCTTCTGCCCCCCACCTCCCCCCCCCCATTGTGGGAAAGGGTAAACGGAACGGCTGCCTGTGCTCTAGCAAATCGGAGGCCCCTTTTTGTACATTAAGAGATATGGCAAAACTAATTAGCCATTAAGCAAATATGCCGCAAGTGGTCGGCACGGTCCCTCTGGTCTGGGCTGGCACCTACAAGCCACTGGCTGCTCTCCCGAGGGCTGCTAGGATTTGGCATGGGGCACCCAAAGATCTCCAGAACGTGGGAGGACTGTCCAGGGGGTGGGGTGGGGGGGCAGGCCTGGGCAAGGCTGAACAGAGGCAGCCAGACACACCCATTCGGAGAGGGGCCAGAGGCAAGGCAGCTTTGGGGGCCCGGGCCGGGCTCCTGCATTCCCCCAAAAGCTGCAGAAGCAGCCAGTGCCCTTTCAAAAGCCATCGGCCGGAGAAACACCCGGGTGCCACCGCTTGTGTGTGACGGAAGGGCCTTCCTTCCTTCTGGAAGCCAGGCACCGCAGACATGGATTTCAAAGCAAAACCTCCAGCCCTGCCTCGCCTGTGGCTAAAACTTCTCTGGGAAAGGGACAGAAAGCCAGGTAGAATTCATCTAAGGCAAACTCTTTCCAGGGTGTAAGCCACAGCCCGGCTGCAGCAAAACCTAACTGGCGTTATTGGCACGAGCCTCTGTGGGCTTCTTCCAATCTATCTAAAGAAAGGGGCTACGGGTCACAAAACCTAAATGCCAAACAAAGCTTGCTAGTCCCTAAGCCCCACCGGGCTCCCCACGCCTTTTCTGGCACCACATCTCTTACGTTGACAGCCCTCCTCACTCCCGAGCTCTTTCTTTCCTCCAAAATGCAGCCCTGGGACTCTGGGGCTCCAGACGGGCTCGGCCGCTCCATCATCCCGAACAAGTTCAGCCCAGACCCTCGGCCTTCACACCGGACGCTCAGGTCTAAAAAACTCCCATGTAGGGAAGTGTGACCGTCTTCACTAAAGGGGGTTTCATTTCTAGGATTTACTTTGGGGAGGGGGGGGACTCTGTATCAGCAGGAGAGTTTCACTTAGCTACCCCAAATTGGGCTCCCTGAAACCTCAGGGAGCATATGCCAGCTGTGACAGTGCCTGAAAGCCAGACACACCTGGCACAACCGGCATTTCTGGAAGAAAAAACATCCCGAGGAGAACCCTTAGTTCTTCATACTCACAGCCACACACCTCGCGTGGCTGGCTTGTAAGGCCTGTGGTCAAAGCGATGCAGGGGCTTGAACAGGCCCCAAAAAGGACCCTTTCCTCCTCCTCCTCCTCGGGGTCCACCCTTCAGATATTCTGGGGCTGGGGGGCGGAAGAGCGACCTGGACCCTCCGGCTCTGCTCCAATCCAGCTGAGAGGCGAAGCTTCTTGGCAACAGACGCACGGCGCACCCACCAAACACACTTCTCACCACTGCCTCAGTCTGGGGTGCAAATTCCCCCTCCCGGTTGCAGCCCTGAAAACAGGCCTCCTTGCACGTTCAGCCTCTGCCAAGAATCTTCCGGCAACGCTGGGATCAGAAACGGGGTGGCATCGGGGAGTGTCAGCATCGCATCACGGTCTGCCGGCCTTTGTGAAGAAACCGGGCTGCTACACATGCGTGTGAGCACAATTAATTTCCTCTGTCTCTTCAAAAAAAAAGTCTGTGAAACACCTCCGGGATCGTTCTGCTTTTTCCGGGCGCTGCAATTAGCGGTGCATGATCAGGACTGCTCACTCCGTCTGCCTCCGCGGCAGGTAGCGGCAGCACACGGCGGCCGGCGGCGTTTCTGGTTGGGAGCCAGGGGGTGGAACAAGTCCCGTCCTGCTTTCTCTCCTGAATCGGAGAAAACGACCTCCTGATGAACTTCAGGAAAGTAAGCCTGCGCAGCCCCAGCGAGGGGAGCCAGAAAATGCGGCTCTTCAGGTTCTCAGGGCAGCTGGGCCTGGGTTCAAAGGACGGCCCGCTCATTCCCCCTCCACAGCCAGTCTTCGGAATCAGCCCCGGAGAGGGCCCTGAAGCTCAAAGGGCCTCATCCAGAGGAGGAGGAGGTGTCTGGGTGTCAGGTTGAAAATGTGGCCCAGGCGGCCACATCAGCAAGAAGCGGGGAACGCATACCATGCCAGAGTCCAAAGCCCATCAGCCCTAGGCCTGTGTTGGTGGGAGTTGTAGTCATGCAGCATCTGTAGGGCTACTGCTTCTATAACCCCACGGTACCCACCCTGAAGACCTGCCAGGCGGAGGACAAAGATGGCTTTTGCTACGTCGCCCATGCTCTACCCGCACCCCTGCCTTTCTGCCTTTCACCTCTGGCGATGCATGCCAGGGCTGACAGGCTCCAGGAGGGAGAGACCCCCACAAACCCCATTTGGCTTAGGGTCTAAATTAAATGCAGCTCAGTTAACAGTAGTGGAAATGTACATCTTTTGTAACCCTGCTCAGTTACGCCACAGGTCAGGTGACAAGGTTGGTGGGGTTTGTCCAGAGGTAAGAAAGGGGGAGCTTATTTCACCCTGAGATCCTTTTGATCTTGGGGGCTGTGTGGGACAGGTCAGCTCCCGTCTGGCCCCTCTGTTCTTGCTGCTGTTAGGGGCTGCAGGCCCATGGGCCCTGGCCCCATGGCCATCACTCGATGACACTGGACAGCTACCTGCTGCAGAGGAGGTGCACGGCACCTGGGACTCAGGCCAGAGGGGCCAAGGCGGGTGGAAGGGAAGAGACGGTGGCTCCCGGGGCTTGTTCAAGGACCGGCCACAGGCCGCCCCAAGGGAAACATGGAGGAACCCCTGACACCTTGCCCTGAATGGATAACCACGTGGACAGCTGTGCAAAGACGGGTGCATCGGGTGCACCAGAGAATGGTTGCAATGAGCCCATGCTCTGGTCACACACATGTGGTGGGCAACGGCCAGCCTGCAATAGGCTTAATGCTTCTTTCCGTGGGTGCGTGTGAGAAGGAGGCATCGCCCGCAGGGACCCACCCCAGCAGCTTCACATTTGGGCTTCGGAGTGATAACAAACGCCGGAGCTGTCATACAAGAAACATCCCCTGTAAATCTGCCCATCCAGGCCTGGGGAAGAGGGGGCTGGAGAGAAGAGGAAGGGAGGTGTGCGCGTGTGTCTCATACATAGACAAAGACAACCTGCCCTGTGTCATTTGTTTAGAGTCAAAGCAAGTGTCGCAGAACTGTAACAGACTCTGCGCATGTCTACGGCTGTGCAAGACTGACACTGAATCAATACAGTACGATTATCAAGACGCTCTAGCTGCTTCTTCCTAGTCAAGTGCCAAGAGCTTAGCTCTGTGCTGCCCCAAAGAAGTGTGGAGGCTGAATTCCTAGGATTTGAAAAGGAAGTGCCGCGTGGGAGGGGTGTGTGTGTCTACTTTTGTGTAAAGCTGCACAGACCCGTGGAGAGGTGACAGTCTCCTCCACGGCACTCTGCCGATCCAGGATGTGAGCTTGGAGCTTGTGAGCTCCCCCGCCTCCCTCCCTCCCCTCCCTCCCACTCACTCTTCCCTTTGTGCTGTTACTGTCGCTAATTTAAAACTTTAAATATTAATCTTTTCGACCCATGTGAGATGCCGAGTCTTGGAAAGTGTTAATTTACACGCCGCTCTCGACAGTGGAAGACGTTGGGAGCGCCGGCTTCCTCCTCCTTCTATTGTATTCCTCCTTCCTCCCTGCTCTTTCTCTCCCCCCCCACCCCCCAATTCCCCCGATAGGGCTGGCACTCCTTTCCTGCTTCGCCATCTTCCATGCCAGGCGGGTCCATCTTCCACTTACAGCCCTTTGTTGTAGATGACCGTCCTGCTGGTGGTGGCCTGGGCGAGGTCGGGTTCCAGGCGCGAGGTCTCAATCTGCCAAAGAGAGGGGCCGGGGGGGGGGGGGGAGACACAGCACAAGAGGTAAATTTAGGAGGGAGCCAAGGTGAGGGAAGGGGTGCGGGCGCCAGCGGCGACGGCAGTAAGAAAAGGCCGCTGGGCCAGCACGAGCCGAGGCAGACCCTGAAGGGAGCCCAGCCGAGCAGGTGTCCCGAGGGGTGAAGCCCTCACAGGTTGGCCCCAGATCAGGATCAGACCAGGAATGGGAGGCGAAAGGGAACCATGGGGGCGGGAGGCATCTCAGAGGAAAGCAGAAGGGTAGGCCAGTCCAAGTCTGACTTGAGCCCTGGCCCTTCCGTCTGGGAGGGTGGCCCCCAAGCCCCCATGGCTCTCTCCTGCCCGCCTCCTCCTCTTTCCCACGTAGCCCATAGAAGACCAAGTGGGGAGACCACAGAGGGAGACAGCTGAGGGGCAGCTGAGAGGATCCCCCCCCCCTGCTCCGCAGCCATCCCATACATACATGAAATAATACAATCCCACATATACCTGCTGGAACTCAGTGGGTGGAAAGAACGGTGGGGCCTGCCCCTCGGCTGCTCCCCAAGGGAAGGGAAGGGGAAATCCTTCCTCCAAGGCTGAAGATTTGAGCCCAGAGGCAAGTGAGGACGGGCACCTGAACCCGGACTCCAGGAAAGCCTACGTGCCCCCTTGCCTCTCCGGGAAAGGCTCAGCTGGGTGCAGGCAACCTGATTAGCCGGGGGGGGGGGCGTCCAGACGCAGGGGGGCTCTTGCAACGTCTCCCCTAAGACCAGCCGTGCTTTGTGCAGAGGCTCCGTCTCTCCCAGTGGAAGCCGGGCACTGAGAAAGACGACGGCCTCTCGGTAAGTCACAGAAAGCGAAAGAGGCAAAGCTTGGAGAAGGTCTCCCCAAAAACCTGATTCCGTTCTGATTCGCAGACAGAGCCACACCATAATGACTGAGGTCTACTGTTTTGTTCTTCAAGCAGACAGACAGATGGGGCAAAGTGCCTCAGGAAGAACCACACACCTCCTGGGTTCTCAAGAAGAACCTGCCTCTGACCATGTGCAGAGTGGCGCTCTGAGAGGGACGTCCAGCCTCAGGGCTCAGGCGACTGTTCTCTGCAAACGGCACAGAACAAGAGCAACCGTTGGCTTGCGCAGCACAAGGGAAAGGCACGGCCATTCACGGGGAAGAAACCCAAGCGCCTGCCTCGTTCTTGAGGCTCGCCAACACCGCCACCGCCGCCGCGCCCTCCGACCGAGACCAACAAAGCACCTCCTCTTGGCCCTGAGGCCCTCTTGGCCCATGTGCCGGCTGAGAACCACCGGAGGTGGACCTTTTTGCCAGCCTGTCTCTTTGGACTGCAAGCTGCGCTCTTACAAGGCCGCTTATGTCAATATTTGTTGCCTTTTCTCACCATTTCAGGGCCTTGGGACTAACTGTGCAACTCAACACAGGCGTTTGTCCTGGGGGAGGAGGGACGGAGGGCCCTCTCCACCTAGGGCATGCATTTCTTCCCACAACGCACTCCACGTGACTGTGGCTATTCCTCTTTCTTGCAATGGCTACTCGCTCTCCCCTAAGGTGGGCAAGGATGACCTTAGGTGCACTTTCCTCCCCGCCCGTAACTGCAGATCCAGAACACACCAGCTCAGGCTGTGGGTCCCCTTCACTCACAGTCCTTCTCATGAGACGCAGGGCGTTCCACTTCCCCGAGCACCACCTGGCCTAAGCGGGCCCTCCTAGCCGGGCACTAGCAAAAGATGGAGGAAATCTGGACAGGTGACAGCCAGTGTGATGTAGAAGACAGAATAGAAGGCCTGGGTTCAAATCCCTGCTCAAGGCAGGAATCCAAGCGGAGCATCTCACAGATCTGGGGAACTCCATTAGGGTTGCCATGAGCAAGTCAAGAACACACAACAACAACAACGACAACAGAGCTTGATGTTACACAAAGGTTTCAAAACAAGACAGGGGACACCTTCTCCATCTCCATGGGGAATCAGGACAGAAGCCACAGGTTGAACTGCCGGGTGGCACGTTTAAACCTCACGGCACTTTCCTAACCACCAAGAAGCTTGCCCCAGAAACACACCTAAGCCAGGCAGGGGTGGGGCGGGGAAGGGGCTGGGAAGCCTCCCCTCCTCCCCTGCGTTGGCACCTGTGGCCTACAGAGGTCATGCGTGGTCCTGCCTTCCACCTCAGCCTACCCCCCCCCCCTCCATCAGTACTCCTCAGCTTTCCCACCTATCATCCGAATTGCTGATGTAATATCATCACCATCACCGTCATCATTTTCGTGAGGGCATCTCCAAGCCAGACCCCGGTGTGTGCCCGTCTCTATGCTTCTTCTTAAGAAGGACCACCCCGCCCATCTTGGGCGCAGTCAGTGCCTGTAAGTGTGAGGCAAAAGCAGGGCTGGCCTCTCTCTCTCTCTTTGGCAGAGGAGTCATGACCGGACCCCCACCCCTACCCCCAGCCTCTATGGAGGACAATGCCTTTTCTCTTACTGCGGCGAGGGAAAAGGGGCACCCCACGCCTCCCCATGCCAGCAGAACCTGGTCTGCAGCAGCCCGTAGGGAAACAATGGCCGGATGACGGTTGGGTGGAGATTCCACCGATGTGGCCTCCACAGCTTGGGCGAGAAGGGGGCACAATCCTCTTTTCCTCCTCCAAGGAAACAAAACAAAACAAGACAAAAGCAGGTGGGACCAGGAAGATCTTTTCCTCCTCCCCCCCCCATGCCCTCCCTCTCCCTTCTCCTTTATTCCCCCACTTCTTCTCTCCCTCCTGCTTTGCTTCTGCAAATTCTCCACAGAACATTTTCAAAGGGCTTTTCAGGGATCTGAAAGAAGGACAAGGAAATGCATAGCTTGGTTTGTTCACAACACAGACGTTGGTTCACAAACAAAGTCACACCTGAAGGTCTGTAATGCATGCGCCCCTGGTATGTATGTATGTATGTATGTATGTATGTATGTATGTATGTATGTATGTATGTATGTATGTATGCATGCATGCATGCATGCATGCATGTATGTATGTATGTATGTACGTACATTCTGGAGGACCAATTCAAGAGATGCTGGTTCTGGTGCCAAGGCAGACAAAAACCATGATAGAAAACGTACATGGGAAACCTAAGTGCTTTTGAAAATGTTTAACCTAGTTAGACAAATTAGCAAAAATTTGTGCAAAACAATTTAGGTATTTAAAATATTCAATGTTTTTAAAAACGGGAAAAACTGTTCCTCGCTTTTAGCTGCAGAAACCCAACAAAATGTAACATCCCAGCAATCTTAACATGAGGTGCAACATAACCCTTCAGCAAAGCTGTTAAACAGTTCCCGTTGCATCCTGGGAAATAGCACTTCATTTATTCAAATGCACATATGCCAGGTTTTTGCACCATATGTCATTCCAAGCTATTTACAGTAATAATTAAATCTTAATCAACGTTTAACCTCTGTAAAATGTTTGAAGGGATCTAATCACCCTTCAGTCTTCACTAATGAAGGAGAAATATATAAACATAAAAAGAAAATGATGCACACCAGAAAGAAAGAAGAGTAAGTGTAGAATTGTATTTCTTTTAAACATAATCAGCAAGTTATGTAAAGGAAGCCAGCGGGTATTTTAAGTGACGACATCCTGGGAGTCAGAGGTGCGAGGAGCTAATTTTGTACTGCTATCCATAACAGATGTAGCATATTTTCTCTTAGAGCCATTATTAGCAACTTCCCTGTTCATCATCTTACTGAAACACAAAGCCCAACGTTGAAACAGAGGGCAGCAAATCAAGCCCAGGAAGGGAGCTGAGAGCCGTGCGCCCCTCGGGCACAGCTGGGGTGGAGCTGCCCCTCAGCGGGCGGACGGACGGACAGACGGGTGGGCACCCTTTGGCCCAGGGCAGCCTGGAGAGAGGCCCGGAAGAGGCAGAGGCTCCCACCCCTGGAGGCAGCAAAGGGGGGGGGGAGGTTCCCCCCACGGCTCTTTACAAAGGAGGACTTCAAAGGCAACGCCTGCCATCCGCGCTGGATTCCTGCACCGCTGACACCTGCAGAAGAGGCAGCGGCTACAGCTGAAAACCCGGCTTTTCACCCAGACATTTGGATCAAACTAGGTTGATTGTTTACCGTTTTGCGTTTAATCAGTCACTTTTATTTCCTCCATCTTGTGAGTTGGGCGATGCTTCTAAGATAATGGGGCTTTTGTTGGATATTTTCTTCTTCTCCTCCTTATGATGATGGTTTTTAATTTTGTTTCAATACCTGTGTTTAAGTTTGTGTAGCCACTCAGAAGAGTAGCTCGCCACTAGTTGGGCAGGGTATAAGTTAAATACACAGATTACAAACATAGACATACAGACACACATACATCTGACGGAGGTGCCAAGGCTAAAGCCCAAACCGCCGTGTACCCTCCTCGGAGCACTGAGAGGCAGACGGGGCACCTTCCAGCCAGGGGTGCCTCTGGGAGCTCTCCAGACAAGACCTGCTTCCGGGGATCCTTCCAAAGGTTGGATCTGGTATCTTCCACACATGATTTTTTGCTGACATGTGGCAGACAAAGAGCCCTGCCATGGGCTCATCCGTGCCTGCGGGACTCCACCCCACCCACTTACAGAGGGCAACCCGGGGGTGGGTGGGTATGGGAGCTGCGCCTGCAGGCATTCTCCGTGTAAGAGCATCTTGGATTGCGAGGAGGAGGGCCAGGAGAAGGCAGCACAACCAGGCGTCATGGCTGAGCATCAGAGCCAAGCGTTCCTGGCTGCCCAGTGAATGCCAGATTCTCAGCCACTCTTTACGGTAAGAGGGGGAAGAAAAGATGTTTGCCAAGCACAAAGGAATGGGGAAACTAAGGGTGGGATCACACAGGGAAATACGAGATGGTGTTTTGGACCGCTTGCGGAGCAGTCTGGTGTGATCTGTTTCTCGGCCATCACACAACGTACAGGGAACTGCGTGACCCCAATCTGTGCCCAAGCTGGACCTAGCAGGGCTGTGGATTTTGCTAGCTGGTCTGGAGCAATTTTCTGGCAGGTAAAAGGCTCATTTTAAGGGAGGCCACTCCCTGCAAACAGACCCTTTCTGGTGCCATCGGAAGCACGCCTCTCCTGCTGCCTGATCACAGCCCAAATCTCAAACGCAGGGAGGGTGGCAGTCTGACTCGATGGTCACCGTCTTAATCAGGGCAGAAAGCCAGGGGCTGGAGTGGCATTCCTCCACAGAGAGGCGACAGCCTCTGCTGCTGTTCTCCTCGGCACCAAGAGGAGACCTAATGGAAGGGTGTAGAACGCCAGCCGGGCTCATCATTCGAGAGCCCCAAAAACTGCAGTTCAGGACAGAGAAAAGGAAGGACTTCCCAAAGGGTGGGCTCAAAGGCCAACAGGAGTGGCCAGGGCCACCGACTGGGATGGCTTTACAAGGGGACTGGGCGGATTCGTGGGCAATGGGCTGCCAGTGGCTTGTGGTCTCGACCGATAGGTAGCCAGCACTACAGGCAGGACACCACCTGCTCCGGCATCAGAGCAGCAGATTGCTCTTGCCCTCATGCCCTGCTTCCCCCCCCCCCCCGGGGTGTGTGTGTGCCACTTGCTTAGTAAGTGTGGGCACTAAATTCTGGGGCAGACGGGTACTCGGTCTGACCCAGCCTCACCACTCTTCTTACATTCTTGCTCCAAGGGCTGAAATTGCATTCCTATATCATCCTCTCCCAAAGAAGTCAATGTACGTATACTGTTGGGTTTTGTGCTGAAAAGAGAGACCAGGTTTAAACTGTGGCTGACCCTATAGCGAAAGAAGAGCTCTCACTGCAAGGAGGAAACCACCACCCCCTGACATGCCCATCTGTCTCACAGCTCCCAAGCAGAACGCTCTTCCCATGCAGGGCTTCTGTTCAATGCAGGTCTCCAAAGGAAAGCATCAGCAGAAGCACAACCTAGAAAACAAGAGTTGGCCAAAGCCCCACGATGAAGCCCTCTTTGAATCCTAGAATGATGGAAGGGGCCTGTAAGGCCAACTGAGTCCCAGTTTTCCTGATATTCAATTGAAATCTGGCTTCCTGTAACTTGAACCCATTGTTGCCTGTCCTGTACTCTGGGATGATTGAGAATAGATCCTGCCCCCTCCCCCCAAATGACAGCCTTTCAAGTATTTGGAAAGTGCTCTCCTATCACCCCTCAGCCTTCTTTTCTCAAGGCTAAACAGGCCCAATTCTTTCAGCCTTTCCTCACAAGGCTTGGTTTCCAGTCCCCTGATCATCTTGGTTGCTCTCCTCTGAACTTGTTCCAATTTGTTGGCATCATTCTTGAAATGAGGTGTCCAGAACTGGACAAAGTACTCAAGATGAGGCCTAATCAGTGCTGAATAGTGAGTAAAGAACTAGTATCTCACGGGATTTGAAGACTATACATCTGTTAATGCAGCCTAAAATAGCATTTGCCTTTTTTGTAGCCACATCACACTGTTGGCTCCTATTCAGCTGGTGATCTACAACAATTCCAAGATCCTTCTCATTCGTAGTATTACTGAGCCAAGTACTCTTCTTGTTTGGGCTCACAAGAAGAGTAAAAACAGATAAAAGCAGATGAAGGTACACACAAAACAGACGAGAAGTTGCAACAGTAAAATACAACAGAACAAACTATAGGATTACAACCCCAGAAAGCAACTGAGAGCATCTTGAAGCAGTCAATCGGTTAAAGGCCCCTTCCTGAGCAAGCAGGTAATTCCCCAAACCCAGCTTGAAAGGACAACAGAAACGCCTGCCGGAGGGTGGAAAGCAAACAGGACGGCCACCCGCCGGGGCTCCTCCAGAAGGGAGAGGCACAGCGGAGGAGCAGCCACCGCCAAGGGTGCCCTCTCTGCAGTGCTGCGGACAGCAGCGTCTCTCTCAAACCCCCCTACAAGCAGTCAGATGGTCCCTGGTCTCCGGAGGGCAAAAATGATTCAGAGTCGCCGTCTGGTTCTTAAAGTCTGCCTTCAACTTTGGACTGTGCAACCCGGCAGCAAAAGCCCATCACCTGGTTTCTGACACAATCTTAGCTGTTGTTTTAAGTAGAATATCTACACATGAAGGGGATGGAGAGGAGGGCGAAGAGCCACAAGCCATTCTGAGAAGAATCAAGCAGGCCAGACGGCCAGACGTCTGGTGGCCGCTGCATCGCCCTGTCCACCTTCCCCATCTGGGGAACGTGCGCGAGCAGGCAACACCCTCTTTGCTACACTTCACCCACGCCCTTCATGGAGAGAGGAGGGTGTCCTCCCACCGGGAGAATCCCTTGGGCTGCTTTCCACAGAGGCACCGTACGTGTGCTGGCAGTGGAGAAGGACTGGGTCTGGCGGGAGGAACCCGAGACGGTCAGCAGAATCTCGCAGCTGCTGTTCTTCAGACCAAGGGAGTGCTGCCGGGCCCAACTCCCACGCGCATCGTAAGGTCACCTCTCCCGCAGGTCCCACCCTTTGGCCCTGTGGCATCTGCCGTTCATAGGTGGGCAACCACTGAATCCAAAGGCCACGAGTCTGGCCGTTGTGTCTCTACGGAGCAGTCCACGTCTTGCTTTCAAGAGGCCTCAATGGATGGCCATCAGCACACCTTGCGGCGGCATCGGGAGGCAACCTACTTTTTTGGGAGGGGGGGGGAATGCCCGCCCCAACCTTGCTTTCACTTGCCTTCCAAGTCATGCAGACACCTGTCCAGCTCAAATGGCCACGTGGACATGGCTGAACCGAGAGGCAGCTGCTCTGGCTCTGTGGACGTGGCATCGCGAAACTCACGGAAGACTGCCCAAGGTCGGCAGAGCCAAGGGGGCAGGAGGGGCAGGCTCTGCCCTGCTGCCTCAAGAGGACAAGGGCATGCCAGCCAGCCAGCTGTGGGGGCTGTGGGGCCCTTCCATGGCTGGGCTTTGTGTGATCTGCTCCTCCTCAAACACCTGGCCCTGTCGGGGGTCACCTCGGCTCACCTGCCAGAGCCCGAGAACCTTTCTAGGGCAATTCCCTGCTGCAGGGGAAGGGGGGAGCGCCTCGTTTCCTCCTGCCCTGCCTTTGATCATCCCCTGGTGTTTGACATGTTAAAGCAGGGAATGCTCAGGGATGAGTGATGTTCCTTAACAGCTTTCAGGGTCTCCACTTTCTCTTTACTTCATGAACCAAGGGAGCTTTCTGGGCACAAAGCAGCCCCACAGGTGCAAGGTGTTAAAAGGAAGAAGCCAGAGGGCTTCTCAGATGGCTTGTCTCAAGCCAGGCACAGGAGCCTCTACAGGGAGGAAGGGGAGGCGGAGCGGGAGGGGGGGGGAATGCCTGGGCAGGACAAAGACCCCCACAGCTGGAGGCTTTCCTTCTTGGTCAGGCCACCCCGTCTGAAGCACTTGGTCCAACTCTGGGCACCACCACGTTTTAAGACAGACCAGAAGAACACGGATGAGGGCTGGTGGGCCAGGACAGAGACCAGGTTCTCCAAGGAGTGACCAAAAGCCCTGGATCTGTCTAGCGCTGGGAAGAGAAGGCCGAGAGGAGACCTCCAGCTCTCTTCAAAGATACCCAAAAGGTAGAGAAGGCAGAGGAGCCTTGTTCTCCTGGGCTCCAGAGGGCAGGAGCAGAACCAAGAAGAGAAGCAGACCCAGGCTAAGCGTTGGGCGAACCTTCCTAACCACAAGAGCAGCGGCAGAGTAAAACAGGCGGTCGGGCTCTGGGGCTGTGGGAGCAGGGGGGCAGGGCTCCTCTTTCCTTGAGGTTTAAGCAGAGGCAGGATGGACAGCTCCCCAGGATGCCGTAGTGGTGCCTTGCACGGGACAAGATGGCTTCCCACACCCGATTCTGTTGACGTCCAACGTTCAGAGACCCGCTAATTCCTGCCAGGTTCTGCTGAGACGAAGCATTCGGGAACCCCATGCCCGCTCTCTAAGCCATCCAAACAATTTAGGAAAGTTTTGTCACACAGAAAATTTGGGTCCCTTAAAGCAGTGATTCCCAACCATGGGTCCTCAGATGTTTTTTTGGGGAAAACTCCCAGAAGCCTTCACCCCTCGCTGGGCTGGCCAGGCTGTCTGGGAGTAGGAGCCCAAGAACAGCTGGCTGACCCACGGTTGGGACACCATTGCCTGAAAGGACCAAGAGCTGAGGAACCTCCTCCGGGCTTGCAGGTTCTCCAAGGAGAAGCGTCTCTCTGGTGGGCTCTGGCGGGTGGCTGCCAGGCGAGTGGCATGGCTGTATCTTAGGGCCCTTCCACAAGACCCGAGACAATGGCCCTGATCCTCAAGAGCCTCCAGGCACCGGCACGAACACATGCTTTACCCCTGAGCAGCCCTGCCTGGAGCGCTCATCTCTCCGACATGCAAGATGTGCCAATGGTTCACCCATACATGGAAAATGTACACATGTCGGCAGCATACACACGGGAGAGGAAGTGGCGGGATCCAGAAGGGATCTGCCCCACAGGCTGTCGACCCTGCCCCTGCAGGCCAGGGTCGGGCCACAGCCACCCGGACGGATGCCCGGCCACTTCAGCAGGGCAGTCTATCTCTCTCTCTCTCTCTCACGCCAGGGGGCTGATGGCAGCAGAGCAAACGCTTGGCCCCCAGCCAGACCTCGGGGGGACGTCACGGAGAGCGCAAGAGTCCCCTCTCCAGAGTCCTTCGAATCCGGGACCTGCCAAAACCACCTGCCGCTCCCATGGATCATCGTTTCTTAACTAACGTTTCTGAGCAGCCTTTTGCAGAGCGACACGCAAAGGCCTTCGCCGGCTTGTGTGTACGGCCAAGAAAGAAAGACAGCCAAGCCAACCCAGCCGACGTTGCGAGCCGAATCCTTAGCAAAGGAAGAGGCGGGAAAGGCGGGGGCCAAGTGGGCGGCCTGCTGGAGCTGAAGGGCCCTGCGGTCAGACCCCGATGCCCCCGGGGCCCAGAGGGGGGGAAGGAATCCTGCTGGGAGGCCGTCCGGAGCCCGAGAGCCCTGAGGGGCAGCGCCGTCTCCCCAGAGGGGGCTCAGAGAAGAGCTATCCTGACCTTTAGCGCAAGGGGCCTGTGGATCAGTTCCAGGCTCCAACCCAAAGGCCAGGCGGCCACTGGGCTCCACCGGCTGAAGTCTCTGGACCCCCTCCAAAGGCGGCTCGCATGCCACGTGCAGGGCTTTCCAGCCCAAATGGTTTAATGGCTGCCCGTCGTCTTGCCACAGTGACCGATGGGCAAGAACGGCTGCCTGTAAGGAAAAGGATGGCTACACCCAGAATCCCTCTCCTCCCCTGGTGTCACAGCTGCGGCTACCAGGTGCCCGGGGGCCAAGTGAGGAGCAGAAGCATCCCAAGCACCTACTCAAGAGCTTCAAGCCCAAACGGTCAGAAGGAGCCGGAGGGAGGAAGGGCGGGCAGGCATTACTTCTTCATCACTTTCCGGAAACAAGCCGAGGATGTCTCAGTAACGCGGGCACGCCCATTCACTCTGCCAGCGAAATGACCGAACCATTACAGATGGCGAAGAGAGCAAAACAAAGCGCTCTCTCGTGATGATACCACAATGGTGTCCCTTAGGCCAGGTTTTTGGAGTCAGAGGGAGACACGGAGAGTTCACAAGGCATGGCTTCCACGCTTTGGGTGCAGGAGGGGCAAAATGTCCTGGCACCTGAGCCGCCGCCGAGGCAGGCAGGCGGGGTGGGGTGGGGTGTTTCTCCTGCCCACCCCTTGCTGTGTGTGCTGCCACCATCTCCTCTTCCTCCTCCCTCCTTAAGCTGTCTTTGCTCCCCCATCCCCCACCTGGACGCCTGGCTAGCAGGATTTGGCCCTCAACATGGTTTCTGGACTTGGAAAGTGAGCTGGGCAGTCAGCGGGGTGGTGGTGGTGAGTCATTCTCTCCATGCTTCTGTTCAAGGGTGGTGGCTGGAGAAGGCAGCTAGGAACCGGGCAACGAGGGTGGCCCCAAGAAGGGCGTGGGAACGGTTGGGCCCCCCGCCTGGTGGTCTTGCCCTGTCTCCTTTCCCTTCCTGCCACCCCACAGCTGGCTCCAAAATCTTGCACAGCACCTTGGCGTTCTTTTTATAATGCACACAGCTTCTTCATTACACATCTTTAGCGCAATATGATGCTTGGCCAGGAAGTGTGACCCCCCCCCCCCAAGGGGCACCTCCTGCTGCCCAGGGGTTGAGATGGCAGAGAGGCGCAGGATAAACCAGGTGGCGGGCGACCAGGAAGGGCAGGGCAGGGCTGGGGCAAGAGGGGACACCACAGGAAGCTCAGCCGTGGAGGTGGAGGGGGGACCACCACAGACCTGTGTGGGTCGTGGCCCTTGCTGAGGGACATGGCAGGGAAGAGGGGAGCGACCGATGGGGTCTGCTGAGACACGGCCCCACCCCATCTCCTGAGCACTCCCCCAACTTCTGCTCCTCCGCCAAGCCAGCTGGCTGCTCTGGAGCCGGCCGAGAAGCAGCCAGGAGGGGGCCAGTGGTGGGTGTGCGGGAGGCACAAGAGGGAGTTGTTGAGGCACCCCAGAGGTGGGGGGCGGGGGGCTCAACGGCCCTGCCAGCAAGCCAACGCCTTGGACTTTGGGCCAGGAAACAAACCCCTGCCCAGTCAAGGTGACCTTGGCTTCTGCCCCAGGATGGCCCTTGTCGCGCGGGCAGGGGAACAGCAGCTCTTAGGAGAGGAACCGTTGGAGGTGGGTTCCAGAGGAGACAATCATGAACAGGCGGGTGGGCGGAAGACTCCAGCGTTGCATTCAGTGGTGGCCGCCTAAACATCTCTCTCTTTCCCACTGGCATCCGCCCCCCCCCCAATCTCATCTCCCCCCCCCCCCCTGGCCTTTTGAGAGCAGCCTTCAAGCCTCCACAAAGCTGTTTATTTTCCTTTGGCCTCCTAATGGCTTATAGGCCTGAGAGGATGAAGGCTCGTTCAAAAGGATGAAGGCGCAGCCACCTCTGGAATGTTTTCCCGCTCACCCCGCACCACCCACCCCATTTCCCCCCCACATACACACAAACACCTGGGGGGGACAAGGGGCTCACAGCGCAGATAGTTGACATATTTGAAACCCGACTCTGTCCGGCCACTGCTGGCAAAAGCTCTTCCAGCTGCCCAAGGGGGTTGGCCTCCCCACCAGCCCCACCCAGAGCTTCTGAACCCCCCCCCCCCCGCCAGGGGCCCCAGACCTGCTTGTCTTCCCTGCAAAAGGTACCCTGACCCTGTGGCTGGGCCAAGGAGGAGATGGGGTGGGGTGGGGTAGGGGGCTCAGCCAGCCGCCTCCACTGGGCTTCGGCTGGCCCCAGGACCCACTCGCTTCCCCTTTCTCACGCCCTGGTTTGCATGGGCCTCTCTCAAAGGGGTGAGGAAGCAGGCCCTCTTCTGCATGCCCAGCTGGCATCTCTGGCCAGGGGCTAGCAATGCCTTCTTCTGGATCGGTCCAGTGGCAGGCCTTGGTCACCCCACAGGCTGCCATGAATCTTCTAGACAGGAAGCCGTGTTAGACGACAATCGCCTGCAGCGAAACTGACCACAAAGTCTGGTGGCAACTCAAAAGGCTCAAAAAAGTTTAACAGTTTTGTAGAAAGCAGCCCACGCCACGGTGGGGATGCTCAGGAGGCCCTGTTTGGCTGCAACACCCCAGCGCTGGCATGTCTTCCCCACGGAGGCCTGATGGGCACCAACGTTGCCTTCCTTTCAGCACCACCTTAACACCTGGCGGGTCTCAGTTTGGCACCTCCTGAGATCAACAGCTACGCCTCTAGTCTTCTGCTTTGAGATTCTCTGTTGTTTGACTTGCTAAACTGCTTTTAAATGGCTTTCAAAGTGCTTTAAACTTATTTGGACTCTTCTAAGTGCTTTTAAAGTAATTTTATTGATTTCATTCTGCCCTGAAATCTACTGATATGATATGGGAACACTCAAATCAATAAATATCACATGTCCAATACAGAGTGCAGCCTGGCTCATAGAGAAGACCCAACCAACCAACCAACCAACCAACCAACCAACCAACCAACCAACCAACCAACCAACCAACCAACCAACCAACCAACCAACCAACCAACCAACCAACCAACCAACCAACCAACCAACTCTATCTATCTATCTATCTATCTATCTATCTATCTATCTATCTATCTATCTATCTATCTATCTATCTATCTATCTATCTATCTATCTATCTATCTATCTATCTATCTATCTATCTATCTATCTATCTATCTATCAACATTTATACCCCACTTTTCTTCCAGTAATTTCAAGGTGGCACCAGTGGGTTCCTTGCTCCCTACTTTTATCTTCACAATCTCCCTGTGAGGAAGGCCAGGCTGAGAGGGTGTGACCAGCCCAAAGTCCCTCTGCATTACTCATGGCTGAGCTGGGATTTGAACACAGGTTTCCTGAGTCCAGCTGCAACACTTCTACACCATACTGGCTTTCAAGGATGCCTTGAATACAGCTTGGATATAACAAATTACAAGTAATGTATTTAATCTCTACTTATTTCCTATTTTCCCCCATAATAAAGCAGTAAGGAAGTTACATTTCAAATGTAACACACTGCCCTATTAGTGCAGTTCTCTACGTACTTTCAAACCTTTCTCCTAAAGTGCCTTCTGAGAGATTTTGGCAAGAAATGTTCCACGTTTATGCTGCTCTCCTACTGACCCACGGGGTCCCCCATTTTCACCCCGCAGGCTCCTCTTTAGGGCCTTGTGCAAAAATAAAGCAAGGCACAGACAACCTGGCCTGGCCTGGCCTGGCCGAGCCTGCAAGGTTCCCCTTGCCTTCATCCTGCCACTTGATCAGTATCTGTCTCTCCTTGCAGAGTTCTTGGGAAGACAACCCAGGAAAGGGGAGGGTGGCTCCTGTAAGGGGCAGCATGGATTTACGACACGGTGACACTGGGAGTCTTCAGCCTCCCCATAGGTGCCTGAGGTCCTTGTAGGAAGATGTGAGGTGACGCCCATCCATCCACACAGGCTTGCCCTCTGTTCCATGAACTTTGTGTAGAGTTTCACACTGGCTTGCAGGCAGAGGGCCACCCCTGAGGCCTGCCATGGCACTTTGCCCAGGCAGACCACGGGGAAGTTGCTTTAGTTCAAATCCCAGCTCAGCCATGAGTAATGCAGAAGGACTTTGGGCTCCGGACAAGACGGAGGTCCTGAGGGTGGGCGGCCCCTCCATTGGTGGTTTGGGCAACTCCCTCTCTTTTGGGGGGACGACTCTCACCGCGAAGAGTGAGGTTCACAGCTTGGGGGTTCATCTGGATCCGGCGCTCACCATGGAAACCCAGGTGGCGTCAGTGGTCCGCTCCGCCTATTTCCATCTGTGGCGGATTGCCCAGCTGCGTCCCTATCTTGATGGTGGGGCGCTCACCACTTTGGTCCATGCGCTTGTAATTTCGAGATTAGACTACTGCAATTAACTCTATGTGGGGCTACCTTTGAGATTGATGCGGAAGCTTCAAATGGTGCACAATGCGGCGGCCAGACTTCTTAGTGGGACGAGAAAACATCAGCATATCTCTCCCACACTGGCTGCCTTGCATTGGCTGCCCATTCGTTTCCGCATTGATTTCAAAGTGTTAATGATGACATATAAAGCCCTAAACGGTTTAGGACCTCGATACCTAGCGGAACGCCTTCTCTCACCTAGATCTACTCAAATCACTCGCTATAGCCAGGAAGGGCAGCTGAGAGGCCTAACGCCGAGGGAGGCCCGGAGAGAAAGAACAAGAAACCGGGCCTTCTTGGCAGTGGCCCCTCGGCTATGGAATAGCCTCCCATCAGTGATCCGCCTGGCTCCCTCGCTGGGTGTTTTTAAGAGCCAACTTAAGACCTGGCTCTTTAGGCAGGCCTTCCCTCCTGTCAATACTTGATTTTTACTTTCCTATTTTAATTTCCGTTTATACTTTTCCCATCTTGAATGATACTAATATTACTGATTCAAATTGTTGTTTTAATTGTTTTATGATATTTCTACTGTAAGCCGCCCAGAGTAGACGTGGTCTAAATGGGCGGGATATAAATATAACAAACAAATAAATAAATAAATTAGTCCAGAGAGTCATTTTTCCAAGCTCAGACTCCTGCTTAAATGAGGGCCACCGCTCCGCGTGTGGGCAGGGAGCCGTGGCCCAAAAGGAGGCTTGCCACTTTATGCTGAAGAATGCAGGGACAAGAGGTGCCACCCCAAAGAGGAGGTGGGCATGCACATCGGCTGACCCATCCTGGCCCATCCACCGCTGGTCACTTCCCCAAAGGTCCCAGCAGCGGTTCCTGGGGAACGAAGGTTCCCGCTTCCCACCTGTGGCGGGGGGGGGGGGGAAGAGATCATCAGGGCCGCCTCGCTGACCTCCGGGTGGCTCTTTTCCCTTCTCTCACGGTGATCAAGCACCTTCTCCGTTTCCCATTAAAAACCCGTCTTTTAACTGTGGACACATTTCAGCCTCACCAGATCTGCTAATTATTGACAGTTGGTGAAGAGGAGATGTCACTTGCTCCTCCTGTTAAACTGCATCTAATTAGTAATTGCTGGTTCACTGTCATCCTCTCGGCTGCCGCCGCACAGCCGCACATGGGCTCATTAACCTTTTGCTTTTCTCGTGGCGCCTGCCAGCACGATGGAGGCTCCAACAGATTGGCAAGAGGGAGCTCTTTCTCCCCCCTGGCCTGGAGAGATCCAGAAGGAAGCCTGCGCGGGAACAGAACTTCAGTTGGGAGCAAACCCTCCATGGAGACGGCTTGTCTGGCCTCCAAGGCGGGGGTGGGGGCCAGTTTTTTTTTGGGGGGGGGGAGACGCGCTCTCGGGCTTCCTTCCAAACCCCATTCCTCAGAAGGACGCCTGATGGACAGTGAAGCTACTCTGCACATGCTCAGGCGTGCTTTCTTTCAGGAAACTTTTCTAACTCAAAGCACCAAAGACAACTCTAAAAGCTTCTGAGAAGACATAAACAGGAGACATGGAGACGGGGCCTGTCAGGGGAGGGAGGATGCAGGAGAACAGAGGCACCCACCGGTTGGGGGCTTTGTGGTCCAGGAGGCCTCCTCAAGAACAGCACAGTCCGGATCTTGAAAGAGGCACCAAGAGTGAAGAAAAGGAAGGTTTCCCACAGGTCAAGGAGAGACCTGGGGCGACAGGGGAGGGGAGTCCAGGTGCTCCCGCCAGGAGGGAGGGCTGCAAACCCCACCCAGAAAGGGGAACCAGTCCCAGACCCCCACTTTCTCTCCTTGACTTGAAGGGCCACTTTCTCCTGCATCAGCCAGCCTCTCCCTTCAGGCCTTTGTTCGACTGATTGTCTCCTCCTCTGCCTTCTCCCCAGAATTGGGACTCAAAGCATCTCAGGGTAAGATTAACCAAGAAAGGGACGGATGAAAGCAAATCCATCCATCCATCCTTCTTCCGTCCCATCCCATAATATTAAAACACCTCTCTCAGTGTCTGACTGCCGAGCCAGACGTTGGGGGTTCTGTTCCCCCCCTGGATCTCCTGGGAGGAGAGCCAGCCTGTGAGGTCTTGGGGAAAAGCTGCAGAATCCCAGGGCACCCACCCAGAAGAAGGGAAGGGGAAGCCACCTCGGAGTGAGTCCTCTCTTTCTACCTGGGAAACCCTGAAAAGGGTTGCCATCACTCAGAATTGACTTGCGGGCACATGACTGTTGTTGTTGTTGTTAGGCAAACTGTAGTACCAACCCACAGCTGGATGAAATGCAGAGGGAATAAGGAGAGCACCGCCCTTCCTCAAAGCCTCCTGCAGGTTTTCCTTGGTGGCCCCGGGGTGTCCCTGACAGCCCAGCCAGTGGGAGTTCTGAACCCCTTGCCCCTTAGGCCGCTGGGTTGCTTTTCTCTCCACGTCCCCTCGGATGCTGTTTGTTTCCCAAACATCTGCCTTGCTTTAAAATCATAGAAAAAGGAAGTTGGAAGGGGCCTACAAGGCTGTCCAGTCCACACACACACACCCCCCCCGCTCAAGGCAGGAATACGAATCCAAGGAGATCTGCCAGGGGATGATCTAAGTCTTTCTTGAAGGCCTCCAGGGTTGGAGCAACTCCCCAACGGGTCCCTGGTTCCACTCCCATCCACGTCTGCCCTGGGCCCCTCCCCACGACCCGGCCAGGTCCTGACTACTTGTCCAGGGGTTAAATCTGCCTTTGGAGACAGGACTTGGGACCAGAAAGCAAACCCGCTCGGCTGCCCGGGACCCCAGACTGTTCTCCTTCCGCAGCCCTAACCCTGAAGCCTGGCAGGAGAGGCAGCCCTTGCCCCCCCCCTGCCCTCCAGCATGCCCAATGCCCATCCTCAGCTGGCCGAGGTTTCATGCCTGGGCGTGGCCCTCTGGGCACCAAGCGCCAGGGGAGTCCTCGGCCCCACTTCTACTTCTGGGGGGGGGCGGGGCGGTGAGGGACTCTGCAGGGATTCCCATGTTCTTCTGGAAGCAGGGGGGGCGGCGGGGGGGGGAATGGCTCCACCAGGTCTCCCCTCATATTTATTCTGCACAAAAGCACCCCACTTAAGCAACAGAGGGAATAATCATCACAATTAGAGCAAAGAAAGTACTTAGGCAATGTTCAAAGCGCTTCTTCACACACATTCTTTCGGTAGCCCCTTAAAACTCTTTGATCATCTAAAACAGGGCTCCTAATTAAAACTGGGCAGGGGATCCCGCCCCACCGCCAAATCGTGGCTTTTCATCCAAGTGTTTGTAAAAGCTCCAGGTGGCAAAGGGGCCCCATCACAGGACAAGAGCCGCCCCCCCCCTCCGCCCTCAGCCACCATCGCCACCACCACCACCACCACCACCACCGGCTTCCTTCAAGAGGGAGGCTCCTGGGAGCCAAAGCGCCTGGGCTGCCAGAAATACTGAGGCGCTTCTCGCTTTCATCACGGAGAGACAAAGGAAGTGGGATTTCCTCCCGCAAAACACGGCTTTTCATCATGCAACCTTCACACCCAGATTTGCATCAGTTTGATTTCCCTTATTCGGTCAAATCAACTGGGATTATAGATTGACTTCACAAATCAGATGGCCAATCCTACTGGCAGTCAGGTATTATAGCATCACTTATCATCTATTTCTCTAGGTGTTGAAAAGTTAAATTTAAAACAACAAATACACCAACATAAAAATTAAAATTCTAATCCCATGTATTGTAAAACCAGCAGATATACAGCAGGGTCACAGAACTAAAACAACAGATCTTTTCTGTTTAAACACACTGAGGTCCTTAATAAGCGGTGGCTGTGTTAGTCTCTGCTAGCCTATCAAGCAAAAAAGAAAGAAAGAAAAGAAAACAAAGCCAAAAGAAGAAGAAGAAGAAGAAAATATTGGGGCACCTCAAAGACTTACTGCTATAATTTAATGGGAGCTTTCATGGACAAAAAGTCCACTCTGTCAGACATAAAACCCTTTGTCCATGAAAGCTCACATTAAATTATAGCAGTAAGTCTTTAAGGTGCCACAACGGTTTTGTCTTCTTAATTTTATTTTATTTTTATTTTATTTTATTTGCTTTATTTTTGGTTGATATGAAGTACTTAAAATTCTGAGAGAAGAAAAACGTCTCAGCCAGGCTGGGAAAGGACTTCAGCCTGGGCACCGGGGGAGGGTGCTTTAAAAAAAAGAAGAAAAGAAAAAAAGGATTTCAAAACTAGGCTTGGGGACAGAACTGAGGAGGCCCTACTCTCTCGGAGACACCCTCCAAACATGGGGTGGGTGGGTGGGTGGGCTGGCTGCTCAAAGAAATGCACCCCCTCCAGATGTGATGGGCAACCATGCCCGTCGCATCTCCCGGGAGAAAGGTGGCCCCCACCTTGCCACGAAGGAGTCAGGAAAAGGAGCTGGAAAAGCCAGTAGGAGAGCCTCCAAGCCCAGATGCACCCCGAGGGAGAAGACAGGCCGCTGCCAGGCAGGACGGCTGCCAGCACAGGGTGGGGATCGCATGGAGAGAGACCGATAAGAGCAGCTCTTTCCAGCAGGCAAGAGAGGAGGAGACCAAAAGCTCAAGTTGAAACAGGACGATGGAGGAGACTCATCCACCTGAAGCCCGAGATGGCCTGGGGACCAGCCAGAGCCACTGGCCGTGAGGTTGGCCACCCGAATGGGTGAGCCGTCGGAAACGGCGTCTCCCTTTCCGTGGGAGAGGGGCAGCGCCACCCAGGTGCCTGGGGTTCGTTTGCCTGCCTGCCCAGCAAGGGCCTTCAGGGCCTTCTAGCCCTGGCCTGGGAGGGCTGGGACCCGCTTAGCCTCAGCGGGGGCTTTCTCTCCGTCTCTTCTAGTTAAAGGGGGACCTCTTGGCAAAGCCAGGGCACCAACAGCAGCCTCTCTGTGGTCCCCCCCTCCACTTCACCGCAGGGAGAAGGTCCCGGAAAAGCCGAGACACCACCGCGGGTTATGCCACCTCCGGCGGATGGGAACTCATGGCCCAATGGCATCCGGAGGGCGAGGGATCGTAAGGCGCCAGGAGATGCAAACAGACGGAGGCCTTCTGCGGCGGGGGAGGTTTGTAGGCCAAAACTGGCCCTTCGAGGTGGGCCAAGAATGAAACGGAAGCCAGCCCAGTGAAGAGAGGGCCGGGGCAAGAGAGTCATGGTGAGCCCACAACATGTCAGCACGTTGCAGGTAAAACGCATGGCAGCAATTCATCCCCACAATTCTCCTGTTCGAAAAGAGACCCAAAGACCAGTCGGGGGCTAAGAGGGGAGGAGATGCTGTAACTGACAACAGAGTGACGCCTCAAGTGACCCTGGCTGGACATTCACCCCCACCCCCCACTTGAGACCGTGGAAGCAGCGAAGGAGCAGAGAGGGACCGGCAGCACTTGACGCACACAGCGGGGCGGATCATCACCCTTGGCCTGCTGCCCCCAGCATCCTCTTGGTGTGGGACGACACAGGTTCCCTCTCCCCTGTCATAACGGATACCCCAGGGGGATATGGATGCTGTACCGCAGCCCCTTTCCATAGCTGCTGCACCCATCAGGTGACCCGAAGGCCCTCACCTGCACCTTCCCGCCCAGACCATCCGAAACCAACCAGGGTAAGAAGGCAGGTGGGGGTGGGGGGAGAGGAGGAGGGAGGGAGGGAGGGAGGGGCTGTCTCACTGACCTCTGACATCTGCGGGAAGAGGCTGATGGCCAAGGGCAGGGCCAGGCCGAAGGCAGCAAGGCACACGAGGCTCTGCACGGGGAGCACCAGCCGAGGCCGGGAGCGCAGGAGAGCCGTTCTGCAAGGAGGAGGAGGAGGAGAAGGGTTTAGCCAGAGCAAGACACACAGCAGGAAGACACACCCCCACCCCCTACAGCCCCCTCTGGGACTCAGCAACAGCACCCGTGTGGAAAGTGGGACCGAGAACTGGGCCCTACCCCAAAGCGGCTCCTGGTCCAGCACTCGGGAAGTTCAAAGGAAGGCCAGGTTCAGGAAACGCCCGGGAAGGACAAGCTGCAGATCAGCACCTGGAGCCTGCCACAGCCCCCCGGCCGGGCGCCCAAAGAGAGGGGGGCTCTGCCCCTGGGAGGCACGGGCCTGGCGGGCAGTGGAGACAAGATGGGCAAGGGGGCGAGAGTGGTGGCAGAAGAGGAGCAAGAGGCCACTGGCCGGGCCACCCAGGAGGAGGACGAGGAGCTGCCTGAGCCAATAAATAATCTTTAGAAAGGGGGTGGTGGTGGGGAGACACACTCTGATGTCTTACACCCCTTGCTCTCTTGTGTCCTCACTCAAACGTGTCCAAACTCCCGTGGCACTGAGAGCCACGTCCTACCCCCAGATGGGCACAGGGCATGCAGGGTATGGCCAGGGGTGAAGTCAACCCACGGCAAGGGCTTTGCAAACCCACTCTGCAACTTATCCACCACCACTACCACCACGTCATGGCCCCGCTCCCTCCCCTGTTTGGCAAGGCTTTGAAGAGCGATTCTGTGAAAGGCGGGGAACACGTCACATCAAAGGCGGTGGCATCAGTGGGTGCCAAGCCGGTGGAGGGGGACCTGGTCCTTCTCCACCCTGTTTTGCAGCTGGGCCCCGCTGGATCTCGGAGGTGCCTAACCCCCTCCCCACCGAACGGACGGACGGAAGAGAAGCTCTCCGGATTCCACGGCCTTGCCGAAGCAGCCTCATCACCCTCCCGAGATTCGTGGTGAGGAGAAATGTCTCTCCCTCCGAGAATCCACACATTCGCTTCACGTGGCTCACGGTGCTTTTCAGGAGCATAAACAGCACACAAAGAAATGCGTGCATTTTAAAAAGCCAACCTCTTAAAGCGTCTAAACGGGAAAAGTATGTCAAAGGGGGGGGGGGGGGAATGCATTAATCAAAGTGCACATCAGGGCAAAGGCATGAAAATGTGTGGAAACTTGAATGTGGGAAGAAAAAGCAAAGTCTTACACCCGAAGATTTATCCGGAAATCTTGGCATAAGACAAAGACGGGAGAAACCTACAGAACGGTGCCAGAGCGTCCTGCATCCCAGCCTCATCCCAAGAGGTACGCCAGCTAGATGGGCGCCCCGTAGATCCAGCGCAGCAACGCCACCAAGGATCACCAGCTGCAGCTCTGGGGTTCTGCAAGGAGGCACGCTGATCTGGCCGCGCCGGCAGGCAGCGAGGAGAAGAGGAACGGGCCCCTACGGGCTTCTGTCTAGGGAGGCACTGCCTTCTGCTTGCTTTTGGAGGTGGAGGCGGCACCCTTCTAATTACAGCCCCGCTGGGCTCCTCATAATCACCACAAGGAGCAAGGAGCAAAACCAATTTAGCCTGTTCTCCTTGGCTGGTGCAGCTCCCAGGTGTGACTTCCGCTAGGGGTGTTTTAAACTCAGACCAGTTCAAATTACGGTGGCTATAGCCTCCTAATTAAGAGGAGTTATGGCCTGATTTAAAGAAAAAGCCTTAATTAACACATGAAGTGTAATGTCTTAATTGGGACTCAGATCCTACCATTTGCAAAGTTCAGCCTAAATGACTCACAATTAGCCAAGAGCCGCCCACTCCCCCGTCTTCAGATCTTTGCTCTCCAAATCACACACAGCCAAAAACCTGCCGTTGCCTCCACTGGGGCGCTCCCAGCAATGGGAAAAGCAAGAGATCAACACATACACCCCTACCCACGCCCCCCCCCTCTCTCACACACACACACCACGCTGGTCTCTTCTGGGTTCCTTGACGAACAAATGTTGATTCTTCTAAGCTAAGGCAAGCCAAACTGCCTGAATATGGACCACAATTTCACTTGATGAAAACACCTTCAATCCACGAGGGGGGGGGGGGGGATGGCAACAAAGACGACAATGGCCAAGGCACGTTGGGGGGGGGGGCAGGAGGCAAAGGGCCACGACTTCTTTCCTGACTCTGCCTGGATCTGGCCCCATCCCAAGAGGGCAGGCGATCCGAACGCCCTGGGGCGGCCTTCTTCCCAGCATTTCCACCACCTCTCTACAGAAGGGCCAGGAGCTGGGGAGCTGGGCGTGGGGCTGCTATTTACACTCATCCTCAGAGACCAATGGGGGGGGGGGGGGGGGGCAGACGGACCTTTTATCCCTTTAAGAATAACGCAAAACCAAAACCAAAGTGCTGCTCCGGGACCAGGATTAACGGGTGGAAACAGAAAGGATGCAAACTTCAGCTACACGTTGGAAGGAAGTTCTTTTAAAAAGGGACCTGTTTTTCGTGTTTGGCTTCTTCACAGTGGAGCTGACCCTCTCCATCAATGACTTTTTCAGGGAGAGGGGATGCATGAAAACACATGTACCGTATGGAGGTATGTGTGCCAGCACTTATAGAGAAGAGCATAGGAAACATTCATCTCTTTTGCTGGGAGGACTGTCCGGCCTGGACGTGCCCAGCAGTTTGAGAAGGACACAGGAACTTTGGGGAACCCAGCGACTAACACAAGTACTATGCCACAAGCTTTCCGGGACGCTGCCTGGTCCAACACATGCTTGAAGTGCCCTCGTCAGCTGGCAGGTATCTGTGTGAGGGTATGCACACGTGCACACAGAGGCACACACAGACAGACACGTGTGCAAACGGTTAGGTGGGGGGTAGGATCATAAACGATGAGGTCAAAAGGGATGGAAAGGCAGGACAAACCCGCTACTCCAAGGGTTCGCACCCACCCAGAAGAGATCAGGAAGTCTCTTTTTTATGGCCAAGCCCTGTGACCCAGTGGCACCCAAGGCACAGATTTCAAAAGATTTTGATGAGGCATTTCTCAGGGTACAGGGACCCTCTGACCAAGTGGAGACAGATACACTGAAAGGGCCCGGGGGGGGGGCACCCAGAGACAATCCACTGCAAGGCCGACCTCGAAGAGGAAAGGACAACTGTGCCTCGCTTGCATTTGCCAGCCAAAACCGTGGCAGAGCCTCACGGATAATCATTCGCAGCTCTTCCTGGCCAAGACGCTCCCCTTTCAGAGGCCCTGAGGGAGGCCTGGGCTTTCCCACAGGCAGACACCCAAGGTCGGTGCGCGCATGCATGTGTGTGTTACCACGCAGGTGTTTTGTCTTAGATGGTTGCAAACATCTCGGTCCTGTGTTCTGGTATTTAGATCGCTGCTGCTGGGATAATTCAATACAGAAATGTTTAATTATCCCACGAAGGCATGCTTCAAGCATCCACCTGTCGTCACCCAGCCTCCCATCTCCCTCACCCTTCTCTGCCATTATCACCCCCTCTTGCCCACCCCTTTCACCAACATTTCCTTTCTTTTTTTCAATGTTTAGCAAGTGAAATAGCACTGAACTGACAAGATACAGCCAAGCCTTTGAATTAAGGAGGTATCAGCTCAGTGCCAAACTAGGAGAAAAACATCTTATTAAAAAGTACAATTTACAAACTGCATTGCAGTTGCAGGCCTTTCCAGTGTGAGCAGAAGGAAAGCGAGAGGAGGAAGGGTTACTTCTACACTATGCCCCACTCCATGCCCGGTCAGTGGCATCATCTGGAGAGCTCCAACCACAGCCATAAGGGTCCGATAAGCAATCACACAAGCCCAAAGCAAGACGAAATGATGCCACTAGAAACACACACACACAAAACGCAAGTGCTGCTGGTCAAACAAAATATACTGCATGCCCATGCCAAAATATCAGGTCCACTCATAATTAGCACTCACTCATAATTGGCACTAATGTCCCGTAATCAGCAGAAAAAATGTAGAAAGGAATAGGGAAAACGCGGCACAATCAGTGGGGCAAACACCCGTCTATTCCTTCCTAGAGAGATGACCTACCAGCAGCCACAAACTTCCCATTTGAGACGCAGACACAAGAACCGGACCCTGTTGGAGGCCAACTCTGGAAGCATCACTTCAGGCCTAGTCCCATCATCCACTAGAGCAGAGGCTCACGGGTCAGCTCATCATCCAAAGGGAGGCACGCCCTTAACAGAACCCACCGTTCCCACCGCCTTCCATGGACGGCCAACGGTGCCGTCTTGACGCAACAGACCCAGACCGGCCATCAGAAACAGCAGGGCCCACACGCCAGCGGTGGAAGGCCTCAGCCGCTCTGGCCACAGCCCTCTTCCTTGGGCCCACCAGAGGAAGTCTCAGCCACCAACTGCTCCTGCTGAAGAGGTCAGCAGCAGAGGCAGTTGGTGCCAAACACCCGTTGCGCAAAGTGGCACGAGAGAAGAAAAGGCCAAACCAAGGGCAATTGGCCGCTGAAACGTCTGCTGACGGACTTAAGGCTGGAATGCTCCTTGGACTCGATTCCAGCCAACGCCCCTGAGGCCAAGACGGCCACTTTGGAACAAAGAGAGACCCCAGCATTGGCGCGGCAGAGCTCAAGGACAGCTGAGCAGGGGGTGGCTCAAAGGAGGGACAAAGGCTTTTTATTACACTACGCGGATGGATCAATTCAGCGATGCGGGAATGCCCCACCACTTGTATGCGTTAGCTGTCCATTCACCCCGACCCCTCATAGCCATGCATCCATTTCACCTGCCGAGCGAGGCCAATCTGAGGGAGCGGACGGTGCCCACGAAAGCTGATGCCATAACTACCTTGTAAGATGATGTAAGGTGGGCAAGGCTTTGACATAAGCGACTCTCCTGGCCAAAAGATACTGAATTAAAGGAAACACAAGCTACCAAAACCAGGGCCTTGGGGTGGTTCAGAAGAAGGCTCCTCCCGGCCAGAGCTGTGCTCCTCCCTCTTGAAGAGAGAGGGAGGGTGGAGGGTCTTCTATTCTTATTTATTTATTTATTTATTTATTTATTTATTTATTTATTTATTTATTTATTTATTTATTTATTTCTTGAACTTGTATGCCGCCCATCTAGACATAGTCTACTCTGGGCGGCTCACAGAACACAAAGTAAAACAATAGAAATGAAACAGCAATTAACAGCACACAGATAATAATTCAAGATGGAAAGAATAAAAAGAAAATTAAATAGTGCCCGGAGGGAAGGCCTGTCTGAATAACCAGGTCTTAAGTTGGTTTTTAAAAATGCCCAGTGAGGGGGCCAAACGGATCTCGGAGGGGAGTATGTTCCAGAGACAGAGAGCCACAGCCGAGAAGGCCCTCATGTCCACCATCTGACACACACCCCGAGCCCAGCCCAGCCCAGCCGATCCTCCCCAGCCCCTGCGGTGCACTGCGAAGGGAAACAGCTCTATGCTTGTTCCGCGGCAAAGCGCTGCCCAGGGGACAGATTCTGAATCGGGACTCTTTGCAAACGCAGCAAGAGCTTGCTCCCTGCGCACCACAGAAAGAAGACAAGTCCCTTGTGGCAGAAAGACGTAAAGCGGCTGCCGGGCAACAAGGGCGGTTCCCAGAGAGAAAGGCCTCAGACTCAGCGCTCTTTGAAATGACATGCATGTAAAAGTTAGGCAGACAGTACATCTGCTCTGCAGACACGGCGTGTCACAGAGCGTGTAAATACACCTTCATTCAACTTTCAGCACATTGCTGATTAGTGGTTCAAGTCTTGCATAATGTGGCAGCTGCCGCCGGCATTTTCAGGAGGTTCTGCCATGCCTTCCATATGGAAGTTGCTCTCGGAACTCCACAAGACTCATCGGGTTGGGTGCTCCAGAGCAGCATTTGCCTCCAAGAAGGTGTGAGATGCTAAGCTAAATATGACAGGAGTTAAGCGAAGGCTCCCAAACTGACAGATTCAGGGCAGGATGGTTGGAAGTGCCATGTTTATATTACACAGACCTGCCACCGATGCCTCTATCCCGAGTTAGTGGCAAACGCAGAAGGAATGGGAGGAGACGGAGCACCAGGAGGGCAGGCGTCTGGTGCGCAGAGAAGAACTTCCACTGGGAATGACCCTCTTCAAGGCCACCTGCCACCCTGGGACGGAGCCTCTCCCCTTGCCTAGAACTGGGGGCCCAGGAGGCTGACCCCGCAGAGTTCCGCTGCAGGTGCGTTGAGGACATCGGTGGGACTCAAAGCAGTGCGCACAGTGCGACACAAAGCTCAGGAAAGGCAGATGGATCTGAACTGCACGGTGGCAGGAGTAAAGTTTGGGACACACGCGGTTTGTCAGGGGCCAGCTTAGAAACGTCAGAAATCTATCTCAAAAGTTGGATACTTTTTGAACAGTCCAGAATGTTTTCACTGGTTCTACAACCATTACTCTCGGACACAGCAACCTTGAGCCTGCCTCCATTAAAATTAAAAACCAGAAAACTGAGTTGAATTGGTTTCCTTCTGTTTCGTTTTTCGTTTTTTCGTTTTCTAGCTGGGCTCCTGTAGCATCTGAGACATTACCTTTCTTCGAAGCTACCACTTTAACCTGCCCAAGCGGGAAGCAATTTTTCTTTCTGTACAATGTAACGCGAGACGTTAAAGAAGCTCCTTCACAATGTGAGCACGAACTTTAAGATGGCACAGAAGTGTCTTGGTTGAATGGGTGGGGATCCACGGTAGGTGCTTTCTTCACTCTTACCCTAAAAGCAAGTGGATCCCTCAACAGACCATACTTGGCCTCTAGGAAAGGCACTGACCCTGGACCGGACTGGGTGGAGGCGGCAGCTCGCAGAAAGGACTCCCGTGCAACCTGCCTTCTTTTGCTGGCAGCCAGATTCAAGTCTGGTGGTGCAGACGGGGCTGGCTCAGCACCACCACCACCACCAGCCACCAGCCACCTGTCTCTGCTCCCCTACACCAAGCAGGCAGCTCAAAATAGATGCCTCTTAGCTGGGTAGCACACTGCTCCCCCGGAGTCCCCAAGCAGCAGGGCAGCTCAGGGCCTCCAGCAAAGAAGTCCATGAGCAGGAGGGGAGGCTAGGCTGCCTGGAAGAAAAGGCCCCGGGAGCTGAGAGGCACAACGGGAGGAAGCAGGAGGAGGGCCCGAAAAAAAGCAGGAAAGCAGGCAAGAAAGAGAAAGGAAGCCGCAGAGGGAGGGACTGCCTGTAGATCAAGAGAGGCCAAGAAGGGCTGGGAGAAACAAGGGGAAATCCAAGGGTCCAAGGGGAAATCAATCCAGTTCTCCACTTGACTCAGAGCCAATCAGGATCTCTGCTGGGCCCCAGAAAGCCCCGGAGAAAAGAGCACAGGAGCCCACCACGGCCGAGAACCTGAGTCCAGGGACCAGGGTGCTGTGGGCACACCCCAGCTGGCATGCTTCGTGCAGCCACCTTGCTCTCCCTGCAGAAGTTCTACCTCGGGAAGGTGGCTGAACGCTGCACGGAAGGGAAGGCCACGGGCAGGATTCTTCACTCCCCTTCAGTAAACAAAGAGCTCAGGATTCAGGAGAACCCGGATTCAAGGCAAGGCTGCCCTTCCTGCTTAGCCCACCCCACCCCACTTCATAAGCCCCCTGGACAGCCAGGATTTTGCTGCTTCCCTCCCAATGACAGTCTTTATGGAGAGCAAAGATCCTTCTACTCCTTCCTCCCACCCGGCTGGGAAGAGGCTCCCTCCAGACTTACTTTTCCAGCAGAGACATGATGATGGGAGGTAGAACCAGTATCGGCATCGGAAGGACCACTCTGGTCAGGGCTGTCTCCAGCAGTGCCTGTGAAAAGAAGGAGGACAAAGGTGACCGTCCGTCCGGTCCACCTCCTGGCTGAGCGACAGAGCAGAGCAAATCTCCCCCCTCGCCTTTTCTTCCCAAAGGGCCAAGAGGGCACACATCCCCTGCCACTTCCCAGGGGCTCTCCATTCACAGAGGAAAGGCCAGCATCCTGGGGCCCAGCCCCACAGAGGGTCCTGTGGGGCTGGTCATGCAGCTGGGTATGCAACAGGCAGCTTAGAAACCACAAAAAACCCTTAATGTGCACAGTTTTTCCCCCAACAGGATTTTTGTCAATGAAAAGTTGTAGTACTAAGTCTGCACTGAGTTAGAACAGCGGGGGAGCACTTCCGTTTATAGAAATTTAAATTTAAAAGTCTAGCACATCCATGGAAGGCCCCGTCCTGGACAAGCTGAAGCCCCCCCCCCCCCAAACAGCAGGGTCTCCGCCTGCTAGCAGTGGGCCCAGGGGAGGGGGGCAGGGAGACAGAGGCCCCTTCCTCCTCCGAGTGAGGGCAGGGGGACAGAGGCTCTATGCAAATACACATGGCATAGCCCAGGCATTTTCTCAGCTGGGAAGCAGCCTCTGCAGGCTGTGCTCTGGGCAGAGAAAAAAATGGGCTCAAGCAGGCCTTCCCTCCTGGGGTGGAGATCATGCCACTGAAGAGCATGGCTGGGCTGCCCTTGAATGGGTGTCTGCGCCTCTGTCTTCCCCAGTGCATGTGGTCTAGAAAAGCTGCATTCAGAGCGGAGCCCTCTGTCAAACTCGGGTCATCCCGTAACAAGCACTGGCCTTATGCACAAGTCTGAACACACGCATGATCAAGAAAGCAAGGAGTTTGGGGCTGGGGAACAGAAACAAGAGACTTCCTGGGCTGTTGTGGGCAGATGGTAATGCTGAGAAGAAGGGACATGAAAGTCTAGCAGGTCTGGGGTTCGGGTGGGAGACAAGGGTCTACCTTGTTCCAGGCCCAACAAACCCCCTTTCAAAATAATAACAAGCCACAGGGGCTCTGCAACTCACACCAGGCCAGAGTCTGGGCCAGGCAGACGGAAGGCAAGCGGGAGCATCTTTCCAGAGCATGCCCGCCTGGCACTCAACAACAGACTCTACCATGGTTGTTGTAGGTTTTTCGGGCTGTTTGGCCGTGTTCTGGAGGTTTTTCTTCCTGATGTTTTGCCAGTCTCTGTGGCCGGCATCTTCAGAGGACAGGAGTTAGAACTCTGTCTGTGTTCTGGTGTGGTGTAGCCCAAAAAACCTACAACAACTATCGGATCCTGGTCATGAAAGCCTTCTAGAATACAGACTCTACCATCCTTGGAGAGCAGCTTCTGATGGATGCAGAAACCCTGCAACGGTGGAACTAAAGCTCCACGGAAGCCACTTTGCGGTCTCCCTCCTTCCGAAGCACAGAATTTTAGGGATTGGGGACACCCAGTGGAGTCCTGATCAGGAGCCTGCACCCTCCTGCTTTTCCAAGACGTCACTGGCTTGGCTGCCTACGAACACCAGAGGGCGCTCCAGGAGCAACCGCACATGAAAGTGACACTATGGATTTCCATGCAAGAAAATACACGGCATCTTTCATTTGCACCATCCGTAGGAGGGGAAAAACCTACAGGTGTACAACGCAAAGCTGGAAAGCGTTCCTCTTTCGGATCAGCACTCCCAGAGGGAACACGCTGGGAGCTGCAGTCCAAAAGGGGACCTACTTTTGAGCTGAGGCACAAAGCCCCTTCACGGATGGCTGCCTTGTCGTGGCGAAGGGGCTTGAGTAATTCAGAGAAGCTATGGCCTGTGCCGTGCAGGGACACCCAAGACGGACAGGTCATAGTGGAGAGTTCTGACTCAACGCGATCCACCTGGAGCAGGAACTGGCAAGCCACTCCAGTATCTTTGCCAAGAAAACTCCATGGACTGAAACAAAAGGCTAAAAGATATGACGCTGGAAGATGAGCCCCTCAGGTCGGAAGGCGTCCAACATGCTACGGAGGAAGAGCGGAGGACAAGGACAAGTAGCTCCAGAGCTAATGAAGTGGTTGGGCCAAAGCCGAAAGGACGCTCAGCTGTGGACGCGCATGGAAGTGAAAGGAAAGTCCGATGCTGCAAAGAAGAATACTGCATAGGAACCTGGAATGTAAGATCTATGAACCTTGGTAAGCTGGATGTGGTCAAACAGGAGATGGTTAGAATAAACATTGACATCCTGGGTGCCAGTGAACTAAAATGGATGGGAATGGGCGAATTCAATTCAGACGATTATCATATCTACTACTGTGGGCAAGAATCCCGTGGAAGAAATGGAGTAGCCCCCATAGTCAACAAAAGAGTGGGAAAAGCTGTACTGGGATACAATCTGAAGAATGATAGAATGATTTCAATACGAATCCAAGCCAGACCTTTCAACATCACAGTAATCCACATTTATGCACCAACCACCAATGCTGAAGAGGCTGAAATGGACCAATTCTATGAAGACTTACAACACCTTCTAGAACTGACACCAAAGAAAGAGGTTCTTGTCATTATAGGGGATTGGAATGCTAAAGTAGGGAGTCAAGAGATAAAAGGAACAACAGGTAAGTTTGGCCTTGGAGTTCAAAACGAAGCAGGGCAAAGGCTAATAGAGTTTTGTCAAGAGAACAAGCTGGTCATCACAAACACTCTTTTCCAACAACACAAGGGGCGACTCTACACATGGACATCACCAGATGGGCAATACCGAAATCAGATTGATTATATTCTCTGCAGCCAAAGATGGAGAAGCTCTATACAGTCAGCAAAAACAAGACCTGGAGCTGATTGTGGCTCCGATCATTAGCTTCTTATAGCAACACTCAAGCTTAAACTGAAGAAAGTAGGAAAAACCACTGGGCTAGTCAGGTATAATCTAAACCAAATCTGTCCAACGAAGCCTTACAAATAGCACAGAAGAGAAGGGAAACAAAATGCAAAGGAGATAGGGAAAGTTACAGAAAATTGAATGCAGACTTCCAAAGAATAGCAAGGAGAGACAAGAGGGCCTTCTTAAATGAACAGTGCAAAGATATAGAGGAAAATAATAGAACGGGGGAAAGCAGAGATCTGTTCAAGAAAATTGGAGATATTAAAGGAACCTTTTGTGCAAAGATGGACATGATAAAGGACAAAAATGGTAGGGACCTAACAGAAGCAGAAGACATCAAGAAGAGGTGGCAAGAATACACAGAGGAATTATACCAGAAAGATCTGGATGTCCCGGACAACCCAGAGAGTGTGGTTGCTGACCTTGAGCCAGACATCCTGGACAGCGAAGTCAAGTGGGCCTTAGAAAGCACAGCTAACAACAAGGCCAGTGGAGGTGATGGCATTCCAGTTGAACTATTTAAAATCTTAAAAGATGATGCTGTTAAGGTGCTATGCCAGCAAGTTTGGAAAACTCAGCAGTGGCCAGAGGATTGGAAAAGATCAGTCTACATCCCAATCCCAAAGAAGGGCAGTGCCAAAGAACGCTCCAACTACCGTACAATTGCACTCATTTCACACGCTAGTAAGGTTATGCTCAAAATCCTACAAGGCAGGCTTCAGCAGTATGTGGACCGAGAACTCCCAGAAGTATGAGCTGGATTTCGAAGGGGCAGAGGACCTAGAGACCAAATTGCTAACATGAGCTGGATTATGGAGAAAGCCAGAGAGTTCCAGAAAAACATCTACTTCTGCTTCATTGACTACGCAAAAGCCCTTGACTGTGTGGACCACAGCAAACTATGGCAAGTCCTTAAAGAAATGGGAGTGCCTGACCACCTTATCTATCTCCTGAGAAATCTATATGTGGGACAGGAAGCAACAGTTAGAACTGGATATGGAACAACTGATTGGTTCAAAATTGGGAAAGGAGTACGACAAGGCTGTATATTGTCTCCCTGCTTATTTAACTTATATGCAGAATACATCATGCGAAAGGCTGGACTGGATGAATCCCAAGCCGGAATTAAGATTGCCGGAAGAAATATCAACAACCTCAGATATGCAGATGATACCACTCTGATGGCAGAAAGTGAGGAGGAATTAAAGAACCTCTTAATGAGGGTGAAAGAGAAGAGTGCAAAAAATGGTCTGAAGCTCAACATCAAAAAAACTAAGATCATGGCCACTGGTCCCATCACCTCCTGGCAAATAGAAGGGGAAGATATGGAGGCAGTGACAGATTTTACCTTCTTGGGCTCCATGATCACTGCAGATGGTGACAGCAGCCATGAAATTAAAAGACGCCTGCTTCTTGGGAGGAAAGCGATGACAATCCTAGACAGCATCTTAAAAAGCAGAGACATCACCTTGCCGACAAAGGTCCGCATAGTCAAAGCTATGGTTTTTCCAGTAGCAATGTATGGAAGTGAGAGCTGGACCATAAAGAAGGCTGACCGCCGAAGAACTGATGCTTTTGAATTGTAGTGCTGGAGGAGACTCTTGAGAGTCCCCTGGACTGCAAAGAGAACAAACCTATCCATTCTGAAGGAAATCAACCCTAAGTGCTCACTGGAAGGACAGATCCTGAAGCTGAGGCTCCAATACTTTGGCCATCTCATGAGAAGAGAAGACTCCCTGGAAAAGACCCTGATGTTGGGAAAGTGTGAAGGCAAGAGGAGAAGGGGACGACAGAGGACGAGATGGTTGGACAGGGTCACTGAAGTGACCAACATGAATTTGACCCAACTCCGGGAGGCAGTGGAAGACAGGAGGGCCTGGCGTGCTCTGGTCCATGGGGTCACGAAGAGTCGGACACGACTTAACGACTAAACAACAACACAAAGCCCTGCGCCCTGGAAAGGGCAAGTATGGCATTGTGTGAAGGATCCCTGGGGAGCCACAGGAAGGCTTCCACCAGTGTCCACTCTCGGTCTCGCGCTGGCTTGTTGGAGGGGAGGTCTGGGGTGAAAGTTATTTTCACAGCCATCGAGGCACCTATGATGCATACATGCTTGGCAGCAATTCTGGAAGATCCAACGACGTTTCCTTCGGCATCCAGAACGTCAATCCCCTCCTTCAGCTCCATGTGTCGCATCAGGACCACATTGCAAATATTGGCACTGGCTGTGGAAGGAAGAAGAGAGGAGAGGAGAGAAGAAAGTGGAGGAGGGGAGGAGAGCTCGGTGGTCAGCAGGAAGAAGGCAGCTGTGGGATCCGCGTTCGTCACTCTGAGCGACAGAAGCCAAACCCAGGGTTCCAAATGGAGCAAACAGGCATTGAAGCATCCCATATTTTTTTTCTGACCACAGAGAATGCCAACTCCTCCTCAGTGGCAGAATTTCAATTTGCCCCAAACGCACACCCTCTTGCCTTCAACCAAAATAAGACTTCACAGGGCAGAGGGGACGGCAAGATCCTGGCTCAAAGCAGGCCAAGCCTGAGACGCCACACCATGATCCGAGACGCCAGTGAAGGCACGGCTCTTCTGTCAAGGGGCTTGGCTGGCTCCCCAGGGGCAGCCTGGCCGCAAGAGAGTTCCACCCCCTGCCCCCCGGGACCTCGCCTGGCTGGCTTCCTTCTGAGGAGCACCACCGCTGGGTCAGCAGACCTTCTGTGTGATGCTACAAGGTGGATCTTTAATTAAACGGTTCACGCTGGGCTCGGAGGCAGGAGAGCCCCCAGGAGAATAAAGCAGCAATTAGCACGAGGACAGCCCGAGTCTTGGCACACAAATGAAGCATGTCAGTACACAAATGAAAGAACCAGATAATTAATTAAGAGCTGGACAAATTAATTACAGGCCCTCAATCAATCCTGACAACCAGCTTAGCCTCCTTCCAATAACACTTGGGTATAATAATAGAAAAACCTGCCATCCAGCACACACCGCCCTTCCCTTCCCCTCCCCTCCCTTCGCCTCCCTTCCACTGAGACCTGTGGGCTCAGTCTCGACTTCATGCCATTTCTCTCCCAGTGGGAGGCTGGGATGGCCTGCCTCCGACCTCGACACCCTCAGCCCCAGGAAGGAGGCTGCGATCCCTCCGCTCCCTAATGAGCGAGAGGCTGCCAAGCATCCTTCCCTTTCCAAGGGCCCAGCGAAGAGACGGGGGCTGCATCCTCCCCTGCCCACCCCCCAGGATCCAAGGTTGCTCTTCGGTTCTTGAATCCTGGGTCCAGAAAGGGTGCCCCCCCCCTCCTGCTTCCCGGGTGCCCCTCCATCAAGACCATGATCAACAATGGCTTCTGAGCTCTCCCTTTGTCCTCAGCTGGCCACAGGAGCCAGGCCAGACCACCGGACAAGAGACCGCGGGGAGGCTCAGTCCCCCCTGCCCACCCGGCCCCCTTGGCGAGAGCCCGAGGGTGACAGGTCCCCTCCCTAAGGCACCAAGAGGAAATCAGGACCCCCTTCTTACCGACAGCAGGGAACGGCACAAATCTCTGGATCAGGAGTCGGGTGGCCGGGGTGAACTGGCTGGCTCTCTGGATCAGAACATTAAGGCCCACCTGGCGGGGAAGACAGCAGAGTGAAGAAAGGCCTGGGGGAGGCCAGAAGCTGCACAGCACCCCCCCTACCCACCCACCCCAAATCCATCTCAGCTGAGTGCCTGGCTTCCCTGCGGGTGACCAGAGGCAGAAGGAACTGGGTTAGGAGAGGCTGGCACCTCTTGTCTGCTCTGCCTCTGGACCCCGCCCCCCCCCCCTTGGCCATGGGTGCCCACTTAACGCTAAGGACGGCTTGGCCTCAACAGCGGTACGTACTCAGACACACCTGGAACTGGAGCATGAACCCAAGAGAGTGTGCAGGGAGGGTCACCCAAGCACCCGCTTAGGCTGCAGCTCCCTGCGGTGTGCACTCTTGAGTGGCGCACCCTGGAGTATGGGAAGGCCCTGGGTCTCTCTCCTGTCCTGCGCACCCCTCTCTTCTATGCTGCTCAGGCCCGAGACACATCAAGAAACGCACTCCCCACACACACACACCCCGGTTCTCAGGGTTGATCCTTGCTCCCCCTCTTTTAACTCTCACAGCCAAACAGCAGAGCCTGGAAGCGACAAGTTACCGGGAACCACTTTATTATGAGCAGTTCCTTGGAATTCAGTGACTTTTCCACCAGTGGAAGGAGAAAGTTCCTTTCCTGGCGCCACGTTTTCTGGTCACCTTTACAAAGGGGCTTTTCTAAGAGACCTGGTTAGGTCTTTTAGAAGCTATTCTACAGCACTCTGTCAAGTTCTAAGCCATTCCCCCATCAACGCTGAGGGTCCCTCTGACAAAAAGCCTCCAGAAAGAGGAAACAGTGCACCAAGTAGCGCGCCATGCTATTCAACAAGGCAATGGAAAATGTCTGACTGAGCTGTGAGGACACCCAGCTCAGCGACCTCCCGCCCGAATGACTGCAGTGGGGCGTCAGGGCCATAGAAAACCTCAGGGGTTCAAAAGGCAGCCGTCCCTTCTGGCGCTACCTCTTTGAGTCGCCCGTCCGGCAGGACTTCCAACCTTGCGTCCGTCTCCCCCAAGGGAGGGCTGCTGCCTGCTTGACCCCCTGCACCCTGTCAGCTGGTCCGGCAGCCTCAGTGGGCCCTGCCCTGCCTTTAGGCTGCGGGTTCAAGGACTAGAGGGTGCCCACTGAAGAGTGTGCCCCCCCCCCCCCGTGGCTCAGAGGTTTCTGGCCACTAGTGGGGGTCGGCGTAGTCTCGCCGCACAACAGCCCTGCAGAAGCCACCTGTTTGGTGCCTCTGGCTGGCCGGGGCAGGAGGGCCTTCGGAGCCCTCTCCACCTCTCGGCCGTTCCTTGGCAAAGGGTACCCGGGAAGGAGGAAGACGTTTTCCTCAGCCTCTTTGTCTGCCTCTCCTGGCTCTGTTCAGACACGGCCAGGTGCTCCCGTGGGCTCTGCCTGCCACCTGCCCCTTTGTCTCCTTCCTCCTGGCTTTGCACACCCACGGCGACACCATTTTTCGCCCTCCGGTCTAGGTGAAGGGGCTCCTGCGGTGTCCCTTAATGCTTGCAGCCTCGCCTTGATAATTGTTTGTGAGCGGCGCAGTGGCTGTGTTGACAACCTGAGAATCCCCTGCGATAGCCCATCATCAGTTCAAGATGGAGCTGGAGGCCACCCACGGCCTTCCTCGCCCCTCTTGGCCATCCGGCACGGGCGGGGGCACTCCCGAGGTCTGGGGCGTAGATTTCAGGTAGGCAGCCTTCCCCACCCTCTACCCCCAGAGCATTTCCCAGCGGTTCCAGCAAAGAACAAGGCACAGCTTGGCAGCGCCTCTGTGGGGCCTGGGAGTTGGTCCTAGGGGTCTCGCCCCCGCCTGATTTCCAGTTCCCTTCCCTGAGATCTTTCCACCCCTCCTTCCACAAAAGGGCAGCTGAAGGCACAGGGTTCTCCCCGGTCAAGCCCGCCCCCCAACACCCAAAGAGTAGCTTGCTTGTCTGTTGTGGCGAAGCCAAGGAGGAAGAGTCTGACAGTGGCACCATGAAGCCCCAGAGGCTCTGTAGGCATGGCCACCCTTCACATTCAGGGACACATGTACTGGGTGCGACTTGTACAAGTCAAGCCCACAAGATCCAGTGTTTAGAAGCCAGGAAGCTGGTCAGTCTGTGTGGGCCATCTGGTCGCCTTCCACCGGATTTAAAACAGAAGAGGTGGCTGGATCTCTCCATGGATTCCAATTCAGCAGGCTTGTGTTTCCTCTCTGCCCTTTAAAAATCTCCCTCCAAATATGGAAAACACAAGTCTCCTTTTGCTGTTACATTCAAAAATGTGCTTTAGTCCTATCGCTAGCTTTTGTGTATTAAAAACAAGGCATTCCGGGATTTGGTGCAGCCGGTGCACCAATTTTAACTGTGCAGATACCCATCGAGCCACTGTTGAAAGAGGAGCATCCAAGCTCAGGGATGAATCCAGGAGCACCCCAAAGTGTGTCCTTGGTTTTTTGAGGCTTCTTGCTCTCAAAGGGGGCAGGGGACAAAAAGCATCTTGCAAAAGGGAAGCTGGGCGGCAGCCTTTCCCCACCTTTCCTCTTCCATCTAACTGGAAGAGGGGCTTTGTTGGAGGTCGAAGCAGAGCCATGGGCTCTGGCTTGGCACAGAGATCACCCCACGAGGCTGGAGCATCTGCACAACTGTCAGCTAAGAAGCAAAAGGGGCCAAGCCGAACTTTCCTTGGGTGTGTGAATGACATTTTTACCACCCTTCCTGACTGAGAAATGCATTTGCTGGGGGACTGACCAAGGGCCCTAAGTCTGCACCAGGCAGGCCCTCACCCGACACCAGTGACACCAGCGCTCCTGATTCTGCCGGCCAGGGGTGGCAGGCTGGGATGGGATGGGGGGGGTGGAGGTCTTGTTTTAATTAATCTCGGGTCTCTTCCATACCAAGGCAGGGGTGGGGAAGGGCACTTGTTTTCAGGTCATCAAGTCCTAATCGGTTCACCCCAGGAGGCGATTTGCTGCTAATTGACAGCTGAGAGCATATAATGAGGCCCAGGGCTGCTGAAACTGAGAAACAAAGAGCCAGGCTGCTGGCCTCATTTTTGGTGGGGGGGCGGGTGTTGCAAACCCCGTGTGGAGAACCTAATCACAGGCTCTTTTCTCCAGCCAGGGTGAGATTCACACCCGCCAGTCCACCCCAGGGCTCCACGGAACCAAATACTGGCATGGCCGGCCAAGGGATCTGGAGAAGGCCCAGCCTTCTAGCAGGGTGGCTGCCGGTGCCTTTAACACCCGACCGGCTTGCAAGGCCCCGGGCACTGGGGGGGGGGGGCGCATTGGGGGTTTCCTGAGGATGGCTAGCCACTGGCTTCCCCAACAGCCCCCTCTTCCCGGGACCCTGGCTGAGCCAACAAGGAGAGGAAGAGGAAAGGGTTACCCACGGCTATCGACACGGCACTGATGACAGCTCCCAAGTAGCCCTGGATGAACTTGGACGTTGGAGAAGGCTTGTTTGGGGGGGGGGGGGGGAAGAGGGAAGAAAGAAAAAGGGAGGGGGACGAAAGGTTAGCAACAGAAACCAGTCATGAGTTGGCTTTTCCCCGGCCGACCAGGGCAAGGGGGGTCCGTGACACACTGGGATGCTCCAGAGGCTGGCAGGGAGTGGGGTGGGGGTCCTGCTGGGGAACCAGAGGATATCCCTTGGGACACTGCAGCTGCCCCACTCATGCCTCCGCCACGTCCCCCCCACCCAGGAACTGGATGGCATGCTTCTGCCCATGGTCTGGCCCAGAGGGTGGCGGCCCATTAACAAGGCAGACCCTCATTCTACTCTCCAGAAGAAGCCCCAGAAAAGCAGTCTGGCTTTAGAACTCAGCATCAGTCAGCTGTTGGAGTTACCCACGGCATGGCTCACGGCTGGGGCAAGAGGGGCAACCCCCTGAAATTTAAGGGTAAGTCACACACTCCCTCCTGGTCTATGAGCCACCCCTGCCTCTGGTCCATGCAGGATGCAGGTCCCAAACCGGGGTGCCAGGCTGGCTCCCTCCTTCCGGCTGCAAGGAGCAGCCCAGAGCACAGGCAAAAACGCTCACAGGACACTGGCAGCTCAAGGGCACAGCTGTGCCCGGGCCAAGGGCCAGACTCGGCAGGAAGGCCATCCCCGTGACCCTCAGGGAGAGAGGCAGGGCTTCGCACGCTCGGCCTGTCGGCAGAGGCAAAGACCTCCAGGACTCCACCGGCCATCGAGACTCAGGAGGGAGCCGTCGGTCCCCGTCGGAAGGGAAGCGCCTGGGCCTTTCCCCGGCCGGGGGGAGGGCATCCACCCCCTGGCTATGAGGCGGAAGCGGGGAGTGCCAGCTGTGCCCCTCCAGGGCCAAACTTAGGTCCACCTTGCCGGGAGGGGCACCCACGCCCAGGTTCTCTCACCTTGGTTGCATTTCGGTTTGCATAGTTGACACAGGCGTTGTGGCTCTGGTTCAACCACTGAGGACAAAACAAAAAGAAACAAGAACAAGCAGCTAAGGGTTAAGAGTGAGCGAGCGAGCGAGCAAGCAAGCAAGCGCACACAAGCGAGCAAGCAAGCGAGCGAGCAAGCAAGCAAGCAAGCAAGCAAGCGCACACGACAGAGCGAGCGAGCAAGCAAGCAGGCAACAGTAGCGCACACATGCTGCCAAAGAAGAGGCACAGCAACCATGCAGGAAGGCAGCCTTCCCAGTTATTCCTCCCGCTGGGGAAAGAAGCGTTTTGTGATCCGAGCCAGACAAGGCTGTTATGTGTCTGTGAGAGAAGAGGGCCTACAGTGCAGGGCACTCCTCAGGGCGGACAGGCGCCCCGTCCTCCCTCCAGCTGCCCCACCTTCAGGCACACACAGGCAGGCAGGCACGTAGCCCAGCCTGGTGCCTGGCTTCCGTCTCACGCACTCCCAGGGCTGGCTGTCCTCCTCCTCCTCCTCCTCCTCCACAGGCAGCCTCCTCCACCAGGTCCCTGCCTGGAGCCCCCAGCCCCTCCCGCCAGGGCTGCCTCCCTATAGGGACATCCTGGGGGGGGGGGGGGCAGGAGCTGCAGGTAGGGCACCCCGCCCAAGCCATGAGAAAACCCAGAGGAGGCAGAAACCCAGCAGAGTCACAGGGCCAGAACGTGGTGGTGGTGGTGGTGGGACGATAGAGCAAGGCTTCCCTCTGGATGCCAGCACACTGTTCTAGGTCAGAGAAGGAGAGTGTGGGTCTGAAGACCCTCTTCACAGCAGTGGTCCCTGGGGGGGGGGGGCGGGGGAAGAGATGCCCGGTTCCCATCAAGAAACCACGTTTGCCTCACTCATCTTTGCTTCTGGTGGGTGTCTCCTGTGCCCCCACCCCCACCCCACTCCCCATTGCTAGGAACCAAGTGAGGAAGCCACAACTTAATTTCGGCCTTAATTAGCCTGCCAGGCAGAAGCCACACAGGGACGGCCAGAGACAGGAGGCGACGTGACGGCCAGCCCTCTGGTCTCTGGCTCATCGAGAGCTTGGCTTCCTCACACACAGGCACCCGCCCGCCTTGCCCAACTGGAACACAGGCCCAGCACACGCCCTGGAAACCCCTGGGCTGTGCTCCCCTGCCCTATCGGTGGAACTGGGTCGGAGCGTCAGGGCAGCTGCCAGCTGGAGCCACCCAGGTGGCAGGGCATCCTCAGCACAGGCCTGACCGGCCTTCTCCTGCACGGGTCTCCTGCCGCCCATCAGACGGTGTGGTTTTCTCAGACTCTGACCAAAGTTTTTGGAAGGTACACAAGACTTGTGTTGGTTTTTTTAGAGTGGTTTCCCCATTCTTCATCTCTACTGCGTCAGGACTGTGTTTTTATTGCTGTGATCCATCCTCCGAGAGGCTGAAAGGCGGAACATTTCCATGAACGTAGACCAACCCATAGTAGCCCTGCGGCTCCCTTCCCTTCCCTTCCTCATCTCTCTTGACGTTTAGACAGCCAAGGACTGCCCACCGCCACATACACTGACAGCACCACCAGCCCCTTGAGGCACACTCTGCCCCATGGAGAAGAAAGAGGCCCGTGAGATCCAGCCCCGCGGCTCTTGTGGGAACAGGCCAAGGCCACCCACCTGCCGCCTGGGGAGCAAAGAAGCAAAGCTGCCCTAAACCAACTCTCAGGTTCCAGAGGCCCCTATCCCTGGCGGGCAGCCACGGCTGCCCTGGGTATGAGGGCAGGGGCCCCTCTGAGCCTCTACAGGAGATGCACAGGACCCGGGCCCTTCTGCACGCACACACCCCAAGCCCCCATGCCCAACCACCAGGGCCCCCTTGTAGGTGCAAGAGCCGCGAAGCCCCGCTCAGCCACGGCTCTATCTAGGTCACAAGGACTGGGGGGGGGGGGGGAAACTCCCCAGAACTCAGGCGGACTCTTTCCCAGGTGCCCCGGGAGATGCCAGGAATGGAAAGCGGGTCTTCTGCGTGTGGTCCACCTTTTCCCACGACTGGTGTGGCTGGTGTGACACGACCAGCATCTTGTACGAGTGAACCGTAGATCCATGATGCCCCGAGGAAAACCCAGGCACAGGGGGCAGGCGTTAGGCTCTGGTTCAGTCCCCGGCCTCCTGGTCCATCCTCTTGGGCTTGGCACATTTGCAGCCCACAAACGGGGGGGGGGGGGGGGGGGAGAGAACGGACGGCTGTTCTGCCCTGGCAAAGTGACATGTGTGTCCCCCCCCCCCCCCGGGCTCTTTTTATCCCCATCCTTGGATCTGCTAAGGGCCTCAATGTGTCTTTTCATTCTGAAGGAGCTCCTTCCCCTTTTCCTTAGGGAAGCCCAGCATCTCCAGACGCAACCCTTGGGGGCTGGCTGGCCAGAATCCGACCCCACAGCTCAGGGCCAGATTTTGCCACAGCCCTTCCCAACTTCAGGCGGCACTTGCATCAGGGGCAACGCTCCCTCTAACTCCGTTTGCTTCCCCTCTGCCTTGCAGACTTCTGGGGAGAAGAGGGGAGCCGAGCGAGGCCTGCCTTCACCCCAACGTCCTGGCAAGCGGTGCAGAAGAGGAGAGGGGTCCTGAGCAAACCCCAAGCAGGCTCCCACTCGCCCCACCGGTGCTGCCCTGGTGGCGCTTACCTCCGTCGGGGCCCTGACATGACCTGGGCTGCAACCTGCACCCTAACACCTGGCTCTGCTCTGCTCTGCTCAGCTCAGCTCAGCTCCTCTCTCCAGCTGCTGGACAGACCCTGGGAAGCGAGGCTGAGAGGAGAGAAGAGGGAAAGAAAGAGAGAGGAGTCAGAGCTTGGGGGAGGGAGGACAGGAGGGGGATAAGCCAGAAGAAGGTGTGTGGCGGGGGGTGGGGGGGGTGGTGGGGGATGCAAAGCAGCCAAGAGGGAGACCCAGGCCTAAGGGCAGTGGGAAGAGCACAGGCTGGCTCCTTCTTTCAGGCCACAGGTTGGCCATGAAAATGCCAGCACAGGGTAGTTATTTAACTCTCTTTGCTCAACGCTCAGGGACCTATTCAGGGACGCCCAGCGTCAAGCATCTTCTGGGCCAAAGCAGCTCCTTGCCTGCAACTGGGGTGGAAACGGGGAGGTAAAGAGGAAAAGTTTGCATCTTTTAAAAAAAAAGAACACCCGTCCTGCTTTTTTAGTTTTAGCCTTTGATAAAGAGACTGAGACGCAGCCCCTCGAGCTGCCCCTTGCTCTGTCCCCCCCCCCCACCGGCCCCCTCCCCCGAATGCCACCCAGCTTTCCTCTGGATTCCTTTCGTCGCTGCCCACCTGCTTCCAAGCTGATCTCTACAACCACGAGGATCGGGCAGTTGCTTTGAGGAGTGCAAACAAGCATGCTCAGAGGAGCGCTTTATTTCCCCAGGGGCCCAAGGATCGGGCAGAGTGAGACACACACACATGCACGCCCTGCTAGGATGGCCGGCAGCCCCCCTGCTAGGACACTGGGCAGGATCACACACCCCAGGATGCGTCTCTCAGAGAGGCACAGAAGACACGCCCAAGGAGACCTTCTGAGCCTGCTCTGACCCAGCCAGGTCAACGGCTGAGCACACCAACGTGTGCATGCATTCGAAGACGGCGGAAAACCTATCACATCAGCATTTCCTCGACAAAGGAAGTCTTCTGATTTTCTATTCCAGTCACCGGGGGAAACCTCAAGCTTCCCCCCTGCAGGTCGCTTTCCTGACCCCCTCCCTGCCAAGGCCCCAATCCTCACATCTTTAGGCAAAAGGCACTCAGAGCCTTGGGTGTCTGTGCCACCATCCAGCAGACAAGGGAGAAAGAGGACAGGACTCTGCTGAGCACCACCTTCATGACAGCAAACGTACAGAGCAGAGATAAGAGAATCTCGTTTCCACGCTGAGCTGATCACGGCTACTCAGAGCAGTCCTCTCCAGCTGCTATAAATGGCAGCAGCGTCTCTGTGTTCCCACTTGCCAAGGACCGCATCTCCCTTGATGATCCAGCTCGGGCATTAAGATCATCAGAGGAGGCCTTCCTCTTGGTCTGGCCACCATCACAGGCGGGTTTGCTGGGGACACGGGAAAGAGCCTTCTCTGTGGCTACTCCCAGACTCTGGAACTCCCTCCCACTGGAGGGCCAGGCTGTCCTTTGGTTTCCTTCTGCAAGCAAGCAAAGACCTTCCTCTTCAGGCAGGCTTTCCCTGAGTGACTGGCTGTCTAGGAGACAATACATGAGATGGCTTATATTCTGTTGCTTCTAAATGCTTTTACCTAACATTTTTATTATAACGTTATTAATTCTTCTTTAATATTTGAATAACTTACTGTTTTTAGCTTTTAAATATTGCATTTTAAGGATGTAAGCCACCTGGGGTCCTTTTTAAGGAGAAAGGCAGGCTAAAAATATTTTAACTAAATAAATCACGAGCCAGGCTGGCACTGCCAGGAACCTCGCCCTGACCGCCTCCTACCTGGCCAGCCAAGAATGGGACAGGCTGAGAGGATGCCGTTCTCTTCCACCTCCTCCGCGCTGGACATAAGCCACCTTCCACAGGGCCATTTAGCCGAGGGCTCAAAAGAGGCCTTTCCAGAACTTCTGCCTTGCCTGGACAGCAGATGCAAAAGCATCACAAGCTCTTATTCCAACACGAGAGAGACAGAGAGAGAGACAGAGACAGAGAGAGAGAGAGAGAGAGAGAGAGAAAGAAAGAGGCCAATCTGCATACCCTTCCCCCTTCCGAATGCTGGGTTTTTGTCCTTCCTGAGCACCCGCTCTCTAAAAGCAGGGACCTCTCTAAAAGCTTTGGAGCACAGGTACAAGGAGACCACACCCATCAGTTATGAAAAGCGTGACAAGCAGATGTAAGGCTGGCTGCCGTGCAGGGTTAAGCACCCGTTTTCAAGTGCTGCGAGGATGGGCACAGAACGATTACCTGCCAGAAGACTGTCGATGCCAGTGTCTGGTTTGGCAAGAGAAGACCAACCACCTATGGGAGAAAAAGGAGAAGAGGTCATCAGACTCAAGATGAAGGTCCTCAGACGGCACAGAGCAGCCTGGTTCTCAGCAGCTGCCATCTCCTGTGATGGGGGGGGGGGGGGCATGGCCTGGGACTGCTGCTACCCCATCTCCGCACAGTCCCCACCCCACCCAGAGTCAGGAAGGGAACTGGAACCACAAAGGGAACCGGGGGGGGGGGGGAGATAATGTCCTTCTTCACTGCTGGGTCAACAGGACAGCATTGGAATGCCTCCCAGGAGAATGACCGCAGAAAGGCACACCAACCTCTTGGTGGCTGGATCTGGGGCTGTGGTGAGCAGCTGGCAGGCGGTCTCAAGCCCTGGCAGAGGAACGGACTCTTGGTCCCACCCATCCAGAGGAATCCTACCTTTGAACCCCTTGGCCTGACCTTACCTGCTCTGGACTGAGATGGGTTGAGACCAGAGCTGGCCTTTTGATCCTCTCCCTGCCTAAATTGTTGCTCTCTGCAGTTTCTGACTTTGGTCTCTTAGCCCCCCCACAGGATGGAGGAGGTGGGGGCTGGGGGCAGAGGGCGGGACACAGGTGGTCATTTTTATATATAGCACAGCTCAGTTCTAATCATGTCTGTTCCAGAGTAATCGCTCCAGCCTAACTGCTTGCAAAGCACACCCGAGGACCATACTAAACAATCCTTAAACCTTAAATTTCTCTCCCCACCCCAAACGTTTTGATGCTCAAACATAACTTCCGAAAAAGCTTGTGGCAGGCTGGATGCCCCTCCCTCCCTCCTGGTAACATCTGGTCCACAGGCTGGAAGCTCAGCAACAGTGAGTGGGAGAGTCTTCTTCCACTCGCCTGCTGAAGCACACGGATCCCTCCTGCTCTGCCAGGACCCTGGCAAAACGAATCAGTCCACGACGAGGCAGTTGGACCCTGACGCTCACGGCTGTCAAGTTAAGTGTGAAGACGCGTCAATATGGATAACTGAGGACACGCCAATGGATGACAATTTAAATCTCTCTTGTCTGGGACAGGTGCATCCAGGAGCCATCAGTCCAAAGAGTCTGAGGAGTAAGAAACAAGCGTGGGGGAAGCAGGAGGCAGCCTGCAAGTGAGTAAGTGGGAGCAGCTTCCCTGCTGAAAGAGGTCTGTGATGGGGAAAGGGGGGGGGGGGGAGAGTGTTAGAACGCTGCATGCCTGCAAGAGGCACATTTAATGCAAGCCTTCCATATGGGCAGACGTGTGCCAAAGCAGAGACAGCCTCACTTCCCGTTACGGGGGGTGGGATGAGGATCTGCAGAGAGAAACAAACTGGGGAAAAAATCCAAGGCTCCAGAAACGGCTGCACGACAAAACCGCACGAGACTCCTCTGCAGATCCAAAGGCACTTGGGTGTCTCTTCCCACTTCTCACCTGACCCAGAGCCTACGAGGGTGGGGCAGGGTCCGGGTGGCAGCAGCAGCAACTTGTAAAAGGACTCTGCTGACATCTGTCCCCCTACACGGGCCTGGGAACAGGAATTACGAACCTCTCCAGCCCTGCAAAGCCCCACTGACCCTGTGCCCAACCCCCAGGTCAGGTGTGGTCTTCAAAACCAAGATGGCCCGAGACAGGTTGCTGCCTGAGGCAGTAAAGAAAAACCACCCTGCCCTTCACCCCCACCCCCAAGCAGGCCGTCTGGTGCAAGGAAATCCGGCAAACAGGTCCCCTGGCCCCTGACGGGACACATGCCAGAACAAGACCCTCTGCTTTCTGCCCTGAAAAAGTGTGGCTTGGGGGAGATGCTTCACTTAGCCTGACAGGACAGAGGGGAGGGCCAGCCCTGCTGCCTACAAAAGGGGAATGTGGTGCTTCAGCATTTTCTTCGTCAGGCTGCTGTGCATTTAGCCGCTGCCTGAGAGGCAGAAATTCGGCCAGGGCCACTTTCCACCTCACTGCATCTCTAAGCAGCTGCTTAGTGGGCTGGAGTTCTGCCAGGAGTAAGCAAGGCGGGGTGTGTGTGTGTGGGGGGACGCTGTTCTTTCCTCCGAAACTCAATCACAAGCCCAGTTTTGAGCGACAGACTCTCCTCTCCCCACTTGGCCTTCCCAGGTCATCCTTGGCACAGGGTGGGTCTGGCAGCCCGTGGTCCTCCCTCTCCCAGCAGGGCCCAGGCGCTCGCCCCCAGCTCAAAGGCACCGAGGTGGAGGTCCAGGGAACCCAAAACCCCTTGCTAAGGAGAAGGGAGACCCCTCGTCTTCCTCCCTCCCTCCCTCCTTCCCCACCCCTTCCCAATGTGCTCGGTTTAAGACGACGTAGTCTGCGAGAGCAGGCTGCCAATTATGTCATTACATTTCACAGATCAATTGGCATAAATGTTAAAATTAAAATGTAACATTTGAAAATCACTCCTTCCCGCTTTATGACAAGAGGTTCCAGTTTATCCTTTTCAGCTCACGAAACGGAGCTCTGTTGACAGCTCTCAGCTCCTCTGACAGGCCTGGATTCGGGCCGATTTTGGTGTCAACCTGATCGCTAAATCAAATTTGTGTTTAACTTTTTGGAAACTTAATTACAGATTACCACCCAAATGTTAAACATAAATAAGGACACCTTTTCCCTCTTAATGCTGGGAACCATGCCATCACCTCCCTCAAGGTATCATTACAGGAAGGTCCAGATGTCTCGAGCAACGTGGCCCACAACGGATCCACGGGTGGGTCCTGAGCTGCAGGATACCTTGCCGGGAGCCGAGGCCCAGAACGGAGGAGAGGCAGACCCCTGGCGCTTTGCTTTGCTATCTGGGTTAAAGGGGAGTGAAGAAGCAGTACTTGGGAGGTACCCTGGCAGTGGCCGATGAACACATCTCACCCCCAGGGGCACAATCCACCAGGACGTGCCTCTGAGTCAACTCTGCTTAAATGGTGGGACGCAGCTGAGAGCTCCCCACGGCCTCTTGGTATGAATGGACAAGGCTTGAACACCCACAAGCGGGTGCCGGCCCTGGCCTTCTGCCAGTCACCAGAAGGGCATTTCTGATTAATCAACCTTGGTGGTCCACGTCTCCCAGTTTCCGCAGAGAGGGGAAAAGACAGCCGATTCCTTGTCCCTTGAGGGTGTGATACCGTTGTGCCTCAGGCTGGTTCTTCAAGCTTGAAGCCTCTGTCTTGGGTTTTCAGTCCAACTTCCGCTTCTACAGCTTTAACGTCTGGCCAAGACTGTTTTGAAGCCTTTCTGATCCTTCCTCTCTACACCACACCATCCCATGTTCTGTGAGGTCCAGACCTGTAAGGTAGGATTCGTAGGACCTCTGACAGCTTGCCTTGGGCGTTGTGCCACACTTGGCCAAGAAAGAAAGGCACTGCTCGAACCCGATTTTCGAGGCAAAACGGGAGCCGCCCAAAACCCAGAAGGTTACTTGGTACACCGCAAGATTCTTCACATCATCCAGGTAGAGTTCGGAAAACGGTGAGCCCCTACTAAAGAAGCATTTCATATGACAAGCAAGCAGAGCACGGAGGATAGGCCAAAATACTTACTATCGGTGTTCCAAAAGGAATGTAACCTAGAGGAAAAAGAAAAACACACTTCAATATTTAGAAATTCCCCAGCCCTGGTGTGCATCTCTAACCAACAGGATGCTGGCTATCGCCTACTGGAAATCATAGTTATTGCCAGTCACCGTTCAGCTATGGAGTGGGAGGGAGGGAGGGAGGGAGGAAGGAAGGAAGGAAGGAAGGAAGGAAGGAAGGAAGGAAGGAAGGAAGGAAGGAAGGAAGGAAGGAAGGAAGGAAGGAAGGAGAGGAGAGGAAAGGGAATGGAAGGAAAGGGAGGGAGGGAGGGAGGGAGGGAGGGAGGGAGGAAGGAAGGAAGGAAGGAAGGAAGGAAGGAAGGAAGGAAGGAAGGAAGGAAGGAAGGAAGGAAGGAAGGAAGGAAGGAAGGGGAATGGAATGGAAGGAAGGAAGGAAGGAAGGAAGGAAGGAAGGAAGGAAGGAAGGAAGGAAGGAAGGAAGGAAGGAGAGGAAAGGGAATGGAATGGAAGGGAGGGAGGGAGGGAGGAAGGAAGGAAGGAAGGAAGGAAGGAGAGGAAAGGGAATGGAAGGAAGGAAGGAAGGAAGGAAGGAAGGAAGGAAGGAAGGAAGGAAGGAAGGAAGGAAGGAAGGAAGGAAGGAAGGAAGGAAGGAAGGAAGGAGAGGAAAGGGAATGGAATGGAATGGAATGGAATGGAAGGGAGGGAGGGAGGGAGGGAGGGAGGAAGGAAGGGAGGGAGGGAGGGAGGAAGGACGGAAGGAAGGAAGGAAGGAAGGAAGGAAGGAAGGAGAGGAAAGGGCAAACACAGCACATAATGGGATGGCTAGCGATGTTAGCATGCTACCAGCCATGATACAAAATCCTGCACGATCTCACATATAGTGAAGTTTCTGTGTCTGTGTCATGCCAGCTCCTTTAGGCGTGCAAATACTCAACCATGTTTTAGCAGCAGAACAACGCATACAGTTGCTCATGATGGCAACCCTCAGCTGCACAAGCATCCCTGACAAAGGAAACCCCAATGGTGACAAGTACTGGCCTGAGTCCAGTTGGTCACCCCAACCAGCACAGACCCACTGAATCTGTGGGAATCTATGCCCGGGGGGACTCGCCCTTCAGCCATTAGCTCAGTTGGTCTCCTCGGCTGGAACAAGCCCCTGGATTTAGGTAACTGAACTTCACTCAGAGAGGTCGAGGCCTCGAGAGATGCTTCAATTTGACAATCTGGCCCCAAAGAAGGAGCAGAGAAAGTCTGACTTCAGAAGCAAGTCAACCCAAAGGAGAGGCTTCGTTCTGGAGAGCCTGAAGCCGAAGTGCGTGGCCCACAGCGGGCAGGCGGCCCCGAGCCTGGCTTTCCTAGAACCTCCTCCTCTCTGCCGGAGTTCCCTGGGACCTCTTTCTTTTGCTGCCCTCCAAGCGCCCTCCTGGGCAGCCGTCCCTAGCCTGGCACCTGCCAGCAGTTTGGGAAAGGCTGCCTCTGGGAAAACGGCTCTGAGAACCAGTCCTGCTCTGGGGCATCCCCAGACCTCACTGGTCTCAAGTGCTGCTCCCCGTCGGCTGAGCCAACACAGCCTCCACTGCAAGGGAGGAAAGCCCCTCTGCAGCCACCTTTGGGGCCAGAGTGGAAGAAGGCAATCAGCCCCAGTGCTCTGCTCTGGAACAGAGGCTCCCTGTGGGCAGACCCCCAGCGGATCCTGCCAGTCGCCAACTGGTCTCTCCTCCAGGCCTGCCGCTGACCTGCGAAGCAGAACCTTGCCGAAGAGGAAGGAAGGTCACCTGGGCAGCCTGGGGCGCTCAGACCTCCGTCGGGCAGAACAAGCAGGGAACGTGGGGCCCTTCCGGTCTTAGTGAACTCTGCCCTCTCCCGGCTACGGTGAAGGCTGATGGCAGCTGCCGCTCAGCAGCACCTGGGGTGGCCACATGGAGCTCATCCCTGCTTTCCCAAGTGTTTCTCCTGGACCAAACGGGCCTCGTCACAGACCGCATCTGTTTACCAAGAGGGCACAGGTTTTGCAAAAATGGTCCCGGGGGAAAAGCCAAGCGCAAGCATTTGGAAATGCCCCAAACCAGTTCTCTGTGGCGAGGGGAAGTGGGCGCTCGTCCAGACAGACAGCTTGGCTGGGAAAAGTTCACTCTTCAACAGAAGCACCCTCGGCGCTGTGTAAGAGGTGGGGCCATACCGACATTCGGAAAGGCATGAAAATCGTCTCGTTACTGTCTGGATGGATGATGGCCTGCAAGAGAATCGGACACAGTGAGAGATGTGGGGAGCGGGGAGGGGGCCAGCCCCAAGACCTTCCTCGTCAGGCCAGCTTTCCCTGAACGACGGGCAGCCTGCGTGGGGGTTTCAAAGGGTTGCCCCTTACTGCTTCTAATGTGTTTTTAGGATTGGTTTTGTTTGCCATTTCTCAGAGGGGCATCTGCTTGATCCCAGCATTTGTATACTCACGGCTTTTAGCTTTCAATACTGTCTTTTTAATGACTGAAGCCGCCTTGGGTCCTTCTCTTAAGGAGAAAGGCCAGGTAAAAATATTTTAAATAAATAAATAAACAAACAAACAAATAAGAGGAGTGTTCACCATCTCTGTGAGAGAGAAGAGTAACCTCCTTGGTCAAGAAGGGCGGAAGGTCCATCTCCCCGCAGACTTTTGCCCTATGCCGAGTGGCCCCCTTCCCCCCCCCCCAACCCCATTCTGAGGGCTGTCGCCTCCTCCTCCTCTTCATGAACACTTGGCTTCGGTAGGGCTGGGCAAACTGAAGTCTTACCTGCCTGTCTTCATGACAGGCCCTCTCCACTGGCCTGTTTCTCCCCTAAAACAGAGCCACACCCTCCACCCTGGCACCAGATCCACAGGCGGCTTTTAACCCCCAAAATGGGGGGCTGGCCTGAGCCATGCTGAGGCCTGAGCCAGAAAAGGGAGTGCCCTCCCTCCCGAAGCCCCACACCACCTCGGCCAAGTTACTTTGACACAGGAGTCAGAAAAAACACTCAAGCAACCCTCTCCCTCCCATGTAGTAAAGGACACGAACGCCAAAGCAAAGCACAGAAACACGGCTGCCCTTTCGTGACACCTCAAACAGCTGCCAGGGGCGGCTGCCTCGTTCTGCCTAATGGTAGGACTGGCGCTGCAAGAAAACCAACTGGGCGCGCCTTGCTCAAGACCCAGCCTTCCCTCCCAACTCCCACTTCCTTACCTTGATGTTCCACCATCCGAGCATCCAGAACAGGGTTCGCGATCCTGCTCTGCCTTCTTCCCCATGCAGTCTCCAGGGCCTCATCTCCCCGCACAGCCTCAAGGCCGGCCTACAGTGTGCTTATTAGAACCCTCTATGGACAGGCCATTTGGAACATCTGGGCTGCCAAGGATGAGTGGCCATGGGTGGGTTGGGGGAGGAAAGGGCAGGGTGGAATTGGCCTCCACTGACACCACCAGGTCTTTGCCACCCCTCCTGTGCCCGCCAGCTGCAGCCTGGCCCCAGAGCTGCTGTGGCATTCCCAGGACCCTGGGCACACCGAGTGTTCAACAGCAGGGCACCGATGCCTTAGTGGTAAAGAAAGAGGCAGGCTCAGTCTTTCCTTTGCCGGGAAGCAAGCAGAGCCAGCCCCTCCAGGATCCAGGAGACAAAAGTGCCTGACAGCCGGATCCAACGGCTACGCCGCAGCCACTTCCGGGTTAGGCCCCTACGCTGGAGAGCAAAACCCTTCTAGCACATGGAATAAAAAAGGGAAGGGAGAAAAGAAAGAGCAGCACTCTTGGTGAAAAATCCTCTGGGCCAGTCCATCCCCGGCCCCCAGCAAGGCGCCGTTTCTCTCTAGCTACAAGGCCCACATGCAGCAGGTCTGGTCTGGCCCTCTGGACGGATGCTACACAAATGCAGCCACCTGCCACACCGGGTTAGCTAGAAGACTTCTAAGAGAAGTGCTCCGCCATGCACATGCCGCAAAAGCTGCTAAACCAAGAGATCATGAAATGGCCACACACACACCCCTTTCCGAGCTTTGTCATTGCAACGGTATTTATTGTAAAGGAAAAGCAAAGAGTTACCTGTTTTATTTTTTGCGCTCTCCAAAGCTAGAAATACAAAAGACATGATTAATGTTGCTGGTTATGAAGATCAGCCAGGCCAAGCCTGGAAGGTGGAGGCTCATGCAAAACAAACATGCAGCACAGAAGTCTCCACGGAAGAGGCCAAGGGTCCCTGGTTCAAGAGTCCCCTGGGCAAATGGACTGGGCCACCTAAACCTGTGGTGGGCCCGCTAAACACCCTGCCCCCATCCCAAGGCCAAGAACTCAGAAAGGAGGGCAACTGGAACTGCACTCATGCACAGTCATGGCTGGAAAGACGGGGGCCACCCGGGCAGCAGCAACGCCTCAGAGCAGCTCGGGAACCAAGTGGCTCCAAGTGTCATGGAGTCGAGGCGGGCCCTGAGCAAGTCTGCAAGTGAGACTCCGGCAGGGGACGGGCTTCCCTGCTGCTTACGTAGAAGAAGTGGGCAGACGGCCATGCCCGTTTTTCTCTGGGTCGGTCGTTCTCACCCTTTGACCCTCTGGAAGCCCCAACCACTAGGATGAACCATAGCCAGGGATTCAGGGAGTTGAAGGGAAACCTCTGTATTGGGGGGGCAAGATTGAGAACCGCTGTTCCAGGAAGCAGCTGGGCAGGCAGGCGCTGCTCTCCTTCATGAGGAAGCTTTGAGACCAGCGGCAGGGAGCGCTTCCCCCCTCATCTCCTGGGCTTCACAGGCAGCAGAAGCTTCTGCAACCCAACAGAGCCTCAAAGAACGTTTCCAAGGGTTGCTCTTGCTTGTCTTCCCTGCACAACCTGTAAGCCAGGGGCCACAGATGTTCCCTCTTCATACCCAGGGAAGACGGAGAGCACGACTTGCAGAAGAGGACCCAGGGAGTCTGCCAAAATCCCAGCCCATGGCTCCACCGGACAATCCTTTTTTCTGTGCTTTTGGGTTGACCTCTACCCCCCCCCAACACACACACACAGAGTACAAAAAGATATTTCCTTATATATTGCCGGGGAAAACACACACACATACACATGCACAAACCAGTGGTGTAATTAAAGATGTAGAAACATGACACATAACGATGGTGTGTGGTGGTGGTGAAGATTTTATGAATTGTAAAAGGGCCTAACCCTTCTGGTTGCCAAGTCTGAGCTTCTAAACTGTGACGGCAAAGCTGACGGCCCCTGTTTTCCAGCTGTGGCTGCTTATTCCTCCCCAAGGGTCAAGTTTCCTAGGCGTCAGGCAAGTGCTTTTGATCAAGAGTAGCCCCAAGTTACAGGCAACCACACCCGCGCACCTCCCGTGCCCATAAGAGAGAGAGAAGACGGTGGTGCATTCGGTGAAGCGCTGGGGCTGCAGAAGGCAGTTCGCCCGCCCCTGTCTTGACATCTTCCCTACCACCGACAGAGCCCTCCTCCCCTGACCGTGCTGGGCCATCAGGTTCTTCCTGACAAACAACCCTGCCTTCCGATCCCAGCTGCCTCCAAGCAGCCCTTCTGGAGTGTATCGAAAGGAAGCCCCGCAGATTTCCATCCGGATTACGCCCACAGAAGTAACAAATAATATGCACATTTCCTGTAACCAGTCCCTTTTTAAAAAAATTGCAGTCAGGGTCTGAAAATATTAAATTTCAAAAGTAGCACAATCAGAAGAAACCAAGTTACTTTGCTAGGGTAAGAAACAGTTTTCTAGACCAGCGGTCCCCAACCTTTTTCGGTCCGCGGACCAGCTGGGGAAGGCGGGGCACCCCCCGCGCTCACGCGCATGTGCGAACAAGTGCACACACGCACTTGTGTGAATGCGCAAAGGGCAGCGCAGCACTCGCACGGGCGTGCTGGAGCGCACGCACAGCCGCAAACGGGTTGTGCGGGAGTGAGTGCGTGCGTGTGGGGGGGCGGGAGGTCTGTCTCGGTGGCCCGGTCCGGCTCAGACCACGGACCGGCACCGGGCCACGGACCGGGGGTTGGGGACGTCTGTTCTAGACTACAGACAAAATTACTTTTGAAGGCCATTTTGAAAGCATTTTCCCAGGAGTCACGGAGGTTCTGCTCGGCTCTCATTATCATTCCCAAGGTGCTTCTTTAAGTAAAGAACCCTTAATGAAAAAGCTGACGAGCCACCGAACTCTCTTCCGAGGCATAAACGGGCCTCCAAAATACTGCCTAGCACCCTAATTGGGCGCGTGTGGCTGACGTGAGAGACAGGGAGACTCAAATAACTCGGGTGGGAAAAGTCGCACGGCGGCCTGCCTCCCCACCTCCCGGCCCCCCAGCAGTGCCAACCCCAATGCCTGACTCTCTGCTTCATCCACTGGAAGAGAAACTTCCCAGTGGATTTACACCTGTGCAAAACAGGAGAAGGTGCAGCACAGTCGAGTTCGGTTAGTGATGAGATAATAAAAATTCATAGCACTTATGCAGCACTTCACCCATGATAATTAATTAGCCCTCACAACCTCCTCATTGAGAGTTAGAAATGAGATGCACTTTCAGCTGCAAGGAATTATTTGAACATGGGCCACTAAAGAGAGCCAGATCCTGACACACACACACACCCCCTCCCATGGTGGCCTCTCACATAACGGTGCAGGTGACAGGGGCAGGGGGGGGCAGGTGAGAAGAGGATATTTCAAAGGTTAATTATGTTCCGCCAAGTTGGAACTGACTTCTAGCAAGCCTTAAGAGGGCTTTCAAGGTAATTAAGGTACTTAAGGAATGGTTTTACCACTCGATGGCCGAGTGCGGATTCAAACATGGGTCCATCACTCTATCCATTACACTCCGCCAGGTTCAAATGTTAATTAAATCTACTGAGAAGAAGGAGACCATTCGGATGGAGATACAACCCACCCTACGTGAAGAGGGCAAGGGCGGTGGGGGTGGGGGTGGGCAGGACCAGCTGCCAGCTCTTAAGAGGTCTCTTTCCCATCTCTGCAGCTACTAGGGTGCGTGGGAACCCTCCCTCCTGAAGACACTGGCCATGGGGGGGGGGGGGAGGAAGGACTGCACTGCTCTCGTGACAGGGTGGTCGTGGTGGGGACCAAAGGTCAGCCAGGACAGGCCTTTCAGGATCGGGGGGGGGGGGGTCACATGTGGATGATGATACATACTGTGCATCGGTGAGCAGCTTAACTGCTGCATACTACAGTCACGGAAGACCCTGGGCGCTTGCCAAGGGTCGCCCCATGGAGAGTGCCTTGCAGCAGTCAATGTGTGATGCAACGAAGGCACAGGTGGCTACTGTTAATTAAGCCAGGTCAACGCAGGGACGGTTAGAGCTGGCACACTCGGTGGAGTGGCTCCAACACCGTTCTCCTCCTTACCTTGGCCGCCTGGGAATTCCAGGTTATGCCTGCAGCATAAAGGAGCAGTCCTGGGGAGGGGCCCCTTCTAGAAGAAACCCAACACAGCCCTGGAGCCGTGATCAGGGCATGTCTGCCCTCAGCTTGCCCTCCCCGGAGCAGCTCCTCTGAGCCCTGTCCCTGAGCTGCGAAAGGAAACCTTCCTGGGTGGAGCTCCCGAAGAGCTCACTGATCCCAACGCACTTCACAAGGGAGGCCACGAGGCCATCTTCCGGGGCGGGGGGGGGGGGAGGCATCTGGAGAAGGGGGGGGCGGTGGCTCCCTGGGTTGTGCTTTAGAGGGGCTGAAGGGACCCACCCGAGGGCTGTCAAAGGATTCCTCTCCAGACCACACGGGCCATGTGGGCCTTCTGCTTTGTAGGGTTGAGTAAATACTTAGGTGGAAGGTTGGGGGAAACAAAAAGTGCCGTTTGCTGCAAATAGACCTCTTCGCTCTTCATCAACAGTGTAAAAGAAAAGCCATTATTCCCTCAAAGGGATGCGGCTCAGCCTCTGGAAGATCCGCTGGGCCTGAGCCAGCAGGAGTGGCCCTTCCTGCTGCTCTCCTGATTGAAGGGAGCGCAGCCGGTAATAAATCCAGGGCCATTAAGAGGCCAAGCCTCTTTGCACTTCCGCCACAGAAGAAATGGAACCGTTTCGAAGCAGGGAGCTGCTGGGGCTGCGTCTGGAAAGACCAAAGGGTGCGAAGTCCGCGCTGGCCCCCTTCCTCCTCCTCCTCCTCCTCCTCCTCCTGTCAAGACTGGCAGAAGAAGATGAGACGAGGAAGGGGAGAGGACCTCTCCCCAAGAGCAGGAGGGCCGACCTCACACCCACGACCGTCCCCTTGCACAGGGGAAAACGTGTATGATAAGTGGGTGAAGGCATCCGCTTAGCTCTTCCACGGGTGCCTCCGTGAGCCGTCATTTTAACAACCCCTGGCTGATGCTTTGGGGTCAGGATGCTGGAACAAGGGGGCCCACAGGCGAGGACAAAGAGAAAGGAGCCCTCCCGACCGCAGCCCCCGTGTACGTTGGCCACGGACGGCTTGGCTTGGCTCAACCGCTGGTGTCGATCGGCAGGGCTGCCTCTGGAAAGACGCCAGACGCTTCCGCTCTTCCACGAGGGCCCCACCGGACTGGCCGGCACGATCCTAGTTGGGCAGGGCGTTTACCATCAACACCAACCATCAGCCTGTTTCTGGTCAATCTCTTGGAAAGCGTTCCAGCCTCCCACGTCTAAGAGCTGATATGAAGCTTCCCATCCATAAACAGGGAGGGGCTGTCAACCTGAGTGAGGGTCCGCTCCCTAGAGGTCTATGCAGGGCCCGGGACCATCTTCTGAGGCCCTTCCGTGGCTGCTCCACATAAAAGGGGGGGCACCCCAATTGGGCTAGGATTCCCCGAGATCAGCGATGGTGAACCTATGGCACACATGCCGCAGCTGGTACACAGTGCCCTCTCTGTGGGCACACGAGCCATAAGTCACCATTGAGAAATACTTACCCATCCTCCAATCCTGGATTTCGGCACTCGCCTCTGCTGGTGCAGTGGTCCAGCAGAGGGGTGCAATGGTGTCTATTACCAGTCTAGCCCGACGGGGGATTGGAGGACCAGTAAGAATTTCTCTGTTAATACTGCCCCTAGAAAAAACCCAAGCATTTAACCCTTGCAGTGCAGGGGCAGGTTTTTTTTTTCCTAACCTAAAACCTCAGCATTCAGGTTTAATTGCAGTGTTGGCACTTCGAAATATATAAGTTGGTTTTGTGTTGCCGTTTGGGCACTCGGGCTCAAAAAGGTTCGCTGTCACTGCCCTAGAAATGATGGCAAAAGAGGAAGGCTCCCCACACGCTTTCAGTGTTGGAAAGGTCTTTGCAGATCCTTGTCCTGCCTCTACCGCTGATTTGGTCTTGCTTATGCTCTGGACTGCTGACTCACAACAGACAGAATCTTGTTGGCTGAGACAATCACGTAACGATCGTGACGTCAGCAGGCTCCCAGATTGCCCACTGGACATCCCTTGGCTTTGTGGCCACTCGTACGACGGCCATTCTGGAAAGCAGAAAAAAGCTGCCTTTACCTGCTGAGTAACACTTGATGGGATTCTAGGCACTTGTTTTTGTTAACTTGTTCATGTGATGGTTGTAAACGTAATCTGAAAGCTGCCCAGAGAGCCCTGGCTGTTGGGCACTATAAAAAGACCATCAACAAATACAAAATAAAAATTTAAAAACACACACACACAGAGGAAGACACAAGCTTTCTCTCAACAACGTGGGGACTAAAAGCTGTTTCCATACATATTCCTCACTGACACCCTGCACCACACACAACCTCACGGTGTCATTATGCCTCTGTTACCACCACCATCACCCCAAATTCCAAAGAGGCACCTTGGTTTTCTTCTGGGCTAAATTTGTCATTCCCTCTTCAATACCCGCCTTGCCCGATATGGCATCAAGTCATCTGCTCTCTTCCCCACAGTGTCTCTATTCACTTTAGGCTCAATTCGTTATTTTTATTCATTACAACATGTAATCAGCTCTCCCTCGCTCAGCCCTCTTTGACCCTCTGTCTCAGGATCTTGTTTCAGGAGAGCTGATGCCAAACCTCAGAGAGTCCACCCCTATCCCTTCCTTTATGTTGCCTTCTGGGAACCAGGCTTGCCTCGCTCGACAGAGTCTCACGTGGAAGCAGAGCCCCACAGAGACCAAGCAGGGAGGAGCATAGCATTCAAACCGGCCTCTTGGGCTCCACCACGAAACCAGCGAGAGATCCCCTATCACAGTGGTCAGCAGGACCCACCTCCAGGTCTAAGAGTGTCAGAAGGGTGTGGCTAAATCAGACCCAAGAGCAGCATCCGTTCCCTACTGGGAACAGGTGACCACCTCTGATTCACACACCCCGGCCAAACCAGACTTTCAGCAGGGTAACTACCTAACCCTGAGGGCAAAGGAAAGGGGTCAGAGCTCGAGTGCACCCCACCCCCAGCTGTGAGCTTCAGGGCCTTGCCATCAGGGGGTCCCTGGTTGGAAACAGAATTGGCTCTGCTCTCACCTGGTTCAGCTCTTCCCCTTTCTGCCTGTGGCTAACTAACTTCAGGCAACCCAGGGCAGCACTACCCATGGTCACAGCAGGCTTGGCCCAAGGCTGGCAGAAAGCGAGGCCTCAGAACCATTCCGTTCTCCCAGAACTGAACTGAACTGAGCCTCTGTCGTGAATGATTCATGGAATCAAGGGCACTTCGTTTTAGCTCTTTGCTTGCACTGTTGTGACACAAACGGTCTCCTTTCGCACTTCTGATCGCCCGCTCTGGTAGCAACGATGAGTTGCATAAATGACTGGGGCGGATTTGTCACGGTTCCCTCCATGTCCTCCTGGGGCAGCCCACCTTCTCGTACGTTTTCATCTGTTCCACTGATGGATCATCCTTCGTCATCCTCTTTATTATTAACAGAGCACAGCACGGTGTGTGGAGCCGTAGGGAACAAGAGGGGGAGGTCAGATCCCCTGTCCTCATGAGCCCACACCTCATCAAGGGAGGAGGGGAGAGAGGGACAGGGGGGCAAAGAGCGACCCACTCCACTCCCTCACGCAGACTCTGTTTCGGGAAGGGAAGGGAAACTATGGCCTCTGCCCTGGGTTCAGGGACACCGAAGGAGAGTCCCAAAGGAAGAGAGGAGAAGGGTGCCACACAGGTCACCAAGGGCAGCCGGGAGACCCGGCGGCACCTGCTCAGGTGGGGGGGGGGAAGGGGGAACAGAACAGCAGGGGCAGATGGGTCTTGTGCTCCCAAGGCAGAGCAGCAAGGAAGGCGAGGCCACGGCAGGCTGCAGAGTTTGCGCTGGAGCAGGAGCAGGAAATAAGCCATGGCAAGGAACGAAGTAGGGTGTGACACAACATGGAAGATTTGAAAAAGCCAGTGATGGCTGGGGCGGGCAGGGGGAAGGGAAGAGTTCTAGACCCCGAGGAGTTCTTGCACCTTCCCTCCTGACAAAGACAGAATAGCCCGCCTGTGCTTTCCCAGATGCTCCTTCTTCCCCCTTGGAAAGGCCGGGACGTCTTTTGGGGCTCCCTCTCCAGGATGTCTCCAGGGTGGCAAGGCAAGGCTTCAGAAGAAGTCAGCAGGAGGCCCCCGTTTCTACCCTCTTAGGACACCCTCCCTCTGGCCCTGGAGACGTCCGTGCTCTCTTGCTAGTCCATCCTCTGGGAATCCCCCCTTCTTCATCCCTTTCTGGTACTTCCTGTTCAAAGCCACACACACCCAAACTCTTATCTGCAATTCTGACCCCTTCCCAGTATGGCTGCGCACAGTCTCCCAAAGCCCCAGTATGGGAGGGACTTCTTTCGGATTCCGTATTTTGCATTTTGATTCTTCTTGTGTTTTATCATCAGGTGATTTGGAGTTTCACAGTTCGGATGATCCTGCCACAATGTGACCCTCTGGAGTGGGGAAGATGTGCTCTGAAACCTATACACTCAGTGAAGAAAGGGATTCCCAGAGGATGGGATAGCAAGACAGCCGCCTTCTGGACCCCTGACAGAAGACACAAGTCCAGGGGAAACAGCGCGGTGGAGAAGCAGGAATGGGAAACCATCATGAGGTTCATGGGAGAGAGAGAGAGAGACCACGTCACACAGCAGAACAGCCTGCACAATATTTCAGTTCCTGAAGGAGACAAAGACACCTAGCCAGTCTTTTCTCACTGTGGCTTTCACAATTCTTGTGAAATGTCATGGAACTAAGCGCACGTACGCACGCACACACACACAGAAAGGGCAGGCTGACTAGTCAGAGAGACACAAGGAACCCATCCAAGGCTGTTCCTACAAAGCGATCACTTCTGCATTTTCCAAAACTGTGCATTTTATAGAAAGGCACGAAAACAACTCAAAAATTTCTCTGCCACACAACAGGAAAAACAATCCCACTATCTCATGCTGAGGAGGGGGGAAAATGCTTGTGTGGATGACCCAAGGTGGGAGTTACACTCCTTTTGTGGGTGCACAAAACCAAAGTTCAAATCTCACCTCCCCAAGGGAGCGCCTTTGAGAAGGTTCCCTCTGCAATCACACGTGGCCTCCCATTAAAGTGGCACTCTCCAGATGTCTCAGACTACAGTGCCCACCATCCCCACTCAGGTGGGAGGGTGGGGGGCTTTTCGCCACAGTATGACTGAGAGTGAAAATACTGGTGATGTTAATACTGGTAAGCCAGAGATGGGCCTGGAATGACAAGTGGCCTGAAAGGTCAAAGGTTGCACATCCGCCCTCAGTGACACTGATCTGCTTTTTACGGCTCTGTCTGTATCAAGAGGGTCACACACTCCTGCAGGAGAGGGCAGGGCTCCATCTGAAGAGTCTGGAATGGCCTCCCATTTTTAGAAGGATCCCACAGATGTACAGAGGACAAGGCCAGCCCCGCTTTTAGCTACACCAGCCAAATTGAGGAGGAGAAGCACGAGCAAGGCTACTTTTGACGACATCTTGGGGCCAAGCCAACAGGCTGCACCCAGGAGCTTCCAGAGCCTCTGACTGGATCACTCTGGGTGAAAAGGGCACAGCCAAACAAAACCCGGCAGAAGCAACAGAAGGGACAGATTTCCCAATTTGTCTTTCCCATTTGGAGTCTTAAGTCTTTACCACAGAATTCAAAACTCAAAACACTTCAGACTTTTTTGGTGCCTTTTGAGGGCTTTGATTTTGACAGCTGTCAAATATGGAATTTCATAAGTTGTCAAAACATTAAATACTACTGTGTGTCAACTCTCAAATAATGTCAAATATAAAGTCCAAATTAAGAATCTAAGCACTCTGCAGAAAGAGATGCAAGGAAGTCTCTCTCGTCCAGCCTTCTGTTCCCACCGCCAAGGCCAACGAGGTGCCCCTGGGGAGCCCGTCCATAGGACAGGGTGGAAACAGCCCCTTCTTGCTGTGGGATCCAGAGGCAGACCAGGGCTGGCAGTCATAAAAATGACACCGTTGGCTCTGCAGGTTCGCTTAGCTTGGTGAAGTCTGAGCAGTTATTCATTCACTCGGGTTACCTCCTTGTTGGTGACTCCTGGGGGCAAAGTCCCATGTTTATAATCTTCCAGCAACTGCACCGCTTCTTTAAGACGACTCTGCAAAAAGACAATAAGCCACAGTACTGTTAGCAAATGCTCTCCACCTCAAGAGCCCTCCGTTAGGGTTGGTTCAACTGTGGATTTCCTACACGGGCAGGAAACTGGGCTGGGTCACCTTTGACACCCCTTCCAGCACGACAACCCTGTGACTCTCCATAGGGCTGTGGTTCCTACTGTTTGTGCACGGGGGGGGGGGGGCAGAAGGCTCTCTGAAAGGAAGTGGTCGACCAGGAAGGAGCAAGTGGCTGGGGAGGGGGTGCAGCCCATGACCCTGGTGGAAGCCACACCTTTTAGTGACCTTTCTCTCTCTCTCTCTCTCTCAAAGAAGCTCACTTTGGTGTTCAGAAATCAGATATTTGCCAGTAAGTCTAAAAAATATATTTCCATAAATCATAAAAGACATCTCATGGCACACAGGCTTAACCTGGCAGGTCAGGTCTCAAGGGAGAGGAAAATGCAACCGACATGAAATATTCCCCACCTTCTTCACCATCCTCAATGCCTAAAGGAGTCCCTCACAAATTAGTTAGACAGAAGCAACAAAATGCTCAATTCCAACTTCAGCTCAGCCTCCTCCCAAAAGACAGTCTATACTCCTTTACTCAACTGTGACGAACAAATGGAGGGGATAGGATTGCAGCTTGAGAATGATTGGGGGAGGGAAGGCAGGGAAAACTTATCAAATCTGCATATGACAAAAAACTGGGTGGAATAGCGAATACCGTGAAAGACAGGAACAAAATTCAAAAAGATCTTGTTAGGCTTGAATAGTGGGCTGAAAATAAACAGAATGAAATTTAACAGGGATAAGAGCAAAAGTTCTACACCGAAGGAGCAAAAACCAATTGCACAGTTACAAGATGGGGGATACTTGGCTCAGCAATACTATGAGTGAGAAGGATCTTGGAATTGTCGTAGATCACAAAGTGAATATGAGCCAACAGTGTGATGTGGCTACAAAAAAGGCAAATGCTCTTTTAGGTTGCATTAACAAAAGTATAGATTCCTAATCCCATGAGGTGCCAGTCCCCCTCTATTCGGAACTGGTTAGGCCTCATCTAGAGTACTGTGTCCAGTTCTGGACATCCCACACTTTAAGGAGGATGCCAACAAACTGGAGTAAGTTCAGAGGAGGGCAACAAGGATGATCAGGGGACTGTAAACCAAGCCCTAGGAGGAAAGACTGAAAGAACTGGGCATGTTTAGCCTTTTGAAAAGAAGACTGAGGGGTGATAGGATAGCAGTTTTCAAATATTTGAAAGGCTGTCATACAGAGGAGGGGCAGGATCTGTTCTCGATCATCCCAGAGTGCAAGACATGCAACAATGGGCTCAAGTTACAGGAAGCCAGCTTTCAGTTGAATATCAGGAAAAACTTCCTAACTGTTAGAGCAGTACGACAGTGGAATCAGTTACCTCGGGAGTTGGTGAGTGCGCCAACACTGGAGACATTCAAGGGAAAATTAGATAACCTTCTGTCAGATGTACTTTGATTTGGATTCCTGCCTTGAGCACAAGGTTGGACTCGATGGCTCATTATTCTATGATTCTATGAAGTAAGGCTTAATTCATCTTCTTCAAAATAGCAACATCGAGCATTCTGCTGTAACTCACAGCAGGAGAATTAAAACAGGGCTGATATTCTTCCCGACAAAGAGTATCAACATTTGTTCTTTTCCATTTTTCAAATAAATGTCATAAAATCTACAAATGGGGGTGATTTTTCTTCAATGTTTTATCCACGTTTTCAGGCAATCCTACGCCAGAAGCAGGCCAGCTGCTTCTAAACGCTGGACAAAACCCTCAAAGTTGTGCTCAAAACGAGGGGTTTTGGTGCCACCCAACATGTTCCTTAGGTAGCTCCAATTAACGGCAGGAGATTTCTTTCTTCCCATTTCATGACATCAAAGAGAACCGCTCTGTTTTCTTGGGAAACTGCAGCCAAGGAAAAGCAGCACATTCAAAAGCTGTCTCCTCGCCACACAGCCCAAGTCCACCGAGGCCCCCTCCCTGCTCACCCTGCACACACGGAGACCCCTGATTCTGCCCTAAGGGTGGCTGTGAGTGCTGCCCGTCAAGAAATAGCAAGGCATCGAGTTAATAGCCAAGACAGAAAAGAGTTCCACCTAAACCATTCCATTGAGTAGAAATGCTGCTTGTCCCCCAAAAGGATACCTGCCAAGCATCGGGCACCACAACCTCCAAACAAGCAGGTACAAATAACTGGCCATTCATTCCTTTTCCCAGTAATTCGGGCACAGCTGGGCATCTAAAGGATATTGGCTGTCAACTGCATCAAGGTGCCTAGAAACACGTCCATCTCCACCTCTAGATCGGCCCCCTTTCCATATATTCTTCCCCTCCGCCCCTCCTGGCATGGCCTCCCCTTCCCTGTGGGATCTGCGTACCTACACACACACACACTCAACACACACACACATATCTCTCTCCAGCTTGCTCACAGGGTGTTTCCCTCTGCCTTGTTATGGGGAACAAGATGGACCTCTTTGCAAGTAAGACCACCAGGTGACAGCTCAGACCCAGGTCTCAAGGGATCTGGGTTCAAAAGAGCCACTTGGCCACAAAGTTCTCTGGGTGACCCTGGGCCAGTCACACCCTCTCAGCCAAACCTATCTTACAAGGCTGTGGAGTAGAAATGCAAAGAAAGAAAGAAAGAATGTAGAAATAAAAGTCTAGCATTTATTAACCTGCAAACCGTGTACAATGCTCAGAAAATGTCCATATCTTGCTCTATGACTGTATTCCACCTCAAGGGTAGGTTCGGGAAGTGCTGGTTTGGCCAGTTCACTTTGAGACACACACCAAATGAAACGCTCCTCCACCGACCGTCACAAGAGTTGCCTCCCGCCTGGGAGGCTGCCTGCCTCAGGGAGCAGGGGCAGGTTCAGGGCCCAGGGGTGGGAAGCTGTGCCAAGAGGATGGAAAGGATGCTGTTGTTGAGCTCCCGTCCTGCTCGTGGGCTCTCCGTGCCATTTAAAGCTTCCTGCCCATTACAAACCCCTGCTTAATTGCGATTATTTGAATTTAGGCAATTGGCTTTCAGGAAGAGAGTTGGCAGGAAAACATGGATTTTACTTCTTGGGAAAGTAATACAAGAAAGGGACTAAGCTAACATTATGCTGGCACCTTCCCTCACCATCCTGAAGGCGGGACCATTTTCCTCCCACGCAAATCAAATGCACCAGAGAAGGGCGAAAGAAGTAAGCAAAAAGGCACAAAACGGTTCACAAGAGAATTGGGTAAGAGAAGGGGACTGGGTGACCCGAGATCTAGAAAGGGAAATCGCAGAGCCCTGCCGTGCGAAAGTTTCTGTCCTGCTGGCGCTTTTCATCACTGGGGTGTGCCAAGGGAATGGATGGTAACCAAGGAGCCAGGGAAAATGGCCCAATTTCACCTTGAAAGCAAACGAAGCATGAATGGCCTACTTAATATTCCGGGAGCTTCTTGAGCTTGCTATTTTGGGATGTTTTTTGACACGGGAATTCCCAACAATAATGTTCTCCTTTGCAGCTGATCTCTGCAGTGCACCCCTGCTCCTTTGAAGGAAAACACCAAAGAAGAGGGAAACGAATGAATGGCCCTGTGTCTCTCCCATTTCCCTCCCTTTCTCATTAATTGAAGGAAAGTCTCTATAGTTACTATAACAACCCTGGCCCAGGCCCATCTCGCTTAACAGGGCAAATGCTGCCAACGAGCAAAAATTTAGCCACCTTTGCTTTAAACGTTTGTGGGCACCTTAAACTCCTCTTTCGTTCACAGCTGTTAAAAACAACGCTCTCTCTCAGGGACAATCATAAAGCAAAAAAAAAAAAAAAGGATAATAAAAACAAGAGCAAGTTTTGATACAGGGCAAACTTGAAAACAAATGCAGGATGCCCCACTCTGAAAGGGCTGCCCAGTGTCCTCTCCCTTGGGACCTCCTAGGCAGGGACTTGAGCCCTTACATTCAAGCTCCCCTTCTCTAACAGGTGACCCCTGGACCGTTTCAGCGGCATCAGCGCTCTCCAGCAGCTTCCCACCTTCCAACTTCAAAAAGTTTATTGTGGGACAAACACTTCCGGGAAGCAGGCAGGAGGCACAACCCTGGGGAATGCAAAGGGGGACCCGTTCAAGGCACAGCACATGCCGGCGAAGCACCAAACGTATCCAACATCTTAACTGCCCAGGTCAACAGAGCAGAATGATTGCCCAGGTGGCGTAAGAGGGAGGGCAAAGAGAAGCAGCCCTCAGAAGACAACCCAAGACTCCCTGCTGCGTTTTGCCAACCATCTCTGACACCCTTCTCTCTGCTAGCCCAACACAGTTTCATTACAAGCAACCCAAGGCCTAGTTTAAGTCCTCTAATCTCACACTTGCCCACATCCAGGCAGGCACCGCCTCTACCCACAACGGGGTATCTGATCAGATCAGACCAGTCGAAGTTTTGCAGCAGCACCATCACAGCAAGAAAAAAATTGTTGCTTTGCTGGGAACAATGCATTTGGAGCCACGAAAGATCTTAGCCATGGCAACCGAAAGGGCAGCAGATGCTTCGAGCATTTGTATAGTTAAGAGAATTCGCTTTCTTTGCCATTCTACAAAGAATTATCCAGGCTAATAAATGGACGTGGTCTGCTAGAGATGAAATAGTTGCTACCTCTAGGTATGCATCACCCTGGCTTTTGGACTTGCAGGCCAAATTGACACCCAGATGGAAGTAACACAGCGCAGACAGACAGTACGCATGTACAGATCTATGGCAGAGTTACACACACAGAACCTAATCTCACCTTTGCAAAGTGCACCTGTCCTTCACAGGGGTCAGAGAAGGAAAATCCACATACTGTACTACCAGGACTATTCCATTTACTTCAGGTAGTAAGCTACAACCAGAGGAGGCCCACTTGAATCAATGGAACTTACGGAGGAATTGACTCACCAAATCAATGGGCCTACTCTACTGCAGCTTTACTACACTAAGCAACAGAATTTCAGCCTATATGTCCCTACCTGTGCTATGACAGCAAGCTGACAAAGCTGGACTGCTTGTTTAGACTAAATCTCTGATGGTAATGATTACATCTGTCAAGATACCAAGATACCAGCTGAGTTTAAAACAATAAGCTTTTCAAGCAGAATAAAGATGCTGTGATTAACAGCAAATACTGTACAGCTTTGTTCAGAATTCTTGCTATATGAGCACCTTTTTGTCAACAATTACATGATATGGGCAGATAGGAGCTAGGATTGCAAGTAGATAACCCACAGTTTGTTGAGAGAAGACAATGACACAAACACAGCTCATTTAAATCACAGTGGGTAGGAGAAAGCAACACAGATGACAATTAAAGAAATTTATGTTGGCTGGTTTAATTTTTTTGGGTAAGAGAATTTCATTTTAGAGTGTTTGATGTGTGTCAATGTTATAACTGCTCAAGGCTCTAAATTATATGCTTTACCTTTAGAATATGGCTCAAATATCTTCTTCTGGCTGTATTTTTTATAATTACAATTTTTTGCATTTTTGGAGTGATAGTTTTCCTCTATATAAAGAGCAATGTCAAAAATGTCAGCGGCAGCCCAACCACATCTGGAAGGATGCCCTTTGCCCACCTCTCTCCCACACGGAGACAGGTAGCTGCTGCCCCTAGAAGGTGGCCAGGATAGTCGCGAAGAACAGTAACAAGAGGGGGGGAAAGGAGGGGGAGGGACGTGGGAAGTGTTCTCTAAGGAAGGAATTGTGACACAAGTCCAGCATGGGTTTTGGAAGGCCTGAGGTGGCCGAGTTTGGGGGGAACAAAGGTGGGGCTGTACTGGGTGGCACAGGCTCTCCGCTCAGCTGGCCTCAAGGACACAGGCAGAAGAAGACGGCGGCTGCCTCTACTACACACAAATGTAGTAAAACAGTCAGCCGTCCAGGCTCTCTGGCTATCTTCTAGAGCCTCCTGGCACAGTGGTTAAACTGCAGTCCTGCAGCCAAAACTCTGCTCACGGCCCAGGTTCAATCCCAGGTAGGTGGCTCAAGGTTCACTCGGCTTTCCATCTTCACGAGGTTGGAAAACCGAGCACCCAGTAGCCTGTATAATTAAATTGTAAATGGCCCAGTGAGTGCTTTAAGTGCTATGGAGCAGTATATACGTATATAAGCAGCACACTTTGCTTTCCTTTGCTAACAGATGCATTTTGTCGGGCTCATTCACAGACAAAAGTCTGTTACACATTTGAGGGCAGGGCAGTCTTGTGGGTCAATATCTCTGCTTGGCACAAAGAACTGGAAAGAAAGTGATGGGGCTGATCAGGAACACAGAAAGCATTTTGGCCCAGGCACACTTCAGGGAACTGTTGTTAAGCCACCGAACAAGGACAGGGAGAGAGAAAGAACCTCAGGGCCCTTCTGAGATTTCTGAAAACATCCTCCAAGAAAACAGCAAGTTTAGCAGGCCGAGGTAAGGGGCTAGATTTGCCAAAATTGAAGCAAAATCCATCAGTGAAGGAGGATGCTTAGCAGAGACCATCATGGGACAGAAGCTTTATTTCAGCGAGTCTAGAGAATCTGAAAACCCTGCACCCACATTACCTCTGTGACAAAGAGAGTGCGGGGGTCAATGATGTCCAGGAAGTGTCTGAATCGCCCATAAAACGAAGTCTGTGGAGAGAGAAAAGGCACATCAGACATCGTAGCAGGTTTTGCTGGACTGCACTGAGGCGGGCATCTGTCCACCAACGGCAGCCAAGAGTGCACAGGGGTGGCTGGAGGAGCCTTCCCTCCACATCACCAGAAACCGACCATTTTTGGTCAGTTGGGAGGGAACTGGGAGGGAAACGGCCCTGCCTACGGAACGCAGTGGTGGCAGACCACACGTGGCACCGTTCGAAGGGGCCTCCGTTGGGCAACCCCAGTATCCACGGGCAGGGCTTTGTGCTGCAGCTCCTTGGCATTAAGCTGGAACACTCTGGGCCCGGCGGAGAGCAGGAGGCCAGCCACTCCACGCCAACCGGGCTGGTGGCGCATCCGTCTGAACGACCGACCTCTACAAAAGGAGCCGGGAGAGATCTTTTCCCAAAACTGGATTTTCACACGGCCTATACCAGAGAGGACCATCAGCCCTTTTAAGAACTTTGCTGATCAATCGCACCTCTTTTAAACGGCAGAGGTCAATACAACGGACAAAACCAAGACCTCCATTTTGAGATACTGAAAGAAGGGTGGCGTAGTTTGCCGTTCAATAAGGCAACATGAACACTCAGCACCTGAAGGCAAGGACGCCTCTAATTGTTATTTTTCTATATTAATGCACAAGAACCAGAATGTCCTCAGAATGTCAACAAAGTTAACCTGAACTCACCCTCCTTGTTGATTAAAATAGGCTCCTATCAATTCACCGATAAAGGTGAGCTGACAACTCATTGATTAAAGGAATTCAGGCTGGAAAAAACCCAAACGCAATCAATCAAATATAGAGGATGACCCCTCTCCTTTTGTAGCTAAACTCCAGCCCCCTCACACCCCCAAAAAGGTGCACCCTGAGAAACCTCTGGGGTGAGTGACCAGGCTGGGAGGAGGCCAGCAACACAAGGATGGAAAACAGGGAACGGAACACCATCGCAAACATTCCTGTGGCACCTTCTGCAGTTGTACATTTACTCTAGCTTGAGTCTGAAGGATCAGCAGTAATAACTACCTTTACTCTGTATTTCTCAGTTGATGATCATAGCCTGCTAGCATTCTGTGCTTCGTGTGGCTTATGATTCCCTGGCCTTTATTCATTCGCTTTAGCATACCTTAGCATTTCAATCCAGGAAATTCTTAGTATCCTGCAGTAACGCAGAAGAAGAGCTGAATAAAGCCCCCTCCTGAATTCTCTTATGCATAAGAAACAATGAAAAGGGATCAATTTGATGGCCCCTAACTAATATTATTATTAAAGGACGTGGTGGCGCTGTGGGTTAAACCGCAGAAGCCTCTGTGCTGCAGGGTCAGAAGACCAGCAGTCGTGAGATCGAATCCACGCGACGGAGTGAGCTCCCGTCGCTTGTCCCAGCTCCTGCCAACCTAGCCGTTCGAAAGCATGTAAAAATGCGAGTAGATAAATAGGTACCACCACGGTGGGAAGGTCACGGCGTTCCGTGTCTAGTCGCTGGCTCTACGGCTTGGAGACGGGGATGAGCACCGCCCCCTAGAGTCGGACACGACTGGACTAAATGTCAAGGGGAACCTTTACCTTTACCTAACTAATATGATTATTGTGCCTTCTGCTCCAAGTGCCAAACTAGCTCCTGCCATCTCATGATCTGGTCTGCCCCCAATGGAAAGCGGTCGGTCGCCTTCCCCAGGATGGGGCCTCCTCGCAAGGCACCCTCACCTTCTGGGCCTTTTTATCCGGGGGCTCGTGGGGGCCGAGACAGTGCTCAGCTCCCAGAGGGAAGCGGCCTGAGGAGACGTGGTGGCTGTTCCTTCCTGACCAGTGCTGAATAGAGGGGGACGAGCACCGCACGGGATTTGGAGGCTCTACTTCTGTTAATGCAGCCTAAAATAGCATTCGCCTTTTTTGAAGCCACATCACACTCTTGGCTCATATTCAGCTTGCGATCAGTTTGAGAGATTTCCTCTCCCAAATCTTCCCTGCTCCCCCATCATCTCCCAAATCATCCTCCTCAGAATTTGCTGAGGCGCTTCTTGAAGGCCCAGAAAGGGGTGCCACCAAGTGTCCTGCAGGAAGGCAGATGGCTAAGCTGCTGTATTCCTCCCCGCTCCCCGGGCAACGGCCCCAGGCCATGGGGCCGGAGGGGGGGGGTTCAACTCCATGAAACCACACGGCATATTTCAAGCAGGAGGCTCCATGGACAGCATCCACTATCGCTTCTCTGCCACAACACAGAATCCTTTCAGAAGGTGGGCAACGGTAGCCCTCCAGGTGGCACTGGGTCGCCACACCCATCACCCCTCCCTACCGTTGATGTGGGCAAAGGCTAATGGGCATTGCACTCCACCAACGTCTGGAGGGCCTCAGTGCCCCCCAACGGAGAAACAAACACTAGAATGCTGGTGGGCTGCATTCTAGTTTCAGGATGAAACCAGGCACGTATGCCATCATGTTGCCAGCGGTGGCTCTGGGACTCAGGAAGCTGCCTGACGTCCAGGCCAGCCCCGGGGGCCATCCAGTTCAGCAGGGTCAACACGGACTAGCTGGCCACGGCTGCCCCAGACTTCAGGCAAGGTGCCCGGGGTGGAAGCTGGGAGGCAACGGAGGCTATGCCGCTGAGGTCAGGCCCTTCTGAGCTGCTGTTCTAGAGCCGGATGGGGCCCAGACGCCTTCTCTGGCTCACCTGCACAAAGGTAGCTCCAGAATTTGCCCCAGCATGACAGAAACACGACAGAGAGGCCATTCTGGAAAATTAAAAGTTAAAAAGCTAATTGCAGGCCAGACCCCTGGATCAACTGCCCAAGGTGGTTCTCGCTCCCTAACAGACCTTCTAGAACCTACTAATGGGTTTGCGGTTTTTTAAACAAGCTCCTTAGTCCAAAGAAGGAGCCACAATTCAAAAGACAACCACGGTTTTCCGCCAGCAGTTTTTCCCCTTTCCCTTCCCCTTCCCTTCGCTTCCCTAAATGTTGGTCATTCAACTCTTCTGAGTGGCTATAAAGGAGTTTTTGACAGGAAATCTCTTCAACAGAAAGGTGCTTCGTGATCCTGGGGAGGGACAGGCATTCACCTGCAACTAAATTCTTCACAGACTGAGTGGGATTTAAAGTTATTTTTTAAATAGCAAATCCTCAGTTCCAAAAGAGCTCCCATTCTGTGCTGCAAACGGAGTCTCTGGAGTTCACTGGGGATCCTGACCCTTGGGTTTGGGTCCTCCATCGATTCCGCCGGCCGCCGTGAACGGGGTTTTCCCAAACAGAGCCTCAAGCACAAACCTCAAGGAGGAAAGAAGAAGAGGCCACATCATCTTGGTCTCGGGAGAAAGCAGGGCTGAAGACAACCACAAAGGCTGCAGAGCCCAGCCTGCTCAGCTACCAGCCCTGGTTGATGCGCACCTCTCTGCCCGGCGAACGTGACGGTGGGAGGAAAGGTGCCTTCTTGCACGGGGGACCCTGGCCCAGAGGCTGAGCCAGAGAGAGCAGGAAGAGGGGCCCGCAGTCCATTTCTGAGTGGGAGGAAAGCGCCCTCTTCCCTTCCCTCAGGAGCACGAGCAGTGCTTTGATGGTCCAAACACGGGACCCCAGAGAGCAGCATCTTTTTCAAGAGCCCTAGCAACCACCCGGGGTCAAATGAGATCCAACTAAAGCACACGCCACCATGGCCAGATCAGAAATCTGCCCAAGCAGCTGGCACACCAGGGGTGAATTGTTGCCCTGAGAGCCGGGCCCCTCCCAGCGCTTCCATCATCCTAAGATTCCTGCGAGAGGAAGTCAAGCTTCAGGTGTGAAGACGTTAGGGCTGCTAATTGACCCTCCGGGATTCAAAGTCAGTGATGGGTCCCTCCGTAACTCAGGACCTCTGGCCGACAGAGCAACTGGGCACCCGAGAGCGCAATCCAAGCATTTAGAGGCACACGTAGCAACTGAACTTTGAACACAGTTTGCTAGGAAAGCCTCTCATGGAGGGGGAAGCGGCAGAAGACCCGTCTGCCGAGCACAATACTAAGGAGCGACACAGCCACCTCGGGGCAAGGACATCTCTTCCTGAAAGAGGCGGAGGCCGGCAGGTGCTAACAACCAAAGCACAGGAACGCATTTCTGTACCACCACATGGTGTTGCATGCCATCTAGGGTGGCTATAATGGTTGTATTTTTTTCCTCAAGGCCCTTAAGAGGTGGAGGAATTGTTCAGGGACAGAAAGCACTCGCCGCCAAGCAAACTGGGCATACCCACCGGCAGGGCTGCCTGAAACCCTGCCTGCCTGCCTGCCTGCTTACCTGCCCTGGAAAAGCTGGCCCTGCACCGAAGTGAGAGGTGCAACCAGCAGGCCACGATCCTTGGCAAGGCGGCGCGATTCTACCCGTGGCTCCACAGCACGTGATCTGCGAGCCACTCTTCGACCTTGCCGTGAGGCTTGTCCTCCCGCCTCCTGCCAGGAGCGGCAAGTGGATCGTGAGCTGCGGAGCCACGGGTAGAATCACGTCGCCCGCATGCACAGCAGATTGGGGAGTGGACCGTCCGGCCCCATGGGGCTGGACCCTCGTTAACGCCACCTGTGCAGGGATATTCGTATACGAATGCCCCCCTCTCTATTCCCAAGACCACTGCTCAGAAAGGACCGCCAGCAGGCCTGCTTCCGCCAAACCAACCCAGAGGGTAAAGGCAGGCAGCCTCAGGGGGGTCCTGGTGCAGAACCTGCTCCTGCCCTCCTCGGACTTCTCCTCCACAGCAAAGGCAAGACGACCAAGAGGACTGCAACCCTAAGCACCTTGCAAGATGGAAATGCAAAGGGATTTTGTGGAGGGAAAAAAGGAAGCACAAACAGGAAGACACACACGCACACCCCTTTTACAGGAAAACTCCTCATCCTCATCATCATCATCCTCCCCCTAGCCCCAACCCAAGCCAGTCCAGGCAAGGCAGCCCCGGCCTGTCCTTCCAGCCACAGCAGCCGGGCAGGTGCCAGCCGCGTGGGTTCAGCTCAGGGAAAACCTCTTCTACACACGGAAGAGCTTCTAGACTACCAAGGGACAAAGAGCAGAGGAAGGAAGGAGGGAAGGAGCTCATGATGAATGGAAGGAAGGAAGGAAGGAAGGAAGGAAGGAAGGAAGGAAGGAAGGAAGGAAGGAAGGAAGGAAGGAAGGAAGGAAGGAAGGAAGGAAGGAGCTCATGATGAATGGAAGGAAGGAAGGAAGGAAGGAAGGAAGGAAGGAAGGAAGGAAGGAAGGAAGGAAGGAAGGAAGGAAGGAAGGAGCTCATGATGAATGGAAGGAAGGAAGGAAGGAAGGAAGGAAGGAAGGAAGGAAGGAAGGAAGGAAGGAAGGAAGGAAGGAAGGAAGGAAGGAAGGAAGGAAGGAAGGAAGGAGCTCATGATGAATGGAAGGAAGGAAGGAATTCATGATGAATGGAAGGAAGGAAGGAAGGAAGGAAGGAAGGAAGGAAGGAAGGAAGGAAGGAAGGAAGGAAGGAAGGAAGGAAGGAAGGAAGGAAGGAAGGAGCTCATGATGAATGGAAGGAAGCAAGCAAGCAGGGCAGGCAGGCCGGCCAGATGCCCCACCATTGATCTCTGCTCCCTTTGAAGACCACCCATCCCAAGCCAAGTAGTGGCACCGCATCCTGTGGGAGGGATAGAGATGGGAAGGTCTGAAAAAAAAACCTCAGAAAAATTGGGGAAAATACATTCCCCCGCCCTTTTTTTTTACTCCAAAGCCATTTGTTTTTCCCCGGATATGTCAAAAAAAAGTGTGTAATATGATCTTTTACAATGATAAATAATATATCTATGACATGGTATTCAGACTACGCATACGGCGTGAAGATCTTAATGAAAGACTTCTGAGACTTTATGTATTTAAGCTCTCTCTAGAGATGTAAAATTTCCGAAAATTTTCATTTTTCCCGGAAAAAGAACCTGCATCCCGTGGCAGGGAGTCCCATAGAACGGTAACACCCTTCCCGCGGCGGGACTCGAACCTGCGGCCCAGAGCGCGGGAAGCTCCGCCCCTCCTCTCTGTCCGCGCCCCCGCCCGCCGCCAATCACAGGCTGCCTTTCGGAGCCAGAAAAGGGCGGGAATCCGAGAGGGAGAGTGGCACTGCGCGGACCCAATCACAGGGCCGCCTGGGGAGCTGGGGGCGGGGCTGGCCTAAGCGGCGGCGGCGGCGTTGCTACCCTCCGGCGCTGGCGCCCCCTCGCGGAGCGACCCCGGCTCTGGGGGCCAGACCCCCGGGACCCCCTCCCGCCGGGCCCTCGGTTCGCGACGCGGGGCGGCGCGCCCACCTGCTCGAAGCGGGGCTTCCCCAGCTGGAAGGGCGGGAACTCGGCGCTCTCCGCCATCCCCGCACGGCGCGACTTTAAACAGGCGAGTCTCCTCCGCCGCTTGGCCCCGCCCCCTTCGCCGCGCCGGGCTCGCCTCCCATTGGCTGAGGCGCACCGCAGCTGCCGCAAGGGGCCGGCGGGACGTGTAGTCTCCGGCGGCAGGGCGAGAGGCCTGACGGGAAGGGCAGTTTCGCGGCCGGGCTCTGCTGCCTCGCGCGGAGGGGGGTACCCGAGGGAATCCTGGGAAATGTAGTTTGGGGCGCGCGAGAGGAGGAGCCTAGCGGAGAGCCCGGGCGCCCCGGGGAGGGGGCAGCCGCGCAGCCCCTGTTGCGCGGGATCCTGAGCCGCTGCGCTGCGCTCCCTTCTCCGGTTCCTGGCAGCGAGCGAAGTTCCTTCGGACAACCGTGACCCGAAGGCCGCCCCCACCCCGCCCCGCCCCGCCCCGGGGAGGAAGACCCGCGTCTCTGTGTGTGCGTGGTGGGGCGTGGCTTGCACGGGCGTGGCTCCACCTCCAGCCTCCGCCAAGGGCTTCCCGGGCGGGCTCCTCGCTGGGGGGGGGGGGGGGCGACGGGAGACCCGAGGCCGCCCACCGGACGGGACGGGCCGGGGAGGCTCCACGGCCGGGAGGGAGCCGCCTCTGGCCCTGCGGGACTGGGGGCCTGGGCGGGCGGAGCGACCTCGATGGGGGGGGGGGGGCGCAGCCGGGGCTCCCCTCGGCGCTCCCGCTGCCTCCCGGGCTGCTTGCCTCGAAGGGGTCCGGGGGCTTCCCTCTCCCGCCGCCTTGTGCGACCAGACAGCCGGTCCCGAAAGAAGGGGGCGGGCGGAGAGGCCAGACGAGGCAAGGGGGGGGGAGGCGCTGCACCGGTGGGGGCCCGGGCGCCCCGCGGAAGAAGCCCCCCCTCTCGGAAAGGGGGCGGGCCTCCTGCCTTGGCTGCGCCGTCCTTGCCTTTCGCCGCCGGCGCGGGATCGCCCTCCTAACCCTCCTCGGGCGAAACGCCCTGAAAGCTTGAAGGGAGGCGAAACCGTGGCTGGGCCTTTGGGGGGGGGGGGGCTCCAGACCAAGACTCTGGGGGGGGGTGGGGGGTGGGCAAGGGGGAAAGCGCTGCCGCCGCCGGGCACAGACCGGGGACTCTCCAGACCTCGACCCACGTGGCCTTTTACCATGGCTTCCTCGATTGAGAAAAGGAAAGGGTTAAGGAGCAGCAGGAGAGGGAGGGAGGGAGGGAGGGAAGAGCAACAACCCACGGCCGACGAGAGCGCAGGCCGGGCCCAGGAATCTGAGCGGGGGGCGGGGGGCAGAGCGGGAGGGGGGGCCGGCTGACCCCTCGCCGCTGCCCTTGACCAGCCGTCCCCCTGGGTGGCCGAGAAGAGGGCAGCATGGAGAGCCTCTCCTTTTGGTCTCTATTCCCCCCCCCCCCATTAACTGCCCAGCGGTCAGAAGCCGTTCTGCCAAGAGACCCCCCCCCCCCTCCAAGGAGGAAGGGGGTCCGGGCCAGGTCAGGCGGGTGCAAGCATGGCATTTCCAAGCAGGTGTCCCTCGGGCTACCGAAAAACCCCGGGGGTGGGGTGTCACAAAGGGGTCCCGAGGGCGAGGCCGCCTACCCCTTCCCTCAAGTTTAAAACATTTAGAGGCCGCTTTGGAAACCGAGGGCCAAAGGGAAGCTGAACCATCGGAGCAGGTGGTGGAGGGTAGGGAGTGGCCCCACCCCAGAGGGAAGGAGCCCCTTGTCCTGTTGAGGGGGGGGGGTTCCTCTCCTGCTGGCTGTGAGACCAGGGATGCTGGAACATGCCCTCCCCTGCCTTTGGGGGAGCCCTGAAATGCCCTCTTTTTGTCTGGTAAATGGCACCCAGCCCCATCCCAGCTGGGGGGGGGGGGGGAGACCACCTCCCTTCTCTTTTCACAGGTGCCTAGGGATTGCGGTTTGTGGGGAGCCTTCACCCCATCTCTCTCCTCCCCCTCCACCAAGACTCCTGGCTTAGCACCAATAAGGGTCGCATCCCACACGATTCCTTCTCCTGAAGACTTGCTTTGACCGCTACAAGGGCCATTCCTTGCCTGCCCCCCCCCCCACACACACACGAGGAAATGAAAGGGGTGCACGCATGTGTGTGACACCGAGAGAAGACATTCCATTGCTCTTTGGACTCCGGCAGACTGAAATCCCAAAGAAACCAACCAAAAATTTCTAAGCAACAAATTCAACCATTTTTTATTTTTTTTCTCTTTAAAGTGCTTAAAACAACTTTTTTTTTCCTTAAACAAACAGGAGGAGAAGGAACTTAACTCGAGAACTGGACAACCGCTGCCCTGGCGAGGGTGGCTGGAGCTTAGAACCTGGATGTTTGCAGGGCAGCCGTTGGGCTCAGCCCCAAAAGAGAAGGGGGTCGGGGTGGGGGTGGCAGAGCACCAAGATTTGCATGGCCGTGCCAGGAGGTGGGAGCATCCAATGCAGCACTCGCAGCCATGCTGTGGTGCAGATCCTCTGGAGGATTGTCCCGCACAGGCAAAGCATCCTAGAGAAGCTGAATCGTCATCCCATGGAAGCCGACCACCCCACCCCACCCCAGGGCTGAGGTAAGGCACAGGCCAGACCCCAGCTGCCAAGTCCCCGTGGCCAAGAGGAGAGGCAGCAAGGGTATGCGTCTGCACAACCTCTCCTTGAGGTCTCAAGCAAGGAGAGGGCACCCCCCTATGGGGCAGAGAACGCCAGGGGGAGGGGAGGGGGGCAGCGTGGTTTCCTGTGAGAGGCAGAGTGGTTGGGGAAGTGGGCGTGGGGTGGAGTGGATGCTAGTCGGTGGCCTCCGCCTCTCCTCCGAGAGGGATCTGCAGCAGGGTGGGAGAATGCTCCATGATGCGCACGAGGAGGCGGTCGATGTAGCTCTCCAGCTCCAGGATGCGGTCCTGCCTCTTGCCCAGCTCCGCCTCCCGCTTCAGCAGCAGCTGGATGAGCTCATCGTGGGTCAGGTGGTAGTACTTGGCCGAAGGGTCCAGCGCAGAAGGGTCCTGCGGCAGGGGGGGGGGGGTCAGAGAGGACAGAGAAAAACGGAGTGAGGCAGGGAGTGGAGGGAAACGGCCACAGCTCCTGAGTCTCCCACAGGGGAAAGGCCAACGGCTGGACTCCCAAGACCAGCCCATCCGAGTCAGTCCATCGTGTGAGGAAGGGGGAAGCCAGCATGAGGCACAGCAGTAAGCCTGGGGCCACTGAAAGAGACCTGCTTTATTCGCCACTGCCTGGGAGACACTGTTGATTTCTCCCCAAAGCTGGGGAAGTTTCTTTTCTTTTCTAAAGCAAATTGTTCCAGTTACTTATTATGGTGTTTGAAAAGCACCTCATGGCATTGCAGTCTATCCAGCTAATTACTTTTCTGCTGTTGTTTTTTTAAAGCACCACCTCTGTGACTGATAAGAGAACGGCAGAAAATAGACAGGTTACTTACCTGTAACCATGGTTCTTCAAGTGGACCTCTGTGAATTCACACAATAGGGTCTTGACAGCGCCTGCGCTGGTTCTCTCGGAATCTTCTAGAGCTTTTGAATAAAAGTTACAAAGTTTGAGTTGCCCCTATCGCGCATGCTCCACCCACCTCAGCCTCAGTTCCATTAATCCGCCACAATAGCCTGAACTTGAATCCAGACATAATAAGCCTAGATATAAACAGTGACGGACAGTGGGGAGGCTGGGCGGGATGTGTGAATTCACAGAGGTCCACTTGAAGAACCATGGTTACAGGTAAGTAACCTGTCTTTCTTCATCGTGGCCTCTGTGAATGCACACAATAGGGTGACTAGCAAGCTCACTTACCGGAAGGAGGGCCGTCACTGAAGAATGGATGTCAGTACTGCTCTCCCGAAGCTCGTCTCTTTCTTAGCCCTAAGGTCCAGTCTGTAATGTGTTACAAATGTTGACACATTGGACCACGTAGCTGCTCTACAGATGTCTGGCACATCGACACCGCGCAGCAGGGCCGTAGATGTTGCAACAGCTCTGGTGGAGTGTGCTTTGAGACCTTCAGGAGGAGCTTTGCCTTGTAGCTCATAGGCAAGTGATATAGTCGAGACAAGCCATCTGGAGAGGGTAGAGGAAGAAGTAGGAGAGCCCTTGTGTTGTCCATGAAAGCATAAGAACAGTCTTGTAGCCACACGAAAATCTTTAGTTCGTGATACATAATATGCCAAGGCTCTTTTCACATCCAACGAGTGGAGCATGCGTTCGACGTCCGATGTAGGATCCGGAAACAGGGTAGGTAATATCAGGGGTTGATTAAGGTGGAAATCAGAGATAACTTTGGGTAGGAAGGTTATGTCTGGGTAGAGGATGACCTTATCTTTGAAAAATTGGAGATAAGGATTATCAGATTGCAGGGCGGCCAATTCACTTGCTCTTCTTGCAGATGTAATGGCAACTAAGAACAAGGTCTTGAAAGACAGCAAACGAATGTCACAAGAGGCCATGGGTTCGAATGGGTGACGTGTAAGTGCCCGTAGGACAACTTGTAGAGACCACTGAGGTATCGGAGGTTTAGTAGGTGGTCGAATATTGGAGAGGCCTCTGAGAAAGGATTTGAGGGTAGGATGGGAGAAAAAACGTGCGGAGTCCGAAGCACGAGGCTGGAACGATACAATTGCAGAAATGTACACCTTAAGGGTGGATAGTGCCAAACCAGAGTCAAACAGGTAACGAAGGTATTGGAGTAAGGTGGATAGCGAACTAGGACAAGCTTGTAAGTGATTCAACTGGGTAAATTTGAGAAAGTTCCTCCATTTATACTTGTACAGAAGATTGGTGGACGGTTTTCTCGCTTTCTCTAAGATCTCCGTGATTGATGGGTTATCATCCAGGCTGTCAAGTGCAGAGACTCGAGGTCCGGATGCAGGACTTGGCCTGCGTCCTGTGTTAAAAGATGAGGGATGTTGGGTAGCTGCATCACATCCACTGCCATCATCTGGAGTGTTGAAAACCAAGGCTGACGAGGCCAGCACGGTGCAATGAAAATTGCACTGGACTTCAGTTGTCGAGCCCTGACCAGTGACCTCAGGATGAGTGGTATCGGTGGGAAAAGGTAGAGGAGATCTCGTCCCCAAGGGATCATGAAGGCATCCCCTAGGGAGTGTATGCCTCTTCCCGCACGGGAGGCGTATCTCATGCACTTCTTGTTGGTCTGGGACGCAAACATGTCTATGAGAGGAGTGCCCCATCGGCTGCATAGTAGATGGAAGACCTCCTCGTCCAGCTCCCATTCGTGGGTTTGAGCCACAATGCGGCTCAATCTGTCCGCAAGTTGGTTGTCTGTGGTGGAGACATGAATCGCAACTGGGAATATGTGATGTTGGTAGCACCATTCCCACAGGTGGACTGATAGAAAAAGTAGGGACATGGAGTGTGTTCCTCCCTGTTTGTTGATGTAGTACATGGTCGTGGTGTTGTCTGTTATCACTTGTACACCACGACCCTGTACCAGAGGAAGGAATGCTTTCAACGCTTTCATGACGGCAAGCATCTCTAGATGGTTGATATGCAGATGCTGGTCCTGACTGGACCACAGTGCATGAATCTGGTGGGATCCGCAGTGTGCTCCCCAGCCTGTGGGGCTCGCGTCCGTAGTCACCTGAACTGTCAATTGCAACGGGCGAAAAGGTCGGCCGATCAGGAGATTCGGTAAGAATGTCCACCATTGTAGTTGTTTTACCAGCTCCAATGTGACAAGTAGACGTTTTTGAGGAGCATCTAGCATGGGGTCGAAAAGGGCCAGAAACCACGCCTGGAGAGATCGCATTTTCAGGCGGGCGTGTGCCAGTGCCGATGTTGTAGAGGCCATGAGGCCCAGTAGATGTTGTGCATGCGTTGCTGACACGGTGCATCCTGGTCGAAATTTTCGAACAGCCCTTTTGATTTTCTGCACACGGTCTGGGGGTAGGAATATCCGTGCTTTGAGAGCATTTAGTCTCCCTCCGATGTAGTCGACCACCTGTGATGGTAGAAGGTGGGACTTCTTGCGGTTGACAGACAATCCCAGACTGTTCAGTGTGTGAAGAACGAAGTCGGTGTCTAGAAGGGCCCTTCGTCTGGATGGGGACACCACCAACCAGTCGTCGATGTAAGGATATATCTGTATGTCGTGGAGACGAAGGAAGGCTGCCACTGGGGCCATGCACTTCGTGAACGTCCTTGGAGCCGTTGAGAGTCCGAATGGAAGGGCACGGTATTGATATATGGCATTCTGGAACATGAACCTGAGGTATTTTCTGTGATGTGGGTGAATGGTCACATGAAAGTAAGCATCCTTGAGGTCTATTAGTACGAACCAGTCGTTTTTCCTTAGCAGGTGCAGGATGGATTCTAAAGTGACCATCCGAAAGCGTCGAGGATGCAGGTATGTGTTTAATTCTCTTAGGTCTAGAATGGGCCTTATGCCGCCGTCCTTTTTTGGCACAGCGAAGTAGCGGGAGTAGAATCCGTTTGCTAAGTCTCTCACAGGTACTTTTTGAATGGCATGTTTCTGTAGAAGGGTAAGAATCTCTTCTTCTAGAACAGGGTCGAAGGATGTAAGCTTGACTTGTCCTAGAGGAGGAAATTCTGTAAATTCCAGACGGTAGCCGAATTGAATAATGTTTAATACCCAGGCGTCTTTTGTGATTTTTGTCCAGTTGTGAAGATATGGTGCCAGTCGAGTGGTGTGGTTGTGATCTGGGAGTCGTAAGTCAAAGATACTGTTTAGGTTTCTTTGAGGGTGGTTTGTATGACTGACGGCGTTGTGAGGCAAACTGTGGTCGAAAAGTAGAGGCAGAGGATGGGGCCTGTGAAGATCTGGCCTGTCCCTGGTTTTTGAATGGTCGGTATGATTGGGAAGCTGATTGCTGGTATTGTTGTGGGAATGGCTTACGCCATTGATACTTATTTTTAGGTTGTTGATGTATGGTATATGACTTTGCCGTCTTCTTTATTTTATGTAGATTTTCAAGGTTGTCGTCAGTCTTCTCGTTAAACAATCCTTTGGCGTCAAAAGGTAAGTCCTCGATACGAGTTTTAACATCGTCTATGATGCCGGAAAATCGAAGCCATGCATGTCTTCTCAACGTAACAGCGGACATAAGAGTTCTTGCTGCAGCATCCGCTGAATGACGGGCAGCTAAGCGTTGGTGTTTTGAAACGGTCAAGGCCTCCGCATAGGTGTTCAGGAAATCCTGCCTGGTGTCATCTGGAGCTGCCTGCAGCGCAGGGAGTATTCTGGACCAAAGTTGTCGTTGGTAAGCCCCCATCGCCGTCTGATAATTGGCAACACGGAGCAAAAAAGTCACAAGGGAGTAAATTTTTCTTCCCAATACGTCCAGTTTACGACCCTCTCTATTAGTGGGCGTAACGTGTGATTTAGCAGATGAGCGAGAAGAACTGGACTCAACAATTAGAGAGTTAGGGACAGGATGTTTTATCAGAAAATTGGTATCTTCACCATGTATACGATAGAGATTCTCTGTCCTGCGGGATACAGGAGCAGAGGTGGATGGCTGATTCCAACATTGCTTGATAAGGTCCATAAGCGCTGAAATAAACCCTAAGCTAAGTGGAGGGGTTCTTTCCTGATTAATATCCCCAAAGATAAGATCCTCTGATGGTGGGGATGGTTCAACGGTTTGTATTTTTAAAGTGTTTGCCATCCTAGAGATCATCTGTACGTATGATGAAAAATCTTCTGAAGGAGAAGAAGGGTGAGGGTCTCCAGCATCCGACTCCACTGGGTCTCCTCCCACAGGTGTTCCTGCAGATGCCTCAGAAGGGGCTTCCTGTCCCTGGTACGAGTCGTCAGAAGGGATGGCCTCATCTTCATCTGTATCAGAAAGTAAGTGTGTATGTCTTTTGCGCTTTCTATTGTCCGGTTCAGAATTTTGAGGTATCGACGTCGAGTGGGATCTAACGTGTGCTCCTCGACGTCGAATGTGAAGTCTTAGCTATTTCCTTGCTCTTTCCTGAGCGTTTAGAGGTTGGAGCGGTGTCGATGTCGACATGTTTTCGATGTCGACGTCGAGGAGGAGATGAGGAGGAAGAAGAAGAGGATGTGACATACACATATTTAACTTTCCTCCGTCTCGTATAGTCGTCGTCGCTCGACGTCGAGCAGGAATCAGAATCGTCTCTTCGACGTCGGCGTCGTGGTCTCTTATGATCAATGTCGACAAAGTCTCGGTCATCGTATGTTGACTTATGTCGACGCCGAGCAGATCGAGGGAGAACGACCACCTCTCGTCGAGATTTTCGGCGTCGATCTGGCGAGACGTGTTTAGTCTTGGCAGCCTTCTTACGAGGTGGAGAAGGTGCTCTTGACGAAGAAGAGCCCGGCGTCGAAGGTGCCGGAGAAGCCCGCCCGGTCGAAACAGGGCTTAAAGGGGCAATAGCCTGGCTAGTAACAGCGTGGACTAGCTGGCTTGGGGTCGGAGACTGACCACTTCGTTCGAGGGAGGCAGGGGAAGCATACACTTGCCTAGGCGGAACAGAGGCAGCAGCTTCCGATAGGGATTCTCTATCCCTAGACGAATCCTCGAGAGTCGGAGATGGCAGCGACGTCGAGATCGGGGGTAGGTGTTTCCTCAGATCTTTAGATTTTGCCTTCTTATCCCTTTTAGCTTGTATAGCAGGATCTTTAGACGTTGACGTCGACGAAGATTTCGACGTGGTGGTGAGTTTCTTAGTCTTTTTGGGTTTTTCGACAGTTTTCGACGCTGGCGCCGGGGGCGGAGAGGCAATGCGAACCTCCGAACGAGGGGGAACCGATGTAGTGGAGGAGGTTTCCATGTCGGAAGGTCTGGAAGCCGACAATGTTTTATCCCACAGGAACAGCTTCAATCGTTGTTCACGAGCCTTTAGGGCAGCCTTAGTAAAGTTTTTGCAGTGTTTGCAAGACTGGGGTTGATGGGATTCCCCTAAACAAAAAAAGGCAGTAGTCGTGACCGTCGGAGAACGGCAACTTGCGGGAGCACGACTTGCACCTGCCAAAGGGTCCTGAGGGGGACATAAGCAGGAGAAAAAGGGGGAAGACGACTCACAGTGAAGAAGTTAAGTGGTTCCCGATGATAATAGTATTAGGAATGATAGAACACCGTAGCGGCAATGGACAAGCGCGGCGGTTGAAAAGCGCGGGAAAGGGTTTTAATCGAATATCCAAAGAGTAGTCGAAGACAGTCCGTGATCAAGGGCAACAGAGGATTTCAGAGTCAAAAAGGCAGTCCGTGTTCAAAGCCGATATTTAGTTAGAAGATTATAATTAAAAGAGCTCTAACCGAGAGGTTCCAGGCACGATGGCGGTAAAATGGAACTGAGGCTGAGGTGGGTGGAGCATGCGCGATAGGGGCAACTCAAACTTTGTAACTTTTATTCAAAAGCTCTAGAAGATTCCGAGAGAACCAGCGCAGGCGCTGTCAAGACCCTATTGTGTGCATTCACAGAGGCCACGATGAAGAACCTGCAGTCCTGTCAAAATGGTTCTAAAATGGGATTAAAAAGTAACTTTGGAAAGTAACTAGAAAGCATTAACCATTACGCTCATCCAACAACATAGTTCATGGTTGTTCCACTGCAGTTGCAAAGTACTTCCCTCATGCCCTCATCACCTAAAAAAGAGAGGTTACCTACCTGTAACCATGGTTCTTCTAGTGGTCCTCTGTGAATCCACACAATTGGGTTGTTCTGCGCCTGCGCTGAACCTCTCGGAAGTTTCTAGAGCTTAAAGACACGTGATTAGTGGGACGTTCCCCCGTGGAGTGCATGCTCCGCCCATCACTGATCCCCTCAGTTCCTGTAAAAAAAATCTGCCGCTGTCAAAGAGCTATTTCAAAGTACAACATGACGGACAGAGAGGAGGATGGGCGGGATGTGTGGATTCACAGAGGACCGCTAGAAGAACCATGATTACAGGTAGGTAACCTCTCTTTCTTCTTCGTGGCCTCTGTGAATGCACACAGTTGGGTGATTAGCAAGCTGACTTACCGGATGGTGGGACATCACGGTAGAAAGGATGCCAAAACAGCTCTGCCAAAACCAGCATCATTCCGTGCCCTGACATCGAGACGGTAATGTCTGACAAAGGTCGATGGAGTAGACCATGTTGCTGCACGGCAGATGTGAAGTGTATGGAGCATGCGCTTGAGAGGTGTTGACGGAGATGGAAATAGGGTAGGTAGAATTATTGGTTGATTGAGATGAAATTCAGATACAACTTTAAGTAAGAAGGACACATCAAAATAAAGAGTGACCTTATCTAGATGGAACTGAAGGAATGGTGGATCAGATCGGAGGGCTGCAAGTTCGCTAGATCACTTAGCAGATGTTATTGCCACGAGGAAAGATGTTTTCAAGGAAAGTAGTTTAAGATCACAGGTAGCCATTGGTTCAAAGGGTGGTCGAGTAAGTGTGTTGAGGACAAGTTGTAAAGACCACTGAGGGATAGGAAGTTGATGTGGAGGGTGAATATTGTTGAGTCCCTTGAAAAAAAATTTCAAAATTGGATGAGAAAAAAGTCTGGCCGATTCAGAATTAGGAGGTTGATAAGCTACAATAGCAGATATGTAAACTTTCAAGGTGGAATGAGATAGTCCAAAATTGAGGAGATTAAGGGTATGTCTGGATGGTAAATCATCCCGTCGTCTTGAATGAGAAGGTTGGGGATCGGCGGGAGCTGGAATGAGTCGGTTGACATCGACCTCAGGTGGGTGAGCCATGGTTGTCTCGGCCACCATGGGGCGAGAAGGATTGCATTCGAGTGGAACTGTCAAAGTCGAATAATGGTTCTTTGTATGAGCGGTATTGGAGGGAATAGATAGAGGAGGTTCTTGTCCCAGTCTATCATGAAGGCGTCTCCGATCGAGTACTTGTCAATACCGGCTCGAGAACAGTAATGTTGGCACTTGGTATTTGCTCGAGAAGCAAAGATGTCGATGGAAGGGGTGTCCCAACGGTCTCAGAGATCGAAGATTGTGTTGTTTAGGGACCATTCATGTGTCCTCGAGGTGAGGCAACTGAGATAGTCTGCGAGGGAGTTTTTGTCTGTGGCTATGTGGACTGCTACTGGAAAGATGTGATGAAGGTAACACCATTCCCAGAACTCGACGGTCAAGTACAGTAGGGATAGAGAATGTGTACCTCCTTGTTTGTTTATGTAGTAAAGGGCCGTCGTATTGTCCATAGTGAGTTGGACTGCACGTCGCACAATAAGTGGTAGGAAAGTGTGGAAAGCCTTGATAATTGCTAAAAGTTCATGATGATTGATGTGCAATGTTTTCTCTTGGTTTGTCCATAGGCCATGGATCCTGTGATGCAGACAATGTGCTCGCCATCCCGACGGACTGGCGTCGGTGGTAACTTGTATCGTCAACTGAAGAGGCAAAAAGGGTTTTCCGACGAGCAAATTTGGGAGAAACGTCCACCAAGTGAGTTGACGTGCAAGCTCGGGTGTTACTGTAAGACACATAGACTGGTGGTCTGTCATGGGATCAAATAGTGACAGGTACCATGATTGAAGCAACCTCATTTTGAGCCGTGCGTGCTGTATAACTGCAGTTGTCGATGCCATGAGTCCGAGGAGGTGTTGGTGGGCTGATACCAAGGCTAGATGTCAAAATGGTTGAATAGCCTTCTTTAGTTTGAGGATTCTCTCGTGTGGGAGGAAGGCTCTGGCCTGTAGGGAATTGAAGTGCACCCCGATGTAGGTAGCGTTTTGAGACGGCTCGAGATGTGACTTGGCGAGATTGACGTTGAGGCTGAGGTCTCGAAGTGTATCGAGCGTGAGTTGGGTAGCTCTGACGGCATCGTGATACGAGGTTGAGACTATCAGCCAGTCGTCTATGTAAGGGAATATATTGATACCTCAAAGTCGAAGGTAGGCAGCGACTGGTGCCATGCATTTGGTAAAAGTCCTCAGTGCTGTGGAAAGTCCGAATGGGAGAGAGGAAAACTGGTATGTGGTGTCGTCGAATTGGAATCGAAGGAATTTGTGGTGATTCGGATGAATAGAGATGTGAAAGTACGCATCTTGGAGATCGATGACAACAAACCAGTTTCCCTGTGAAAGGAGAGGAATGATAGTGTCTAGTGTCAACATTCTGAAGCGTCTAGGTCGAATGAATTTATTGAGATTTCTGAGGTCGAGGATGGGACAGAGTCCTCCATCCTTTTTCGGTACTGTAAAATATCTGGAGTAGAAACCGTCATGCAGGTCATATGGAAGGACTGTAGTTATGGCTTGTTTTTGGAGAAGGGAAACTTCTTCTTGAAGGACTGTCGAATAAGGGGTATTTTTAACTTTTCCGATCGGTGGAATAGTTTTAAATTCAATGAGGTAACCGTTTTTAATGATAGAAAGGACCCATTGGTCATTAGTTATAGATTGCCAAGCATTAAAGAAGGGACGTAATCTTGTTTGGAACCGGGTTGAAGAATTGAGAGTAGGTGAAGGGAGTCCATGGGTATTGCTTACCCTTCTTTTGAGGGCGCCGAAAGGGTTGGCAGCGTGGTTGCTGTTGCTGGGTTCAAAAGGACGGTAGAGCCGAGGTTGAGGGTCCCTGAAAGGGTCAGTCCAATGTTTTGAGGTTTGTATTGTCTGTACGGTTGTTGACATTGTTGGTATGATTGTTGGTAAAAAGGTTGTCTTCGATATTGTGGCCGTTGGTATCTGTACATCTGCTGGGTTGAGTAGGATCGAGCTCTTTTACGGATCTTATGGAGGTTGTCCATCACTTCGTCCATTTTTTCATTGAACAGTCCAGCCCCGTCAAACGGTAGATCCTCTATTCTAGATCTGGTATCGTCCGATATCCCAGCAGATCGAAGCCATGCATGACGCCGGAGCGCAATAGAGGTGGGCATAGCTTTAGAGGCGGCATCCGCGATATGGCGAGATGCAATCCTCTGTTGTTTGGCGAGTGTGGAAGCCTCTGTATGGACGTTAAGGGCTTCTGACTTAGTCAATTCCGGGGCTATTTCAAGTACTGGGAGAATCTTGTTCCATAGCTGCCTATGGTAAGCTCCCATTGCGGCTTGATAGTTTGCAACTCGCATCAAAAATGAGGTGAGGAAATAAAGCCTCCTGCCGAGTATATCTAATTTTCTTCCTTCTTTGTTTGTAGGTGCAACTGAGGATTTATTTTGGGCTCTTGATTGGTTTGACTCTACTATTATGGAGTTTGGTGTTGGATGTTTGGTGAGAAATGTAGTATCCGCACCGTGGGTCTTGTAATGATTTTCGATACGTCTGGAAATGTGTAAGGGAGAGGGAGGTTTGTCCCACGATTCCTTGATCAAATCAAGCATAGCCGGAATGAATGCCAAACTGAGAGGGGGCGTTTTATCTTGATTAATATCGTCAAACACCAAGTCCTGCTTAGGTGGTGGTCGTTCCTCAATTTCAAGTTGTAAAGATTTAGCCATTCTCATGACTAGTTGAGAATAAGAGGTGAAATCCTCTGATGGATAAGGTGGGTGATTCTCAGTGACATCAGAAGTCAGTGTCGGTAAATTAGATGGTGATTCTTGTGATACGTCAGAGGCAAGGTCCTGAATCGACGGAGATGATGAAGAAGGAGATTGGTGTCGAGGTTTTGACATCGATATTTGCGTGGAGGAAGGAGGTTGTGCTGTGGGAACTATCTGTGTGGAATATCTCTCTGTGTTAGTAGGCGGAGGAGGGGGACCTTTATAAGTAGTAGTAACTTGCAGTGGTGCCTGAGGAAGGTGTTTAGAGGAATGCTTAGGACGCTTTGACTGAGAGTGTTCTACAGTCGACGAAGGGCGTTTCAAGGTTGGTTTAGACAGAAGGGTTGTATGAGTCGGTATCAAATGCTGAGGCCGGTGTCGATGTCGAGGAGGAGATGGAGAGAGTGAAGGTGAGGATCGGGGTGGATACGGTAAAGTATAGTGGACCCGTTTAGGCTCATCATAATATAGCTGTTCTTGAGGATCGTCAGGTAGATATGGGTCATATTGGTAATATCTATCTCTTCTACCAAGATCCAGGTCTATAGAGCCTGTGTCCTGAGCACACTCCTGTACTGCAGTGAGTCCTGGACCCTTTGTGCACGGCAGGAGAGGAAGCTGAACACCTTCCACATGCGTTGCCTCCGACGCATTTTTGGTATCACCTGGCAGGACAACGTTCCAAATAGAGTAGTCCTAGAACGAGCTGGAATATTTAGCATGTATACATTACTGAAACAGCGGCGTCTACGTTGGCTTGGGCATGTCGTGAGAATGGCTGATGGTCGGATTCCAAAAGATCTCCTGTATGGAGAATTAGTGCAGGGAAATCGCCCCAGAGGGAGACCACAGCTGCGATACAAGGATATCTGCAAGCGGGATCTGAAGGCCTTAGGAATGGACCTCAACAGATGGGAAACCCTGACATCGGAGCGTTCAGCCTGGAGGCAGGCGGTGCATCACGGCCTCTCCCAATTTGAAGAGACCCTTGTCCAGCAGACCGAGGCAAAGAGGCAGTCACGGAAGCAGCCAAATCAGGGAGCAGGACAGGGGACAGATTGTATTTGTCTTCAGTGTGGAAGGGATTGTCACTCTCGAATTGGCCTTCTCAGCCACACTAGACGCTGTTCCAAGACCTCCATACAGAGCACGTTACCATAGTCTTTCGAGACTGAAGGATGCCTAATACAGAATCTCTTCTATCATCTCGGAAGTGGTGTCGAGATGATTGCGGATAATAGTAGTACTCCTGGTGTGGGAGGTTGTACAGAGCAGGTGATAGATGTCGTCTCTTCTCCCGGTCTTTTCTAGGAGAGCGGCGAGACGAATCGGAGCTGGATAGTTCGACAGGAATTGCCCGCCCTGATGATGCAGGGTTCAAATGGGCCGAGGCCTGGCTGGAATGAACATCAGCCGGAGAGAGGCCAATACTCGGCGACAAGCTACCAGCGGAGGCTGGAGCTTGGGCCAGAAGTAGAGATGGGTCATCTCTGTCAGACAGAGAGCCCGGAGCATCTCTAGATGATTCTTCCAGGATGGGAGATGAAAGAGTCGGCTGTGGTGGGTTGAGCTGAGTGGACTTTGAGGTTTTCTTCGATTTCTTAGAGGTCGTCTTGTGTTTTTTTCTTCTTCTTAGAAGAGTCTAGAGACCGAGTCGAGGCCTTCGACATCGACACGGATTTCGATTTCGAAGTGGACTTCGACTTCTCCTTATGATGGGGAGAAGCAGTCTCGGGGCTGGAAGCAGGCATGGGTGGATCTTGCCGATCTGGTCGAGGGTCTGGAGATTGTGCAGACTCCATAGCGACCGGAGGTGGATTCAGAGATTTTTCCCAGAGGTAAGACCTCAATCTTTGTAAACGCAGTTTAAGCGCTGGTTTAGTTAGCCTTTTACACTCGGAGCAGGAGTGTGTAGGATGTTGTTCCCCAAGGCTTCTGGTCGTGGCCGTCAGATAGCAGGACTTTATTTGCGCATAGAACGCACCGCTTGAAATGCCCAGGGGCCCATAAAAGAGTGGGGAAAACAGGAGGGAAAAAACGGTCGTGGGGGGGGGGGGATCGGCAAAACGTGGGCAGAGAAAAAAAAACTGGAATAAACTCACAGGGGAAACGTCCAATAAAGAAAGATGATTGAAAGGAATTTGAAGTAAATAAACGATGATTCAATAGGAAGCATAAATTCAATAGATCGCTCTAGTCTCTGAAACAGGTTCTAGCCAACACGGTGGAAAAAAGGAACTGAGAGGATCAGTGATGGGCGGAGCATGCACTCCACGGGGGAACGTCCCACTAATCATGTGTCTTTAAGCTCTAGAATTTTCCGAGAGGTCCTGCGCAGGTGTAGTAATACCCCAATTGTGTGCATTCACAGAGGCCACGAAGAAGAACCTGAATTAGCAGCAGGTCCCTCCACAGCTCCTCGCTCCCAAGTTCTGGTTCCCCCTGAGCTTCGTGTTGGAATTTGCCTTCCAGGCCATCAGACGCGAGACCCCATCTCAACCCCCCTCACAGGACGTTGGTCAGGTGAACGTGGAGGCTCCCCCACCCCACCCCTCTACATGCCCTCTGAAGGTCCCAGAGCAAGGCTGCCATGCCACAGCCCTTCTCTCGCAGGCACCGTTAGGCCACCTCCGTGGGGGGAAAGGGGCCCTTTCCGCACCTCTTCTCATAATCCCGGCTGGGTGGTGTTACTGCCAAGCCCGACAGGCGCTGAGGGAAGCCGGGACTGCCCGGCGCTGCCCAGCTTAGCCAGGAAGGGCTGCCCCAGGTCAGCTGGAGAAGGGCCGGGGGGGGGCAGGGCTTTTCAGGGGGGAGAAACCCCTGCAGGGAGTCAGGCATCCATGACCTTGGTGGGATTTTGGACGGGGGGGGGGGGGAGCTCAGAAAGGCAACCCTCCCACCCCCTCTGCCTCCTGTTTTTACCCTTTTTGTTTCTGCCTTTTCCAGCTGCAGGGTCAGAGAGGAAGACTCCACGCTGCCACTCCCAGTGCTCGGCTTGAGCTTCTCCTGGGGGGCGCTCCGGATGGGGGTCAGGCTGACAGCTGGACGCTTCCGCTCCTCCTCCTCCTCCTCCAGCTCTGGCCTGGGGGTGCTACTGATGGGCTTCACCGGGTGGGGGCTGCAAGACAAAACCAAGAGCATTATTAGGCTTGTCTCCTTCCTGAAGAAGCCCAGAGCAGGAAAGACAAACCTCCACCCCCAGATGACCCAAACCACGAAAACATAACAAACACACACACCCATAGCAGCAATGGCAGAGAAAGCCTCAATTATCAGCACAAGCCAGGGGAGGGTGGAGCTCGGCCAGGGCCTCCTGGCATGCCTCCCCCCATCCCTGTCTTCTGCTTAGGATGCGGTTCAAAGAAGTGTTTCTTGAAGTCAAAGGTTCCCTCACCACTTTCTAACATTCCAGCAGCCCTAATAAAAAAGAAGTCACAAGAAAACGGAATACATAAAATGCTGCCCCAAGACGCTTGATCTGGATCTACTCCTGGTGACCAACCATGCCGGCCGCCTTTGCTGGTCTGCCGAGCAGGAGAGCCGCCCTTGGGGCTCCGTGGGCCCTGAGGTCGAAGGGCTGACTCCCCAGATGCTGCAGGACTGCCATCCTCTCCCATCCACCCTCTCTGGCAGAGCCACTGGGGAGGAACGCTGGGAACTGCTGGCTGGGCAGGGTCTGCTTCTAGGGGAAATGTTCTCAGCCCTGCTGCAAGGGAGACAGGGAACCTGCCCCCCCCCCCGCACGTGCACACACAACAAAGAACAGCCCCGGTAAAAAAAAGCAAAGCGTCTGGAGGGACCTTCACAACTGGGGAGTTTCCATGGCCTGCAGCCGCCCACCTGCCCACCCAGGGGGGACGCAAGCAGCAGTCCACCACCAGCGAGTGGCAAACCCATCTTCCTCACCCTCGGCAGGCGAAGAGAGGCTCTCGGTTGTGTTTTGTTGCTGACCGACCTAGGCAAAGCAAGGCTGCCCCTCCCGAAAACCAACCCCCCTTTGGTTCACTCTGCAGGAGCGACGCCCTGTTTAAACGGGCACCTCCGCCTCCCTGGCAAAGGCAACTCATAGCTTCAGTCCACGCTCAAATGACTGTGGCTGCCTGTGAAGCCACACGCCTCCTTGGAGGGGCTGGGGGGCCTCCAAGGATACCCTGGGGTTGTCCATTATAGGGAAGGAGACCCGGAATTCCTAGCCAGCCAGCCAACGAACGAACCCACCTTTATTAGGAACTCTTTATATACGCCACCGCCCCCTCCGCCCCACAGATCTCTTCCCCATGTTCCTCATAAGGGAAGGAGCTCCAGTCTTTCAGGTCCTCTGGCGATGGATGGAGAAGGGCAACCCCCCCCCCCCCCCGCCCCATCCCACACCCAAACCGGCCACACGGCAGCCAAGGTTTGTGGATCTTCTGCCTCCCTTCCTGGAAGCCCCTTGCGAGGTGTCGCCGGTGCTTGCATTGCCGTTCCCAGAGCCAAGCAACCCGGCAGAGGCAGGCTTAAGTCCTCTTCCTCGCGACATAGCGTCAAGCATGGCTCTCGCTTTGGCCTCGGCCTTGCCAGGCTCTTCAGGGTCCTCTTGTCTATGGCGACCCCTTTAGCAAGGGTCGGGAAGGAAGAAGCCCAAGAAGGGCAACCCCTTGGCGCTGCAAAGCCAGCGTGCACAGCGGGGCGCTGCTCCGGGGCATGCCACACCCAAGGTCTCCCCCCCCCCCCCGCCGCTCTCTTCTTCCTCCTCTTTCCTGCCGACGGCCCCAAACTCTTCCTGGGCTTCCCTTTTATCCCTTGGCAGGCTTTCCCCCACCTTTCTCGCTTTCCTGCCCTCTTGGGGCCTTTCCCGTCTCCTGGCCCCAGCAGAGAGCAGGAGAAGGGATCCACCCCGGAACTGCCAGACAGGCTTGGCACAGACCCACGGAGGGCTAGTGGAGAGGCGCAGGCAGCCCCTTCCCGAGTGACCGAGCTCGCCCATTCACATGGCCACCCACTTTCTCGTCCTGCAACAAAGGCTTCTGGCCAGCAGCTGCTTCCACTGCATTCGTAAGGTGAGACGGCAAGGCTGAGAGGAGGCCGCAGGGCCCAGCCAGCCTGGCAGACCTTTCTAAAGGATGATGGCACCGTGGCTACTGCAGGGCCAAGGATGCAAGGCCAGAGAAGCAAGGGAGGGAGGAGAAACAGGCAGGTGCGGGTTCAGCACGGGAGCAGGGAGGCCAGCAGCTGAGCTCCGAAGAGAGAGAGAGAGAGAGAGAAGGTGGCAGCCATGGGAGGAGCAGGAAAAGTCAAACAAAGACAATCAAAGGCAGTTTGTTGAAAGAGATGAACCTGCAAGCCAGCCTGTCCTTACATGCCCAACAAGCCATGTGTGAACACTGCCAGGAAGTTCACAAGTGAATTCATTGTCCTAGAGGTCTGTGACCTCTTTAGGAACAATGTGGCACCTGAACCCCACCTGGAGACACACAGGTTCCAATGATAGGGACCCTCATGGCAACAGTGGTTAAACTGCAGAACTGCAATCAAGACTCTGCTCACAACCTGAGTTCAATCCCAACATGTTCAGGTAGCCGGCTCAAAGTTGACCCATCCTTCCATGGTCAATAAACTGAATATCCAGCTCTCAGAAGGGGAAGGGGCAATGTGTAACCTGTATAATTAAATTATAAACTGCCCAGAAAGTACTTTAACCGCTATGAGTAGCACAATTTGCTTTTTTGCTTTGTCCTTTAGCCTCCATTATTCCATTCAGCCCCCTCCACCCTTCTAAGTCAGGTTTGCACAGGACACACGTTTGCTGACATTATGGACCCACTAGAGGAAAAGACCCTCTCTCCCTGCAACTCCAACTCCCCCTGAATTCCATTCAGCCCGTCCCACGGCAAAAGCCCCCAAAAAAGCAGGTTTTGAGGTTCATTTCACCGTCGCCTTGCAAGAGAGATCCGTACAACAAGGGCACCATCTGCTGGCAACTGCCAAACAAGTCTGCAGAATTCCATGTCCTTCCAAGGAGTTTTAACTGACTTCCGGGAGAGGAACTGTGCAAAGTCTCTTTTGCACGAGGGATAAAAAAAATCACTGCACATATTACAGCAGAGGTCGGTGCAAACTTTGGAAGCTGCTAAGAAACTGCTGCTAGCACATGTGCTCCTGACATTTACAGGAGGCGAAAGGGACAAGCCCGACCAGCTCCGGAGCAGCTGCCCGGCTTCCCCTGGGCCCCCCCAGAATACAAAGGGCCCGTGTCCACCTCCAGAACCCGAGACCACTTGGCACAAGGAAGCTGAAAGGCCTGGCGGTGGCTGCCCTGCTCCACAGACATCAGACGACCCCTGTCAAAAGCACCTCACAAGCTCTGCTCCAAGAGACCCACCCACGGATCCTCGTCTCGACCAAGGCCTGCGGTGGCTGGACCTGGGGATGGGTGGGGGTGGGGTGTTCCAGGGAGGCTCCCCTCTCCACCGCTGGAATGCCCCTGGCCTAACCAGTTCCCAGGTTGCACAAGGCCATCACCACCTTCTTTTCATTAGTCTGTGTCTCCTTCCCACTCCCAATTCAGTTTAAAAACCCTCCTGATGAAGTTCTTCATACTTTGGACAAACATCATCTTCCCAGTCTGTGGGAGGTGCAACCCACTACTTGCCAGCCGTCCATCTTCCAAGAAGCATTTGGTCTTTGGTCTCCAAATCCCTCACGTCGGCACCACCTTTGCAGCCAGTCGTTAACCTGTAATATCTTTCTGTTTCTCTGCTAAGCATAAACAGGATGGAGGAGAAGCCTATCTGGCCTCCCTGTTCCCCCCCCCACCCCACCCGCAAGGCAGTCTGATGTGATCCCTTCATGGTTCCTCTTTGCTGTGTCATAAAAAGGGATATGCATCTGTGGGTTTTATGAGCGATGGCAGTCCTTCCGTCACATCCCTGATCCGCCCTTGAGGCAGACAGCATTCCTCGCGGATCCCTGGATCTTCCCGGCATATTTCCGTTTCAATGACGTGCAGCAGAGGGCCTCCTAAAACGACTGCTCTTCTTCTTTTTGTAAGATGTGGGTTCAGTGACTCCGCTTGGCTGAGCTTCAGCCTCTCTTACGTTCTTCCGTGGGGTCTCCTGTATGCCTCCCTCGGCATGCTGTCTGCCAGACTCCTTTCTGAGACTCTGAAAGTGGTTTTGCAGTTCCACTGGGGAAGAGTGTCTTCTCCTTCTTTCACTTCGAACAGCGACACTTTTCCACGGTGCTTCCTGCACAATGTCTGCTCTCTCCTCGGCATTCTCCTCCTCTGCTTTGTCTTGTTGTTCGTCCACCTCCAGGGCCTCCCTTCCCTGCTGCTGCTGCTGCTGCTGGAGACTTCTGTCTACGTATGTCCTCTTCATCTCCTCTTAGATCCTTAAACACGGGGTGCCTCTCTGCTCTGGTTCTCTCACTTTTTCTTCCAGCAGTGCCACCAGTTTGCACTTGCTGCAAGTGTACGATGTGTTGTTCTCAGGGAGGAAGGCCAACACTGCATACCCTTTGCGGGTCACCACCACCACGGAAGCATCCTCTTCCCTCCATGATCCCTGTCACCTTTCGGCTGGAATGTTTTCTCTACCCTTGGACTCCTTCCCTTTGGGTTGCCTGGTTGGAGGATGTCAGCTGAAGAGCCCTTAATAAATCACGGAAACCAGCACTCTAAATGGAACCCACGGGCAACCAGGCCACATTTCCTCTGCGGATCCCATCCTTCACCCTCCGAAACTGTCCCATCCATAGTTTTAGGGCTGGGCAATGGAAACCACAAGGAAGACAAGCAGCAGCTGCCTCAGCAAGTGACCGGGGGGGGGGGAGCTTCTCCACCCGCAACGTTACTCCTTGACAATAAGGCCCGCAAGGAGGTGGGGAGGAAATTTAACCTAGATGCAACCCAGACAAGAGGCAGCTGTTGTCTGCCCAGATGAGTGGGATCCGCACCCGTCCCCCTTAAGGCAGGAGTGGCCGTCCCACACACAGGCATTCTTGGCAGCTGTAGTCTTGCACTGGCATGGGGAGGGACCGGGTTTTGATGGGCAGAGGCCAGCTGGACGCGGGCCAGGAGAATCTGTTTCAAGCCAGTTTCGAGCTGGGGATGGAATGTGTGTGGCCAGAATTGTGTTCTGATCGGCCAGAAGACTGCCTGGCTGTAGAGATGCTGGATGTACATAAGAAGAGTGTTCAGAAAGAGAGAGATTTGTATTGGGTTAGAGTGACGTCTGAGTCTAAGAGCGAGAGCTTAGTGAAGGGTCTGGGGGGGTGTGTGTGTGCGTGCCTGTCGTTTGGTGGTGGGGCGAGCGGCTCAGCATTTACCCTGGAGAAAGGAAGTCTGCAGCTGCCCGGCTGCCTTTCCCCTGGGCCCTTTAAACCCAAGCCTGCAATTCCCGCATTAAGGCAAAAAGGAACCGGTCCCGTTATTGCCTCTGACCTACGAAAGCCAACATAATCCATCCTATCATTTTTGCTTCAAACCTTGAAATCCACTATTTAATTAAACTGACTCGAGCGAGAACAAAGCACACCCTGTTGCCAGTGAACTGTACAGAACAGAGGAATTTAGCTGGAATCCAAGTAAAAATCGGCCAAAACGGGTCCACTTTAGAGATCATTGGAAAGCTCTTTCGTACTAGAGGAGCAGGCAGGATTTCACCAAGTAGACCTGGGGCAGCCGGCCCTGAACCCCCTGAAAGAGAGCGCCTCAGGGCTGCTCCTGGCACTGCATCTCCAGCTCCAGAAAGAACTTCGCCCACGGGGCAGCTGCGGCCGGTCAGGGACATCGTTCCCATTGCACAGGCAAAGCAGCATGCTAGGATATTGGCCCCCATGACCCAAACCCTCAAGGACCAGTCAGACACCCCAAACGGGCAAGAACCATGAAAGGCGGTCAGCTTGTCCAGAACATCCTGCTCTGCGGTTACAGGCCTGAGATTAAAGAGGAGAGCCCTTGCGAGTGGTTCCCACAGAATGCTCAGAGGAGCCAAACCAAGGGGGAACATTTATTTTATTTATTTATTGTATTTTTACCCCGCCTATCTGGTCAGACGACCACTCTAGGCGGCCACCACATGGCCAATGGTCTAGGAGGCAGACACGTCTCCACAATCAAGACAGGCGTAACCCACACCACCTTCCCTAAGAGCCGGCTCTCTCGATGGCTGAGCGGCTCCCTGGGGCCAAGATGCCTACCCTCCGCACAGACATTCAACTCCTGTTTTCCCTGCAAACCGACAACTGTTTCACCCCACCTTGGGCAACCACCAACCGGCAGACGATGCGGTGCAGCAGCCCTCGACCGAGAACCTCCCAGCACAGACAGTCCCCCCACCCGCCCCACCTGGAAGAGATGGAGGCTCCTGCTAAGCCAGAGGCCATTCTCTTTCCCACGTGTTGGTGAAGGACCGATGCCCTGTTCTTCCCACCCAACCCCATGGAATGATCGACTCAGAACATCACCCTTGAACACCCAGTTCCTCCGACTCCAGCGTGTGTCTCCCCACACCCCCCCCACGCCTTTCAAAGAGAAGTTGGGTGGTCACTGGTCAGCCATGCCTGAGCTTTGGATTGCCCACCCTCTGGCAGTGGATTGGTTTCAATAAGCCTCCAGGTTCCTTCCAGCCCCAGAAGTATAGGGTTCTATATTGGGGCGGAGCATTCCCCTGAGAAAACAGAGGGCATGATGAACACAGCCTCAGATGTACCAGCATCCCCCTGGGAAGAGATGTTTTAATCCGCACGATGGAAGTTCTATGCCGTGCCTATTAAAATATCTCGCCAACAGGACTGGCCATTGGGCGGCAGGCACGTGAATTGTGGGAGTGACCCTTGAGTGTGGAATTTGGCATCCCAGCTCATAGGGACACAAGTGCTCCCCTTATTCAAGCCTGAAAGCCATGACTGTCATTGGGGGGGGGAGCAGATTCAGACCCCAGGAGGGCTTGGCTTGGCCCTAAGGCTGGAAGCTCCTTACCCCTGCCCCGAAAGCGCCATGGCTACTGAGAGTTGCCTCTGGAAGACCCCCCCCGGCATGTGGGGAGGGCAAGGGAACAACACCGCTGGCCCCTCTTGACCTGAAAACAGCCATCCTCGCTAAAAGCAGGAGCAGGTGGGAGCTCACCTGCAGGCAGGGAAAAGAGGGCCAGCTCGCCCCCCCCCCCCCGCCTCCCTGTTCCCCCCCACCCCACCCGCAAGGCAGATCCTGCAGCCTGATTCTCACACGACAAGGTCTTGGCCTCGTTCCATTGGGTTCACCTGTGGAACGGCTGGGGTCTGGGCCCATTCTTCCATAGCCCAACGCCACCCAAGACTCAGGGAACCCCATCCCATCCCCTCACCTCCACTGAGCACATCTGCGGAGAAAAGCTGGAGTGAAGTGCCGTGGGGAACAACAGTCCGCTTGTTTTTGGCCAGGGAGAGAAGAGGGATTTTAACCGCCACCCTCAAAAGAACAATAAACCTCAGGCGGAAGCAATCCCGCAGGGCGGATGGGCGCAGAGCCTCCAGGGCAGGATCCCGCTTGGGGGAGACGCCCACCCAGACAGACCGGGAAGGGAGGGCCATTCGCTGGGGCAAAGGGCCACACAGGCAGGCAGGCACACGAACAGGCACACCATGTCGGGCTCCCTGCTGGGGGTCGCTCACCTGGCCGTCTGCTGGAGCGACACCTCTTCAGCCTGCTGGGTCTCCACGGGCAAGACCGGAGGAGCGGACGCATCGGCACCAGGCTGGGCGAGAGCCAGGGAGGGCTGGGTGGCCGGGCCCCCGCCGGCCACCAGGCACCCCACGGGAGAAGGGAAGCTGAAGTCTTTGGGGCGAAGGGCTGCCTGGAGGGCAGGTGTGGAGAAGGCCAAGGGCGGGTGGCCACGCAGGGGGGGGCGAGCGGGGGGCTGCTCCTCGGAGGGGTGAGCGAGAAACAGGCCTTGTGGGGCAGCCTCGGCCTGGAGGCCTCTGAAGCTCGGCCCTCTTTCCGCCGGGGAGCCCCGCAGAACGGCCGCCCCGGAAGGAAGCACGTCCGGGGGCCTCTCCACAAAGGGGTTGTTCTGAGGCGAGGGAGGTGGCGGGGGACCCGCCCAGGGGGCAAAGGGGTTGCCGGGGGTCAGGGCAGGGCTGTCGCATGGGCTGCTCTGCCCCCCTCTTTCGGCCTGCCAGAAGTCTGCCTTCTTGAAGTCCATCATCCGCTCCCCAGGCCAGCTGGACGACAGGCCCAGCTCGCTGGTCAAGCCCTCCTCGAGCCCGGGCTTCAGCATCTCCCCCACCAAGAGCTCTGGATACGGGGGTGAGAGAGAGAGGGGGGCCTCCCCGACGGGACGGCCAGCCGGGGCCCCTTCCCCAGGCCCGAGGACGGGCGGCTGGCCCTCTTCTTCTCCGCGCCCTTGAGGCGTCTCGACGGCCAGACGGTCCAGAGGCGTCGGCAGCTGCTGCTCTTCCAAGGCCGTCCAGAAGAGCACGGACGGGCTCGAGCAGGGTGCCTGGGGGGTTCGGGGAGGCCTGGCCCCACCGCCGTCCTGCCTGGGGAGCTCCTTTGCCGTCTGGAAGGAGCCCAGCTCGGGCAGCCTCACAAGCTCCGTCGTCCACAGAGAAGAGCCGGGCTCCTGGCCCCCAAGGAGGGCCGTGTTTCCTCTGGCATCGGTTGGGCCCGGCCCCTCCACGGAGAGCTCGGACGGGAACATTTCGAACCGCTCGGCCCCACTGGGCCCCTCGCCGACTGCCGGCACCGTCTCCCCAGAAGAAGACGCCGGCCTGCTCAGCTCTTGGGCTTCTACCGCATCGCTGCCTTGAGCTGCTGCCTCTGTGGCCCCCCGGCCGCTCCTGGCCCCTGCTCCTCCTCCGGCCATGGCTCTGGGTGCCAAGGGGGGCGCAGTCGCCAGAGGGGCCCCGGCGTCCTCCCCCGCAGGAGGGCGCGCCGGGGGAACGTCCACCTCCCAGTCCTCCCAGAGGTCACGGGGAGCTGCCCGGCCCGGCCACGGCTCTGGGTGGCTGTCGCACAACGCCGGGCTGGCCTCCTCTTCAAGGCCGAGTGGTGTGAAGCTCCTAGGAGGTTTTGGAGGGGGGGTCCCTGCCTCCTGCTCTTGGACCCCCTGGATCCCATCGCCCTCCTCTTCCTCCTCTTCCTCCTCCTCCTCCTCACGGCCGACCTCCAGGTGTCCTTCCTCAGGGAGCTCAGTGGCCTGGAGCGCGGGGGCGGAGGGCCCTGGGCTGAGGGCACCCACCTCCCCAGCCTCCGAACCCCCGGGACGCAGGCCAGCCAAGGGGGGCGCCCCCCGGTCTGCCTCGGAGGCAGACTGGCTCCTTCCTCGCAGCAAGGAGAGGATGGCAGGCGGTGCGGGTTCAAGGCCACCCGCCAGGCTGGCCTCTCCCTCCTCCTGAAAGAGGACCGCCGAAGGGGGGAAGGAAGCAGCCAGGGCGGCGGCAGCGGCCGCAGCGGGAATTCGGCCACCATCCCTCTCCAGAGTCTGGCCAAGGACGACCGCAGACATCCGCTCAGAGGACCGGCGCCGCTCCGCCTTCCAAGTGCTCCGGGCTTCCCCCTCGAGGTCTTCCCCGGCCCGCTCTTCTTGGGGCCAATGCTCTCCGGCCGGCTTTGCCCCAGCAGGATCTTCGGGGCCCGACTCCTCCTCACAAGCCAGCCCCCAAGGCAGCGCGGTCTCCCCGGGCGTGCTCTCCAAGGGCTCGCGCGGGGCCTGGTTGCCCTCGGCCCCTCTCTCTTCAGGGGCCAAGCTCGGTAACTCTGGGCCCCCGAAGGGCAGCTCGTCTCCAGCGGTTCCACCGCATCGTCCGTGGGTCCCCCCCTCCCTCTCCAACGGGCCCCTCGTCCCAGAGGGGGACACGGGGGGTCCACCCCCAGATCCCGGCCTGAGCCTGCTGGTGGCAAAAGCGTCAAAGCTGTCGTCCCACTCCGAGGGGGGCTGAGCAGCGGAAGGTGGCAGTGGCAGCTCGCGGTCGCTCTGTCCTGGGGGGGCCGCCTCAGTCTGCGACTGTCCAGAGGGAGAGAGGCCGCCATCTTCCGAGCAAGACGGGTCCAGGGCAGCAAAGTCGGTCGTAGCAAGCAGGCCAGGCAGGGAACTGGAGAGAAAGCGAGCAGGGGAAGCAGAGTTTAGTACCTGGTCAGCCGGGGGGGGGGGGGGCAGTTTCCCCAAGAAAGGGGTGGAAGGAGGTGTGCTGGTGGGAGATGGGGGGGGGGGTGGTGGGACACGTGCCTAGAGAGACGACGGCCTTGGGCAGCTCCAGGCTGAGCTGAGCAGGGAGGAGCAGCCAAGAGGCCTCTCGGACGGAGGCTGCACACCCAGCGGCGGGGTTGGGGGGGGGGGAGAGACTCGAAGAGAACGGCCACGGGTGCCACTTGGGAAGAAGGAAGACCCTTTGGGCTGTGGAGGAAGGCAGGAGAACAGCGCCCCCCCACCCCAATCAATGCCATGCCCGGTGGATCTAGGGCCACCCCCCTGCCGCAAACACATGCATGCACGCACATGGACACACATGCACAGACACACACACACACACACACACACACACCCGCTAAATGCCAGCTCTGCTCGTCCACGGGAAGGTCCCGGCTTTGCTGAAGCCAAGGAGCCACAAACACCGAGGGACTTGAGGCAATACAAACCGCAGGAGCAGGACAAAGAGAGGGAAGGACCTCAAGCGGGCCTGAGACCAACCCCACGGCGCCCACGCCTCCACCCTTGGAACTGACCGCCCAGTCAAAACATGGGGTCTCGGGTCTCTTCCCCCCGCCCAGCTCCTTGGTGCCCCTGGGTAAGGGGGCCCCCGATCCCCCTCCTTGTCCCCATTCCTGAACCTCCTGGAGCCCATCCAGCCCCGACTGTGTCATTTGTCCACCAGAAGGCAAGGCTTCCTCCTGAGAAAACCATTCGGCTTCCTGACACCACCAAGGAATTTGTGGCAAGGTGGTTTATCCCCTTTACTCGTTTTCCAGTTTCTTATGAGCACAAAAACTTCAAAGTTTGATGCATACATTGGATTAAGGACCTCAAATTTACACACACCCCTGCATCCCAAAATAAGCCTAGGACTACCCCCATACTGAATACGTCCTTCTGCAAACCGACTGCAAGCCGCCACCCCCCACCCGAAGTCAAGGAACACAAGTCACCTCTCTTAACAGTCCCTCGTGCGCAATGCATGACGGTGTGCGACGCACGACGAGGAGTGGGAGGGAAAGAGTTCTGCACAACGCACGGCGATCCGCGGCAGCGTCATGAACAGGAACAGAAGGATCAGCCCCACCACAGTCGTCCCTAGTCCACCCCCCACAGGCCAGGCAGTTAAGGCCCTCCACCCAACCGCCCCTGAGCCCCCCCACCCCACCCGGCCCAAGGCTTCCCCTCCAGGCAAGGCCGTCTCAGGAAGGGAGCCGGGGGCCAGCTGCAGCAAAAAGGAGCAAGAGACCGACAGACACCTGGGACCGTGCCCCCCAGCACCTGCTTTGGGACACCCCAAGGGATGCACACGCACACACACACACGGGCCTGCAAGCAGGAGGGCAACGCGCTCTGCATCCAGACGACACGGGCCGAAGGCCGGCTCGGCCTGTCCTCTTGTCTGACTCACAAGGATCCTTCCCCCCCCCCTCCAAGCCCACGCCTCCAGTGTTCTGCCAGGTGTTTCGGCCGGGGGGGGGGGGTGTAGCCGGGCTGCAGACCAAGTTAGTCCCTTTGGCACCCACCACCTCAGGGGGACTTAGCCAAGCCACGGCTCGGTCCTTGAGAGATGAAAAGGTTTACTCCTGTTCTCGGTTGGCTTGCCTTTCAGTTTATATTTTCTCTTACCATCCCCTTTGGAACAGGAATATCTTAGAATAAAATAAACAGATGGGGGGGGGCGGGTTTCCCCCTGCTCTGCTCTGCCCTGCCCTGCCCTGCCCTGCCCTCAGGCTGAAAGCCCCCCTCTCTCGTTCCTGCCCCCCTCCTCAAACGCCCCCCCTCTCCTGCCAGGGAGGCCAGGAGGTTGATCTTCCCTCCCCTCCCCTCCTTCCTGTTCCATTCCTGAGGACGGTCAGGCAGAAAGCAGCCCTTCCTTCCCCACACCCCACCCACACCCCGGCGCGCCATGGGAAGCCTGGACTGCCTGCCTCCCTCCCACGGGAGTCCTTTTGTGTCTCTGGTCTCCCCGTGGCACAGCCCGGCTCCTTTCCTCCCTCCGGAAATGCAGTTGCCCTCCTAGCTCCCCCACGCTCTCACCGAGCCCCAGCGCCCCTCCTGCCTGGGTTTCCTATTTGGCCCTGGGCTCTGCAGAACCATGCGCCATGGGGTTGACCTCTGAGCCCCACTGGGCTCTCGTGGCCTGAGACGTCCCTGCCTCCTGGGCCCCCTCCCTCCCTCCCTCCCTCCCTCCTTGCCCTCTGCCATCCAAACTCTTCTGCCCTGATCATTCCAGATGCTGCCCCACCTTTCTTGCTGCCCCCAGACCGGGGGGGGGGGGGGAGGCACCTTGGATCCATCCTCCTCTCCACCCGCCTTCCCTGCGGAGCCTTAAATGACACAAGCGCTCATGAAGCAGACGGGGGGGGGGGGGGGGAGCCGGGAGCTCTTGCCACACAAGAAAACAAGGGCTCCCACTCCCTGGAGCAGCCACCCTTCTCTTAAGGGGTTGACCCACAAGGCCTGGGACCTTAAGGGAAGGGGGAGGGTGGTCCCAAGGATCTCCTCCGCCCCTCGGCTGGCTGCCTGACCCAAGCCATGCCTGACGCCTGCCAAGCCCGGAGGAGGCAAGTCACAGAAACCCCCCAGCCTCCGCTCCCTTCCCTCGTGTCCGGCGGTAAGATGGCTAACGCCTTGGGGCCGAAACCTCTGCACTTGGGGCCCCCCCTCTGAAGCACCACTGTGGTTTCCATTCTGGCCGCAGCCTCTCCTCCCGGGCTCCCCAGCGATCTGCCATGGAAAGAAGAGGCGTCTCTACATCGCTCCAAGCCTCACCCAACCAGGCGCAAGTGGGCAGCTCAACGGACAGACAGGAAGGGGCAAAGGGGGGTGGGGGTGTCGCCATCCACCCCCATCACCGTTCCCAAAAGGTTTTCATTTGGACTCCGCTTTGGCTGCACACGGCAGACCAGAAGGGGAGTCTCTGAAGTCCGCACAGGCTGGGGGTCAGAGAGAGAAAGCAAGAACAGACAGGCTCTTTAAAATTAAAAAAAAAGGTGGGCCGAGCATCTTCAAACTCTCAGCAACACAGACAGTGAGGGGATCTGAGCCAAGATGGAAGCACAGAAAATGCAAGGGCGGTCGACCCTCTCCGCCCTGCCTCCCCTCCCGAGGCCTCTGACGCCCGGCATGGAGAACCTCCTTCCAACCGCTTTCCATCCTCCTGTCACTAGAGGGAGAGCATGACTCGGGCTGGCTCTCAGCACCACAACAGCAGACTCCGCGTGTTGCCCAGGCAGGCAGGCAGGCAAGCTGTGCAGAGGCAGAAACAAGCAGGGCCCCTTAAAAGAGGTGGCACACCTTAAAAACTAACCCATTCTTTACAGCGCCAATTTTTGTGAGACTAACATTTGGTACCCTGGGATTACTTTGACGAAGAAGCCTGTTTGCCTCTGGGCAGCCCTGCGGAAGCAGGATCCAGCAGGCCTCTGAGGATCCGGGAGGATAAGTCCTCCGCTTCTGCTCCAACGTGCCCGAGACACCCCATTTCCCACACTCCTTACCGTACCCTGGAAGACAGGAGGCCCCTCTGCTCTTGGGGGGGGGGGGGGTGCTGGCCCTACAGCCAGGCTGCAGGGAGTATAAAAATCCCCATCTCACGGCCCACATCCAAACCTTATCTGGACAAGGACACAGCAACTGACTTGAATGGAATCTCTCTCTTTCTCTCCCTCTCTTTCTTCCTGAGTTTTGCTCCGTCAGATCCATTTACAGGTTAACTCTTAAAAACACCTCGAACGAAACCGGAGACCTTTGCCCCTGCAAAGCACATTTGCCCCATCACTGAGAGAGGGACACCCGACCGGCTTTCCCCTCTCACTCCTGGACAGAAGTAACTTTTCTGCATTAGCTTTTAAGGTTCAGGTTGCCCATTCTTTGTCCAGGATTGAACCCTCTCTCTCTCTCTCTCTTCTCTCTCTTCTCTCTCTCTCTAAAAGCGCTGCCAAAGCAGGTCCATCACACCTGTCATCTGAACCCCAAACCCACGCAATTATGCCAGTTCCCCAGGCCTGTTCTCTGCCTCCTTCCATGGGAATGGGAACTCAGGAGTAGCCCTGAAACCTTCCACTGACTCACAGGACTGCTTATCCAGAGTCCATCAGCCCCGGTCTTTCCAGGGTTGATCCTGTCTCCCCTGCTCCCTGTAACTGTCTCCCTCGTGCAGGTGCTTCTCCACTGCTCTTTGCTTAGGGTGACCGGCGGTTGCTCACGGACAGAAAGGAATCCAGGGGTTCTGCTGGCCAGCTCTTTCTGGAGATGCCTCCCTGCCGTGTGCACCCAGCGGTCCGGGCCAAGAGGGTCGAGAAGCACATTCCACAAGTAACAGGGCTGGCACTCATCCCAGGTAAAAGAACGGGCCAAGGAGAAGGAGCACCTCCTCCCTTAGAACAGCCTGACACAAGAATGATTCCCCTCCCACAAAGGTCATGAGACGCTGGAGAGACCCCAAAGGAGTGCCTTTTTCACCTCGCCTGTGCAAGATTTATCCTCAGCTCTAACCTGCTGTGGAGCGTGCCCAAACTCTGTTTCTGGCCCCCAAGATTCCAGAGAAATCAGCAGCCTTGGGAAAGCCAAAGATGACCTTTCAGCCCCAGACGCTGAATCTGGGAAGGATCAGACCCATAGAAAGGCACCCTTTTGCGGGAACAGCCAAGCAGGCCAAGGTTTCCTGGTGAAGCCAGGGGGCTGTGAAAAGGCCCTTCGGTGTCCACACACAAGAGGGGAAGGGATGGGGCAGCAAGGGCAGATCGCCCACCCCATATTCCCCCCTTGGCGCTCCAGGAGCCCCCCCACACACACACACTGAGTCTCTGACACTCCATGTCTGACATAAAGTGACCGATGGCCACGCGCCTGCCAATGGCTGCCCTTCCTCCATCTCTTCAAACCGAGGGCTGCCCCTGGCGGTGGCTGCTTAGGGGCGAGAGAAGCACTCTGTTCTCTTATGGTGTTGCTCGGGGGGGGGGGGGAGGATTTGATGGTGTGGCTGAGGGGGGGGGGGCTTCCCGGCCTGAGCAAACCTTCTCACTGGCAGCTGGTCACATGAGCCGTTTGCAAGGAACAGAGACAGGAATTCGGCTCACTGCTCTTCAATTCTCCCCAGGTCACTCTGCAGCAGGAGGAAAAAGCAGGCCAGGCTCCTGCTCCCCACCGGCATTTGGCGGTCGCTGCTTGCAAAACGTTTGAGAGAAAACGACAGGTTACCCAGCTGTAATTGTAGTTCTTCGAGGGGACCTCTGTGAATCACACCCTGGGTGATCCGCGCCTGCGCGGAGCCTCATCGGAAAGTTCTAGAGCTTCTGCGGTAGCAAAAAAACCACATCAGAATAAGGCCCCTCCCCCCTCGTATAAGTACCTTATTTATTATTTATTTATTTATTTATTTTATTAGATTTATACCCCGCCCATCTAGACAGATAGTCTACTCTGGGCGGCATTACAAAATTTAAAAACAATAGAAACAATGAACATGCAAAATCCAAGATGTAAACATGTAAATATTAAAATACCTTGGCGCCAAGGCTCCCCTTTCAGTTGTGTCAACCGCCAGTAAATTAAGCAGAATGGCGTGACAGTGGGGAGGACGGGCGGGATGTGTGAATCACAGAGGTCCACTCGAAGAACTACAATTACAGGTGGGTAACCTGTCGCTCTTCTTTGTGGCCTCTGTGAATCACACCCTGGGTGACTAAAAAGCTGTCTTACCCGGAGGCAGGGTGTTACGCCAAGGTAGAGGCTAGAACAGCACGTCCAGAGGCCGCATCAGACTTCTGCCGGAGATCAAGTCTATAATGCCGGATGAAAGTGGACGGCTGTGCCCAGGTGGCACAGGCGCAGACGTCTGGAAGAGGTACGCCATGTAGGAATGCCGTACAGGTCGCTATTGCTCTGGTGGAGTGAGGACGAATCACCTTGCGTGCCAGCTGATACGCGAGGTGAATGGTTGAAGCGACCCATCTAGATATAGTTTGAGACGTCACCTGGCGACCTTTAGTAGGTGGTTGGTGACTTATGAAAAGTCGAGGTGAACGCCTGAAAGGTTGGGTGCGTTGGACGTAAAAGGCAAGGGCTCGCCTAATGTCTAAAGTATGGAGGATTCTTTCTTGAGTTGTGGATGGTGACGGGAAGAAGGAAAGAAGGATAAACGGCTGAGAGAGATGGAATTGAGATACAACTTTGGGGAGGAAAGAAATATCCATGGATAGTTTGACTTTGTCCGGGAAAAACTGTAAATAAGGATAGTCGTGACGTAAGGCCGCTAAATCACTAGCTCGTCGAGCTGAGGTGATGGCGATGAGGAAAACTGTTTTAAAGGTAAGTAGCCGTAAATCAGTTGAGGCTAAAGGCTCGAAAGGAGCTTTAGTAAGTTGTTGCAGTACTAGTGTTAGTGACCATTGCGGGGAAGGCGGGCGGGTATCTGGGTAGATATGAGATAGACCTTTAAGAAAACGTTTCAATGTTGGATGCTTGAAGAAATCAGCTGCTGGAGAGTTAGGGGGCTGATAAGAAATTATGGCGGAGAGGTAAACTCTCAAGGAAGAGAGGGAAAAGCCGCTAGACTTGAGATGAAGCAAAAAACGTATAACAGTAGCAAGTGATGGGTTGATAGAAGCAATGAAGACGCTTCAGTGAAAGATTTGAATGTGTTCCATTTATACAGGTAAGCCTTTCTAGTGGAGGGCTTCTTTGATTGATGGAGGACGTTCATTAGCGAGGCGGAATCCTCCACGCTGCCAGGTGCAGAACAGGTAAGTCTGGGTGGAGTACTTGGGCGTTGTTCTGCGTGAGGAGGTGGGGCAGGCGAGGGAGGTGGTGAATGTCTGATGAGAGATTGTGAAGGACTGGAAACCAGGGTTGTCTCGGCCACCAAGGGGCTATAACGATGGCATCGGGTTTGTCTTGTTGTAGGCGAACCACAACCTTGTGGAGAAGCAGGAAGGGCGGAAAAAGGTAAGTGAGGGTCTTGGGCCATCAGCCGACGAATGCATCTCCTTGGGAGTGTTTGCCAATGCCGGCTCGAGAGCAGTATCGTTTGCACTTCCGATTCACACGGGAGGCGAAGAGGTCAAGAGTTGGTTTGCCCCATCGTTCGCATAGGCGAAGAAAAACTGATTGGTCTAACTCCCATTCGTGAGCTTGAGAGTTTGTGCGGCTGAGTAGATCGGCCAAGTTGTTGTTGTGGCCAGCAATGTGTAAAGCCATGAGGCAGATATGATGTGCTAGACACCACTCCCAGAGGTCGACCGCTAAATAGAGGAGACTTGGAGAGTGGGTGCTGCCTTGTTTCAGAATATAGTACATCACCATGGTGTTGTCAGTGGCAATTTGTACCATCTTGCCAGCAAGGAGATTTCTGAAAGTTTTGCAAGTTTTTATAACTGCCAACAGTTCTAATTTGTTGATGTGAAGCAATTTCTCTCTGGAAGACCACTTGGCATGGATTTTGAGAGATTTGCAGTGAGCTCCCCAGCCTGTGAGGCTGGCGTCAGTGGTGACCTGTATTTGTGGTCGTGGTTGTTGGAACGTCTGCCTGATGGATAGGTTGGGAGGAAAACGCCACCACTGAAGTTGGGAGGCGAGTTCTGGGGTGACCCTTAAAAGAGTGTGAGGAGGGTCTGTGAGCGGGTCGAAGAGGGCGAGAAACCACGACTGAAGAGATCTCATCTTGAGACATACGTGCTGCACTACTGAAGTCATAGAGGCCATGGTGCCTAGTACACGTTGCACAGTCAAGTCGGGTACCATAGCATGAGGGTGAAAACTTGAAGTAATGCGAAAAGATTTTCTCTCTTGTCTGGAGGAAGAAAGGCGCGAGATCGTGTGGAATATATGCATGCGCCTATATAATGAATAATCTTTGTAGGTTTCAAATTTGATTTTTGTTCGTTGACAGCGAGACCGAGATCGCGAAGGAGGGTAAGGGTGAAGTGAGTGTCTCGTTGGGTCTTGCGACGGGAATGAGCTACGAGGAGCCAATCGTCGATATATGGAAATATGAGAATTTTTTGCAACCTGAGGTAAGCAGCTACTGGTGCCATGCACTTGGTGAATACTCTTGGAGCTGTTGCAAGGCCGAAAGGAAGCCTTTTGAATTGGTAGGCTTGTGATCCTAGCTGAAATTGAAGGAATTTTCTGTGTGAAGGATGTATGGAAATATGGAAGTATGCGTCCTTGAGATCTATGACAGTGAACCAGTCGTTTTTGCGGAGTAAAGGGAGAACTGATTCGAGGGTAACCATACGGAATTTTGTGGTAATGATGTATTTGTTTAACTCTCGTAGGTCTAAGATAGGGCGAAGACCTCCATCCTTTTTGGGTACGGTGAAATAGCTAAAGAAAAACCCTTTGTTGTGTTGTGAGATGGGTTGTATGGCGTCTTTGAGGAGTAAATTTCTTATTTCCTCTTGTAGGGTTGGAGATGGTGGAGTGATGACGTGTGTTGCCGGAGGAAGTTGGAAGAAATGGATGCAGTAGCCGTCACGGATGATGGGCAATACCCAGGCATCTGTAGTGATGGATTCCCAGACATGTAGGTGTTTCCAGAGGGCAGGATGGGTGGAGTGGTGTGCGATCTCGGTCATGGGAGCATCAAACGTGATGTTTGGGCTTGCGGTCGTTGCGTCTAGTAATGGGTTGTTGGCGGGGTTTATTTCTTTGATTTCTGAAATAGGTTGTATAAGATGTTTGTTTTGGAGGATCACATTGGAATTTTTGATATGAGTTGTACGGTCATCTCCATTGATTTTGTTGGGGGCGTTGTTGGTAAGATGGATAAACTCCCCAACATCTAGCTGCTGATCTTTTCTTTTGCACGTTTTCCAAAATATCATCAGTCTCAGCATTAAAGAGGCCTGCCCCGCCGAATGGAAGGTCTTCGATACATGCGCGGGCATCCTCAGCCAGGCCAGCTGTCCTTAGCCAAGAGAAACGTCGTAAGGCTACTGAAGTGGCCATTGACTTTGCTGTGGCATCTACCGTGTGCCTAGCAGAAAGCATCTGTTGTTTGGCAACGGAAAGACCTTCTTGTTGAAAGGTTTCGGCGAGTACTTTTTTATCTTCTGGCAAAGATTCGACAAAGGTTGACATATTGTCCCAAAGGATACGTTGATATGCACCCATGGCTCCCTGGTAGTTAGTGACACGCATGGTGAACGCTGCTGATGAATAAAGCCATCTTCCCATTGAGTCAATCCTTCTACTGTCTTTATTTGGTGGTATGAGGGTCTGTCGATGTCGAGATCTGGATTGTGAGGCTTTGACAAAAATAGAGTTTGGAGCTGGTTGTTTTTGAAGAAATAGAGCTCCAGGATCATGGACTCTGTAGAGGTTATCGATTCGTTTAGACATGGTATGGGAAGAGGCTGGTTTTGTCCAGGATTGTTGAGCGGTGCTGAGTAGAGACGGAAGCATTGAAATGTGTACTGGAGTTGTTGTATCTTTAGAGATTGGGTCGTATAGATGATCGGCCGGTTCTGTTGACGGACAGTGGATTTGGAGATTGAGAGACTTAGCCATACGGATCATAAGTTGGGCGTACGTTTGGAAGTCTTCCGCCCGTGATGGTGGTTCGGCATCGACAAGGTCGGATTCCAGTGAGGTAAGTAATACTGATGGCATCTGAGGTCTGGATCCGTGACCGGAATAATCGGGATCGTGTCGGGAGTCAACAGATTGTCGATCGACTTCAGTGTCAACAGGTTGAGTATCATAGTATTGAAGTTTGTGGCTCGATGTCGATGGAGGCGGCATGTCCATGGGCATTTGTCGGTGTCGAAGATTTTCGATATCGAGAGATGTCATCCGAGTGTCCATGGACGTCATTTGATATGGTTGAACGTCGGTGTCGAACTCGGGGTCATAGTGATGTCGAGTTCGATGGCTTGGTTCTATCGGGCGACGGAAATCGTGTGTCGATAGAGGGACAGAACAAGTGTCCATGGACCAGGATGGATATCGAGGATCATCGATATCAGAGCCTGTGTCTCAGTGATGTCAAAATGGAGGCTGTTGACGAGCTTGTAAAGCAGTTGAGTATATAGACACTGGAGATGCCGAGCGAGAGGAATGATTTCCCTCGTCTGGATTAGCGGGAAAATATCAGGAGGCTGGAGCTGTAAAAGCCTCGCGTGTAGAAGGAAATTGCTCGACTTTCCTGGGTCTTTTAGGTGCCAGGTAGGGAGCAGGTTGGAGTTGATGTGGGTCACGGTGTTATGGCCGTTTCGGCACCGATGGCTGTCGAGATCGAGGCCCGCCATGAGAAGGTATGGCCGAGTTGGATAGAGCAACTGGCTGATTGGCGGTTGCGGTTTGACCGGTCGAGCACTGGTCGGGGCAAATGGCAACCCGGTGAGAGTGCTGAACGCAGGTCTGAGCCACGTTTGATGAAATAAACAGCTCCAGGGACTGTTGGGGCCGATGTCTCTGAGGAGGTCGTGGTGGACGATCAGATGTTACCGAATAAGGTATGGTCTCTAGTTGTTGTTTGGAGTCAACCCTGTCAGGTGAAGCAACTACGGAAGGGTTGCTCGAAAGAACAGAGTGTTGAGGACTGGGAGGAGAAGATGTTAATCGATCGACTCTGTCATCCCATTCCGGTGATTGGGAGCAGGGTTGATGAGAGGAGATTCTGTCATTGTCAGAAGGCGAACCAATAGAGATTGATTCAGCGGTTTGTTGAGGCTGCTGAGAAATGACTGCAACTTTAGATTTATGCTGTTTAGGTCTTTTAGGCGGAGAAGGCTCTGGAACTGAAGAGGGTTGGGTGGACATTTGACGTTTAGCGGAGGGCTTCGATATCGAGGATTTCGGTATCGAGTGCTTCGATTTATGGGTTTTTGAAGTTTTAGACGAAGTGGACGGAGCGTCGGAGTGGGATGGTGTGGTCGATGGACGTTGTTTTGAGGCTTCAGAAAGAGCCTTGTCCATTGCTTTGGTTTGTGAGGTGGCCTTACAAGGAGGTTGGGCCATTTTTGTTGGTTGAGGGGATTGTTCCCAAAGACGGAGTTTTAATCTGGATAAGCGAGAATGGAGGACTCTGCGCTTGAAGTTCTTACAATGCTGGCAGGAGGACGTCCGGTGTGCCTCTCCCAAGCAAAAAAGACACTTGGCGTGGCTGTTGGAGAGTGGTATTTTGTTATCACAGACCACGCCGTGTTTAAACGGGCCCAAAGGGGCCATGAATAGGAGAAAAATAATTTGAGGAGAAAAAGCGATGATTGGGGGGGGGGGGTGCTGCAGCCGGAGGCCGAGCGAAGGAGAAAGGAAAAAAATCTCTGATGATAATGAATTTGATCTAAAAGTTTAAAGGAAAAAAGATTGATAACAGGAAGGAATCAAGAATAAACTCTCTTTCTCTTTTACTCACAGAAGCAGAACTATGAGGCTCTCAACGCGGCGGTTGAAAGAAAACAACTGAAAGGGGAGCCTTGGCGCCAAGGTACTTATACGAGGGGGAGGGGCCTTATTCTAATGTGTTTTTTGCTACCACAGAAGCTCTAGAACTTTCCGATGAGGCTCCGCGCAGGCGCGGATCACCCAGGGTGTGATTCACAGAGGCCACGAAGAACGGGACCAACCCTCGATCAGATCTTGGAGTTGGATTCCTGCCTTGAGTGGAGGGGTTGGACTCAAGGCCCCCTCCAACTCCAGGACTCGAGGATTCGAGGATACGGTCTGCCTTTCCAGAGGCATTTCCTGGCCAGTTTGCAGAACAACGACAATCACAGGACCAGCTCCGCATCTTAGGTCTAACACCGCTTTGTACCAGACAACGACGAGCTGGAAGCCATGATCCCGAGGGTGAGCAGAAGAACTTGCTTCAAAAGCAGTCTGTGGGTAAACAACCAAGGCTGTCTCTCCTCTGCCGATCCCTCAGCAAAGTAGAAACAGAGTAAGGCCCGATTCCTGCTGTCCTTCCCACCCACCGTATGATCCTATGCACAAAGGGCTGGTCAGCGTGGGTCTGGTTTGGCCTGCAAGCCCCTCCCGGCTCCCCAGAGCCCCTGACGGAAGGGGGCCCCGGAAGGGCATGGACAGATACACCCAGACACCAAAGGACGGAAGCCCAAGGTCTGTGCCTGTCTTTCTGAGCACAACACCTCACTGACCTCCACCCATCGACACCAACCGTATGGACCCTGTCTCTGGCTACAGGCCTCAAAGCCGAGAGTAGGAACCAATGGAGTGTGTTTGGATCAGAGGTGGCCAAGGATGTCGAGTGAGCACCCCTCCCCTCCACGACCTGAACGCTGATGGGAGTTTCACGGGACGGTGACAGACGGTAAAGGGAAGCGCCTTGGGACATGGGCTCCTCAGGAAGTGAATCCGGGGGGGGGGGGGCAGCTGTGCGAAAGGCCACCCCTTGCAGCAATGGGTGTGCTTGAAAAAGGCCTCCTCCCAAAAGCCAAGAGGCCCATGGGTCGCCCCAGGCTCTACAGAGATTACCTGCTCTGGGGTCTCCCTCCTTAGCCAGAACGAGGGCCGGGAGCCTGAGCTGAAAAGAAGGATGAGCTGAAACACGACAGAAGCCAACAACGTAGACGGTGCCTGCTGGAAGCCTTATGTTCCACTCACAGGAAAATCCCCTCAAGAGCCCAGGACTCACTCGGGGTCTGGCATGAGCTGCTCAGACAACCCGGAGGAGGAGGAGGAGGAGGAGGAGGAGGAGGAGGAGGAGATGAAGCCAGGAAGACGGGCAGAGGATCATCCCAAGATGGCTCCCCCTGAAGAGCACGGCACCCAGACCTCATAAGCCACCGTTCACAGGCTCTTGCCCGCCCGCCCACCTGAGCGCAGGAACTAGCAGTGAAGCACAGACCGTTCCAAGCCGCAACGTTGATGAGAGTCAAAACCCAAACCATGGCCAACTGCCCAGGGTCCCTTTGCCCTCTCCTTCACAGGAACTGGACACGGGTCTGAAGCACCACATTTAAACAATCCAGCCCTGCCCGTATATCCCATCGCGATCGCTCTCGCCAAGCCCAGTTCAAGCGTGATGTCCGGAGGAGCGTCAGCCTGACCGCTCCACTCCGCTTCAGCAAATCCTGAGCCTACAGCCACACGAGGGCAGAAACCCCGTCCCTTCTCAGCCGGGCAGAACTCCTCCTACGGACTCTTTCATTTACTTAACCACTTTGTACCCTGCCCAACAAACAGCCACCGTCACAGGACATCAAGGTAGCTGCACCAGGCCAGCATTGGGTCTCAGGCAGGAAGACAGCCCTGCCTGTCCCATGAGTGCAGCAGCCTGATGGCTGGCTGACCGCTGGGCACACCTTCCGTGGCCTTTGCCTACGGGAGGAACCAAAACGGCCAAACCTGTGGGACCCAGAGAAACCCACGCCCTGGAAGGGACCCAGAGAAACCCACGCCCTGCCATCAAGAGCCAACTCCCATGAGGATGGAACCTGTCCCAGTCAGACCCCACTGTGGCTGCTTGGAGGTTCTGCGGGACCAGAAAGATACCGGGACCATCTCTTTTTAGCTCAAAAAACTAGAAAAACAGGCAGAGAGGCAGAGGACCCATCTTCTAGTAACCCTCCACTGGAAACCACTCTGGACAGCTCATATCTTGCAGCAGACTTCCTCTACTTGGCTGTGCATGGGAAAGAAATCAGCTGGATTAGGTAACTCACAGGGTACCTTTGGAGAGGGGGACGGATCAAAGAACACCTCCACCCCATCTGACAAGGAACAACAGGAGAAACGGGTAGGAATGGGTTTTTGCTCAGCTGGCCTTCGCGTGCCAAGGCCTTCCCAGGGCAGGGTCGCATCCAGCCGGGTCCTCCTGGCATCCCTCTGCTACACTGCGCCGTCTCCAGGAGCACTCTCCTTGCCAGGAAAGGGGCCAAGAAATTTACTTTTGGCTACTACATCATTCTCCAAATCTGTCAATCCACAGGGCTGCCTCCTCTCCTCTCACCAGGCCCCACGGGCACAGGGAAAAGCTCCTGGGATCTAACCTTTGACACACACACACACATGCACACACACACGCACAAAGAGGCAGAAGAGCAAACACAGACAGGAGCTGCAAGGCACCTCCTCTGTCTTCTCCTCCTTCAATGACCCCTGCTCGACATCAGCACGGGCCAAAGCCCCTCCAACAGCCCTCCTCTGCCGCTCGGAGCCCAGGAATCCCGTCCACGTGAGGAGTCCCTTCCCAGGCTCCCAAGAGGCGGGAACACAGAGGCCAAGAAGGGCCAAACAGAGGCGGCGAAGGCACCCCAGACAGGCGGGGTTCTGTACCACCCGCCCCCGCCCCCCCCCCCCCGTGCACCTAGGCTCTTCCTGCCACTCCTTCTGGCCCCTCACAAGTCCTGAGGAGACCCAAAGGCAGCCTTACTCGCCTCTGTCCCTCAAAGGCCTCGCGGTATGTGAACCCCAGGCACACCGTCGGGTCAAACGCAGGCTGCTGGGGGCACATCCCCTGCAGGAGCAAAGGCTGGGGAGACCAGCAGGGGGGAGCAGCCGCTCCCACCACCTCCTGCTTCGTGGTGCAGTGGTTAAAACTGCTGTCCTGCAGCCCAAACTGTGCTCACGACCCAGAGGTTCAATCCCAGGGAGCCGGCTCAAGGTCGACTCTGTCTTCTATCCTTCCGAGGTCTGTAAAACGAGTACCCAGCTCGCTGGGGGGGGGGGCATGGGTAGCCTGCATGATTGACTTGTAAAATGCCCAGAGAGTGCTTGGAGGGCTATGGGGCGGTAGATAAGCAGCACGCTTTGCTTTGATTGAGAGCTTCCCCTGGTGACAGCCGGTTGGCCACGGGGAGACCAAGGAGCGGCTGGAGACAGGGTATGGCCCAGCTCAGCTTCAGGGATCTTCTGGGGTCCTTAGTCTCACCTGATCCTACCTGCACATCCTCGACATCCCAAAATCCCCACCCACCCAACATACACCTCATTCTCCCTTCCCTTCCACTTCCCCTCGACATACCCGGTCGTTGCCATGCCTGCCTGACCCAGAAGGAAGGGCCTTTTCTTGTCAGCCAGCCTTCCCCGCCAGCTCTGCTTTGCACAGCCCCAGGTACACAGCGGACATGACGCCACGGGGGACGCACCGGCCCCTGCCAAAGCTCACGCACCAGCCGGAGGAGCCAGCCTGGTGACCTCCAGCCACACCTGCTGCCGGGGAGAGCCGGGAGGAACACCAGGGTCCGTCCCCCCCCCCAGCTGTACTGCCCCCAACGCTTTCACGCCTTCCCCCTTCCCTTCTGCACTGACCGGGTGCAGAGCTGAGGGCCTCAGGGTGGGCACTCTGCCCTTGCCTGGAGGTGGGCTTGCAGCAGGTTTCCCCACCCACACCCACACCCCAAAAAGACGTTAAGGCCCCCCGACTCACCTGGGCTTCTGGGGAGGCTCCTTCGAATCCTGGCGACCAAACCAGCTCCCGCTGCTCCCGGCGCCCCTCCCGGCTTCTGCCGCCGCCGGCCTCGGGGAGGTCTCGGCCCCTTCGGCCGGGCTGCTTTTCCTGCTGTCTTTGCTGCTCCCCCGGCGGAAGAAGCCAGACGTGGCCTTCTTCTCGTCCTCCTCCCCCTTGGGGGCTTCCTCGTGGGGCCTCACTCGCACGACCTCCGAGGAGAAGACCACTGGCACGGCGATCTGGACGGGCTTGTTCTCCGCACGCAGGCTCTCCTCCATTTTGACCCGGCCCCGGTGCTTGTTGAGGGCGATGGTCTTGACCGAAAGCTTGTCTTCTTCCTGAGCGGCCAAGATGGGCGGGGAGGGAATGAACCTGGGGGGGTCATTGGGAGGGGCCTTTGGGAAACGGCTGCTGCTGCTGCTTGGCCAGGGCGGCAGGTCGGACTCGGGGGGCTGCCCGGCCAAAGGGCGCTCCTCCAGCTTGGGGGCAATGCTCTGGGGAGGAGGGAGAGGGGGCGGAGGTGGGGCCGAAGAGAGGAAGGAAGGCTTCGGGGAGGGCTCCTCGCAGTAGATATGGCTTCCGTTGATGCAGAGGGAGGACCTGGAGATGGGCTCCTTCAGGGGCTTCAAGCTCTGGGCCGATGGAGACTCGGGCAACACGTTGATCTGGGAGACCTCGTCACTGAAGGCCCTCTTGTGGGTCAGCTTTGGAGAAGGCAGGACATCTCTCCCTGGAAAGGAAGCACAGAAAGAGAGGAGAAGGAAGGAAGGAAGGAAAGGAAGGAAGGAAAGGAAGGAAGGAAGGAAGGAAGGAAGGAAGGAAAGGAAGGAAAGGAAGGAAGGAAGGAAGGAAGGAAGGAAGGAAGGGAGGGAGGGAGGGAGGGAGGGAGGGAGGGATGAATTCATTCATTCATTCATTCATGAATGGATGGATGGATGGATGGATCGATCGATGGTTGAATGAATGAATGAATGAATGAACGAACGAATGAACGAATGAATGGGGGAGCCCAGCAGCTGCTGTTCACCAAAACACACCTCCTGCTGAGCGTCCACCCCCTAGGGCTCCTGCCAGTCAGGCTGAGCATTTCAGCACATCCCTGCCAAGTCCCACCACTGGCCCATGGACTAACCCAGGATGGTCTATGCCAAGTGGGAGCACCTCCCAGGGGTCTCTGATATACGTGATCCAGCAAGGCAGCTGAGCAAGCCAAGCGGAAGGAGGGACCCCAGCCACCTGAGCAGACAAGGCACAGATCAACCTGGGCAGCTTCCCTCAAACCGCCTCTGGCGGGCCAAGCAGTGTGAGCCAGGAGACTCCAGTGTCTCATGCTACAGCAAGGAGACATCTGACCCTCCATGAGCCGCTTGACTACAGCTCCCATCCTCCTTCGCCTCTGGCTCTGCTGGGAAGGACTGATGGGGGCTGCAGCCCAAGAAGGCAGCCTGTTCTGGAGGAGCCCCGTTCAAGCCTTGGCTCCTAGTTGGCAGGGTGGGGAAGACGTGGAGGGCCAGGAGGGAGCTCAGCACCAGACTGGATGGGCCACTGGCCCTGCCCTGTAGAAGGCGGCCACGGCGGGTGCTAAGGATGGGGGACTGACTCCTCCAGGCGAGGTCAGGGAGGAAATCTTAGGCAGGGTCCCAGCGGCTGCCACGTCCCTCTCTAAGGCCTCAGCATTAATCTCATGGATTTATTCCATTCAGCATCTTCAGGACAGCCCCCTTCAGAAGATCCAAAGAGTTGGCGGGGGTGAGGGGACCACAACAAGACGACTCAGAAATACTTGACAGGGACACACAACAGGTCGCCTCCTGTCCACGAGGGAGGCAGAACGTGGCCACAGCCATATCACTGCCACGGATCTGACCATATAAACGAGCACTAATTTAATATTTAAAATGCCTTCTCCTTCCTGGGTCATCCCTGGTGCGTGTGCCCGCTTGGCCAGCCAGATGCAGTCACTCAAGTGCCCCAGAGAAGGGCCAGCTTGCCCGCTGGCTCTCTCCCTCTCTCTCACTCCCTCCCTCCCTCCCTCCTTCCTTCCCTCCACTTACCCGAGGGGTCAGTGGAGAGACTGCTGTGCCGGCTGGGCGACTGGCTCATCCTCTCAGGCAGGCTGAGGCCCGCCAGGCTGCCGGCCGAGGAGACGGTGCTGTCGGAGCCCAGCGAGGTGTTGGACTGGCTGAGGGACGACTTGCGCAGCTTGCTCCGGAAGAAGAAGCCGCCCCCCGCCCTTGGCCTTGCCCTTCCGGCCCGCCAGGCCAAAGCCGTCCTCGTCGTCGTCCCCGCCGTCGGGGTCAAGGGCCCCGCTGCTGCTGGGCACGATGGCCGAGGCGGACTCCAGGTCGTACTTCTGCCGGCCCTTCACCTTGTCCTTCAGCTTCCGGAAGGGCGAGCGGGGCTTGTCCTTGACCGAGAGGTCGAACATGCTGGCCGTCAGGCTGTGGCGGGTGAACTGGAGGCTCACCTTGATCTCCCCGCGGTCCTTCTCCTTCTTCCCAGGCTTGGAGTGAAGCTTATACCACCTGGAGGCCAAGAGACGGAGAGGGAGACCCTGTTACGACCCAGAGCGGCAGGAGAGGCCACAGAAAGGCTTCCCAGAACCACGTCCGGCCAGGGAGGGCAGCGCTCCCGGGCGGCGGGAAGCTCCTGCTCTCAGAGTACAGCTCCCAGGACCCCCCACCCCCCCCCAGCCGTTATGGCCCAAGGAAACCCCTTCCACAAACTGCCCCACAGCCCCACAGGGCCTGCCCTGGCAGCCCCAGAGAAGAAGGCGGCTTCCCTCCCACAGCCTCGTCACCGTCACCCTCGCCTGGGCGTTATCTGGTGATTTCCCCATGTTCCCCACAGGCCCTCCCGCCGGTCCTTCTCCAAAATCCCCGAGTCCCACACCACCGATCAAACGCCTGCCCTGCCCACTTGGCACCGGGCAAAAACCTTTCTCTCTCTGAACAGCCCCAAACCTCTGCAGGCTGAAGAGGCAACTCCAAACACAGGAAACACCTGTTGGGGGTGGTGAAGGGAAGGGAAGTGCTTCTGCTTGCGCCAAGGGGGGGCACATCCACACCCTGCTGAGCTCAAGGGCACGATGCAGCCCTGACCCAGCCCCCCCCCCCCCGCCTGCTGCTCTCTGTCCGCACAGGAAGGTTTTTATGGGGCTTCCTTACTTTTCCTGTCCTAATGTTTGGTTCGTTAACCCCTGCGGATGCCACTGCCGGTGCGTCAGCCCCATATACGCCTGACAGTAAAGACGAGGCACTGCACTCCTGACCCAAGCGTGACGTCCAGAGGCCTCAGGCATCAGCTCACAAGGCCTCGCCCTGCCCCACAGGAACCCTGTGCCAGGGACCCACCTGGCTTTCCTCTCCCCTGACTACTCTGTCCAGGAAAGGTGCCCCCTCCTCGCCCCGCCACTGCATGGCACCCAGCTGGTAGGTGCCAGAGAGCCTGGCACTGGAGGTTGCGCCTCCCACACATTCCTCCACTCCCCCCCCCCCCGGTGCACCCCTGCTTGACCAGGAAGAGGCTTTCGAAAAAGAGTTCCTCCCATTTTTGCCTCTCAGGAAAACTACTAGAAGTGTCCAGCCCAGGGCACGCGCTCTCTGTGGCAGACCACGCTTCCCCACACAGCAGCCCAAGCCAGGGGAGCCACAGGAACGAGCATCAGCCACCCCCTCTCCCCATTTTGGAGAGGTGCGTGATGACTGCTACAAGCCCCCCCCCCCCCCGTCCCAGCCCTCCGGCCTTGCCTGCCTCCACAGCACAGTTCTCTCAGACAGCGGCCACCAGACCTGGAAAAGCAGCCCTGCCAGGGAGGAGGTAAAGGCGCCTCAAGGCATTTAATATTTCCAACACACTTGTGCTTCCTCCCACACGCACACGCACACGCACACAGAGCCAGCTCCTTTCACAATCCACCCAGCTGAGCCCACACCCAACGCCGAAGCAGCCCACAAAGGGACTTTCCCCAAACACAAGGAGGCTGAGTTGGGTTCACTTTTTGCCCAGTAATCTTTATTTATGGAAACCCAGGAAAAACTTACTATTTTTTTTTTATTTGGAATACAAATCTGACCATGCTAGCTAGCAAGCTAGCGGATTCTGGAAGCTGTCATCCCGAAGGGTAACTTTCCCAGACTTATTTATATCAAATCCACAAATGTCAAAACAAGCATTCTTTGTTTCTTCCCCTGCACCGCCCCCCCCCCCAAAAAAAGAGTTTTCGGCTGCCCTGCCATCTCTTTAGTGAGTTGAAATCTTTCCCCTTCAAGAGCCACTAAAATTTCCTCTGCTCAAAAGGCAACTTGACAGGCGAGGATGCCAGAGGACCATGACAAGCGAAGAAGCCTGCAAGCGCCTGGCCAAATGCTGCACTGTCCTTACTGCAGAACCAGGGAAAGGCAGAGTTGGGGGAGCGAATCTAGTCCAGCCCCTTTCTGCCAAGGCAGGACCTCCGGAGCAAAAGCATCCCTCCACCTCTGTTTGAAAAGTCAACCTCCCACGAAGGAGAGTCCAGCCAAACCCTTCTGAGGAAGGCCATCCCATGCAGTCTCGCTTCTTGGAGTGTCTCCTACAAGAGGCCACAGAAAGAGAGGTTGTTGTTGTTGTTTAGTCGTTAAGTCGTGTCCGACACTTCGTGACCCCATGGACCAGAGCACGCCAGGCCCTCCTGTCTTCCACTGCCTCCCGGAGTTGGGTCAAATTCATGTTGGTTGCTTCAATGACACTGTCCAACCATCTTGTCCTCTGTCGGCCCCTTCTCCTCTTGCCTTCACACTTTCCCAACATCAGGGTCTTTTCCAGGGAGTCTTCTCTTCTCATGAGATGGCCAAAGGATTGGAGCCTCAGCTTCAGGATCTGTCCTTCCAGTGAGCACTCAGGGTTGATTTCCTTCAGAATGGATACGAACTCTGGTTCTTTGAGTGCTCATCTGTGAATTCACACTAATGGGTTTAATCTGCACCTGCACAGACATCTCCGGAATATTCTAGAACTCAAACATGCGTTCGCCAGGACCCGCCCCCTTAACACACGTGGTCCGCCCGTCCTGGCGATTGCCTCAGTTCCCAACAGCCCGCCGCTGCACATTAAGACAGACGTGACAGACAGAGGGGAGGACGGGCGGGAAGTGTGAATTCACAGATGACCACTCGAAGAACCAGAGTTACAGGTAAGTAACCTCTCTTTCTTCTTCGTAGTCTCTGTGAATGCACACTAATGGGTGATTAACAAGCTTACCTCACAGGTGGAGGGACGTCACGGCAAGACTCAGGACAAGACCGCACGACCAAAAGCCGTATCCGCCTTGACCCTTACATCCAAACGATAATGGGATGCAAACGTCAACGGAGTGGACCAAGTAGCAGCCTTGCAAATATCTGGAATAGGTTACACCTCACAGAAAAGCCGTGGAAGTGGCTATTGCTCTGGTGGAATGAGCCTTAATCTGTGTAGGCAGAGGCTTTTGAGCAAGCTCATATGTGAGGCGTATGGTTTGAACAATCCATCGTGAGATGGTTTGAGGAGATACATGTGTTCCTCTATGTGGCAAATGTATAGAAACAAACAGTCTCTTAGACTTCCGAAAGGGAGCAGTTCTTTTGACATAGAATGCCAGAGCCCTTCTCACATCCAGAAGGTGGAGAGATGGGTCGAGATCCATTGCTGGTGACAGGAAGAAGGTAGGGAGGACAATAGGCTGACGGACATGAAATTCGGAAACGACCTTAGGGAGGAAGGAGATGTCTGGATACATCGTGACCTTATCCGGATGAAACTGCAGGAACGGAGGGTCTACTCGTAGGGCTGCAAGTTCGGACGCCCTACAGGCCAATGTGATAGCGACTAGAAAGAACCCACGAATCGGTGGTTATGCGTGCCCAAGATTGAACTAGGCAGGTGGTGGGAGGAGTGGATAGGGTACAAATATGGACGGTAGGCGAGTCAAAGATTCTGTTTGTTCTTTTTATCAGGACGCCTGAAGGATTGGTGAGGACGCTGACGCTGAGTGTGCTGACGCGGTTGGAACGTGGAGGACGATTGAGGTAAGTAACGTTGTTTTTCCGGGAAGGACTTGTATTGGTGGAAAGGATACGGATGACGCCACTGATATCTCTGAGGGCGATAATACAACTGAGTATTATGAGCGTGCTGTCTTTCTCATCTTTTGTAGGTTGTCAAGAATTTTGTCCGTTTTCCCCGTCAAATAGGCCCACACTGTCAAAGGGTAAGTCCTCAATACGCATCCTAGAGTCCTCTGATATTTGAGCGGAGCGGAGCCAGGCATGTCTGCGTAGAGCTATGGCTGTGGCCATATGTCTGGAGGCTGCTTCTATTATATGGCGTGCAGTGATGCGTTCTTGTCTCGCCAATGCCATAGCCTCCTGATGATAGGCGAGATCACGAGGCTTGTACTCCCCAGATGCTGACTGTAGTGACGGTAGGGCCTTGTTCCAGAGGAACCTATGGTAGGCTCCCATTGCTGCTAAATAGTTGGCAGCACGTAAGGTGAAAGATGCGAGACTGTAAACTCTACGGCCAATAATGTCCAACTTCCTTCCCTCTTTATTGTTTGGAGTGGTGTTAGAGCGATTACGTGCTCGGTTTTGCGTTGCGTCTACAGTCACTGAATTAGGAGGAGGATGTTTCGAAAGAAATTCCGTATCAGTGCCATGGGTCTTGTAGAGATTCTCGACTCTCCGAGAGATCTGAGGCACTGAAGACGGTTTAGACCAAGACTGCTTGATCAGTTTGAGCAGCGAAGGAATGAAACCCATTCGAAGTGGGGGGTGTCTGGTCCTCATCAATGTCCTCATACACCTTATTGGATCCGGACTGAATTGGCTGCTGGGCTTCAAGGTCCATGGCTTTGGCAATGCGTAGGATCAATTGTGAATACGAAGAGAAGTCTTCTGACGGAGATGGTGGATTGGTATCGGCCACATCAGAATCAGGAGTTGGAAGATTGGGGGGGGGGGGTGATTCTAGTGGTGTTAATGAATCAGAGGAATCAGAATCTGAAGATTGTGCTGGTGAAAGCGAAGAGCCCCGTTGATACGAAGAGGCTGACGTATCAGGAGGAGCGTCTGGCCGATGTCGTTTGGGAGCCACGGTATCGGTCTTGCGAGGTATTGCTCGAGTTGAGTGATCTGACTTACGCTTCTGAGGTTTCGTGGGGTCTACGGTACCGGGCAAAGGGCCGGTATAAGTCGTGGTGACCTGCAGGGATGATGAACGAACTTGAGAAATAGTAGCTGTATCGGCCGCCGGTACGGAGGGCTTGGTCGGCGGTTTTGGCTTCTTCGGTACCGAAGTTACCGGGACCTGAGCCGCTTGAGTGTTTTTTATAGGGCTTCCGGTACCGGAGGAGGAGGAACGTCCTCATCATCCGAGGACTGATCGTAATAGTAGCCAGACCGGTACCAAGGAGGTGAGGGGGACTCTGAAGAATCCGAAGGGTAGTAGTATGCGTACTGAAGGCGCTTGGGTTCAGCGTAACATTTGGTATCATGATGCCAGTACCGGTGTGGATGATGCCAATACCATCTAGGCTGTGGTTTGTAGTAAGCCAGAGGCTCATAAACGGTGACTCGCTTGGGCTGGTGTTGTCGAGCCCGAGAGTCCCACAACACCGAAAGTCTCGAAGGCTGTGAGGGAGCGGTATCGGAACGGCCAATGTCCTCAATGTGGTGGAGTTTAGCTCTCTTCTTCCGTAAAGGCACTGGATCAGGAGGAACAGATGCTGATTCAGACTCACACCCGGACACAGAGCAACCCAGGGATTTGGGGCTCGAACAGGCCGAATAAGGCAGTACAGTTACCTCAGCCGAGGTGTCCGCCCAGGAGGGAGATTGAGCCAACAGAGGAGAAGGTGGTTGTCCGGATGGAGGCGGAATGGTTTCATGGTCAGTATCAAGATCGATAGGTGGTTGATCCTGCACGGGAGGGTGTTTGTACCGGTGGCTGCGCATCGATGGAAGAATTAGGGTTCTTTGGCTTGGTACTGACCTGTTTCGGAGTGGATTTTGGTGTCAGGGTCGATTAAGATGCCGATCCCGAGGACTTAGGCTTAGGCATTTTGGACTTAGATTTAGGTGTTGGCAACGGAGAGTTGGCAGCAGACAAGACTGGTGGAGGTTGTGAACCCTCTGCCTCATCCATCTTGGATGGGGGACGAAGAGATTGCTCCCACAAAAAAGATTTGAGGCGTTGTTGGCGGAGTTTGGTGGCTTGTTTTGTGAAATTTTTACAATGGGAGCAGGAGGCCGGTTGATGCAATTCTCCCAGACAAAACAGGCAAGAACCGTGGCCGTCAGACACAGGCAACTTATTTGTGCACAACGTGCACCTCTTAAACAGCCCTGTGGGGGCCATAAACGGCGGGAAGGAAAGGGGGGGGCGGGGGAATGATAGAAGGGGGGGAAAAAATTGAAATCTCACAAAAGAAGAACGAAGAGAGTCTATTCTAAATAACGATATGATTATAATTATGTTTCCTCAGGAAAAGAACCAGATTGTGAGAACGGAGAGCTGGACCGAAGATGAGACCTCAGCGGCGGCAAAAAGGAACTGAGGTAATCGCCAGGACGGGCGGACCACGTGTGTTAAGGGGGCAGGTCCTGGCGAACACATGTTTGAGCTCTAGAATATTCCGGAGACCTCTGCACAGGCGCAGATTAAACCCATTAGTGTGCATTCACAGAGACCACGAAGAAGAAAAAGCATCCCGGCACCAGACTGTGCCCAGTTCAACCCTTTCTGGACTGAGGCGTGTGACCAAAAACAGCCACACAGACATTAACCCAGGACCGAGGATAAGCCAGCATGAAGCCATTGGGCTGTGCCTCAATCTGTTCTGGCGCCTGGCTCTGTGAAGGAGGCTCTCTTTCCCCATGCCAAGAGCTACGACCCGGGTACAGAAGCGATTCTTGAGCAGAAGGAACAACACATCTTGCAAAAAGCGTTGGGCCACTCCATGCCCACCACCATTAGCGCACGACCTGAGTTGCTGCCCTTGGTTTCCTAGCAGGCTGCCCTCCATTCCCTGTCTGTCTGTCCATCCATTCACTTAAGTTACACACTGACCGTCACTGGCAAGCAGAGTGCATGCTGGCGTGTGGCCTAAGCCGAAACCCGTCTGTGAGCAATTTCATCAGACACACACCCTGGGTTTTCTAGGTAGAGAGTACTCTGAAATATACTAAGATGTCCAAAGGTGCTTTAATTTGTTTTAAAGATAAATTTAGTTAATTTACAGTGGTTTTATTGATTTGAGAGAAAGAGAGAGAGAGGCACATCTCACCGGCGACAACAACCTGTGCGGTCTACATAAGGTGAGGAATTCTGGCCAGTTCAACCCACATCCTGCTGGCCAGTCCCTGACTTGCTTCCCCTGCTGAACATGCAGAAAGAGGAGCTGGCAAAAGTCGTGGGAGAGAAACAGTCCGGAAATGGGGACTGATCGTCTGCAAGACAGTTTGTGGCTAAAGCAACAGACATTGGCTGTCTCACCACTAAATCTTTTACTGGGACAGGAAGTACTTTTGCAGAATAACAACAACAGCAGCAATCACCTTTGAACTCCAAAGCTGGAAGGGACCCTGTGGATCATCAAGTCCAGTCCCTTGTCAAGAAGGCCCAGTGGGGGGAATCGAACTCCCAACCGCTGGCTCCGCAGCCAAAGACCTAAACCACAGAGCTATCCAGCAGTGGGGTTTCTCCCAGCAAAACCAGTCCCATCTAGCTTGACCAATTGAGCCCAAATAAAGCTTGATACCAAGGGATCCCGAATGGAGGCTACACTGACGCTGACCGCTTCCTAGTCTTCTGCCAAGAAACGTCGCCCGTGCCTTCCACCGAGCCCTCGCACCCACCTTGCTTGGACCTGTGATGCCCACTCTAGCCTTCTAACTAGGGGCACAGCCCTTCAACAAACTGTCCCAAAGTTGTTGGGTTGGGACGACACAAATATCAGATTCTCCAACCCGCCTGCAAATGTGGCCCCTACCCCACCCCTCCCCAAGGTTGCCCTGCTAGTTTCCCACGGCCAGGCAACCCTTTGTGAATTCCACTCATCCCGGGAGGGGCAGGGGGAGCAGATCTCTCCCTTCAAGGAGATAAAAGCTGCCGCGTGGCCGCCAAGGAAGAGAAGCCCTTCCGGTCACCCAGCGCCACCTTCTCGCGCCCTCTGCCTCCCTGCCCACCAGCAGAACAGGAGCAGGTTCCTGGACAAGGGATGGAGAGTTTGCGGCAGGGCCTCTGGCGGCTGCAGGTGGGTATTCGCTCCCCCCCCCCCAAATAAAAACAGGCAGCGATGGCACGGCAATGGGTGGCAGGGACAGACGGGCAACCTATGGGGGGGGGGAGTGAGGGGGCGAGGCAGCGCATGCCACCCACGAGACAACCCCTCTTTGCAGAAGGCCCTGGAAGCACCCACAGCTGCCAGGAGAAGGGCAGGCGAGCAGAGCCACCTCTCCCGAAAAAGGGAGAAGCAGCTGCCAAAGCCAACAGGCTGTGCTCTCACACCTTGTCCAGTTTAGAACAGGATCTGGTTGAAGGGAAAGCCAAGAAGCTCCCAGTCGGGGTCCAGGGGAGGGGGACAGAGGCATCGGCGCCAGCAGCTCCGAGGGGGCCCAAGCTGGGAGGCTCAGCTCCCCTGGCCAGGGGATCCCCCTCCGCGCTCCTCCTAGGCAGGCCCACGCACTGGGAGAGGCCACTGTGGGCAAGATGCCCCCCCTCCGCCCCGTCAAGGGGAAAGGATGGCTCACCCGGGCTGGGGCTCTATGGCAGGCTTCCTTGTTTACCAGAACATGGGAAGGCTACATGCCTGGCCCTGAAGCCACGCCAGAGGCAGGAATGTTCCACAAATCCAAAAGAAGACTGGCTTCATTTCGTTTCTTTAAGAAGATTCCTACCCTGCTTTTCAGAGGGGGTCCTTCGACCCGGAAAACACAGCCGAACTCTGCTCCTGGGGGGGGGCCACGCCTCACTTTCCCACCCACCCATACACACACACACACATCATCCTCTGAAAAACATGAACTTAAAAGAAAACTGAGTCTTCTGAGTGATTTTCCCACACAGATTTTCCACCGCTGGATTTCTTGCTGAACCACGGCTCGAAAGAGGTCCTCGTGGCCACGGGGCAACCGGCTCCAGGCACTGCGCCCCACCCAAGGCTCCCACTTCAGCCTCCGGATCAGGGCCCAGGCCTGCTCGAGCCCTGCTTCTTCGCTTGGCTCCTGGAAAGGGAGCAGCAGAGTCCCCATGGCACAGCTGCCGGTGGGCAAAGGGGAAACCGAACACCCACCCCCCCTACGCTTCTCCTGTTGCCCAGCTTTCTCTCCTCTGCCCAGGCTCAGTGTGAAGAAGGTTCACCTTCAGGAGACCAGGGGAGAAGCTCTCAGGACCATCCCGTGCCCATCGAGAGGGAGAAGCTCCTCACACTTACCCACAACACTGTCTCCACAGAGAGCCAAAGGTACGCTCCTGTTTGGAGATGTGGGGGCCGGGGGCAACTCTGGCCGCTGTGGTCCAGTTGCCACTCAAGAGCAAGCCCACCCACCGCGCAAGGCAGGCCGCAGATGAGCAGCGGGGCCTCCAAGCACAAGGGGCTGCTCCCAGATCACCCTCACGGGACCACGTCCCAGACGCAGGTGCTCCAACCTACCGGCTTCAGTGCACGGCAGCACCAGAAGTGCTGCAGGGAGGTTGGTCAGCAGAAAGAGGAAGAGGAAGGCCTGGCCAGCTATGGCAAAGCTGGCAGGCAGGCTGGCAGGCCATGCAGCAGGGGAAACAGCTGCTTCCCTCCAACCACAAGAGAGATCCTGGCCCACCGGCGAGGCACCCTTCAAAGCCAGCAGCAGGCCCCACCCTTGTTTGTCCTCGACGTTGGGTGATGGGATCAAGCAACATGTGCACACATGCACACACATACCCCTCCAGTATGTCCACAGCAGGGCAACTGACGTGTCCCCTTCTGTTTTGGCTTAACAACATCTTGTCCTTTTAAACAAAGCCAACAAACTTGTACCTAATCTCAACTGGTTTGCTTGAAACAAGCCAACTTCAAACTATGGTTTATGATGGAGACTTGTTTGAAACAGCTTGTTACCTTTGAACATAATGTTAAGCTGCATAATGCATCAAAAAAGGAGGGGATGGAAACTCTGTCTTCTCCTTCTAGGTACTGCACAGGAGCTCCCAGATCCCAAAACCCCTTTGTGCCAGAACACACTGTGCTTGACGTAGAATCACAGAAAAGTGAAGTTGGAAGGGGCCTAAGAAGGCCATCAAGTCCCACCCCCTGCTCAACGCAGGAATACCATCAAAGGATATCTGCCAGGTGATTATCTTAAGTTTTTCTTGAATGCCTCCAGTGTTGAGGCACTCACCAACTCCTGAGGTAACTGGTTCCACTCTCGTACTGCTCTAACAGTTAGGAAGTTTTTCCTGATATTCAACTGAAAGCTGGCTTCCTTTAACTTGCCTGTCCTGCACTCTGGGATGATCGAGAACAGATCTTGCCCCTCCTCTGTATGACAGCCTTTCAAATATTTTAAAAGTGCTATCATATCACCCCTCAGTCTTCTTTTCTCAAGGCTAAACATGCCCAGTTCTTTCAGCCTTTCCTCACAGGGCTTGGTTTACAGTCCCCTGATCATCCTTGTTGCCCTCCTCTGAACTTACTCCAGTTTGTTGGCATCCTTCTTAAAGTGTGGGATGTCCAGAACTGGACACGATACTCAAGGGGAGGCCTAACCAGTGCTTAATAGAGGGGGGACCAGCACCTCGTGGGATTTGGAAACTCTACTTCTATTCATGCAGCCCTCATGACAGCACAAAGCAGACTGAGTGTGGAAAAGAATGGGCAGCCCAGAGAGCCTCGCCTGCCGCTTTTAAAAAGGTTCAAGACACCCCCCTCCCCGAAGGACGAGCAACGTCTGGAACCGCAGGACTCCCCTGGCTGCTCTCAGACTGGGGGGGGGGGGGGGGCTGGAGCCATGGGGGCCCTCCTGCAGTCCCTCTGTGTGTGCTCGCGCACGCACACACACACACACAGACTCCTTTTCCTCTTCTTGTCCTTGCTGAAAGATGCTTCTTTCAGCAAAAAAGCCGATCGCTGCCTTGAGAGCAAACGGCACAAGTTTATGCCAATCAGCACATTTCACTCCATGAAAGAGGAGGACCCCGGGTGGGGGTGGGGGTGGGGGTGGACACCCAAGCCTCTAGCAGTATCTCTGCCCTTGGGTGCTTGGGGTGCAAGAAAGCAGCCAAAACACACACACACACACACAAAAACACACACACACCCCTGGCCATTCCAACCTGCAACATCAGCAAGCTTTCTGCTAACTCAGCTGGGGGGGGGGGGGAGCAGGAGTTTGGACTGGGAGCAGTTCCTGTCAGAGGCCTCCTCCAAGACAAGACAGGAGGAGGGCCGAGGAGCAGGTGCCTTGTCTGCCCCCCCCCCCCGGCAACTGAGAAGAGTTTCCTCTGGCATTCCTGCACCCACACGCCGAGGGGGTGCCGGACGCCACCCTTGCCAGGGCAGGCCTGCTGAATGCCAAGCAGTCTCTTCAGCATTCGGCCCGATTTCATCCGGTCATGGCCAGCTGTCCGGCCCTGAAAAGAGCCCCGTGGACCAGCAGCATCTCGCTCGCTCGCTCACTTACTCGCAGGCAGGCAGGCAGGCACACAAGGATCAAAAGAGAGACAGAGAGAGAGAGATGCCAGGGAGAAGAGCCAAGGCCTGGTCCAACCCTCCCCCTCCCCCGAGGGGCTCCCCCAGCCGCCCAGGCTTGGTCTGGTCCTTCTCCCAGTCTGTCCCCTGCCAGAGTCAGCCCAGTCTCATCCAAGGACAGGGAGGGGCTCCCAAAGTGCTGCTCCTCCCCCCCCCCCCCCCGCAGCCATGCAGCCAGGTCACCCTCGGGCAGGCAATGCAGGGCCTTCCACTCACGACCCGGTTGGAGGACCCTTTGCTCAAGCGAGACAGGCCAGGCTCAAGCTCCCCCGTGTCGGAGTCCCTCCTCTTAATCCCAGAGGAAGGGGAACCTGCCTGCCCACGTCAACACGTCCCAGGCCAAGATAAAGGCCAGCAAAGCCCCAGGGGTGGCTCCCCCACCCCTGCCACCCTTCCAGGCCTGCGTGGCCTTTCCAGGACAAGCCGTCCTGTCCCAGGTGAGGGCTTCCCTCTCCAAGCGCTCGGCCGCAGGGGTGGGTGCCCAGCCCCCCCACCCCCCATACACCTCTGAGCCACCCGTTCTCAGCAGCATTTCTGCTGGAGCTGGCACAAGGTCCCTTCCGCGGGGGATGTTAAGCCTCAAACAGCCGCCCCATTGTCTGTCTGCCACCAAGTTCACATGCCGGAGCTTTGGCGCTTAGGACCAAATATTACGAGGGGCAGCGTGAGAAAGTGGGCTTTGCATAAGCACCACTGAGGAGGAGGAGGAGGAGGAGGGATGCTGCTCAACCTGAGGAGACCGGGGAGGGGGGGGGACACCTTGTGCAGACCGGGCCACGGGACTCTCCCCGTGCTGCCTGCCAAGAGCCATCATCAAAAGCCAGCCAGCGGTGGGAGCCCAGGAGAAAACCACCACAGAGACCTGGACCAGAAATGCCAAGAAAAGGGAAGGAGGTGGGAAACAGACATTCTGGCGGCCATTCTGGCTCGGGATCCCTGAAACACCCTGCAAGCCCCTGGCTAAGGAGGGGGGCCGGCCGGCCACGGAGAAGGCAGCCCTCCTTCTCTCACCTCTGTGACCAGCAGCTGCACCACCACCTTCAAACACTCTCATTTCAAAATTCATTGTACAATACACACAAGATGCCACTCAACTGTGTACAGGCCTCCGATCACACAGCACCGGTAAACTGTTTGCACAACGTGTTTTCAGTAGGGCTTTTTTCTTACTGCGGTTTCCGAAATGGTGCTGCAATGCTCTTTTTGCAAGACAGATGCACCAACTCTGACGGTAAGACAAAACCCTCTATGCCTTTTGCAGCAAAGTTCAGCCTAGATTTACTCACTGGGCAAAGGTTGACTCACAGCCAGCGTCCCTCGGCAGCTCCAGCAAACCGTTTGGTCGCCTCCTACCTCATCCATGTTTTCCTCACAGACCCCAGCAACATCCCCACAAGTTCTCTTTCTTTCTTTTTCTTTCTTTCTTTCTTCCTTTATTCCTTCCTTCCTTCATGTAAGATATTTGTACCCTGCCCTTCTCCTTAAAAACACCCAAGGCAGCTTACTTCATAAGAAGACAATATTGAAAGCTATAAACAGTAAGTATACAAATACTAAAAAACAGTAAACAAAAACAGCACCCAGGAAGGCACAACAATCCATTTAAAAAGCCCCCCCCCCAAAGTTTACCCAGTGGCACCACCAAAGCCTGTGAAGTTCTGGTTTTCAGAGGCAACGCCTCGCCCCTTACGAGGAGCCAGAGGGCCCAGCAGAGAGAAAGCCGCCCGGCGCCTACGCTGGCCGGGGAGGAAGCCCTTTGAGACGCGAGGGACCCGTGGGCCTGAGCGACCAGAGGAAGGGCAAACGGTGCAGAAAGACAGGCTTCACGGAGAGCACGCAGGGCTGGACCAAGGGTGGCCAAACCGGCCCGGCCCCGGGAGCCGGACAGAAACCACAGGGGAATGCAGGAAACCCATTCGCCTCGGGCTCCTGCGTGAGCCAGCGATTCTGCTCTTCTGTGCCATGACGCCAGAGACCCTGGAAGGGTTTTGGAAGCAGGCAAGATATTGTAAGCACTTCCTTCACAGCAGGAAGGTTTCGTGTTGTTCTTTTGTTGTTGTTTTTTTATGGAACCTGAATGCATTACAAACATCTTAAAAGTTGGCCGAAATTTCTTAAAAACAAACCACGAGGACCATTTCTGAACGGCACGTTTTTCGACCAAGGCTCTCCGCGAAGCCTGTCTTTCTGAACCGTTTGCCCTTCCTCTGGTCGCTCAGGCCCAAGGATCCCTCGCCTCTCAAAGGGCTTCCTCCCGGCAAGCAAGGGCGCCTGGCGGCTTTTTTTTAAAAAAGAGCAGAGGGGGAGGGAGGGGTGGCTTTTGAAGCCCTCTGAAGCAATGCAACAGCCCTTTCCAAAAGTCTTGACGTACTAAAGCAGAAATAGCAAAAGAAAAGGGTGGGGCGGCCTCTTCTCGGGTGGTGCAAAGCACGCAGGTGCTTTGAGGTGGGGCCTGCTGCCCCCTCACACTCATCACTGCACACATGCAAAAGGCTAGCAAGACACGCAATGACATGAATGACTCTGGGATTGGTCTCTGGGAGTGTGCATTTTGGATTTCCCAGAATACAGAGCCCACACTTCTCCTGCATGCATGCAGACCCACCTGCAGGACCCAGACCTTAAAAGAGACCTAAATTTTTGGAAAGGAGGCTTCTCTGCAACCCCTGGGACACCAGCTGCCTTTCCAAGCAGGAGGGAGGCCTCTCGGGGCCTGAAGCCTGCCTGCCGGGCCTTCTCTCGGCAGGCGGGGGGCGGGGGGGGGGAGGCACAACGTAGGTACTCCGAGCCCTCTGCAGAGGCTGAGCATCATTGGGGCAAAGGACAGAAAAGAAGATGCCGTGGGGGAGAAGGGAGGTGGGGACCGGACGTGCCGGAGACACAAGCAGCCCCAGCCCCTCAACGGCTTGGGCGCAAGGGTGGTGCTGTAGTGCCAGGAAAGCCGTCTCCCCATGCCCAGAGGCACGTCCTACCCCAATGGGTCCAGAAAGGTGCAGCAGGAGAGGAAGAGGGGCACTAAATCCCATTCCGGCAGACGAGCAAAAGCCAGCCATTGAACCCCAAAGCCTTTTCTGGCACCTCTTGAAGACCGACCCGACCCGCCAAAGAGCCAACACATTCCCCTCTTTGTACCCCTTCAGAGATAACCGAAACACTGACCAGGCCTCTAAGGGATCATGTCTGAGAACCATCTCTTCCTTGCCTCAGAGAAGGCTCAGAGGATGATCCTGCTCATTGTCCCGGTCCCACATCAATGTAACAGGCCCCTTTCCTCCATCCAGCTTCACTCCAGTCCCACCCTTTACACATTTCCTGGAGGCTCGGAAGTCCCTGGATGTGGAGAAGCTGAGCATAACCCACAGAAGCTCCCCTTAAAATTAACCTATTCGTCTTAAAGCTGCCACAAGATTCCTCGGTATTTGGGTGGTATAAAACCATCTTCTTTCTTCATTCCTATCAGAGCATCGCACAATTTAAAATTATGGACGTAAATGAAATATAAAGTGCAAAACAATATAACTTTTTAAAAATTATTAGACTAATCTTTGACCAGAAGCAATCTACTTCAATAGGGTTATCTCAGCCGTTGGCTAGATCTTCTTTCGCACACGTGGTGCAGCATAAACTGCATGCACATAACTGTTGCATTGATTGAACTTCTCCACAGTCAGAAAATCTGTCCTCTATTCAAGCAGGCCCATTTTACTTAATTATTATTTGATCTTCCTACTTCACTTCCAATTCTATTAAGGGACTTCCAGGTAGCCCAACTAGAGTCTTGTCCTGGTGGGAGACCCTCATCAGCCTTCGTCCATTTGGCAAGGTGTGTTGCTTCTGTTTGCCACAGATTTAGCCTAGCCTCCTCTGGTGTAATATTTAGAGCTGGAAAGGTGGGCAGAAAACTTTTCCTCTATTTCAGCCATCGTCTGGGAGTTGAAGTCCATGAAGTGGATGGGTCTGGTGCTGTATTACCTTAATTCATTCATTATTTGTTAGCCCCTTTCAATGTACTTCTGGAAGGGCACTTTTTCCAACGGGAGTATGTTTCAGGCACCAGTAATAATCCTGCAAAAGTCATTAAGAACTACCTCCACTTGTTTGGCATGTGCTGATTTACACCATAGGGCACTAACATATTCTGCTGTGGAATAGCAGAGAGACAAAGCTGCATAATCTAATGAGTCAACTCCTTTGTGGAGGAAAAACGGCTATTTTATCAGGTTTACTCATAAAATCAGGTAAGAAAAGGGTCCCCAATCAGGGTACCCCAAGATCCTCCTGGGAGAACCTGCAATTGACAGACAGACAGATGGCTGTTTGATGCAGCCAAAGCACTGGTCTGATGCCACTGTGCCCGGCCCCCCAAGATCTCAGAGGACTAATTGTGGGTTTGAACACAGCCAGGAATTTCCTTCATGTGCCGAGTCTGCAAAAGTAAGACCTCGGCCTCTCCCGCCCACCCCCACCTATACCCCCACCACCATCTGCATAAACAAAGATTATATCACAGCTGCTCAAGCCAGACAAGGAGGCTAAGAGAGGAAAACATGAGGGGAGGAAGGAACTGTGTGGGCTGTGAGTCAGAGGCTTCCTCCAAACCTGGAAAAAGAGAACCCCACCCCAGAAAGCAGGAGAGCCGGCAGGAGCCATCCTCTGCCCCAGGCAAGGAGAGTCATACCCCAGAACCAGGCCATTGGGGGGGGGTCCCCTCACTTTGAAGCTCAGTTTTATTTTTCAGTTGAAATACGTAGTTGGGATGGCTGGGGGGGTGGGGGGGGGTGGGAGTGTCCTTCCAACTTTTCAAAAGGCTTAACTCTGTTTCAATTAAAACACAGCAAAGTTGCACACAGCCAGCCAGGAGGGTGAGGCAAGGAGGCTCGGTGGTCCACAAAGCTTTTCTGCGGTGGATCAAGCCTGAGCCACGGATGGAACAGGAGGAGGGGGGGGCCCTGACGTTCTCAAGGGCTTTGAGGTGGGAGACTAAGCTTCAGCGCAGGGTTGGGACCCACGAGCACCTTTGCCCATTCATCCACGAGTAGGGCTCGGCAGGACGTGGAAGAGGGAGCCACTCCAGCAACCTAGCAAGAAATCTCTGGCCCAGAGAGTCTGTGGGTGGGTTTTACTCCCTATGCCGCATTTCCTAAATCCTGGCACAAAGGGCTTTCCCCCCCAGCTCTTGCTTTACCTTTTACCACACCGCTTAATGCACTCACTCAAGTCCCTCATGAGGTCTCCCTCCTTGCTTACTTCTGCTCTCTGAATATTGCGCAAAGCAACCAGAATTGTGCAGGCATGCAACACCAGCGATGAAGTACCGGCGGGGGAGCAGCCTTGGGACATGAGATGACGAGGAAAGGCCGCCTGGTGTCCTCCTCAGTGCAACCCCGCCCTTCTGCAAGGACCGACCGGCTGTGCCCCCACAGCCATGCCTGAGTCAAGAAAGAGGTGTGGACAGAGCCATAGTTGTGGTGGCCACGAGGCTTGTCCCGAGCCCACGTGAAGTCCCAGGAACCGACCAGGGTCCTGGCAGGTCTGCCCCCATCCGTCCGATGACGACCGGGGTGACAAAAGGCAGAAGCGGTGCCGGTTTCTAAGGGTCCTGCTGACACAGACTGCCAAGAGGCTTGTCGGCTCCATTTAAACTTCCCTTCCACGCCCCTCTCTCTCATGTGGGGGTCCCTACCTGCTAAAGTTATTTGTGAGTAATACACCCTCAGCGAGGGAAGGAACCTCAGAAGCCACCCAGCCCAAGCCCTCTCTGATGCAGGAAGCCCAGGATGATTGCACTCTGTCTAGACGGAAGTCCAGCTTCAGTTCAAGATGACTGAGAAAAATCCCCCGCCTTCTGAGGCAGGCTACTCTACGGCCAAAACGCTGGCCCCATCAGAGGGTTCTCCCTGTCATTTGGTTGGACTCCCCTTTGCTGAATGAGATTTGAATAGTACTTCAGTTCAAGCGCTTCCTTCAGGAAAAAGAGAACCCATTTCTTCCATCGTCTGTAAGCCCTTCAGAGATCTGAAGACCATCATCCCCTCAGACCCAAGGCCTTTGGCTTGTCCTCCTCAGGACTTGGTGTCCTGAAGACCCTCCCCATCTCTGCCATCCCTGTTGGTCTGGTGGTCCCTGTTGGTTACTGTCCTGCTTAACCCGCGGCACTCACAAGTAGACACTATTGCAGGCAGAATCTGACCCGAAGAGAAGAGAAAGGAATCCTGTCCCTGACCACTGGTATCTCCCCTTCTTGGACAACTGGTTTGGAAAGGCAGCTTGCTCCTTCTCTGAACTGCAGTGAGAAAAAAAAACATTCCCAGTATTTACCTTTGGGATCTGATTTTGAGACATTTGGAAGAACTCCTTTCACCATCGGGAAGCACAACCCACCCGCCCACCTCCTCCTCCGGCCCCTGCCGCCATCTTGGCCTGGGCTTTTGCTTCTTCTCAGGCCCCAGCAGGCAGAGCCATTTTGCAAAACAGGAATCAGAGATGTTTCAGGGTACACCTTCATCTCCATTAGAAGACAGACAGCAAGGAATATTGAAGGCCTACAGATCGGCCTGCCAGACCTAAATTTCCCTGCTGCCTACAATTCAGACTGCTCAGGACATGAAGGAGCGGAGCGGAGCAGAGGCGGCCAAGCCAAGAACAGGCAGCAGCCTTATCTCTGGCTCACAGCACAGAACTCACACAATCCTATGACGTTCAGAACAACCGCTTTTGATATCACAGAGGCCAATTCCTACAATGGAATCAAAGAGAATGAAAAGAGCAAACTGTTCCCGTGTGAGTGACTGCCACCGTACAGGACCGAGGTTGCACCTCACAAGATGCACTTACTGGGCTTGGCTCATTCCTAGAAACCTGTCCATCACCAAAGTTACTATTCTGGACACCCTTTGGCTCCATCACACACACACACACACACACGGCCCCTGTAGGGAGAGACACCAAGCCACAGCCCTCTGGGTGGCCTCACTCAGCCCGGGGGCAAGGTTCCCCGAAAAGGCTGCCCCAACGCTTTTTCGCAAAAAGAGTGCTTCCTCCATACTTGTATTCAGCCCGTCCACTTCACTGGCCACAAGCGACACAATCACGGCACTTAAACACAGAGAATTTTGCCAATCCAAAGGCAGCAAAGACTGAAACGGTGGCCTGGATTCCTACATACTGTCATCTTGAAGATATGGGTGTGTTTTGTAGGGGTTTTTTCCCCCCCTGGGGTGGAGCTTTTCCAACCCAGGCACAGAAACGACGGCACGCCTTCCCAAAAAGAAAACCCTCCGCTCATTCTGCTGCTGCCATTTCAAGCAGGCAGCTAAAGCCTGGTATTTTAAAGAGACGTTGGCACTGCCCAGCTATTTCCTCGGGTTTCACCCACCTGTCAAGCTCTCGGGTTTCCTTTAATGTCAGTGGTGTTTTATCATTGTTTAAATCCCTTTCTTATGATCGTTGTGCCCACTCATCCATTTGGCTGCCAAGGGAGAGAGAGCCAAGAGAGAACCAAAATAGAAATGTTTTCACAACTTTAGTATAAATAAGAAAACTCATTCATAATGAAGAGACGAAAAGAAAACCGCCCCTCCTCCTTCTCACGCTGGGCGCCAGCCGCCAGCCAAGGCCACTTGAGCGAAACCAGTTGTTTGGCCCGCAAACAGCTAGCAATGGGGCCGGTCTCGTGTGGAGGACAGGAAACCCTGCCCCAAAGGCTGGCCGCAAGGGTCACCCCCAGGGAAGACCCTGGCCCCTCTCCTGTCCCCACCTCTGGAGCCCCCCCCCCACCTCCAGGCCTGGCTTCCTGAGGAAAAGCTCCTAGCCAGAAAGAGATCATCGAGCTGGAGAGACCCCCCCATTTGGGAGACAGCCTGTGGGAGGGAGGGAGGGAGGGCCGGCTACTCTCCCGTCAACCTCTCCCCACTCTGGGGATGGGCAACAGCACTCTGCGGTGGAAGCTAGCAGGTTTAAAGACCAGGCACAGGCACACACGCACACCCCTGCCATGCCTGCCTTGCCCAGCCACAGCCCACACCCCCTGGCACCCTCCCGCGGCCCAGGTTGCCGAACTGAAGCCACCCGGGGTCAAGGGAAACACCCTCCCCCAGAAGGGCCCCCCTCCCGATCACCGAAACCAATCCCTGCCACCCAAGGGGTGGGCTTCCCCCGTGGGCAGTGGGGGAATCAGGTGGCAAGGGGGCCCCAGGCAGGACACGGCTGAGGTTGGAGACACTGGGGCAGAGACGGGACCACCTTTCAGGGACTCCAGGGCTCCTTGTCAACACTGCAGCCAAGGCCGGATGAGGGGAACCTTTTGGAAGACGTTGCACCAGAGAGATGCACGGATGGAATGGGCACCGGAAAGGCAGCCCTGCCCTACACTGGTTCCCCAGTCTCTGCCTGGCTACCGTTGCTTCCAGCGATCATTCTGGCCGCCGGAAACTCACAGCCTGAACGGCGGAAAAGCTCCCACCCCAGCGAGGCGCCAGCCTGGGTGGGTGTGGGGAAGCGGCAGGGGGCCGACCATGATCCACATGCCGACGTTCCCCCTCTCCTGGTAACAGAGAGTGGCTCCTCGTGCCCTCACCAGAAACCAAGACCATGGGGATCCTGAGAAGCCTAGAAGCAAGTGGCCACTTTCTCTCCCCTTCCCCCTCCCAGCCAGGCTTGCCAGGGAGAATCTGGACCCTCTCCAGAGGCATCTGCTGCAGGTGATCCATGCCAAGCATCCACGCACCTTGGCACGGAGGCTCAGCTGTGCCCTGGAGCAGACGTGCCCACCCCACAAGGACAAGACAAGTCCCATTGGCCTGTAAGGGAAGGGCATGGCCAGTCCCCTCGTGGACTGGAAGCCACCCGTCAACTGGCCACCCTTGCAAGCCTTCCTGTTATTCAAGAAGCCGGCTGGTTGCTCACCATGAGTTACAACCCCAAGGGACTTCTGAATTCTTAAGAGACGGAAAGAAAGGCGTTTCTTGATGGGGGGGGGGGGTGCACACGCCCCACCCAAAGAGAAAAGTGCATCTTCCAAAACATGGCACCCTCTAGATGTGTCAAGAGTACAATGTCCAGGGGAGCTGTAGCCCAAGACATCTGGAGCGCCCCAGATTCTGGAGGGCTGAACGAGAAAAAGAAAGGGGACTGAATTTGCACAGGGAAGCAGGAAAAAAAAACAACCAGACCGGGGCTCCTGTGGAAAAGCAGAAGCACAACATGCGGCTTCCTAAAAATGGAAACACCTCTTCACTTCTCTGCAGCTGGAATTTAAACAGCCGTTCCCCTGGAAAGTCTCCAGCCAAAGTCAGGAGAGAACAGAGCTTCCTCTCCCCCCCCCCTTGATGGGCAACGCAGCCACCCTTCTGCTGACTCAAAGATGAACATCAGCGCATGCACTGGCCAGGCCGCTAAGAACTCACTGGTGGAGGGAGAGGGCTCGCTCATGAAGCTTGTAACCCGTTTCCATGCCCTGGAAAATGCAGCCACCTCCACGCTCAGCACCAGCACAATCCTCTTCCCGGCACCCCCCAAAAAAGCACGGAATGCCAAGCAGAGGCAGCTGACACTTTTTCTCAGGCTTTGCTCTCTTAAGAACCAGGAGCTGCGGCCTCGTCAGCCTCTACATGGACCGCGTTCCGTTTTACATTCGGCCAGCAAGCAGAATGTGAACCCTTGGTTTTATTCTGCAGGATTCCTAGGAAAAACTCTCTGGAGCCCACTCGTGTCTCAGGGAGCAAGAAGGAAAGCCACGCAAGGAACAAGATGGAAACCAGGCATCCTCCAGAAGGCACAGGCACCACCTGACTGCTTGATTCTCCCATGTGCATGTGCAGGGCCACCTTTGGCCCCACAGGACGTGTCCCTCAGCTGAATCCTGCCTCTGAACCTGAACCACCACGGGTTTCCATCTCAGGGACGGCCCCTGCTCAGACTGAAGGGTAGACCACGAAAGGGCAGGGTCAGAGAGAGGGCGGCAAGGCTGGGGGCCAGAGTGATGATGCAGGGGAGGCAGCGTCCGGCTAGGGCTCAGGTCCCCAGTCGGCCACGGAAGCTCAGTGGCCGTCATGATCCATGCCTTGAGCGCCTTACATCACGCTGGAAACCTGCAGAGGGTCTCCGTAAGTTGTAAGCACTTTGGTGGGGCATAACAAGAACATGGGAGGAATTGGGGGGGGGGGTTCCCAGACCAGGAGCCCAGGCTGGTCCCGAAAGAGAAGGTTCCCCCAACTCTTCAGGCCGGGCACCTCAGAAAGAGAAGTCTGTGCCCAAGAGGCACTTGCCAGGCCCAGCACAACGCTGGGAGTTAGCCAGGAAAAAAACGAGGGGAAAGGGGTTCAGCCTCACCCCCAGGCCAAGTCCTCAACGTTGCTCTCCTGCATCAACCAGCTCCCCCCACCCCGCCCTGGGAAAGGTGGCGCCTCATCACTTGGACTCGGGGGATGCAAAACAAGGGCGCCTCTCCCTCAGCCCTTTGAACCCCAAGGGGTGCTTTGCTTTGCTTATGAGTGCATCTCCCCCCAGGAGTTCTTTTGCACACCAAAGGCACCTTCTGATCAGCATGGCTGGGCGTTGGGAGAGGAGAGCTCACTCACACACACACTCAGAGAGAGAGGGGGGGCAGAAGCTTTGGGAGGATGAGTTCTTCATGCCCCTTGGGGAGGGGAGGGGTGGACTCTGGGCAGGCCCTTGGTGCCCCTTCTGCCCACCCACCCCCTCAGTGCCTCTCCCCCACTTGGCCCTTTGTCCGGGTGGGGGGCCATCCTGTCTTTTTCGGGCAGCTGCAAAGGGCCCATGACCCCTCCCAGAAGTCGGCCTGGAACCTCCAGCGGGTATTAGGGGGAGGGGGGCATCCGGCAAACACGGGGAGGAGGGCATGAGCTGTGCCCTGAGCCCACCCCCCAGGAGGGCCTCCAGGCCGGCCGGCCGGCCAGCCCTTCCCTTCTGCTCAGCTCCCGCTCCTAGCCCATCCTGGAACCCCCCCCCCGTCGGAGTTACTCGGGAAAAGGACGCAGAAAACCACACCAGACTCTGCCGCCGCCGCCGCCCCCCCCCCGCCCGACACCCAAGGCGACCAAAGGAAGAGGCTAACTATTGCTCCCTCCCCCCCCCCCTCTCTCTCTGCCCCTTCCCTGACCCCCCCCCCCCCGGCCAGGGGGCTGCTGCTGCTGCTGCTGCTGCCTCGCTGCGCCCGCCGGCCTGCGCGAGAGGGAGGGAGGGCGCAGCGACCGAGCAGCCCCCGCCTTGCTGAGCCTTCTCCCCGTCGCCCATATCCCAAGGCCCGGGGGAGGGCCCGAGGAGAGGGAGGGCTGCGCCTCGCGCCCGGCCGCCTCCCGAACAGGGGAGCGTGACTCGGCATTTCTCCCCTCTCCCACCCGGAGCCTCCCGGCCCGCGCTCCAGAAGCGGCCGGAGGAAAACTCCCTCGCCCGCAACCCCCCCCCGGCCCCGCTCCCTCCCTCCCTCCCTCCCTCCCTGATGTCGCCCCACGTTTCCCCGCAGGACCCTCCCGCTCCGCTGCCCTCTAGGCGGAGGCACACACACACACAGACACCCGGAGGCACGCACCAACCCGGGCGAGCAAGCGGCTCTGCAAAACGTGCATTGCTCGGGTGGGCGAGGACCGGGTTGGGCGCTCGCGCCGGACCAGCCCTCTTGGGCCCCACCCGGCCTCACAGCCGCCAGGCAGCCGGCCCTAGACGGCCCTAGACGCTCTGCACATGCTCGGGCGCCCTCGTCCCCCGGCGCCCCTACTCACCGGTCCGGGTGGGCGCGGCCGCCCTCCAGCAGCGCGGCCAGCGGCAGGGCGGCGCGCCCCAGGAAGCGGTCCACGCCGACCAGCGCCCGCTGCCAGACGGTCAGCTGGAGCAGCAGCGCCTCCGGGTCCCGCGGGGCGGCGGGGGCGGGCGGCGGCGGGGGCGGCGGGAGCTCCAGCGTGCACTGCTCGGCCCAGCGCGGGCAGCCGCCCTTCTGGGTGGCCACGGCGGTGCGGTGCTTCTGGCGGCCCAGCTGCAGGGCCACGAAGGCGTCGCCCCCCGGGCCGGCCTTGGCCCGCAGCCCCCGCGCCTCCACCACCGTCACCTGGACGTGGCTGGGCAGCCAGGCCGCCGCCGCCGCCGCCTCTTCCTGCGCCCGCAGCTCCGAGACCCGCAGCAGGCTCATCCCGGCGGCCCCCGGCCCGGGCGAGGCCGAGCGCCCCCGGCCCGGCGGCCAGCCGCAGTGCGAGCCGCAACGGCCCTCCTCCTTTCCCGGCTGGCTCGCTCCCTCCCTCGCCGGCGGGCGGCTGCGGCACCGCGGCAAAGTTTCTTCCCGCCGCAGCAGACGCGCGCCGCGGCAGCAACCGCCGCAACCCGACGGGCGGGCAGGCGGGCGAGCGGGTGGGCCGGCCGGTGGGCTGGCTGGCTGGCTGGCGGGGCTCGAGCTCAGCCTCCGCCTCCTCCTCGTGCCCCCACCCGGCTCCAAGCACGGCGGCCGCCCCCTCCGCCTCCCTTAGAAGGAGCGCCCCTCCCGGCGCAGGCTCCTCCTCGCGCCGCCGCTGCCGCCGCTGCTGCTGCTGCTGCAACCGCTTGGCAAAGGCGGCGGTTGCAAAAACCGCCGGAGCTCCCGCCTCCTCCGGGGCCGCCCCCCAAGAACGGAGGGCCCGAGGAGGCCGGCCGGCTGGCTCCCTCCCGGGCTCCCAGTTGGTGGCTTCCTTCTGCGTACTTTGTGGCGGGGAGGGGGGGGGGCTCCGCTCCTCCTCCTCCTTCCCCTGCTCTTGGAGAGGTTGGCGCCCAGGCCTCCGGGCAGAGCGGGAGGGGGACCCCCTCCCTGCCCCACGGCGCCGGAGGGCCCCTCTGCCAGGGGCCTGCGCCTTCTCCCCCACTCCTCTGCCCTGGCGGGGGGGGCGGGGGGGGCGTGCGCCGGGCTCAGCTCCGGCCCTGGAGGACAGAACCCCGAGAGATGCCTGCGGGAGGGTTGGCCCTCGCGGGCCTGCGACTCTGGGGGAAGCCCCACTGACTGGAGCCCCGCAATGAACTCCCCGTGAACAAGGGACACAATCCACCGGGAGGGGCCTCTGTGCCAGCCCACCGAAGTGAAGGAGAGGGAGCCTCCCTAAGGGGTTTATTGCAGTTCAGGGAGTGGGTCGGGAACCCCTCCCCAGAGGAAGGGGGAGACCAGCAGAAGCCAGTGACTCCTGGTGCTCCCCCCCCCCCAGATCCCGTGGAGGGGAGCAAGGCAGGGCCTGTCCAGAAGCCACGGGCCTTCCCATTCCCACCCCTGGAGTGGGTTTGCCCTCCTCAACTGACATGGGCAAGGGGGGGGGGGAATGTCACAGTCTGAGGTTTGGGGAGCCAGAGACTCCCACCCACCAGGCCTCTGCCGGCGGTCGCCTCCTCCCCTTGGGGGCCATTTCCCCAACGAATTCTTGGGAAGGCTAAAACGGACCCTGGCAGCTCATGTCTGGCAAAGTCTCTCCTGCCACCTCAGGCCAGGAAAGGCCGGCGAGCCCTTCTAGGGGCCGGGAGATGCTCTGGTCAGACCGAAAGCAGCTGCTACCCTGGGAGATTCCTCCTGGGATGGTTTCAACAAACAGGACATGCGGAGGAGCGCTGGAAGCACATGTGCTTGGTGAGGGTGTACCCCCCCCCACCTCCTCTCCTCCCCACCCCCAGCCACCATCACCACCAAAGGCTCTGAGATGACAGAACAGAGGCTTGAAAGTAGGGCAGCCCTGGGAGTTTCCATCTTTCTCCCCCCACCCCCACCCCGTATTCTCTGAATAAATGAAGCTGATCAAAACCCTGCAGCCTCCCTGGCATCTTCTTTCTGCCTGGGAGGAGGAGGGGTGGGTGGGCTCTGTGCCCCAACCAGAGAGGAGTCCCATGTTGTGGGGGAGGGCGATATTCTCTTTTCTCTCCCCCCCCCTTTGCCTCTGGCACTGATTGTCAAAGAAAAAGAGGGGGGAAGGGGGTCCCTTGATCTAGCCACCACATGCACTGGTTCTCCACCATACACAGGTCTGTGGCCCAGCCCTGCAGCATGTCAGGGGCGTGCCCCACTGGGAGGCATCCTGCGTGTTACTTATGGGGAGATTGCTGCCCCTGTTCCCTTTCAAAGCCCCCCCCCTCTAGGTTTGCTGCCCTTGCAGTGCTTGGGGGGGGGCTCTAAGAGGGAAGGAGGGAGGGAAGGTCCTCCCCCCCTGCCCCATCCTTTCCCAGTTTCTCCCCATGAGTGAGGCACTTCAAGAATTACCAGCTAAGGTGGATTCATTGAGACAAAAAGAGGAAACAGAAGCCGCCTCCAGAGAAAGTGGAACATTAAGAAACCAAGCCCTTTGAGGAGGAAGGACGGAAGGAACTGGGCATGTATTTAGCCTTGAGAAGAGAAGACGGAGGGGAGTTCGGAGAGCACTTTTTAAAGACTTGGAAAACTGTCCTACAGAGGAGGGGCAGGATCTGTTCTCAGTCATCCTTGAGTGCAGGACACGCAACAGTGGGCTCAAGTGACAGGAAGCCAGATTTCAGTTGAATATCAGGAAAAACTTCCTAACTGTTAGAGCAGTACGACAAAGGAACCCATGACCTTGGAGGCGGTGAGCGCTCCAGCGCTGGAGGCATTTAGGAGAACATTGGACCACCCTCTGTCAGATCTGCTTTGACTTGGATTCCTTCCTTGAGCAGGGGTGGGACCTTAGAGGCCCCCTCCTACTCCATTATTCTAGGATTCTATGAAATTATAAAGGCTTCCTGCACAGCCGTCCGAAGGGAAGGAGCAGCAAAAACTCAAGGAGGAGAGCGGCCGAGAGCCCAGCTCTTTCTTCCTGGGCTCAAACGGGATGGGAGCCATGTAGCATCCATCGGGGGCCACAGAGGGTGGAGCGGGGCCTGTTTTATGGGGCAGCCGTGGGGGTAGGTCTGACCAGGTATCAGGTATGTGCTGACTGCACAACTTGATGGCTCAGTCCCCAGATCTTGAAGGCAGGAGGGGGCTCCAGCTAGCCACGGCTGGAGCATGGAGGGCAAACACAGGGAGACTGGTAGTGGGGAAATGTTGGCCCCGTCTCAGAAGCGGGAGGGAGGGGAGAGGGTCTGGGCGGCTCTAGACTGGCCAGCTTGGCATCCGACAGCAGGGGAAGTGCCACAACAGATCCTTCCACCGTCAGCCTGTGAGCTCTCATAAACGGACACCGTGCCTACAAAGAGCCGACACCGATTTCTCAAAGGCAGGGCAGACTGGTCTTCTCTCTCCTCTGATCACCGGACTTCTGACGAGGTCCCCTCACAATATTCCTGGGACCAAGTGGGCAACGTGGGGTGCGGGATTTGTTGGGCGTGTCGCTGGTTGATGGGCTGTTCCCCCCCCTGGGAGTGCTCCCCCAGCTGTTCCTCCTCACCCTGGGAAGAAGGGGGCAAGTGGGGCGGGACTGCTTTGTATGGTGCTCAGGGCATCGAACATCTTCACCAATGATTTGGAGGAAGGTTCGTTAAATTTGCAGCGGGCACCGAATGGGGAGGGATACCTAGTAGTACTTCGGGAGGCAGAGTCGGGAGTCCAGAGGTCCCTCGCAGGTTGGAGAACCAGGCCGAGACAAAAACTGGTTGCCCAGCCATAGGGCAGAATTCCCCTGGCGTGGCCATGGTGCCTACAGGAAGGCTTCGGGGGTGGGGGGGTCTTGCTCACATTTCGCCTGAAGATGAAATGTGAGACAATAGTGAGATTTTATTTTGATTTTATTTTATTTTTATACCGCCCTTCTGGCTGCCAAGGCCACTCTGAGTGGTTTACAAAAACAGAATGAAACAATAAGATAAAAAATAATAATAATCAGCAACAACCAAACAAAATATAAGAGCTACTAAAACAAAGCACACTAAGAAATCACATTAAGAAAAGCATAATAAAGTGAAATAAAAAGTTGCGTGACAGATTTAAAACACTTTATAAAAACCAGGAAAAAAAAGGAAGGCGTGGATTTCTCTCCGCTTGAGATGCCATCGCCAGGAGAGGAAGGCAGTGCTCAGCTGCCGTGGGAGAAGCAGGGCGTCCGGGCCCTCTTCTTCTGGGACCAGACCTTCCTTGGGGTCCTGAGTCCAGTTTGGGGCACCGCTGTTGAAGTATCATGACACTGGAAGGTGGCAAGGCGGGCCTGTGCCCGTCTTGGGCGGAACCCCTCCTGGGTCTGGAATGACTTAAGGAGGCGTTCAGTGCCTTCGGCCTGGAGATCAGAAAACGTGGAGGCGATGCGATGGCTCCCTTCCGATCCCCGAAAGGCTGTCCTGTGGAAGAGGGGAGCCAAGCGGCTTTCCGCCACTCCTGAGGGCAGGCCTGCCAAGGGCAGGCTCCAGTTACGGGGACTTTTCATCTGAAGGCCTGGGAGAGCTTCCTGAAGGCCAGAGCTGGTCAGCAGCCGAAAGCATGACCTCCGAGATCAGTAGAGTTCTTCTTGACTGGAGGGTTTTAACCAGCCATGAGCCGCCTGCAAGAGATCCTTGAGCGGTGGGTTCCTGCCTTGGGAAGGGGTTGAGCTAGATGACCCCTGGGTGTCCCTTGCAATGCAACTGTTTGAGGCTCCTGGGTGAGGGGGAGGTCTTGCTCCCTCCCTCCCAGCCCCTTGGCATGAAGAGATGCAAAACATGTTGCTTTCAGGATGGAAAGGTTTGGGAAACCTTGGGTGGAGGGGGGGGGCAGAGCCTCCCAAGAAACAGAGGGATGGATGTGGTGACTATGCATGAAGTCTGTGATAGAGGCATGCGGGGGGGGGGGAGGTATTGATGGGAACACAGCCAGGGAGGGGGCAGCCTCCTTCAGGGGAGCCCCCTTTGAGCATTGGCTACAGCAGGACGCCTTGGGCCGGCCTGGCTGGATCCTTCCATGCTCTGAGTGCATGCAGGATTGCTCCCATGTCTGCACCCGTAGGACTCTGGCCCGCCTCTCCCCAATGTTTATGAAGCATGCATTCATGTGTGCGCAGATGGATAGAGTGGCTGCCCTGAGGAGGGTCCTCGCTTTCTCTCTCTCTCTCTCTCTCTGCTCAGGGTGTGGCAGCTGGACCAAGCTGGCTGGGAAGCAGGGATAAAACTTCTCCAGGGGTGGGGTGAAGGATCAGTCCCTCTACTGGTCCCTTCCCGGAGGTTCCTCAGAAACAGCTGCTCTCGGTCAGGAGGTGTCCCATGAATTGCATGCATGTGCACAAACAGCCGCCGCCACCACTCCACACGTGGGCAAACCCTGCCTTCCCCCAAAGAGCAACAGGTGGCTCTCCAGGAGGCCTCCCGGCCTCGACCAGGGCCTGGCTAGACTCCCACTGTTCCTCACTCCAGGCTGGCTCTGCTGACCTCCAGGGCTCTGCTTTAGTGACACCCACCACCACCACCACCGCCGCCCTTGCCTCCCACCCAAGAACAACAGCTGCAGCTGGCAGCAATCTGGGCAGGTCCCACACAGGATTGTGTTCCAGCAGCTGCACCTCTCTCTGGCAAAGATACTTCGGCTGGGCTCTCTCCACACACTCATGCGCGCACAAGCCCTGAGAAGCCCCTGTCCCCAGGGTCCGAGGGCCCCCATCCTCCTCTAAAGAGCCCCGTGAGCTTAGAGATGCCAGGGAAACGAGGTGGTTTTTTTGCTTCCCTCCATGGGATGCTGGACGCTTTGCCCTCTCCTGGCTCCTGCCCTCCTCAGCGTCACCCTCACCCACCCCCAGCACACTCGCCCAGAAGCTGAACTCTCTCCAAAAGGTGGCATGGGGTTGTTCGCTAGGGCCCCACCTGCCACGCACCACACCCTCTGACTCTCTGGGGCACATGGGGCCCAGCCTGCTGCCCTTCCTCCCCTTCAGGCCCACAGGGCATGTGACTTTTGGGGGAGCGGCTGCCCCCTGGATCGACTTTGGCCCAGAGTTCTCCAACAGGATTCCGGAGGCCCTTTCTTGCTTCGTCACGACAGGGCAGAACCCGCCCCTGGATATATGAAGCTGGGGTTTATTTTTGTTTTTATTCTGCCCCAATAAGCATCACTTCACGCTTTGCTTATGCTAAATCTGACTTGACATTTTAAGGCCCGCTCCTGCAGCTTGAAGGGAGCCTTTACTCTTTGGCCTCCTGAACCACCCAAGGTGATTTGACCTTGTCAGCAAACGTGGCCACTGGACTGCCCGGCCGCAGCTCTAAACTCTGGAGAAGCTGGTTTTGGGCTGTCTCTGGTCAGAGCTCTTCTCCTTGTGTTGCGGTGGTAACACTTGGTCTTCCCTTTTAACTTTCTCCCTAATCTTTTCTACTTCCTGTTTTTGCTCAAATGCTTTAGAGATCCCAGCGGCTCCTCCCTTAGGTTTAGAAAAATTGAAAACGGTGCCATTTGCAAAGGGCCTTGAGCTTCCAGCTCCAGAACGGGCTGGGCCAGCTAGGAGGGAGGGGGAAATGCACTCGGCCTCTGTGTGTTGCTAAGTTTGGTCAAATCCCCTTGGTACGGATGCATAACTGTGAATTATTCCCTGTGACTTACTGACCTCCTGAGGTCTGGCAAACTCAAGGCTGTGGTTCCCTTACTGAGTCAATCCATCCCATATTTTGACTTCCTCTTTTCCTGCTGGCTTCAGCTTCTCCTAGCATTATCATCTCTTCTGGAAAGTCTTGTCTTCTCATGATGCGTCCAAAACACAGTTACCTCCATTTAATCATTTTTATTCCTAGAGAGTCTTCAGGCTTGATTTGACCCAGTGCCGAGTTATTGGGCCTTCTGAACACCTGTTAGATCCATAAAGCTCTCTTCCAGGGCTACATTTGAAAGGCATCTGGATTTTTTCTTCCTCCTCATCACCTTTCTTCACGGCCCATCTCTGCTAGTGAGTCAAGTCACAATGGAAGCAGTTGGGGAGGAGACTGTACCACAGGCTCACGGGCCACATTTTGCCCTCTCCTGCTGTGGAGGGCTCGGGATGGGCCGTGCTCCTCTGGTCCACCAACAGAAGGGAACGACTTTGGGTCTTGGCAGGAGGACACGTGGGGCTGCCTCGGCTCCCTGAGAACCTACCTTCTCTGCGCAAAAGGCTAGGGCCAGCCCTGCCCTGAGCGCTAAGCATATCAAGAAGCAGCTGAGTTGCAACACACGAGTCGCGTTTCCGTTCTGCTTTCACCACAGTGATGCAGCTTGTTTTTTTGAAAACGCAAATAAGCCAGGGAGATGGTTAGCATATAAATTAAGGAAAGAGAAGGAGAAAACAATAATACAAACACTGAAAGATGAAACAGGGACTGAGAAATCTAAACAAGAAGAAATAAAAAAGATTGTTGAGGACTTCTACCGAAATTTATACAATAAAAGGAAGTAGACAAAGAATCTCAGAAAGAATATGTGCTGAAATACAATAAAATGAAACTGACTAAAGATCAAATGCAGTCTTTAAATGAGCCTTTAACATATGCAGAAATTACAGAAGCCCTCAAAAAGCAAAAAAATGGGAAATCACCAGGCCCAGATGGTCTTGCAGCTGAATATTACAAAGAATTAGAAAATGTATTGCTTAAACCATATAAGAAACTCTTGGAATTTGTTGAAGAAAAGAGAGAATTGCCACCAACGTGGTCCGAAGCGATAATCTCTCTCATACATAAGGAAAACACGGAGGGTAAAGAAATCAAAAACTACAGACCGATCTCATTACTAAACGTGGATTACAAAATATATGCAACCATGTCAGCAACTAGATTGAAAAGAATCTTAATACAGACAATACATCAAGACCAATCGGGCTTCCTTCCAAAAAGGCAGATGAAAAATAATATAAGGATAATCTTAAATACTTTGGAATACTATGAAGCTCACCCGGAAAAGCAAATGGCTATGATATTCTTGGATGCAGAGAAAATTTTTGATAATCTGAATTGGAATTTTATGCTACACCTATTGGAAGTGCTACAAGTTGGAGAAAGATTTTTGAAATTAATTAAAGCAATCTATACCCAGCAAAAGGCAAAAGTTAGAATCAATGGAGAGCTGACGAAAGAAATACAAATACAGAAAGGTCCAAGACAGGGGTGCCCACTCTCTCCATTACTATTCATTCTTACTCTAGAAATACTAACTGAGCAAATCAGAGATAAAAAGGAAATAAAAGGACTGGAAGTAAGAGGTCATACTTTTAAGCTCCAAGCTTTTGTAGATGATCTAGTTATTATATTGGAGGATCCAATAGACTCAATTGAAGACCTGATAGAGATGCTGATGAATTTTGGTGATATGGAAGGAATGAAAATAAACCAAAAGAAAACAAAAATACTTGTTAAAAATATGAGAGATGAAGAACGACAGAAATAAATAGAAAGGACTAACTTTCAAGAAGAGAAGAGAGTCAGATACTTAGGGATCCAAATCACAAAGAAAACGAGTACATTATCCAAAGACAATTATATGAAGTTGATTAAAGAGATACAGATTAGCTTGGAGAGATGGGACAAATTACAGCTATCGTTGATGGGAAGAATAGCAACCATCAAAATGAATGTTCTACCTAAAATTTTATTTTTATTTCAGACAATTCCCATAATATTAAAACAGTCATTTTTTCAAGAACTTAACAAGATAATCATGAGATTTGTGTGGCAAGATAAAAAAAAAACCAAGAATTAAAATCAAAGCAATGCAAGATGCCAAACAAAGAGCAGGTTTTGGTCTCCCAGACTGGGTATTGTATTATAGAGCCTGTGTATTAGTCTGGATAAAGGAATGGATAACTTTAGATAATGATAGATTACTCAAGTTGGAAGGACATGATTTACAGTTAGGTTGGCATGCTTTTCTATGGTATAAAAAAGATAAAGAGCAGAAAAGTTTCAACTTGCATATGATAAGAAGAGCCCTACTAGGGACTTGGAAAAAGATCATCCAGCAGATTTACCAAAAAACACCAGGCTGGGTATCACCCATAGAGGCCTTTACACAACCTAACCTCATGACAGAAGCGAAACTTTTAAGATATCGGGATCTATTAAAAAATGATTGTGAGTTAAGGTCCAAAGAAGAGTTAGAAACACAAAACATATATCTAGACTGGTGGTCCAGAGCACAAGTGGAATCTAGGTATAGAAAAGATAAAATAGAGGGCTTTTACACAGGACAAACGATATTCGATAAACTTCTGCTGGGCTCAAATTATAAAGTAATTAAGAAAATGTATGATTATTTGCTTGAAATTAAAATACAAGATGAGATGGTAAAAGAATGTATGATTTGTTGTTGTTTAGTCGTTTAGTCGTGTCTGACTCTTCGTGACCCCATGGACCAGAGCACGCCAGGCCCTCCTGTCTTCCACTGCCTCCCGGAGTTTGGTCAGATTCATGTTCGTAGCTTCGATGACACTGTCCAACCATCTCGTCCTCTGTCGTCCCCTTCTCCTCTTGCCTTCACACTTTCCCAACATCAGGGTCTTTTCCAGGGAGTCTTCTCTTCTCATGAGATGGCCAAAGGATTGGAGCCTCAGCTTCAGGATCTGTCCTTCCAGTCAGCACTCAGGGTTGATTTCCTTTAGAATGGATAGGTTTGTTCTCCTTGCAGTCCAGGGGACTCTCAAGAGTCTCCTCCAGCACCACAGTTCAAAAGCATCAATTCTTTGGCGGTCAGCTTTCTTTATGGTCCAGCTCTCGCTTCCATACATCGCTACTGGAAAAAACATAGCTTTGACTATGCGGACCTTTGTCGGCAAGGTGATGTCTCTGCTTTTTAAGATGCTGTCTAGGTTTGTCATCGATTTCCTCCCAAGAAGCAGGCGTCTTTTAATTTCGTGGCTGCTGTCACCATCTACAGTGATCATGGAGCCAGGAAAGTAAAATCTGTCACTGCCTCCATATCTACCCCTTCTATTTGCCAGGAGGTGATGGGGCCAGTGGCCATGATCTTAGTTTTTTTTATGTTGAGCTTCAGACCATTTTTTGCACTCTCCTCTTTCACCCTCATTAAGAGGTTCTTTAATTCCTCCTCACTTTCTGCCATCAGAATGTATGATTTGTTGTCGTTTAGTCGTTTAGTCGTGTCCGACTCTTCGTGACCCCATGGACCAGAGCACGCCAGGCCCTCCTGTCTTCCACTGCCTCCCGAAGTTGGGTCAAATTCATGTTGGTCGCTTTGGTGACACTGTCCAACCATGACACTGGTATGATTAGGTGGGCACAAAATATAGGACATAATATTGATATTGATCAATGGTTGCAAATATGGAAAAATAACATAAAGCTCACAAAATCGGTAAATTTCAAGGAGAACATATATAACATGTTTTATAGGTGGCATATGACTCTGAAAAAATTGTCAAAGATTTATACAGAGGTGTCAAATGTGTGTTGGAAGTGTGAAGCACAAGAGGGAAGCTTTTACCATATGTGCTGGACTTCTTGATTGGCGAAACAGTATTGGATAGCAGTACATACTCTATCCTGAAGCTGAGGCTCAAATCCTTTGGCCATCTCATGAGAAGAGAAATCTCCCTGGGAAAGACCCTGATGTTGGGAAAGTGTGAAGGCAAGAGGAGAAGGGGACGACAGAGGACGAGATGGTTGGACAGGGTCACTGAAGTGACCAACATGACTTTGACCCAACTCCGGGAGGCAGTGGAAGACAGGAGGGCCTGGCGTGCTCTGGTCCATGGGGTCACGAAGAGTCGGACACGACTTAACGACTAAACAACAACAACAACCTCTCTTTCTGTGGCCTCTTGTAGGAGACACTCCAAGAAGCGAGACTGCATGGGATGGCCTTCCTCAGAAGGGTTTGGCTGGACTCTCCTTCGTGGGAGGTTGACTTTTCAAACAGAGGTGGAGGGATGCTTTTGCTCCGGAGGTCCTGCCTTGGCAGAAAGGGGCTGGACTAGATTCGCTCCCCCAACTCGGCCTTTCCCTGGTTCTGCAGTAAGGACAGTGCAGCATTTGGCCAGGCGCTTGCAGGCTTCTTCGCTTGTCATGGTCCTCTGGCATCCTCGCCTGTCAAGTTGCCTTTTGAGCAGAGGAAATTTTAGTGGCTCTTGAAGGGGAAAGATTTCAACTCACTAAAGAGATGGCAGGGCAGCCGAAAACTCTTTTTTGGGGGGGGGGGCGGTGCAGGGGAAGAAACAAAGAATGCTTGTTTTGACATTTGTGGATTTGATATAAATAAGTCTGGGAAAGTTACCCTTCGGGATGACAGCTTCCAGAATCTGCTAGCTGGCTAGCTAGCATGGTCAGATTTGTATTCCAAATTAAAAAAAATAGTGAGTTTTTCCTGGGTTTCCATAAATAAAGATTACTGGGCAAATAGTGAACCCAACTCAGCCTCCTTGTGTTTGGGGAAAGTCCCTTTGTGGGCTGCTTCGGCATTGGGTGTGGGCTCAGCTGGGTGGATTGTGAAAGGAGCTGGCTCTGTGTGCGTGTGCGTGTGCGTGTGGGAGGAAGCACAAGTGTGTTGGAAATATTAAATGCCTCGAGGCGCCTTTACCTCCTCCCTGGCAGGGCTGCTTTTCCAGGTCTGGTGGCCGCTGTCTGATAGAACTGTGCTGTGGAGGCAGGCAAGGCCGGAGGGCTGGGACCGGGGGGGGGGGGCTTGTAGCAGTCATCACGCACCTCTCCAAAATGGGGAGAGGGGGTGGCTGATGCTCGTTCCTGTGGCTCCCCTGGCTTGGGCTGCTGTGTGGGGAAGCGTGGTCTGCCACAGAGAGCGCGTGCCCTGGGCTGGACACTTCTAGTAGTTTTCCTGAGAGGCAAAAATGGGAGGAACTCTTTTTCGAAAGCCTCTTCCTGGTCAAGCAGGGGTGCACCGGGGGGGGGGGGAGTGGAGGAATGTGTGGGAGGCGCAACCTCCAGTGCCAGGCTCTCTGGCACCTACCAGCTGGGTGCCATGCAGTGGCGGGGCGAGGAGGGGGCACCTTTCCTGGACAGAGTAGTCAGGGGAGAGGAAAGCCAGGTGGATATTCTATCGGAAGTGTTGAAAGACTGTCCAATACAAAAGGCAACTGAACGATGGGATTTATTATATACAGTAAATGGCTTGAGTCACCAAATAGTGCTTGAATAACATAGAATTAAACTAAGATGTAACTGTAAGTTGAAACCTGGAGGGCAATCAAATTGTAGAAAGGCGAAAAGTCGACTTGATATCGCAACATGAACAGATTGGATGACAGTACATTTGTGTTCTCCTTCCCCCTCTTTCCCCCCCCCATATCCCCCTCTACCTTTTGTACTCCTTACCTTATCCCTAATTGTTAAACATAAAAAATAAATTTAAAAAAAAAGAAGAGGAGAGGAGGTGCCACTTCCCCATGTCCTCTCCAGCATCTCAAGGTCATCTTGACTTTCTAGCTGTGGATATATTTACGCCTGCATTCTCCACCTGTTGAAAAGTGGCTGGGGCAGCTAAGTCTTCCTTCTACCCACATTCCACCCCTGAAGCTCAGAGACCCCTGCAGTCCCTCCCTCCCTCCCTAAAGCAGGTGCAGGGGCCTCCCCAGTTCCTATATGAGGGACCCCAGGAGGATTCCTGTCCTGCAGTAGCAGCCAAGAAGCCCTTTCAGCAAAAAGTCTCCCACAAAGAGAGGAGTTCATCGGGGCTGTGAAATCTCCCCACTTCAAGCTTTCGGCAGACGAAGAAGAGGAGAGGCAGACGGTGGCCGGCAGGCGCTGGGCTGAAAGGTCAGGAGGTCTCTGCTCCGGAAAGCCCAACGAGAGAAGCACGAATGCAGCTTTTACTTTGGGGAAGGTGCAGAGATGGCTCAGCTCCAGGCATCTCTTCTTTGGCTTCAGGCATGCGTGATGTCCGACCCTGGAGGCAAAGGGAACAGTCGATGAGGTCTGGATTCGGGAACCATCTTTCCAGGTTTCTTGATGTCACACATCCAGATTTTCTCCCCACCTGAATCGACTCAAAAGGTCCCACGAGAACTGGAGGTGGGTGACCTGTAGAGGACACATTTCCTTTCTGAGCCGAGTCCTTTCCTCTTGTGCGAAGGGGGGGGGGCCTTTTGTAACCTCACTTCTCTGAGCTTACAAAGCAAGGAGAGGCCATCAGATCAGGGCTAGCCCCACCGTGGGCAGAGGGAGGCACCACCTCAGGCAGCTCGGTGGTGACTGGAACCGAGACGTTGTTCTTAACCCAGGAAGGCCAGCACCGGGTTTCATACATGACCACGAAGCTCCCACAGTGGAAGCAGCTGTGCTTTGAGGAGATGCCGGTCACATATGAGCAGGCGCTCGGTGGGCACCCCGTGAGGCCGCTGTGCCAGCGCCTGCCGTTGGCATTGCCGTGTCACTTCTTACTTAGGGCAACCCCGTGAAGTCTTTATTTATTTTAAAAGGTTGCAGCCTCCCCTGTATCGCAAGATCTCAGGGCAGGTTACAAAGCCATATAAAACCATTTTAAAACATAAAACCTTTAGAACCATTTAAAATTAAACAGGTTAAAAGAGGTAAAATACCAAATAATAATAATGCCATGCTGTCAAGTCAAGGCTGACATGGCGACCCATGGCGGGGGGGGGGGGGATGTTAGAAAGAACATAAAGTGGATTCCCCTTCCCTTCTTCTGGGGGTGCCCTGGGACCCTGCAGCTTACCCAAGGCCACTCAGGCTGGCTCTTCTCCCTGGGGGCACGGGGGGGGGGGGGGAGGAACCAAACTCCCAACCTCTGGCCCTGCCACCAAAAACATCAAAGCCACTGCGTTGAAATGTGTGCAGGCCAAGATCCTGAACCCCCAAAAGCTCAAATAAATATGTTTCAACTCGACACTGAAACGATGGCCATATCGGTGCCAGTGAAGCCTCCAGGGTGCTACAGCTGAGAGTGTCCTCCCCCACATGGAGAAGGCCCCCCCCCCCGCAACTTTTAGTGATTGGGTGAGTTCATACTTGGAAAGGCGCTACACCAAATATCCAGCTTCCCAGTTATTTAGTGCCCTCCAAGGGACACGAAATCATGAACAACCTCCAATTCTTGTGTGGAGATGGTAATAGAGGGAGGTGAGTCCACGCCCTGGCCCATGACTTGTGTTTTCTTCAGGCTGATCGTTAATCCAAAGTCTTGGCAGGCCTTGCTAAAGCGATGCATGAGTTGTTGGAGGTCTTCAGAGAGAGAGAGCAAACAGAAGTAAAAAAAAGTCCTTCTGCTGAAGGGCTGTCTTGGGTGCAGCTCAGATTTCTGGGACCGGGTGTGAACCAAAGAGCATCCTTTCGAGTCCCTGGGCTGTGAGCCAGTGGGTCTTTGCCCCAAGGGGCCAACATTTATAAGGCACCAGAATCTAGACATGAATCTACGGGTGAGTGGAAGGAAAACAGGAAGCAACACCTGCCAGCTTGGTTTACTCTCCCCTTTCCTGGAAGCATACATTTTCTCTTTCTTTGTGGGGCGGAGGCAGGAGGGTTGGCACCACAAATTCACACATATTGGCGAAGTGGGTGAGAGGTGGTGCTGCTTGCCCCCTGCCCCCCCCCCCGTGCCAAATTAACGGGTTACTGCTCTGTTGAGCTCTGAAAGAAATTCTCCCCGTCATGTCCTGAGCCACACGGGCTGCTTCTCTTCTACGCTCTCAGCAACGGAGCTAACCGTTCACCTATTAAACAATTTACTACTTATATATTACATTTAAACCCTGCCTTTCCACTAGAAAGTAGCACTCAGCGTAACATGATCTACATAAACGAACAAAAAACAGATAAAACCAAATATTACAGGCAAAAAAAAAAACAAGTTAAAAAAATAAAAGGACAAATAAAAAGGACAAATATGTTGTAGCACCTTGAGGAGTAACTGTTATGGATGAAATCCACTTCCTCAGACATAAGATAGAGATATAACAAGGCAGATTTTTATGCACATAGACATAGCCTCAAAATACAGAGATTGTGGTTGGTCGGTTAGAAACTTGCGAAGTGTGTGATTCAATGCGATTTTTAACACTGGGGTGATAGGCTCTGTTGATATTCAGATTTATTCCATTGAAGCTTGTACTAAAATATAATGTAATGTAATGCAATGTCATATCATATCATATCATACCATATTGTATCAGATCGTATCATGCTTGCACAGACCAACATGGCTGCCACTTCTAAAAATAAGACAAAATCTAGCTATACAATCATGAAATCAAGTAAATCAAGTAAAACCCAGCCCACCATAGAAACCATTAAAAACCACTTGGTACATGTGAAGGAGAAATAAATGTTAAAGAAACAGAAAAGAGTGAGCCGTCCCCTCCTGTTATTGATACTGGAGAAAAGGAAGAACTGGCCATAGAAGTGACAGAAGGTGTGATATGGGGATATATGGGGACAGAACACAAGAAAGGGGCGGAGCTGAAAGAGAAAAAAGGGGGAGCCGAGGTCTTCTTAGCATCGAACAGGTATCGGTATGGGAGGAAGAGGAAAAGGGAGATGAAGAGGGAGCGCGGCTCTTTAAGATACCGATGAAGAAAGGACTGACAATAGGGAAAGACATTAAAATGGAGAAAGGGCCAAGAGGACCTAATCTGGGTGCAGGACTGCTACCAGACCCATTGGAATGGACGGTGGTGGTCTTCCCTAGTGGTCACGGTCCCTTGAGGAAGGTGGTCCGACCGACTTCCCTGCCACCCAGTTTCAAGCTGGAGGGAGATTTGGGCTCGTCACCCATGTTGTGGGATGATCTGCGCGGTCCAGAGGGCCCCTCTGAGAAAACCAACCGATCGAGAACGGTTTGGACCAGCTCCACGGTAAAAGAAGAAAAGTTAAGAGAAGAACCTATATTGCGTTGGACTGATTCTTCGTTTAATGTTGGCTTAGTGGATCCCTTTCACGTCATGGTAGAATCTACGAATGTTAATCTTAATAAAATGTTAAATGTTGAAAACGAGCCTCCAGTGTTTTTTCCTGCTGAAAAAGAGGAACTGCCAAAGCTCTTTATTGAACCCGATCACAGTGCATTAAACCCATTAAAACTGTTGCAGAGTTTTGTATTTCCGGTAAAATGTTCTTTTTGCTTCACAACAGAAGGACAGTACAAGGACCCACAGAGGAGAATAGCTGCAAGTTCCCCAGAGTCCACCCTTTTCTCATCAACTGGCATTTAAAGTCTCAGTACATCACTCAGAGACACTTGTAGGAGACAGAATAAAAATGGTTTCTTTACTGGGAAGAGCCGGAAGGGCTGCGAGGAAGGGACCCCTTGGGTGACTCCCACACACACGCACACAAGGGCAGTGTGACTGGGTCCCTTCAGAGTCCCTGGTTGCCTGGTGAGCAAGGAAGGGAAAGAAGAGGGGGCCCCCCCGCAGCAAGGGGCCCACACCCTGATCTGGCCGGAGAGGACCCAGCCCTTGCCGGGAGTGAGGGAGAGACGGAGGCGCTGCCTCTGTGAATGGCCTTGAGCAAGGGGCTCTCTCTCTCTCTCGCTTTCTCTCGCTTTCTCTTTCTCCGGTGCTCCGTCTCTGCCTGAGCATTGGGAAAGCTCCACCTGCCTGACCCACATGGAGAGGCCCGAGTGGGAGGAGGCACCGACTTCCGTTTTCAGCCCAGCTCAGGAATTTTCCCCGGCTGCTCCCTCGTGAGGAGAGGGCCCCTGTTTGTTCCTGTGGGCATTTGCAGCTGTGGGGGCCGAAGGGGGCCGTGGAAGGAGCCGAGCGTGGCATTCAGCTGAATTCTAGGCCTATTTCATTTGCTAAGCTTCCCCGCTCGATCTAGTTTAGGGGTGAGAAAGCAGGGTGCTCAGGGAACCGAGTGTCGGACAAGGGCCCGCCCCGGAGGCCTGGGTTCGAATTCCCATTCAGCCATGGAAACTCATGGAGGGGGAGGCGACAGGCAAAACCACTTCTTCCGGTACCTCCCATATCTTGGACCCCTACCAGGGTCGCCAGAGATCAGATGCCCCTTGAGGGCCCAGAGCGCAAAGCAGGTGCCTCCCGAAGTTCAAACAACCGCTCCTGACACCCACGAGGCTAGTAAGTGTCTCCGGCACACACTTTCCTGGCCCTCAGCAAAGGCACACTGTGGACAGCGGGGGTGGGGGTGGCGGGGGCAAAAGGCAGTGGGGGTCCAAGAACATCTCAAGAGCCACCCTTTGCCCCCCTAGTTCCAAATGAACCCCTCCACTTGCCTGAGGGGGGGAGACTCCACTTCTCTCCCCATTGCAGTTCACCCCCCCTTTAGCAGGTCCCCTGATCCTTGGTGTAATCTCTCCAGGGGGCTCCAGAGGCCCGGGCAGGGGGCCAGGAGGACCGTTTGCACCGCGCCCATTGCAGGCACTTAAATCCGAGCCCAACGCAACGCTTACATTCACGCAAACCCCAAGACCCCGGGTGGTGAAAACCAGAAGGGATTGTGAAGGATCGCTCCAAACTGGGAGAATGGGTGGCAAAATGGCAAATGCATTTCAATATAAGAAAAGGTAAAGTAAAGTAACGCACATTGGGGCAAAAAATAAAAACTTTATTTATCGGCTGATGGGTTCTCTGAGCTGTCCGTGACAGATCAGGAAAGAGGTCTTGGTGTCCTGGTGTACAGAAAGGGTCAACCCAGTGTGCGGCGGCAATGAAGAAGACCAATTCCATGCTTGTTGTTGTTTAGTCGTTAAGTCGTGTCCGACTCTTCGTGACCCCATGGACCAGAGCACGCCAGGCCCTCCTGTCTTCCACTGCCTCCCGGAGTTGGGTCAAATTCATGTTGGTCGCTTCGATGACACTGTCCAACCATCTTGTCCTCTGTCGTCCCCTTCTCCTCTTGCCCTCACACTTTCCCAACACCAGGGTCTTTTCCAGGGAGTCTTCTCTTCTCATGAGATGGCCAAAGTATTGGAGCCTCAGCTTCAGGATCTGTCCTTCCAGTCAGCACTCAGGGTTGATTTCCTTCAGAATGGATAGGTTTGTTCTCCTTGCAGTCCAGGGGACTCTCAAGAGTCTCCTCCAGCACCACAATTCAAAAGCATCGATTCTTCAGCGGTCAGCCTTCTTTATGGTCCAGCTCTCACTTCCATACATCGCTACTGGAAAAACCATAGCTTTGACTATGGGGACCTTTGTCGGCAAGGTGATGTCTCTGCTTTTTAAGATGCTGTCTAGGTTTGTCATCGCTTTCCTCCCAAGAAACAGGCGTCTTTTAATTTCGTGGCTGCTGTCCCCATCTGCAGTGATCATGGAGCCCAAGAAAGTAAAATCTGTCACTGCCTCCATATCTTCCCCTTCTTTTTGCCAGGAGGTGATGGGACCAGTGGCCATGATCTTAGTTTTTTTTGATGTTGAGCTTCAGACCATTTTTTGCACTCTCCTCTTTCATCCTCATTAAGAGGTTCTTTAATTCCTCCTCACTTTCTGCCATCAGAGTGGTATCATCTGCATATCGGAGGTTGTTGATATTTCTTCCGGCAATCTTAATTCCATCTTGGGATTCCTCTAGTCAAGCCTTTCGCATGATGTATTCTGCATATACTGTAAGTTAAATAAGCAGGGGGACAATATACAGCCTTGTCATACTCCTTTCCCAATTTTGAACCAATCAGTTGTTCCATATCCAGTTCTAACTGTTGCTTCCTGTCCCACATATAGATTTCTCAGGAGATGGATAAGGTGGTCAGGCACTCCCATTTCTTTAAGAACTTGCCATAGTTTGCTGTGGTCCACACAGTCAAAGGCTTTTGCATAGTCAATGAAGCAGAAGAAGATGTTTTTCTGGAACTCTCTGGCTTTCTCCATAATCCAGCGCATGTTAGCAATTTGGTCTCTAGTTCCTCTGCCCCTTCAAAATCCAGCTTGTACTTCAGGGAGTTCTCGGTCCACATATTGCTGAAGACTGCCTTGGAGGATTTTGAGCATAACCTTGCTAGCGTGTGAAATGAGTGCAATTGTACGGTAGTTGGAGCATTCTTTAGCACTTCCCTTCTTTGGGATTGGGATGTAGACTGATCTTTTCCAATCCTCTGGCCACTGCTGAGTTTTCCAAACTTGCTGGCATATTGAGTGTAGCACCTTAACAGCATCATCTTTTAAGATTTTAAATAGTTCCACTGGAATGCCATCTCCTCCACTGGCCTTGTTGTTAGCCATGCTTTCTAAGGCCCACTTGACTTCGCTCTCCAGGATGTCTGGCTCAAGGTCAGCAACCACACTATCTGGGTTGTCCGGGACCTCCAGATCTTTCTGGTATAATTCCTCTGTGTATTCTTGCCACCTCTTCTTGATGTCTTCTGCTTCTGTAAGGTCCCTACCATTTTTGTCCTTTATCATGTCCATCTTTGCACAAAATGTTCCTTTAATGGCTCCAATTTTCTTGAACAGATCTCTGGTTTTTCCCTTTCTATTGTTTTCCTCTATATCTTTGCATTGTTCATTTAAGAAGGCCCTCTTGTCTCTCCTTGCTATTCTTTGGAAGTCTGCATTCAATTTTCTATAACTTTCCCTATCTCCCTTGCATTTTGTTTCCCTTCTCTTCTCTGCTATTAGTAAGGCCTCGTTGGACAGCCACTTTGCTTTCTTGCATTTCCTTTTCTTTGGGATGGTTTTTGTTGCTGCCTCCTTTGCAATGTTACGGGCCTCCATCCATAGTTCTTCAGGCACTCTGTCCACCAAATCGAGTTCCTTAAATCTGTTCTTCACTTCCACTGTGTATTCATAAGGGATTTGGTTTAGATTATACCTGGCTAGCCCAGTGGTTTTTCCTACTTTCTTCAGTTTAAGCTTGAATTTTGCTATAAGAAGCTGATGGTCAGAGCCACAATCAGCTCCAGGTCTTGTTTTTGCTGACTGTATAGAGCTTCTCCATCTTTGGCTGCAGAGAATATAGTCAATCTGATTTCGGTATTGCCCATTTGGTGATGTCTATGTGTAGAGTTGCCTCTTGTGTTGTTGGAAAAGAGTGTTTGTGATGACCAGCTTGTTCTCTTGACAGAACTCTATTAGCCTTTGCCCTGCTTCGTTCTGAACTCCAAGGCCAAACTTACCTGTTGTTCCTTTTATCTCTTGACTCCCTACTTTAGCATTCCAGTCCCCTATAATGAGAATAACATCTTTCTTTTTCCATGCTAGGTATCATTAAAAAGGGGATGGAAAATAAAACAGTCAACATGATAATGCCATTGTACAAAACGCTGGTAAGGCCGCACCTGGAGTATTGTGTACAGTTCTGGTGGCCGCACCTCAAAAAAGGCATCGTAGAACTGGAAAAGGTGGAGAAGAGAGCGATTCAAATGATGACTGGGTTGGGGCACCTCCTTGATGAGGAAAGGCTACAGCGTTTGGGGCTCTTGAGTCTAGAGACAAGGCGCCTGAGGGGGGACATGGTGGAGACGTCTAAAATGATGCAGGGGATGGATCAAGTGGATAGAGGGAAGCTCTGTTCCCTCTCACGCAATCCCAGAGCCAGGGGACATCCACTCCAATGGAGGGTTGGGAGAGTGAGGACAGACCAAAAAAAATCTTTCTAGACCCAGCGTGTTGTGAGTCTGTGGAACTCCTTGCCACAGGATGTGGTGCCAGCATCTGGCCTGGAGGCCTTGAAAAGGAGATTGGACAGATTCTTGGAGGAAAAGTCCCATCACAGGTGACAAGCCATGATGGGGATGTATATAATCTCCAGGCTTAGAAGGTACCTCCAAATGCCAGAGGCAGGGGAGGGGGATCAGGAGACAGGTCTCTCGTCCTCTCTCGTGGGCTCCCTGAGGCATCTGGTGGGACCACTGGGAGATTCAGGAAACTGGACTAGAGAGTCCCCTGGCTTGATCCAGCAGGGCTCCTCTTAGGTTCTTATGTTCTTACACGTTCGCAGAACCCTACAAGCCCCCCCCCCCCCCCGGTCTCATCATCAACCCCGAGGGCGGGCACACGCCCCCATGCTCCCCCACGGCTTTCTCGTTCTTCTTTCAGATAATCCACTTGGGAAGAAAGGACTGAATAACTCCGCAGGGCCTTTTTTTGTTGTTGTTAGGGACCTTCTGGCTGGAAGCAGCCCAGTGGTTCCCCCACCGCGACCGCGACCCCCGTCCAGCTCCTCCCGACCCCCCACCCGCTCCTTTCTTCCTCCTCCTTGCAGGTCAAGACCGGGCCGAGCGGCGTCCGGGCGCAAAGGCCAACAGCGCCCTCTGCTGGCAGCCCTTTGTCTTTGCGGCCCAAGGCGGCCCTTCCCAGGAAGGGTCCCTTTGGAGTCACCCGCCGCTTTCCCGGTCGCTGCACGCCCCTTGGTGCCACAGGGAGCTGCTCAGGCCCCGATCCGCTCCGCCCACCTCTTGGAGGGGACTGCCTGTCCGCCTGCCTGGAGGTGGTGGCACTCCAGTCAGAGTTACAGTAGTCTTCAAAGGCTTTGAAGTGTCCCCAAAACTTGGCGTCAGGAAACGATCTGTGCAGCAGCAGCAGCAGCTCTCCCCGATTTTAAGTGTTATTCCCATTTTCCTCCCCCTCCTTCCCACCCGCGGGTGCCCAAGGGTCTGCAGGCCAGGATACCAAACGACCAAGGCGTCTGTCTGTCTGCACCGCCCGGCCCGGGAGCTTTTCTTTCCTCCTGGCTTCGGACCCGTGGGAGGGCGCCCGGCCACTCTCCGCCCGGAGCTGGGCTGAGAGCCTGCACGCACGCACCCCCCGCCGCCCCGTCCACAGGGAGCCCGAGCACACCTCCCCCTTCCCCTCTCCCACTCGAGCCCGGAGGCCCGGGGTTCTGCCCCTGGCCGGCCCGGGGCCAACTCTCCTTCCTTCGGAGGCAGCTTGGCCCTGATCCTTCGCGCCGCCCCAGGCATCTCTCCGGGGCAAAGGAAAAGGCCACGTGTAAAAGGGGCAAGCCGCGCGCCGGAGGGAGGGAGGGCCTGGTGGCCGGGCATCCAAACTAGGCGGCTTCCTTTCTCGCCCCCCCGGACCCCCCCCCCCTTTGTGGGTCCTCTCCCACGCCCAGAGGGACGGGCTCAGGCCCCGAGCCTGGCCTGCAGGGCACGCTGGTCTCTGGCTTCCCTGCAAGTCAGCTCAGGGGTCATGGGCTGCCAGGGTGGGAGAAGGGAAAAGCGCCGCGTTTTCCCCCTTCGGGGAGGAGCCCCCCCCCCCCCGCAGCCCCCGGGCCAGAGGATTTGCGGCGCTCGGGCCCGGCGAGAGCCCCTTCCCGCTCGGTCGCCTCCTTCCGGGCCTTCCTCCCCCGGCCGCCCAGCGTCCCCCTTCCCCGGCCGAGGCGGGGACCGGGCGTGTCCCCCTCGCGCGCCCCCTCCCCCGCCCGCCCGCCCTGCGCTTCAATGGCATCCGCCCATCAGTCGGTCAGAGAAAGGTGAAGAGAGGCGACTCCTGCCTCCCCTCCCGCTCTCCCCGTTGCTGGGCCGGCCGGGAGGGCGGCTGGGTCCCTCCGGGCTGAGGGTGGCGGTGGGGAGATCGGCGGGAGGGCGCAGCCTCGGGGCTGGGGGGCCGGGGCCGGGAGGGCGCCCTGCCTGCCAAAGAGACCCCGGGGAGGGGAGAAAGAGGGAGGTCCTTGGCGGGGGGGGGGGGAAAGGATGCTCCCTGCGCCAGGCAAGGGACCCCTCTTCGTCGGGAGGGGAGGCAGGAAGGCTGCGGCCGCCCCCCCCCCCCGGTGTCTCGGCGCGGGGGGGGGCGCACCCTCCCGCCCCTCCCTCAGTGGGGGCACCCAAAGGGAGCTGAAGCAGCGGGCAGGGGGCGCGGGAGAGACCACCCCGGGGCTCGCATCCGGGGAGCTGGACCCGGGAGGGGGCTCGCCCCCGCTGGCCACCGCCCTGAGCCGACGGTCGCCGTAGCCCGGCAGCGGGAGAGCCGCTGGCCGCCCCAGGGGGACCTCGCCCCCCCCACCCACCCAAGCCTGAGCGTCCCAGAAGGGCAGAGGGAGGGGGAGGGGCGAACCTGCCGCCCCCTTGCCCCCTCCCCCGCCAGGGCTTCACCACGCCCGATGTATCTAAACGGGGGGGGGGAGTGGACACCAGGGAGGGACCATTCCTGGGGAAACGCCGAGGAAGGACCCCGATCCAGCCTCTGTCACTCGAGGGCGGGCCGCAGAAACCGGTGCCAAGAATTCGCTCACTTGTTCAGAGGAATGCTCAGTACAAAGCATGCATTTCGAAAGAGGTGGTTTCTCCTTCGCACCTTTCAATGATGAGCGGGCGAACGGAGGCCGGTGGGTTGATCTGGCTGGTGGCCCTTGGCCAGAGCTTGCCCGTGGAGTCCCTGCCCGGCCAGGCTGAATTTTCCACACATCCATCAGCCCCACCCAGTTCCGAGTTCAGTGTGGGCGTTGGGAGTGACGAGATGCCCTTCTGGCTATGGCTGAAGGGGGCAGGACGGTTGGGGTCAAGCGCGTGTCAGGCTCACCCTGACTCACCAGTGGAAAAGCCTGGATCCTCACAATAGCTGCACGGGGGGGGGGCATGTGTGGGGGCCACCCCATAGGCCTTTGTGGCATGATGCTCCGTTGAGGCTTCACTGTGATTCTAAGGCTGCCTTTTGCACAGAGTCAAAAACACAGGTGGCTCCTCCTCACCCGGTGGCCAGAGAAGATGCCGCTGCCAGCCGGTGCCCACTGCCAGCCAGGTGGAAATCGGCTTCTCAAGGGAGGCAGATCTGTCTTGGTGCCGCCCTGCAGGCGACCACCAACTTTGCTTCCTTCGAAGCAGCTCTAAGGGGCTGGCCTGGACAAGGCTGGAGGCACCCCCTTCGGGCCGAGGGCTGACCTGCCCTCCTGCCCCGCCTGTCCTCCTGGAAGCTGCTCTGCTCTCCCAATGCTGCCCGCAGGGTGACTGCACGACCCAGGGGGCTGTGGAGGTGACTGCCCCACAGGGCGGATTGGGGCCCACCCCCTTCCCCCACCTGAGGTGAGACCTTTCGAGCTGCCATCAAAGAGGGTGCTTCTCGATGCCCACAGACCGACGGCACTCGCCAGGGGCACCAAAAAGCCAAAAGCCGACAGTGCTGCTCATGTACTGCCTAACAGTGCTTAAAGCACTCGGTGGGCGGTTTACAACTCAGTTAGGCAGGCTACCCAAAGTCCGCGATCCATGGATTGCCAGAAAGAGCCCCCCCGCCCCCCACCTTGCCACCAACAGGTTACTCTTGTGCTTTGGGTTTATGCTGGTTCCTTCCACACTTGGACCAAACCTTTCCCAGCCTCGTGGTTGAGACCCCAGAGGGGCAGGGCTGGAACACTTCTTCCCATTGCCATGGGTTCCTCCTGCATCTGGCTGGAACACGCGGGCTGGATCTCTGCCCCTCCTTCTAAGCCATCCCATAAGTAACCCCTCTGAGGTGCAGCTGGACCCCCATGTCAAACTTGCTGGGGGTGCTCTGCCAGCGCTGGGTCCCTGCTAGAGCTATATTTATGGCTAGGAGTGGAAACACTTCTTGTCCCACCCTGCCCCAAAGTGGGAAAACGGCTCTCGCCATGACCTTGAGCTCCCTCCTCACAGCCGCAGGGTTGACCCTTGGCATCCTCCCCCAGCCCTGCGCCGAGGCCCATGCTCTGAAGTGGAAGGGCCCAACCGGGAGGGGAGGTGCACCCACCCTGCTGAGCAGAGTTCCGGCCAGTACAAATGTATCCAGGGAGCTCTGCAGAGAAGTCGAGAGAAGGAACCCTCTTTCACCCCACATGCCAGCTGGCACGGAAAATGCCCTCCAGTCCCGAGGGGGCAGGAAGTGGCCTGTGGAGGAAAGCCCTGCTGAGCAAGAGGAAGGAGCAGCCACCAGCAGGCCTAGTGGGCGCGGTGGGTGAGGAAGCAGCCCAGTGCCAAAGGCGTGAGCTTTCTGCCAGCGGGAGGGAGCACGCTGGGCTTGGGCCAAGTGGCAAGAGGTGTGGCAAAGGGGGTTCTGAGCTCTGCCACCCACCACAGGGCAGCCAAGGATGGGCAGAGCAGCATTTGCTCTTGCACAGAAGAATCACAGCGGGGGGGGGGTGGTGGTAGGGGGGCAGCTTCTCCCAGCAGCCCTGTGGCACCCACCCGGCCACAGGTTTTCCAGGGAAGCTGCTGTCCATGGATGGGAGCTGCCTGTGCCAACTTCCACTCTGGCCATCTCTTCCTTGAACTAAAAGCAGGTACTTGGACAACTGAAAACCAGGGCTGGACTCTAGGCAACCTGGCTGCATGCATGCATGCATGCATGCGCGTTTGTGTGTGCGCGCGCTCTGTGCAGGGTCTGCAGCCGACTCAGAGGAAGGCGGGCAGACGGAGGCGGGGGGGGACTTTTGAGCCTCCGTGTTCCTCTCCCTCCCTGGCTGGCGGCTCTCCTTGGTTCTCAAAGGGTGGGACAGACAGACTTCCTTTCCTGGGTGCAGCACCCCTGGAGGGAAGGAGGCATCCCCGAGACAGAAAGCATCCCGTCTCTCAGCCGGGGAGCCCCAGGTCCAGCCAGGATCCAGGAGCCCAGCAGAAACCCTCCCCGGGCCCCCTCGCCTTCCCCTTTACCGGGTGAAACGGCCTTGCCCTGTTTTCCTCCTGTTCAGATGCCAGGGCTGGGCTGGAGGCAGACATCACAAGTCCTTCTGTACAACCACAGGCTGGACACAGAAAGAGCCTTTTGTGGTGTGTCTCCCAGCCTGTTTTGGATTGGAGGCATTTCAGGTAAGGGAAAATAAATTCAGAAGGGTGACAACGCCGGCATGCGATGGCTGGGAAACGCCCGTCCTCAGAGCTTGGTTGCTTGTCCTTGTTAGGAGGGGGAGGATAAGAAGAATGATGACAAGGACAACAACGGCAAGAAGACCCACGGAAAAGACAGTAATGCTCAGAAGGTTGTGGGAAAAGGAAAGATGTAACTTGGAAGAGATTGACTCCGTCAACGAAACCGTGGCCTTGAGTTTGCAAGAGGGGAGCAGGACAGTTAAGGAAAAGACCTTCCGGAGGTCACTAGTAGTTCCTAGGGCAGCCATCAGCCCAAAGTGGCATAAACAACCGTTATTAGTAGTACGTATGGACCTCACTTTATGTCTTGCAGACCAACCGGATGAGATTCTGCGCCCTCTGGTCTAGCGGCATTCCATCGCTTTGCACTAAATAACTACTCATCAGGAGTCACGGTGGTGGTTAAGCAGGTTTTCATGTATGCATTTTGATTTGAGTCTGGTGTTTTGTTTTTTTCCCCTCCTCTCTCTCTTGAATGCCTCAGATAGTATTCTATTTTTAGAGGTGGTTTTTGCCGCTCGTTTTCAGAGCTAGCCAGCTTGGCTGACGGCACAAGCAACAACCCCTGCGAGTGGGTAGCGAGAAAGAAGGACGGGGCCAATCCAGAAGGTGTGCCTGACATTGCAAGGGAGCCTGTGGGGCATCCCGTGGGGCAGAGAGAAGGCTACACCGGCTTCTCAAGAGGCCACCTGGACACAGCTTGGCACGTCCGCTCCTTCTGAACAGGGCAGGACGTTGGCCACTTCTAAGCCTGGTCCACCTACCCCTCTGCCAGCAAGGTCACAGAGTCTGGCAGCCAGCCCAGTCCAGCCCCAGTCCCCGCCAGGGCCAGGGCCAGCAGGATTGGGGCCTCACTCATTAGCGAACCTCTCCTGGCTCATTTTTCATGGGGTGTTTCTTTCCCCGCGGGCTGCCCTTATCGGGCAGGGATCTCTGTTCCATGGAAAAGGCCAGCCGGCTCCTGCGGGGGAAGGAGCGATGGGAGAGAGATAAGCCAGCCTTCCAGAGCGATTTCCTCAGCTCCAGCTAATGGGGCAGCCGGAGAGAGCCTGCCCTATCTGCCCCATCTCTCTCTCTCTCTCTTGGCCCACCCCAACATTCAGGCCTGGTCCTTTTCTGCCCACGGGCAGGCAAGCGCCCACCTGCTCGGCCAGGCCTCCCCCACAACACAGGGGCCTTTGTTCCGTTTGGCAGCCACACAAAGTTGGGCCGGGGGGGGCGGGCGGTGGAGTGGGGTGGGGTGGGGGAGAGAGTCCTCTTGCTTTTTCCTGCTACAGACAAAGGGGCCCTGAGCTGGAAAAGTTCCTGTTGTGGACTATATCTCTGCAGATCTCCCAGGCAGCAGAGTCTCTCTGGTCGGTCTGGCTGAGGATTCTGGGAGCTGTAGTCAAAAAAAGGAACTTCCCCCAGCTCTGACCATGCTTAGGAGCTCCGCCTTTCTGGCAAATGCACCTTTCCCCCTCCATCCCCTCCCCGGCCAGTGAAAACATACCAGCTCTCTGTGAGCTGCCTCTTCTCCAGAAGGACAGATTCATGAGGGGTGGAGTTCCACATTCATCTGGGCCCAGAGGGGCCTGTTGCTTGTGGCAGCTGCCAAGCTCGGGGTCCCACTGGCCTCCAGTGGCCAACGGAGAAGGTGTCTCCCCCCCTCCCCCCATGCCCAGGCTCCTCTGCACCTCCATGAAGTCTGGTGAGAAGGCATTGGGGAGGTGCCTCCCCCGCGGTCCGTGTGGGCCACTATGACCTCCCCACGGACAGGAAGGACGGCCGTGGCCAATGTTAGTGCTGGACAGACGGTCACCCCCACCCAGCAAAGACTGTCTCCCAGTCACACAGAGAGCATGCGAGGTCACAAACAAAACGCCAACAGACTGTCCTCCCACAGGGCCCCTACGGACTACATACCCCCACGCCACCCCACGGTTCCTTGACGGTCTCCTCTCCACATACTAACCGTCCTTGACCCTGCTTAGCGTCCAAAACCAGGTCAGACTGGGTGAGTTCCAGGTGGTGGAGATGCTGGCAGGAGATCTGCCTGCATCTCAAACACATGTTCTCTCTCTCTCTCTCTCTCTCTCTCTCTCTCTCTCTCTCTCTCTCTCTCTCTCTCACACACACACACACACACACACACACACACACACACACACACACACACACACACACACCCCTTGGGGTGACTTTGCAAGAGCTGAGGGAGCCTCTGTGGTTGGCCTCGCCTTTGGAGGGAAGAGAGGCTCAAGGCAGCCGATGGAAGGCAGAGGCTTTGCTGAGGACTGATGACCCACCACCCCCACCTCAAAATTCTCTCCCAGATATCTGCCCCCCCCCCCCCGAGCTCTCTCTTCCTCCTGGAGTGCAAGGCATGTGTGTTCAGTGAGGGAAGCTCGCCAGAGAGCCTGTCCAGCTCAAACCAGCACATGGGGCAGGAGTGGGGGTCAGGGCTGGGCTGGGGTGGGGTGGGGACAAAAGGCAAAGCCACTTGTGGGCCTGACTGGCAGAGTTGGCATCTCCCAAGGTTGCTGGGCAGGCTTTGGGGTGCCACAGAGCATTCCAGCGGGCCCAGCTGGGCTAACACCGAAGCTGAGGTCTGAGAAATGGGGCTGTGCGGCTTGCCTTCTGTGCTCTCCCCTCCTCCCCTCCCGGTAGCGGTCAGAAGGCCCCTTTGACTGACGGACACATGTCAAGATGGCAGCCAAGCTGTCATGCCTCTTGGAAAACTCTGGAACAACCTTTGGAAATGCTTATAATACCCAAGACAGTCCACCTCTCAGTAGCTGCCACTTGGGGGCGGGGGGGGGAGGAGATCTTTCCCCCCCCTCCTGTTCTTCCAGTATGGAGCCTTCCCACGGGGGGGGGGGGCGTTTCTGGTCCAGTCTGGCGGGAGCAGCTGGACAAGATGGCCATCCTGAAGAGGTGCTGAACCCACCCAGCTGCGAAGCTTTCGCTTTGGGTGATGTTCTTATCCCCGGCTGTCCTGCAGGGAGAGCGGGCGCCTGGCCTTCAAGGGCACCCGCTCTGTCCCTGAAAGTTAAGCAGCCGCTGCAGGATTAGCACACGGCCCGTCGGTCGGTCGGTCGGTCACGGTGAGAGAGAAGCAGGTGGACGCGCGCGGCATGTTTTATTCAGAGCCCTGGCCCAGGTCGCTTCCCCCCCTGTTTGCATTTGTAATCTCTAATCCTTTCCTTAATGCCGGAGGAAGCTCAGCCACCATCAGAATTCAAATGCCAGATGAATGGCGTGGAGGTCTTGGGGGCCGTATTCCGGCACCCCAGCTGAATCCAGAGAGAAGCTCGTGGGCCGGAACAGGACTAGGAATGAGGGGGTGGGACTTCTGAAGCCGGAGGGGCCCCCTTTTAAAGGAGGCCAGGGGCTGCTCTCCACCTTTTACGCCACGGCTGCCAACGCCCGCATGGGTCACTCTTGCAGCACGTCTGTGGCACCGATGCCGGGCACTGCCTACTCTCTGACCGGAGGGGTTGCCATTGGCAGCTGCGGCACAGAAGGTGGGGGGATGCACACAGGGCGTTTTGCTAGGAGGAGAAGGCAGCTTGGAGCAGGGGTGACCAATCAAAGGGACAGGATCAGGCCAGGCCAGGCAGAGAGGGACTCCTGGTCAGCTGAAAGGGAACAGGGGAAGCACACCTGCAAATGCTGACTCGGGGCCTCCCCATTCCTAAAGTGGGGCGGGTGAGGTGTCAGTCTCCTTTTTTGGAAGACTTTCCAATGCCAGGGCCGTCCCAAGCGGCTCTTGAACTTTCTCATCCAAGCTCCTTTGGCCTGACCTCTGAGTAGGCCATCCGGCACCGTTTCCCGCACCAGTTCTGCTTGGCCTCCCTCTACTGTGCCTTAATCGAGGCATCACGATCTCCTTCTTACTTTGTCCTTCTCTCGGTTGGGCACGTTCCTTTTCCTCTTCCCACTGCTTTTCGATTCTCTTTCCTCTCTCCATATCTCCGGGTCCCCGTCGATGCCTGTTATGGTCCCAAGTCATTGTATTCGCCACCCTGCGAACCCGAGCACCCCTCTCCCTTTCTCACTCTCGGCTTCTTTTGCCGTTACTCTTCCATGTTTGAGTCAGATGAAAACAGGCCGAGGGGCTTGGCAGGAGGGGAGGCTGAGGCTCCCTGTCCCCCCCCCCAAATCCCCTTTCCCTCCGCCGTCCCCATGGAAGTGCACAAGGGTCAACCCCACAAGGGACAGGGTTAGGGCAGAGGGAGAGGGACCAGCTGCTGAAGTCCTCTGCAGAAGCAAAACACCACCTGTTCAGCTTCCCTCCATCACACAGATGTGACCCCCCACCTGATGCCACCCCACCTGGCAGAGGGCAGAAGCAGCTCAGCACTGCTGCCACCTCTGGGCTCGGGGTCTCTTTGCTAAAGAGTGGGTGAGTCTCAGCCGCCACCCCCCCGGACATGGGAGCCGCTGCCTCAGGCGTTGGGGCCAGCACCAGGGGTGGAGCAACAGGGACTCTGTCCCGGAGCACCAAGGTATAAGGTAAAGGTAAAGGTTCCCCTTGACAATTTGTCCAGTCGTGTCCGACTCTAGGGGGCGGTGCTCATCTCCGTTTCCAACCCATAGAGCTAGCGTTTTGTCCGAAGACAATCTTCCGTGGTCACGTGGCCAGCGCGACTAGACACGGAACGCCGTTACCTTCCCACCATGGTGGTACCTATTTATCTACTCGCATTTGCATGCTTTCGAACGGCTAGGTTGGCAGGAGCTGGGACAAGCGACGGGAGCTCACTCCGTCGCATGGATTCGATCTTCCGACGGCTGGTCTTCCGACCTTGCAGCCCAGAGGCTTCTGCGGTTTAACCCGCAGCGCCACCACGTCCCAAGGTATAAGAGGGCACACAAATCTCACGGGGACTCTCCTGGTGAAGGTTAGGCAAAGAAACGGCCACGCTGCTCCTCCTGGTCCTACTCTTTTTGAAAGCGTCAATGTCCTTTCTTCTTTTGAGGAGCATGACCTTCTCCTCCTGCGTTTTCTTGGGGTGAAGGATGTGCACTCAGGCAACAGGGCAGAGTGGGCAGGAGATGATGCCGATGGCTCCTGGTGGCCACACGGCAAAGGAGGATGCCGCCGTCCGTGATGCTGGCAACCCCCTTCCCTCTCAGGGACCTGCCTTTCATATGGGGCTGGAGTTCTCTCGTGCCACCTCCTCAGCCCCACGGAGGCTCCCCTTCACACTCAGAGCTCCCTCATCAGGGACCCTCATAAAGGTCCCGTGCCATCCCAGAAGACGCGCTGCCTGCCACCCTTCTGGAGCTCCTTGCAAGATTCCTTTGGCCAGGGGGCGAAGGATGGGTTGAACCTCTTCCTGAGAGATCACAGTTGTTCTATCGTAGGTACCCCGAGATTTGGCCGGTGGAGGCGGAATCTACTGATTTCAAGATTAATCAGAAAACAGCACAGGAAGGAATCTGGGTGGGGGGCTTTTGGTCAAGGACCCCAGTCCCTACGTCATGGAAGCAGGTGGCATCCAAATAGACATCACTATGTCCTACGTTCGCAGATGAATCGATCTCACATCATCCTCATCCTCACCACAGGCACCACTAGAACATCCGCAGCAGCATCTTCTAAAAATGGTCGGTGTGACCTGGTGTGATCATCCAAAGGGCCTGGGGGACCACCCTCTGGAGAGGGGGTCTTGGCCAGAGGGTGCCAAGGCCTGGTTTCGCACCACAGCTCCCAGAAGCCCACCTTTGCCATCTGCAGCGGCCTGGGGGTGCACCGGAAACGACTCTGGTTTCCAATCGTTCCCCAATTCTGGCAGGGGAAGAGCGGAAGGGAAAGGCCTGTTTGCAGGGACGGGCAAGCTTATTCCACGACTCTCACTCTGTGTGTGTGTGTGTGAGGGGGGGCAGCGCATGTGTGCACACATACACACGTCTCTCTGTGTGCCAGAGACTCTTCCAGGCTGCTGTGATCTTGCCACTTCCTGGGCCAGAGAGGTTCTGGGACCTGGAGGCAGTTGCTTGACTGATTTGCACTCTGGAAGCTGGCACTCGCGAGTGCTAATTGGGCCCCTTTTCTCCTCCGCGCTTTCCTTGCACCAGATGGCAGGGGGGGGGGGGGTGCTGCCACACTCACACACATACACACCCCGGGACGAGACGGAGCTCTTTGGCGCCCGCCCCCCCCCTCCTCACGGTCTTTGCTTCTCCTCCGCAGAAATGTCTGCTTTAACTTGCTGCGCGGGCCGGGGGGGGGGGGGGCTCCTATGAAGGAAGACGCCCACACTTCCCTGGGCGCCCCGGGAGGCTGGCGGGCACCCGTGGCCCGGGGCCATGTGGGGGGGGGGAATGAGATCCGTTCCCAGGAGGCCTGTTTTGCTCTCTCCCCCCCCCCCCCGACCCCACACCTCTTTGGGCTGCAAGGGCACCGCTTGGTCTGAAGAAGCCGCGGGGCCGGGCGGGGCGGGGCGGGGGGGGGGGGAGGCCGGACAGGAAGGCTCCCGCCCCAACCGACCCCTCGATGCCAAGCCGGAGACCCGCCAGGGCCAGCCCACAGGCCTTTGGGGACGACGCAGCCCACGGTGGAGGGTGATGGATTCGGGGAGCGGTCCTCTGAAAGGGGGAGATCGCCCCGCTCGGCCAGCCAAGGCGCCCTTTCCCTCCCTCCCTCCCTCCCTCCAGGGCGAACGAGGGGGTCGAGGCTCCTGCCTGCGGAGGGCTTGGGGGGAAAAGGGGCCAGCCCCACACCGGGAGCGCTCCCCCCCCGCCCCCCGCAGGCCCAGGTCGCGGACGGGAGCGCGCCCTGCCAGGGCCCCTGCGCTTGCCAAGGCCCGGCTTCCCAAGGGGCCCCTCCGTGGGGCTGCCAGCCCGGAGGGCGCCGAGCTCGCTTTCCTTCGCCCCCGGCCCCAGCTTGGCCTTTCAGCCCCTCGGAAGCCCCCGCCTGCTCGCCGGCCCCCCGCGACCCCCGCAGGGCTGCGGCGTCCCCCGCGCCCAGGCTCGCTCTCGGGGCCTCCTCGGCTCTCCTGCGCTTGCTTCCAGGATGGGCCGCTTCCCTTTTCCCATTCCCCGCCCAAGGAGGGCAGCCACCAGGGGAAAGACCGCCCGGAAAGAAAAGTGAAGGAAGGCGATGCTGTGTTTGTTGGCTTGTGTGGATGAGGGAAGGATGCCGCGGAACTCGGGCCATGAACCAGAAATTCGAACCTTCCTTTTTACAAGTCAACCGTTCCTCTTGCTTATTGCAGAATCCTGCTCAAATACAGTATATTCCTTGTGTTTCCTCACCATCGCCACGTTGGAAATGTGCCTTATGGCTTTACTTGTTGCCTTACGAGTGACCTTCGTGGCTTTCCCATTAATTAAAACACACAACGGTGAGATATTGACCGGGGAAGGGCATAAGAGAATGTGGCTCTTGACACACGCCTCTCATGAAGTTACTTTTGAAATGTGGTTTGGTTACTACACCCTCGTTATTCTGGAAAGGCAAGTCTTTACGTGTATCTGTTTTATTGGACATATCCAGGGTGGGGTAGTGGATAGAGTGACAGACTGGGACTCAGGAGGCCTGGGTTTGAATCCCTACTCAGCCATGGAAGCTCACTGAGGGGGTGTAGAACGAGTAAAACCACTCCTTAAATATCTCAGTTACCCTGACAACCCTGTGCCTTGCCGCACAGAAGCACGCTTTCATAAGTCCTGGGTTGGATTACTACAATGCATTCCATGTGGAGCTGCCCTTGGAGGTGGTACCCAAGTTTCATGGAGTGCAGCGGAGTGCTGCTGCTGTGTGTGTGTGTGTGGGGGGGGGGAAGAGGCCCCATCCTCCTCTGCCTCGTTGGCAAAAGTGATGTTAAGAAAAGGAGGCTGAGGAAGGGACGCACTTTCTCCTTGGGATCCAGAGCTGCCTTTGCCACTGGCTGATTGATCCCACTCTGTTTGCAGAAGGGCAGGGAGGTCAAGTCAAGGGGGGGGAGGGAGGGGTCTCCTTGGAGATGCTGTAACTGTCACTGCGTGCCCTTGCTCCCAGGTCCCCATTCAGGGTCAGGGTCAACATAGGGCCAGGATCGGGCAAGGGGAAGGGGAGAACAAGGGTCCTGAACCAACAGGTCAAAAGTGCTGCCTCCCTAAGCTTGACCCCACCTGGCCGTGCTGATTTTTGAGGGAGACCCTTCCGAAAATGGTTCCTCTTTTCCTGAAGTGACCGGAGGAACCCAGCCCACCCGCTCCGTGGTCAGATGAAACATGCCAAGGACTGGATAAAGCCAAACTCCGAAAGGGGTGAAAAAGTGGCTCCCCATGGAGTGGTAAATAAGGTTATGTGATTGAAAGGAAGGATGGCCCACGGGGGCCGGAACAGCATCCTTGTCGGTAAGGGGGGGTAGGGGGGCATTCAAACCCTCTTGGGGTCCCTTGAGGGGGAAGGAAAGGACAGGCAGAAATGGTCACGGATTAAAGGCCCCGTCAGCAGATGCAAGACAACTGAAGCCCTTTCCCCACCCCAGTGAAGCAGAGGTTTATTCCCATGTTGGCAATTTCATCTGATGACAACAGTTATCTGCAGAACACAGATGAGGGAAGAGAGATACAGCTGGTGCTGGGGGAAGTTACACTCCCCCTGAAAACACAGGTGCGCACGGCTTGGGTGTTCCTCTCTTGGATTCCTTCCGTGAGCCTGGATGTCCAGTTTTTGGGATAGCCAGGAATGGCTCTCCACCATTAAAACTAGTGTGCCAGCTACGTCCATTTCTGGAGAGATCTGATCTGCCCACTGTGACACACGCCCTCGTTACTTCCTGGCTGGATGACTGTAATGTGCTCTATGTGGGGCTGCCTTTGAAGACGGTTCAGAAACCTCAGCTGGTTCAAAATGCTGCATCCAGAATGCTGACTGGGGCCAGTGACAGGGAGCCTATAACGTCCCTGTTACAACCACAGCACTGGCTACCAGTCCGTTTCCAGGCCCAATTCAAAGTGCTGGTCATGACCTATAAAGCCCTCTACAGCTTGGGTCCAGGCTACCTGAAATTAGCTGTATCTCCCCCTATGAGCCTTCTCGGTGCTTAAGATAATCAGAGGAGGCCCTCCTCTTGGTCCCATGGCCAGCGCAGGCATGGTTGAGGGAGACACAAGGAAGGGCCTTCTCGGGGGTAGCTCCCAGGGTATGGAAGGCTCTCCCTCAGGAGATCTGGCTGTCCCCCTCCCTTTCTATCCTTCCACTGAAAACGGAAGACCCATCTTTTCAGGTAGGCTTTTAACCACCATGATTGAGTCTCTTGAGTGCCTTTTTGAAGTTGAGATAGTTTTTAGTGTTGACCTGCTTTTAATTATTCAATTGTATTTTAATTAGTGTACAGTTTAATTGTTTTGTCATGTTTAAACTATTATGTTTTTAATTTTTTTTTTAATTGTGAGCCGCCTTAGGTCCTCTTATTGAGAGAAGGGTGGAATATCAAACCAACCAACCAACCAACCATCAACGGGTGTCAGACCAAGAGTAGAATCGCCAGGTTTGTGAGATCCCTGATCCCGGGGGGGGGGGGGGGGGAGGCATTGCTCTTTGGCTTGTCTCTTCCAGGCACTAAAATGAGGGGAATGGAGGTTCACTGGGGGACAGAACGGACCTCCCTTGCCTGGACTTGCCAAGGGCCTCACAAGCCACAGAGTCCACCCTCAGGGGCAGGAAGCGCCTGCACATACGGAGCCACTAACGGGCCCTTCAGGAGGACGGGGCGTTCTTACCAAGCCTGTGGCAGACGGAGAAAAGTCCAAGATCCACCTAATCAGACACTGAAGCCGCAGCAGGCTCTGTAGTTAGGGAAAAGGAAGAAAAATAAAACAAAAAACCCCAAGGGGGACCCTTCAGATGTCCGGCATCAGACCGGTCTGTTGTGGCCTTTGAAGCCCGTTCTCCTGCTCTCTCCCTCTCCCTCTCTGTCTTTTTAATTTACTGCTGGGGGATGCAGAAAGATCATCCTTTCCAGTCCCCTGGAGGGAGCCTGCCCACGCCCCCAGCCCCAACTCTAACCCCATCTGCCTGTGTCCTTTGCTGTTGATTCTTAACCCCTTCAGGAGGAGAGATAAAAAGAGAGGCTGGGTGAAGCTCACATTCCACATCAAACAGGGGAACAGGGTCTTGAGAGAGAGAGACACACACAACCCACAGAGAGGTGTGGCTTTCATGCAGCAGGGGCCCCTCTCCTCCCGATCCTGCCCCTTCTGCACCCGCACTGCCTCGTTCTGCCCATCTTGTGAAACCGGCATGGAGGGAGCGGTCGACCCCCACGGGTCTGGCCATGAGCAACACGGCAGCAGCCACGGCAGCCGGGCCGTTTTGGACGACAGACCGCTTTGGGGTCTCCCGCAGGCCCCTGTATCCCTGGAGCACCTCGGTGGACTCTTCTCTCTCAGACCCTAGCTTCCCAAGTGCTTCTACGCTTCAGAACACGGCCAAAGAGCCCGGAAAACCCACAACAACCAAACCTATTGCTTGTTGGCCCAAATAAGAACCAAATCCCAGATCCTCTCAAGGGTGCACTATGGGCACATGTGGCACATGAGAGCAGCCACAGGAGGACTATAAGCAAGGAAAGGGGAGTTTTCTCCTGCTGCTCTGCTGCCCTGTTTTCTTTTTTGAAATAAAAGCAATCAAACAAGCCGGATAGCTGCACTGATCAAGAGTGGGGAATTCGGCAAGTCCAGGGCAGACACGTCCCCTGGGGGGCTGGAAGGAGACCCCTTCCGCCATCCCAGAGCTCTCGGCCTTCCCTTCCTTTCCCAGAAAGCCAAGAGAGGGAATGCACAGAGCAAGGCCCCGGTCAGGCGCCTGCAGACTCCTGGGGGAAGGCGGGGATGTGTGTGTGTCCTGGGCAGAGGCTGCGGGGGGGGGGGGCTTTTGCAGTTGGGGAGGGTCAGAGCCTGCCCAGCTCAGCAGAGCAGAGCCAGCCTGGGAGGACAAGGCCCGGTGGGGCTGCTGTGGGACACAGGCAGCGGCACTAAGCAGGGACGCTGGCCAAGTCTTCGGGTCCGAGTCCCACGTCCGAGTCCATGTGTTTGGTCCCAAGTCCCTATTAACAACAAGCATTTTCCCCCAGGGAAAAAGGGAGGGGTGAGTGGGTTCCGAGTCCCGAGCTGAGTCTGAGTTGTGGGGGGTGGAATCCTGAATGGAGTCCAAGTCGAGGTGCCAGTTCAAAAGCTCCGACTCCATAGCGAGACCCACAATGGGAGTCTCCGTTCCCGGCGCTAGCCAGGGAGCCCGCCCGCCACCCGCCGCCCCTGCCGCCTGTGGTGGGTTCAGCAGCTCCCAGACTTTGCAGTGTCAGGCTTCCCTTCTGAGCCCTGGTTTTGGAGAAACCCCAATTAAGGAGAAAAAACCCACCTCTTCTTTAACACCAGGGGACTCCCCCCTCCCACCCTTTGCCCAAACATTCAGTTCATAACATAAAATGTAAACTTTTTAAAAAAAAAAAACCCAGTAAAGTTTATTTTAAATTAAGAATAAGCACCAACAGGGTGTTTGGTTTGGTCCCAAAAAAGTTAATAAACCTGGAATTCACCTGAAGGCCCAGGAAGAACCAAACACATGGTGAAGGATGCAGCGGCCATTTCGAGGTCTTGCCCCTCTCCTGGGACGTCTCCTCGTCTCCCCCACCCACTCACCCCAAACCTGGGCTCAGGTTCATAGGCAAGGCCACTGGGGCCCTCTGCATCGATGTTGGAGCCGTGGAGGTGAGGGCCTGCTTTCATTTTACACAGTCCCTTTTGTCTGGTGTGGGGCTTTCCCCCACATTCATTCCTGGTTTTCCTGGAACCCTGAGATATGCCGTTCCACAAGGCATGGTCACCTTACTCGGGAGGAAGCACGTGTATATTCTCAAGGATATTGATTTTCAAGAACTTCTGGCCAGGGAGTTGTGGGGGGGGGGGGGCAGATGAGGAGAAGAGGCATTGACTGGAAAGGGCGATGAGGAAGGCGGAGGTCATGAGAAAAGTTGATCGCTTCCTCCGAAGCTGCCACCGTGGCCCAGTCAGAGCAGATCCAGGTTGCATGAAGACACTATCGGTGAAAAGTGATCAGCCAGTGAGCGGTGATTGGCCTGCAAAGGGGGTCGACCGGGGGGGGGGGGGGGAGGAACCACCCTCCCTGGCCAGGAGGCTCTCGGGGCAGCAATTTCCCCACGGACCGTGCTGGGCGCTGAGAATGCCTGCCTGCCTCCACTCCCAAAAGGACGGGGTGGGGGGTGGGGTGGGGAGTCGAGAACAAAATGAAGAGTTCAAATGTGAAACGATTAAAAATAAAATAAACCACATTGAAGGCAAGCGCGATAAGGCGCTACAGCCCCGTCTCCCTATTTAACATTCATTGGATTGAATAATCAGACCTCATTATCTCAAATTGGCTGCGTATTTGCCCTCAAAATGCTAATTTGAAAGTTGGCTGCGAGCGCCGTTCTGCCTATTTTGACTAAAATATGATTTCCCCTTTATTATTGTGTGCTGCCAGTTGCTCCAGGGGCATTTCCAGTTTAAAACAAAATAATAATAATAATAATAATAAAATTCTATCAAAGTCTTGCCTAGGAAAAAAGTGCCCCCGCTCATCACAGGAGATGGAGGTGCTCCGCTCGTTCTTGGCGTGGAAATGGCATTTCTTGGCCTTGAAGTAAAATTAGAAGTGTTATCAGCTTCTTTTAGGGAATGGACAGTTTATCATTAATCTCGCAAAAGGAAATGGAGGAAATATTTTTATTATTATTATTTCACCAGGGGGGAAAAAATCCCTGCTCTGCCCCTCCTCGGGAGGAGGCCACTGCCTGACCTTTAAAGAGAGAGAGAGACGTTCCTTTTATTCTAAAGCACTGATTAGGACTTCATGAGGCCTCATTTTCTGGGTCATAAAAATATAATAGGAAGCAAAGAGGAAGCGGCTGCCTTTCCAACCGACCGAGGCGAGGAGAAGGCCAGGGCAGTGGGGCAAGAGTCTCCCGGCCTGATCCGGAGCTGGGCAGGCATCCCTGAGCCGCCATCCCTGGGGCAGATCCCTGACCCCGGGGGCCCACGTCTGCCACAGCCGCCCGCAGCTCTGCTTTGTGGGGCTCCCACCGCACGCCCTCTTTTGCAGGGGCCCCTCCTTCCTTGGAAGAGCCCCCCCCATGCCAGAGGGGTGCCCCAGCAGCCGCCTCAGCACCAAGAGCCCAGGCACAAAAAGCCTGAGGCCCAGGAGCGGCCCTTGGTTGGGAGGCCTCCGGGCCAAAGGCTGGGAGCAGGGCGGCAGCTGCTCCTGGAGGCGGGTGCAAGGGAAAGCTGGGCGGGTGGGCAGGCCAGACTCCTGGCCAAATCCAGAGAACCAGGTAATACGGGAGACCCAGCGCTGGCCGTGGTCGGGGCCCTTCCTGGTAGGTCTTGCACCCCGCTAGCCTTCCCGACAGCACGCAAGACACGGGAGGAGGTTTCCTGGCCTCACACCTGCTGCAACAAGTTGACAGCCCATGACAACGGCGAGGGGAGCACCAGCGTCACAACTGGGGGTATGGGCGGGGGCTTCTTGTTGGCCCAAGCAATGACCCCAGCAGCAGAGCAGCACCGGGGAAAGAGCCTTTTCTCAGACTGGCCGTCAGCCCTCCAGAAGCTCCTGCGTGGCGTGGGGTCCCTTCCTGCCTATGGCAATCCTACGTAGGAAGGAGCAACCTCCTACATGCCCTGTCTTCCACAGCCCTGCTCGGGGCTTGCAAACTCAAGCTTGTGGTTTCCTTTAGGGAGTCAATCCATCTCAGGTCTGGTCTTCCTCTTTTCCTGCCGCCTTCAAGTTTTCCTAGCCTTACTCTCTTTTCTGCTCAGGACATTCCTAACATAGCCTCAGGTGGTATGATGGACCAAGGGCATGCGCCCACCCCCTCTCTCCCCAGGGCTCTCTCTCTCCTTGGTGTACAAACACAGTGAGAGCACAACACTTAAAAAAATACCTTTGTGCCGAGCCAGGATCAGCTGGAAATGGGCAAAGAGAAGCACCCAGGCCTCAGCGCCACCTCATACCGTGAACCAGTTTCTCCTCTGGAAATGGGCCGTAGCCCCCACAGGAGATTACGTGGCACAAGAAGGGGAGCAGGAAGGACTGCGTGGCTGCCTGCTTCTCTGTACACTTTCTGGCGGTGTGTCACTTGACGGGGCTTCCTGATGGTTGGGCTTCTGGTTGCCAGCCTCCCTGCCTTCAACCTTCACGGCCACTCCTGTTGAGGTTTCTTGAAACATCAGCTGCTCCTGCAGTCTGCTTTTTAATAATAAAAAAACACACAATAAATAATTAAACATTTTTTAAAAAAATAGAAAGCAGCATGGCAAAAAGGTGAAGGGTTAAGAACAGTGAGCAGGTAAAAGAAAGAAAGAGAAGAGGAGCTGGAATCGGGCAAAGCAAAGGCAGAGAAAACGTTGGCTATTCATGCACTCGGCTTTTTAAATTTAAAAAAAATGGTATAGCTTTTGCATCATAATAGAAAAGCGAAAACTAAAAATTAAAAACAATTTTAAAACATTGAGAAGGGAGGGAAGGCTTGAAAAGGGTGGGTCGGTAAAGCAAGAAGGGAAAAGGAGGCAGATTGAACGAGGAGGGGAAGTCAGCCCCAGGCTGTGTGAGCCGCTCGGGAAGCCACTCTGGCGTCGGTCTCAGGCCCTGCTCCGCCGGACCGGGAGCAGCGTCTCTCCAGGGCCTTCAGCAAAGAAGAGGTCTCCCTCCCCCCCCCCCCCCGCTCTCCGCGAGCCCTTTCTCCTTGTGAAACGGTCGGTGCCAGGGGTGGAACGGGGGGGGGGTACTTGGCGCACGACGAGGAAGCTCTCCCTGCGCATGTGGAGGGATCCCTGGAAACACGTGTATGTGGGGGGGGGGGAGCGGTGTGCGTGGCCTGGGCTGGATCGTCCGCTACCAGCGTGTTGCCTCCCCTCACACCTGCTGTGTGCTACAGGGGGTCAAGCCAGAACCGACTTACAGGGACCCTTGAAGGGCTTTTTTCGGTAAGGGAGACCTTTAAGGAGTGGTTTTAACTTCGAACCCCGGTCTCAGGGCACCCACCGCCTTCTGTGTGTTGCTGAAAGCCCAAAGAGAGTTCGGGGGGTCCAGGGTGGGTGAACCAAGCCGTGTCCAGACTCATGCCAAGCTGGCTTCCAAGGGCGAGGGGCGCTTCCCCCTTGGGCCCTGCCCTTGGGCCCCCAAACCTGGCTTTTCCCCAGCCAGCCGCTGATTTTCCCCGGCGCGCGCGTCCCGGTCTTCTCCATCAAGGTGGAGAGCGCTTCTGCCAGGAGGCCTCTTAATCCTCCTCTCCCTCCCCTCCCCTCCCCTCCCCTCCCCTCCCCCGAGCTGCGCACCCTCTGACCCGGAGCCCCGGCCCGCACTGGCTTCTGAGCAGCTGGCTCCGCGGCCATGGAAACAGGATGTGGCCCCTGGAGCAAAGCCATCAGTCCAAGCAATCTGCCCCCGCGTAATTCTATTTACCTTATTACTCTTTCTAAAAGTCGATCAATAGATAATAATGTTGGAATAATAGAGAGAGCTAAGAACCCCATTCAGTGCTCAGGATTAGGGATATGGAAGGGCAATTGGGCTGAAAATCGCCTCAATCCGGCGTTAGTGATGCGGGGATTCGCTCGCCGGCTTAGCCGGCGTTCCGCGGGCAGGCGCCCCGTGACCTCCTCGGGCCGAGGCCGGCCCGAGAGCGGCTTGCGCGGCGAAGGGCAAGCGGGGCCAGGAGGAGAGGGAGGGGCCCGGTGGGGGGCGGCGGAAGGGGGGGGGCGGCGGGCCCCGATCCGCCCGGCAATCCCCCGCTCCCGAGTCCCAGGCGCCTCCGCCTCCCCTTCGACGGCCGTGACGTTCCGGGCTGGACAGGTGGACGCGGGGCCTTCCGGCCGCCCACCCGGTGGGCAGCGGTGCCGTCGGGCGGACGGGGGGCGGGCGGAATCGCCCGCCGCAGGACGAAGGAATACACCGGGGACGGGCGGGCGCAGACCCGGGCTTGTGCGGAGGCCTGGAGGAGGGGGGGCCCTGCGGGGTGGGGGCAGGGGAGCATTCCCCGAGTGCCACAGGCCACGTCGGCCCTTGTGCCAGGGACGGGGCCCTCGCTGGCCTGCCTCTCCGCCGCTCGGGCCAGTTTCACTGGGGGTCCTTCGCCCCCACCCCACCCCACCTGCCTCGGCTGCCCGGGTCAGAGCCGAAAGCCCTCCTGAGGAAGGGGCGCCACGTTGGCCTGAAACCCCGGGGGGAGGGGGACCACCTCGGCCCACGTGTAACCGGCACAATCCGCAGACCGTCTGAATGAGGCTACGCGAAGGCATGAGGCCGGGGGTAGGGAGCTGGCGCGCCCCTTGGGGATCAGGGCAGCGCCTACGCCCGCCTCCCCCTCCGGCCCCGGAAAAGCTGCCGGGTCCCCCCCCCCTACACACAGACACACACACAGACAGACACACACACACACACACCGGTCCGGAGGGGGGGGGCTGCGGCAAGGAGGGCCCTTTGGCACCCCTCCCCGGCCCGGCCCGGCCCCCTCCCGCCCCTCCCCGGGGGACCCGCACGCGCCTGCCCCGGCTGAGCGGAGGGCGCCTCCAGCTGCCTCGCGCGCAGGTCCATCCCGCAGCGCGACCTGGCGAAGGGCCGCCACCGGCCCAGGCGAGCGGGGCGGCTGCTTCCCGTGCCTGGATGCCGCGCCGGGGCCCCGGGGGGGCTCCTCGTCCCCCCCCTGCCCCGGCAGCCCAGGGAGCAACGGGGACCGGGACACCCCCCCACCCCTCCCGGGGAATTGCTGCCACCGTCTCTTGCAAGCCCCTTGACGGCACAAAACACCGCCTGCCCAGGCCAGCGGAGAAGTTCCGCTCGGAGCACGTTCCGGGCGCCTCCGGGTCGCGGGGGGGTGTGTGTGTTGTGTGTGTGTGTGTGGAGAGGGAAGGCCTTGTCACTGGGCGAAGACCCCCACCCCACACTTTCTCAGGAACCAACAGCTCAGGGGTCGTCGCCCCCCCCCGTCCTTCCCTCCCGTCATGCATTTCTAAGTCAATGGCGCCCCCTGCGGGCACCACGGGGGCATAGGCGAGACTCGTTTGCCTTCCGGCTCGGCCAGACGCGGGGCGACGGGCAGCGGTGGCGGGCGGTGCGTATTGCTGGTTTAAAAACCCGTCTCCTTGAAGCCAAAGAAGAACCAAGCGCCGAGATGCGTTCATCCACTGAGTCGAGGAATCCACAGCACAAAGGAAACGGCCCCAAGACCTTAAAGCCCGAAAAGGACACACACATGTATTCAAATACAAATCCAGGTCTTCCCTGCGTGGACTCGGCCTTCCACCCCCGCCCCTCCTGCACCGGTGTCATTCTATTGAATTAAACCAGGGGATTGATCAACCCTGGCGTTCTTGGACTGCAACTCCCAGAAGCCCTTCACCACCCGCTGGGCTGGCCGGGGGGGGGGGGGGGGTTTCTGGGAGCTGTACTCGGAGAACCCCTGAATTACTCCAGGTTGAGAACCACAGCCCTGAGGCAAAGCAGGAAGGACCCCATCATCCTTCAGGGGAGCCACTGCTCCTGCCTTGCCAGCTCTCCTGCTTTCTCAGCCGAAATCTTGCATTACAGATCCTTCCTAAGATTTCCTCAACCCGTGGGCTGAATCAAACAGTCCCTAAGGCAGTGGTTCCCACCCCCAGGAGTCCAAACCATGGGACAAATGCCTGTCTGATAGCATCCAAAGGTTTAAGATTCATTTAATGTAGTAGGACCGTGTATCCACGTAAGCAGCTTGAAGAGCCTTTTTATTTATTTATTTAAAATATTTATATGCCACCTTTTCCCTAAAAGATCCAAGGTGGCTTACACTATTAAAAGAAATGTTCAAAGCTAAATAATAAATTACTGCAATATTTAAAAAAGCATTAAACATAGATCATATTAAAACATATAAATAGGAGCAATATAAAAAGCACAAGTAAAACAACAGAATACAATCATCTCTTTAAAAATCCCCTTGGTCAGCCAGTTATGTAAAGGAAAGCTTTCCTGAAGAGAAAGGTCTTTGCCTGCTTGCGGAAGGACAGCCGAGATGAGACGGGGCCAGCCCGGCCTCCTGTGGGCGGGAGTTCCATAGTCTAAAGGAGCAGCCGCAGAGAAGGAGGCCCTCTCCCCGCCGTGTCCCCACCAAGTGGGCTTGTGAGGTGGTGAGGCCGAGAGAAAGGCCTATACACCTGTAGAATGAATGGTTCCCTTTTCATGGTCTGAAACATTTTCCTCAGTATCTCAGTGACCAGGAAGTGCATAATAGGGTGGAGAAGCAATGCAGGGAACAAGCTGCTTTGAGGTTGTTCCCATTTCAACACAATCTTCAAGTATTTGCTTCACATTTACTCTTTCCTCTTAACCCGCAAAGGCAGAATCTTCAGGGATCATCTTCCCTTTTACCTGTGCTCCTGGTTTTGGAAGATGCTCAAAGCATCCGGCAGCAAGCATTCGTGCGCTGGAAGACCCTCCCAGTGGCAAAGCGCCACCTGCTGGCCACAGGCATTCCCAAAGGAAGGGGATGCTCTCAGGCACTGAGCCCATTGGGCACCAGATTAGGCATCCTTCAGTCTCGAGAGACTATGGTAATGTGCTCTGTATGGAGGACTTGGAACAGCGTCTAGTGTGGCTGAGAAGGCCAATTCGGGAGTGACCATCCCTTCCACACTGAAGACAAATACAATCTGTTCCCTGTCCAGCTCCCTGGTTTTGCTGGTTTCAGGACTGCCTCTTTGCCTCGGCCTGCTGGACAAGGGTCTCTTCCAATTGGGAGAGGCCATGATGCACCGCCTGCCTCCAGGCTGAGCGCTCAGAGGTCAGGGTTTCCCATCGGTTGAGGTCCATTCCTAAGGCCTTCAGATCCCGCTTGCAGATCTCCTTGTATCGCAGATGTGGTCTCCCTCTGGGGCGATTTCCCTGCACTAATTCTCCATCCAGGAGATCTTTTGGAATCCGACCATCAGCCATTCTCACGACATGCCGGAGCCAACGTAGACGTCGCTGTTTCAGTAATGTATACATGCTAAAAATTCCAGCTCGTTCTAGGACTACTCTGTTTGGAACTGGGCTGGAGGATCACAGCAAACGGGGGGCCTCTGTGGCCGGGCATCCTTTTCTTCCGGTGGCCAAACCCTTGCTTCCAGGGAGCTCGACCACAGGACATGAGTGCAATGGCACCTGAGCCCCCAGTTCCCAAAGCTATAATACAGAAGAAGAAAAAATCTAGAAAAATGAGTGTGCGGTTCTCCGAAACAATGCAATTGCAAGAGCAGGTGATATCCTTATTAGGCCATAAAAAAAACACACAACCAGGCAAACATCAAACAGATAGTTTTCAAGGATAATCCATTTTCCCCAGGCTGTGCACCCAAATCTTGGTGGATAGCTCAGAAAAATTATATGTTAGGGTCCCCAAGTTTCACGGCCATTTTTCATGCCAGGCCTGCTTCTTAAGGTGATTCGGGGGCAGTCTGCAAATGGCTTGTGGGTGGGTGGGTGGGGGTGGTTTCAAACTCCTTTGCAGGCAGCATTTGTTTGGAATTTTACCTCCTGACTCTTCAAACAAGGAACCACCAAGTAACCTGCATTTGCATCGCACCACCACCACGGTTGCCCTAAGAGTAACAGTGTGCTGGCAGGTGTGTGTGTGGGGGGGGGGGGCGGGGGGCGGGGAAGAGTACCTTCCATTAGGGGTGAATGCTAGGAGAAAGAGAAGCCGGAGACCCTGGCAATGGGGAACTTTGGCAAGGACACCCCCAGAGCAACAAGAGAGAGAAGGACAGGCCCCCTGATCCAACCCCACTGCCTATTTTCATGGCCCAGCAGGGTTCAAACCCAGGCCTGCATTCTAGTCTGTCACTCTATCCACTTCTATGCCACACTGGGGTTCCCAGCAGTGCAAATATTAAGATTAAAACACACACACACATATACACGGGTGGGGATGGGGGAAACGGAGAGGCCAAGCCCAGGACTGGCAGCTTCAAGGAACGGCTGCTACAACCTGGGGACCTCCCTCAGAGACACACCCACACCCCATCGTGCCCCAGAGGACCTGGAGAGCCCAGGAAGGGTCTTGGGCTGTGTTGTTGGGGTGGGGGTCCTTCAGCCCTCCGCCCCCTTTCTCCTTCATCACCAGCGACGTCTTTCTTGTGCTGTGGATGCCTTTGCCTTTCCCCTTTCCTCACAGGGTGCATCTTCTTTAGGTTTCCCTTTTCAGTCCCAAGAAGACCCGCTCCATCAAGGGTGTGGCTCCATCCCAGGAAGGACCAGGGCGTTTTATGGGCTCCCCTGTGGGATCGCCACAGGATCGCACCAGCAGCCCCAGTTGGCTCCAAATTTGCCCATTTGTCCAAGGACCGTGAGGCCTGTGTGGATGTGGTGGTGGTTCTGTGCCCTCCAGTGGCCCACCCCCCACCCTCCCCGACTCTGACGGCGCCCCTAGGAATGAGCAGTCTCCCCAAGTAGCCCTGCCACCCCCCATGGCCCCGCTCATTTCTACAGGCTCTCTCGTGGTCCACTTTTTCCACCCTTTCATTTCTTACTACGCCACTGTTTCCTAGCCCAGCCCAAGAGCTTCTTACTGTTGTGTTCAAGGCAGTCTATTGCTGGTGTCTCACCCCAGTCTCAGCTATATCAATGCTTACTTTTCATATCTGCTTGATTTCCAGTGTGGTTCTGGCTCCCAGTTCCTTCCCCACGAGCTCAGCAGAGCAAAAAACCCCAGACAAACCGGAGGTATCAAAGAACCCCCCATTTTCGGTGGCTCTCCTCTTCTCCTTCTTCTTCCTCACTTGATACATGCAGGAACCCTGTCCTCTCAGCACAGGCCATCCTGGCTGTGGGGCCCTCTGGCCATGACCGTCCCAAAAAGTGACTTTTCCAAGCCCTGGCTCAGCCCGTGAACAGAGAGGATGCTCCCGGGCCCAGTGGAGCCTTCAGAAGGACTTGCTGGAGACGGATTGGGGCCAGACTTCCTCCCTGGCACAGAAGGTCCAAAGAAGACTGTGTGTAGGGTTACAGCGGCAGAGCTTAGCCCCAGCATTTGCCTGGCACAGCACCCCCCACAACAGTACAGAATGTGACCTTTCAATGAGAATCTCTACTCTGTTTTTGTTTTTCCTGAAAACTAGACTTTATTATGGTACAAAATGGTATAACAGAAAATAAATTAAGTTTCAACTTTAGTGCTTCCATAACAAAAATAGAACTACTCCTATATCAATAAATACGACAGGCCAGCTATTTTACAAGGCCCCACTTTGACACCCAAGAGGCACAACCGTTTGCCTTCAGGTTGCAGAACCGGCCCCAAGTCTTGGCCCCACAAAGCTGGGCCAAAAGTGAACGCGGGAGGAGGCCGAAGGAGGGCTGCAGCCCAGCAGGGCCTTCCTCAGCTGGCGGGGAGGCCGGGATGCTCCTTCGGCAGCCCAGAAACCTCTGGACTTGGGACCGTCCGGTGGCCCCACTTTGGTTGGTCAAAACCAAAAGGCCGTGGGGATAAAGCATCTTTATCACGAGGCTTGGCCATGTCTGGCCCTTCAGCTGCCGTGATGCCCCCTGCGGACTTCCATCCTGTGGGACGAGACCCGAGTTCTCAGACCTGCTCCATTCCTTCTGAGCCTGGAAACCTCCCAGGAGGCCCCTGGAGCACCCAGTGTCCTGTTGCTCTCTCTCCCCTGGGTGTTTAACACTTCAGGATGAGAAACAGGGGCTCGCCCTGCAGCCATGAAGGACCCCATCTGCACAGCAGGAACCCCAGGTTCAGTCCCAGGCAACATCTCCAGATTCTGGTGGTTTTTTGTTTGTTTGTTTGTTTTTTAAATTCTATACCACTCCATGCTTTTTAAAAAAAAAAACCCAAAGTGGGTCAAAATATTAAAAACCAATAAATGCAACCGTAAAACCTGGTGATCTACAAGGTGCCGAGGCCAAACGAAGGCTGTCTGTCCCAGCCAGAAGGGTGCCTGTAGGAACGCTCCCGGATTAGGAAAGAGCCCTTTGAATGTGGAACCGATGATCCCAGAGTCCAGCTGGAGCTGTCCAGATAGGTAGGTGTTCAAAGGCGCAAACTCCCCACACCACCCCTTACCCCTGCCCTGCCCTGAGCTGGACATGGGGGTCCACCCAAACTCCGTAAAGTCATGCACCGCCTCTTCTGGTCCATTTTCTCCCGATGAGGCGTTGGCTATTAACTCTGTGCCCATGGAGCAATGGGGGGGGGGGAGTGATGTCAGCAGCAGCTGGAAGGGGTAGGGGGGCACCACTAGACCTCCACCTCCACCTCCACCTCCTCCTCCTCCTTGTCCTGCCTGGAGGGGTTCAGCCGTGGGGTCCCAAAGTGCGAGAGCTTTGCCGCCTTCTGCTCCAAGCTCTGTTTTCGCCACTTGATCCGCCTGTTCTGGAACCAGACCTTCACCTGCCAGGAAGAAAGCAGAAGCCACCGCTGTGAACGGATCCCACACGGGGGCCACGCTGGGGATACCTGGGGGTCCACTCTCTCCGGCTGCAGGCCAGCAATATTCCCCCCCACCCTCTTTTTCTTTTTTGCAAAAAAAGTTTCTGCATAGTAAGCCCCCACCCCCACCCCCCATACTGTGACCTGCTGCTTGTTGTTAACCCTGGACCTCAAGGGAGTGTGGGAGGGAAGGGCACACCTCCAGGCTCCTGCACTTTATCCGGGAGGGTGGGGATGGGGAGCGGCAAAGGGGCTCTCAGCCCTTTCCGGACCTGGTGCTTCAGGAGATGCTTATGTGCTTATGAGGTACTTTATAATTTATGGAGGTTTTGGCAAGTTATGGACCAGGGGGAAAAAGTGACCCAAGGGATGTAAAAACGGGTGACCAGATTCCGCCTCCCCCTCCCTGGCTTTGGAGACTTCAGCTGGCTGTGCCCAGACTTCTCCGAGGCTGTCCTTCTAGGCAGGACACCTGGAAACAGGACGTTAAAGCCGGGGCAGCCAGGATCTGATTCTGCAGATGTTCGTGGCTTGGATCAGTCCCTCCTCTGAGGACCCTCTTCTCTGTAAAGGCCAAGAATGTTTTGGGAATAACATTATCCTTTCAGTTTCAACAGGACAACCCGTGTGAGAGACAGACTAGGACTCCAGAGGCCTGGGTTCAGATCTCCCCTTGGTCCTGAAACTCACTGGGTGCTCAGCGTGATCTACCTGACAGGGTGGTTGTTCAGACACCAAGAAGGGGGAGGATTGGAGGAGGAGAGCCATGGGCACCACCTTGAGCTTATCAGAGAGGGGGGAGGACAGAAATGCACCTCATTTCTATTAATACCTGAATGGAGTGTCCCCCACCAATGAAGCAGCAGGTGTAGCCCCAAAATGGGTAGAGGGAAACACTCTCCCAATCCTCATTTCTGGGGTACCATTCCCCGCCCCCACCCCTGCCCCCAAACACCTTGGGAGGGCTCGGCACATCATCCTGTTCCTTAAGGAGTGAACAAGGAAGGAGCTGAGTTCGAGTACCCTGTGCAGGGGAGCAGGTGTGGGGAGGGGGGCAGGCTTCTCACCTGGGTCTCTGTGAGGTGCAGTGTGGCCGCCAGGTCCACCCGCTCTGTGCCCACCATGTATTGCTGCTTGAGGAATTCTGTTTCCAGGCGCTCCAGCTGCTCCGGAGTGAAAACGGTGCGGACCCTCTTAATCTTGCAGGGGACCCCAGATCGCCACGAAAGGGGCCCCCCTGAGGAGCCAGCGACAGCACAGTGGGAGAAGTCCAGGCCTGAAACCACAAAGCGGAAGGTCGCCTTATCACACACGGAGGAAAAACATACCTTGGTCAGGAAAGCCCAGACTAAGTATGGGAAATGCAGGGCCTCAGAGCGGCTCTCAGGCCTGCCTGCCACCTCCCCAGGGAGCTCCTGCCTCCTCACAGGGGCTGGAAGGAAGGGATCTCTCCAACAAGGGTGGATCCCAAAGGCTCTGCTTGCTTTCCCACCTTAAAGGGAGAATCTGAAGGAACGGCTGCTCCCTTTCTGGAGGACGAGGAAGCAGCCACCAGCACCCTGGTTTTTGAAAGGGGATCCAGGAACCACCCAGGAATTCACCTGCCCAGGCCGGCCAGGGAACCCCTAGTCAGGGTGGATTGGTGGAAAGGGCAGTCAAAGATAGAAGGGTTATGTAGTGGACTGAAGAATCCTATTCTCTCTCCATCTCAATCTCTCTCTCTCCCCACTCCAGCTCTCTGAAATCCCCTGAGCTGTCCAGTGGCCACCAGGGTCTTCCAGTCCCAGTCTTTTCACAGAGTAGACCTTTGGTCTAGATGGGTGGGGTAGAAATCCAATAAAATAAATAAATAAAAAATAAATGCTTCTGGCAAAGGCTCTGGAGTAAATTTAGCATGGTGACTTCATCCTTCCGGACACTGCAGACTCCCATCATCCTCAGACACACCCCTGCTGCCTGGGGCTGATAGCAGTTGTAGTACATAGCATCTAGAAGGCATCCAGCTTGGGGGAGGCTGGAGTAAGTGGAATGGGCGCCATTGGTTATTACATGAAGAACGGGCTGAGCACAAGATGCAGGAAGGAAGGAAGGAAGGAAGGAAGGAAGGAAGGAAGGAAGGAAGGAAGGAGGGAGGGAGGGAGGGAGGGAGGGAGGGAGGGAGGAAGGAAGGAAGGAAGGAAGGAAGGAAGGAAGGAAGGAAGGAAGGAAGGAAGGAAGGAAGGAAGGAAGGAAGGAAGGAAGGAAGGAAGGGAGGGAGGGAGGGAGGGAGGAAGGAAGGAAGTTCGCCAAGAGATCAGTCAAGCAGAAAGCACAAGCGGGCCGCTCATGGACTGCCCCATCTACTGCTTACAGCTCTCTCTTGGGGTGGTTTCCAATTTAATTATGTGGGCAACACTTGACCGTACTGGCTGAGCCGAGTGCCTCTGAACTGGTTTGGGAAGAGTCCAGAGCCAGGGATGAGCGGCAAGATGGCAGACGTGGGAACTATTTAGAAAACCCAAAGTGTGTGTGTGTGGGGGGGGGGAGTCTTCAGAGCCCCCAAATGTAAGGCTCTTGTGGCTGCATCTCTAAGAGGAACTTGGACAGCAGGAGGCTGTGCAGACAAGGACAAACCAGCATGGCGATGGGACCTGAGCAAGCGGCCCTTTCTGGAGGGGGGAATGGGCAAGACAAAGGAGACAGGACAGAAAGGGAGAGGCTGACACAGGACGCCTCGGCAGCGGTGGTGGTGGTGGTGAAGCTTCTCTCCCTCTTTCTCTCAGCATTAGAACTGGGGTCGCCCCTTTGAAGCCGCCCGCCTGCATGGCTTTAAAGGGGGACTGACAGATTCCCCGAGGAGATGGCTGCTTCTCAAGGGCTACTTGTCCTAAGGGTGCTGGGCTACCTCCAGCAGCCGAACTGGGACTTCTCCCATGGAGCTGTCCTTCAGGCTGGCCACTGCAGAGCGGAGGGCAGGGAGAATCAGCAGAACCAAACCACCATCTTGTCTTGAGAACTAAGCTTCAGGCCCCCAAACTGACCCGTTTTTATATTTCAATGGCCAAGAAAAATACTGTACTACCCACCCTTGTTTTGGCTTTTGAACAAGGGGCCACGTGGCCCACACACCCCCTCCCCACCCCTATATTTGCTCTACTGATATCTCTTTTTACAAGAATCCCAAAGACTTTTGAAAAGTGACTACCTATAGCTTAAAAATAACAAGTAATAAACTAACGGCCTGATCCAACCAAAGGGAAATGAATGCTAGAATCCTAGAATCCTAGGGGCACTGAGCTGCTGGACACATAAACTGACTTCCAAGGAGACAGAAGACAGCTCTCACTGATGCAACTGTCATCATCATCTTGGAACTTCAGAGCTGGAAGGGACCCTCTGGATCATCAAGTCTAGCCCCTGCCAGGGAGGCCTGAGGGGGGGGGGGAATCGAACTCCCAGCCTGTGGCTCTGCAGCCAGGGACCTAAAACACAGAGCTATCCAGCTTGTAATCATCCTCCCCAAGTCCATTTTAAGACTCCCTTCAGGGCAGGACAGAGGAGAAGCTGGACGTTGCCTCTGTTCCCACAACACACACTTGGAAGGAGGAGAAACACAGGCGCCCTTCCAAAGTGTGGTCTCTTTTTCAGAAGTTTGCCACACTGCCCGGGACCCACAGAAACGAACTTCTGTTCTGAGCTCCCTGAGAGATGGAAGGCTCAAGCGGAAACTGGCACACCTCTCCCTGGTCAGTTGCCGTACAAAGACTCCTAGAGCGCCTTGTGATGAAGATCTAGGTTTTTCCATGACAAAGGTCGAATGTATCACTGGTAGCCAGCTCCAAACCCACATGCTTAGGCCCATAAACAGAAGTGATCTGTGGCTCTGCAGCCTGCCACACCTTTGCACGTTCACACACAAGCTAGACACAGCCAGAGATGCCACCGCCGTCTGACACAGGACAAGGCGGCAGCTTCCAAACAAAGCCATGCTCAGGGCTCTCCTGGCTGGGCAGGTGCCAGGAATCCCTGCACCAGCCTCTCCGGTTCTTCTGCCAGGAAGGAACCTTGACCTTTCATTCCAGGTAGGTCCCCTTCAGAGGCAGCTGAGGGCCGGGTAAGCTGAAGCGTTCAAAGGCTCTTGACAAGGAAGGCGCCTTCTTGCTTCCTGGGGCAGGAAAGACCACCCGCCCCACCCCAGCCCAGGCACATCAGGAACTGTGCCAACAGCCCCCTTTGGCTTGCATCCCCGAGCCACACGATGTCAGGCAGGGAAAGAGGCAGTCTGCCTGAGCGTGCCCAGAAGGGGTTGTGGAAGCCGTCCGCCGTCCTGTCCAGGCATCCCACCTCACTGTTTGCATCTGGAATGGCCACCTGGCCCCCATTCCCTTCTTCTCTGCTGGCTCAAAAGGGGGTGCAACCCCAACACCAAACCCAACCCAAGCTTCAGTCTCCTTTGAGCAGACTCCTAACAAGAGAGCTGCCCACCCTCTCCAGCTGCCGGCGCCACCCTTCCCCGGTGCCAGCCTCACCAGGAGAGAAGCCACCAAGGTTGCCCCGCCAGCAAGAAATCCGGACCAAGCAGAAACAAGGGGCCAAACCCTCCTTAATAGAGAGAGGAGCGGCGGCCGGTTAAAGAGACCCTCCCTGGCTCTCAAGTAGTCAGAGGAAGGTCTCGATCCACGAAAGCTGCCACCGAGGCACGAGCACAGCCTGGCAGGGGCCACTGGCGGCCCGTGGTTTCTTCCGTCGGGGCTGCTGCCGCCGCCGCCGCCGCCCGGCCCGCAGGGCTGCCTGCTCGGAACCTTCTCCCGAGAGGGTTCTGGCCCGGTGTGGGGCCGAGGCGTGGCGTGTCAGGCGCAAGGCAGGGGTCTCCGTGCTGCCTTCCGGGGCCCTCCTCTGGCAAGGCCCTCGCGGGCACCGCCGCCCGAGACCCGCCCGTGGAAGGAGAAGAAGCGGCGGCGGCGGCGGCAGAGAGGCACGGCCTGGCAGAGGGAGGGAGCCCGCTGCCCCGGGAGGGGCCAGGCCCCGGCGGGCCCTCCCCATGCCTCCCCGCCCGCTGCCGGAGCGCCCGAAAGCCCAGTCGCCGGCCAAGGGTCGCGTTGCCTCCCTCCCTCCCTCCCTCCCTCCCGCTCGCCCGCCCCGTCTCACCTGGCCTTCGGCAGCCGGGCCGGGCGCAGGGGCCGAAGGGCACCGAGAAGAGCGCGGCGGGCGCCCCTCCCTCGGGCGGCGGCAACGGCGGGGGCGGCTCCATCAGGAAGACGGCGGGGAAGGGCAGCAGCCCCGCCGCGCAGCCGAAGCGCCCCCGGGGACGGCGAGGCGGCGGCGGCCAGGGCGGCCCAAGCGAGGGGCCCCGGCGGGCTCCGACGGGGCGCCTCGGGTGGGGCCAGCAGGGACTCGATGTCGAAGCGGCGCCTCGTCTTAGGCGGGAGGCAGCGGGAGGAGGAGGAGGCGGAGGGGGGCGCCGGGCCCGGGCCGGCCAGCGAGGTGCCCAGCATCCTCGGGCGACGGCGCGACTGGCGGGCCTGAGCACGGGCGCGGGCCTGAGCCCCTTTATAGGGCCCGGGCGAGGGGACACGCCCAGCGCCGGGGGGGGCGTGGTCCGGGCGGGGCGCCCGGGCCCATCCGAGAGCCGCATCCCCCCCCCCCGGGCCGCCCTGGAGGCAGCATGGAGACCCTCACCTCTGGCCCGCCCGCCCGCCGCTCCGGAGAAAAGGCCAACCGAGGCAGCCGGTCCGTCCGGGCATCCCTCGCGCGTTGCTCCGCCGGACGCCACGTCCAGGGGACCCGCCCGGGACTCTCCGAGGCGCCTTCGCGGGCCGCCCTGAGCCAACCCAGGGCGGCGGCGGCGGCGGCGACTCCCCTGTTCCGGCCGGAGCCTCTCGTCCCGGGGGCGGGGGCAACAGCCAGCCCAGACGCCGCCCCGCCGGGCCACTCACCCGCCCGCCCCCCCCCCTGGCCTCGGGACCTTGGCGTCCGCTTTTCCTGCCCCTCCGTCGGTCTTCAGGCCTCCTTGGAGCGACCCGTGCGCGGGAGCCGCCACCGAGCCGGGACGGCCGCCACGCATCCCCGGCTGGAGGGCTTGGCTGCCCCGCAGGGCTGGCCCGGCGAGGGCCGGGGGCGCCAGGGCCGCGGCTGCCGCTCCCGAGCCGGCCGGGTGCCGAGCGGGAGGCGCTTGCCGGGCGAGGGCCCTTCGCTGCTTCGGCGCCCGTGGAGGCGGCCCGGCCCGGGGTTCAAGAAGCGCGCCCGACGCGGCCCCCTCTCCAGCGGCTAAAGGAGGGGCTGCAGTCTCCGCCGGGCGGGCCGCAGTCCAGGGGGGCTTCGGCGGGAAGGAGCGGCTCCCCAGGCCGTCACCCCGCCGGCACAGAAAGGTCTGGTTGCCGATGGTGCCATTCGGGAGCCAGCAGACTCGCCCGCTGTGAAGCATTTCTCCGCCAGACTTTAGAGCCAGATGGAGGACGGCCGGCCGGCCAGCCAGCCAGCTAGGTTGGCCAGTTTCAGTGGGTGTAGCGAAAAAAGGGCGGGGGGGGGAGAGACACACAAAAAACACCAAATCGGAAAGTGGTCCTGTGACACCTGTAACAGATTAATGGAATGGAAGCTTTTATGGATTTTACAGAGAGATTGAGAGAGAGAGAGAGAGAGAGAGAGAGAGATGGGGAAAGGCCGGCAGCGCATGGAGGAATTCCCCTGTTGTCACCAGTCTCTCTCTTTTTCATCTTCAGGCCAAGTTTCTAAAACCCAAGCTGGTGCATTTCTTCAGCTGGTGCATGGGGCGGGGGGGGGGGTTTGCTGGGCAGCACTGGATCCCCCCCTCAGCTCCCCCCCCTCCACCTCCCATGGCTCAAATAGGAGGGGGCTCCCTTTGGCCTTTCTTTTACATCACTGCTCCAAAAACAGGACCCCAGAGTTTTCAAGCAACTCAAGAAAAGGGTCTGTGATGATGTTTGAAGGGTGTCCCTTCCTCTTGAAATATTTTGCTGGATCTTAGGGTGCCCCCCCCCAGCTTGGCAGGGAGATGGCAGCACATCTGTCTTGGATAGATCCTGGCCTGGCCCCCTCTGCACAAACACACACACCCTGGCAGGATGGAAAGAGAGGGGGAGCAGGCTAGGTGTGAAATTTCTCATGGGCAAAGAAGCTGAATGGAACCTGCAGGGAGCCCTCTGCAAAATCTGGGCGGGGGTGGGGTGGGTGGGAGTCAAGGCCCAAATCTGCAAGGCTGAGAGTGGGGAAGGGCCCACATTCTGCAGCCTGCAGGGGAAAAGCAGGCCGAGAAAGGGGGCTTTGTATGGCTGGGATTGTAAAAACCCCTCCCCTCCCAGCTCCCCCTTTCCTCAAAGGGGAACTCCAGCCCCTCTCCATCTAATAGTCATTAGCATCAATTAGAAGCGTTTGAAGTGGCCAGCAGCTTTGTCCTCCTGCAGAAAAGGGGGTCCTTCTTTCAAGCAGCTCATCCTAATCACATCTGGAGGATGGAGGAGGAGGAGGGCCCTCTGTGTGTGTGAATGTGTGTGTGTGTTTGTGTGTCCTCTGGCTCCTTTCATCTTTCCTCCAGGTGCTTGGAATGTTAAAGCTCCCTGTTCTTTCATGGAGTGACCAGGAAATGCTTTTCACTCCTGGACACTTTGCTGAGAGCCAGGGGAGGCCGGTTTCAAAAGAGGGCTGTTGGCTTAAGAGTTCCCAAAGCCCACTCCTCCCCCTCCCTCCCCCTCCCCCCTCTGGTTCTTTCCCCTCCAAGAAAGAGAGAATCTAGGGCCATCCCCTCTGCCCTCTCCAACAGGTGGGACAGGAACCAGCCCTGCTGTCCTGCAGGAAGCGCCGACTCCCTCCCGGATCTCAGCCCAGAGGTGCTGGCAGCTGAGCCTCCCTCGCTAACTGGTGTGAGATTTCCCATGTAGTTACCAGTGGGTGAAAATCCCCAGCTTTTAAAGAGTATCCCATTAGTCAAACACACACCACTAATGGGGGGCAGAGGGGCTCAGTAATTGGCCTGGGAGGGGGGCCATGGTGGGATGTGGGCTGGGGGGGGGGCAGAAGCCTCTCACCTTTTCTGTGGTTCCCAGAGGCTACCCGTGGGAGACAAACCAAGGAAGGAGCGGAGCAAGCAAAGTTCAACACTTAGCAAAAGGCCTCGAACCACAGTGTCCCATGCCAGTTAGCCGTTTGGCACCAAAAGAGGAACGCCGCAAGGTTGTCCACCTTCGGATTGCCTTGGACAAGACCTGCCCACTGCCCTGAAACAGCTCCTTCCATTCCGTTGGCCACAGCGGTTGCATCTCAGGGCTGAAAGGTCATGTTGGGCCTTTTGGAAGTTCGTGGGGGGGGGGGGGGGCGGCGACAGCTCTGCTGACCCTTGATTCTCCAGGGGGTCTCCACCCAAATCATGCCCCCGGCTGCAGAGACCACCTTCCAAGCAGTGGCCAAAGTGCTGTGAGCGCCTGCGTTCCAGACCGGCGGCTCTCCCGCCAACCCTTGCTACCTCCCGTAAAAGCCCCACCCCACCCACCCCCGACGGGCTACTGGGGAGCCTGGTGGCCGCTGGGCTGGCTGGAAGAGGGCAAGACCCAGGCAAGCAACTCCCCCTGGAAGCTGTGCCCCTTCTGCTGGTCTGCGGATTTAGGCACTGCCCTTTTCCCTCTGGAAGGGGCTCCAGGGGGGTTGTGTGTGCCTGCGGTGCCCTCAAGTCACACCCAATGCATGGCAACCCGCACAGGGTGTCCAAGGTGTGCGCGCACCTGGTTTTGTTAGTGCCACTCCTCTCTTTCTCTCCACCCCCACCCCCAATAAATAATCCATGGCTTGGCTGGGCCAGGACGGGAGGCCAGGTCTCCGGAGTCCCCATCTGTCACTCTGGATCTCTGGGGGTCGTTTGCGACATTTGAAACAAGCATATAAAACAGAATAAATAGACCACTCGAAAGTGATTAAGTAAATAGGAACCCAGTAAATCTATGAGAACAGTATAAAACATCTGTAAATACCCCCCAAAAACAAACACCCCCTACAACTATCTCCCACTATCCTGCAAAGTAACCGAATGCAGAAGGCACACACCTGCTTGCAAAGGAATATTTTTGCCTGGTGGCAGAAGGATAGCAAACGGGGGGGGGGGGCTCTGGAGGAAGGCTATTCCATCATCTGGGAGCAGCTGCTGAAAAAGCCCCCCCCCCCCCGTGTCTCCCTCGCTGGTGTCCCCACCAGACTAATCCGTGGAGGTGGCTCATATGTTAGGGTCTTTCTGGACCCAAGGCATAAAGGGCGTTGGAAAGCAAAAGCAGCACTTTGAACTGGGCCTAGAAACAAAGTGGTAACCAGAGCAATTCCCTGCTCATTGTATCCAGTGAGGGCCCGGCTGCGCTGTTTAGGATCAGTTGAAGTTTCTGAACAGTCTTCAAGGGCAGCCCCACATAGAAGGTATGATAGTAATCCAAATCGGATTTAATGAAGGCATGTGTCACCATGATCAGAAAAGACCTTTCCTGGCATGGGCACAGCTGGCACACAGTTGGCATACTAGTTTTAACTGTGCAAAGGCGCTCCTGGCCACTGCAGAAACCGAGGCATCCAGGCGCAGAGATGAATCCAGAAGCACCCCCAAGATGCAAGCCTGTGTTTTTCACCCCATTGAGCACAGGCTGCATCCCCTGTGACTGACCAGGAGCACCTCGTCTGGATCAAGTTTCCTTTTTTAAAAGCCTCATCCACTCTGTCACTGACACCATAACCTGTTTTAGGGTCAGAAGAACTTCTTGGAATCCAATGGAAAGGAGAGACGGAGTTGGGTGTCATTGGCCTATTGATGGTGCTGAATCCCCAGACTCCAAGCCCTCTCCCCCAGTGGTTTCCTGCATGTATTAAATAGCATGGGGGAGAGGACACCCCCCCCCCCGCCGGCCAATGGCCAAGGCATCAAACAGGAGTCCCCTGGCGCCAGCTTTGAAATCACTCCTCCAGGAAGAACCAGAGCGCCTGCAAAGCAGGACTTCCGAAGTCCCGTCTCCGGAAGACGGCCCAGAAGGATGCCACGGTACCTGTGTTGGTGCTGCAGTGAGGGCCCTGTAGGGAACAGAAGGGAGCCCTCGGCACCCCTCACCCTTTCCACAGTCCTGGGGGAGAGGAAGGGCCTTTCAGAAATGGGCGCTTCTCTGGCGGAGTCCCTGGGATGAAACTCCCACCTGCCATCTCCAGGAAAGGCAACCGGACAGCCAACACCCCCCCCCCCTTGTTCCAGCTGGCCACCCTACCTGCAGTGAGGCAGGGTGGCCTGACCAGCACCAGTAACACTGCGCAGTTTCATTTTGGACTGGGCTCATTTTCTGAAAGCCATTTTTGAAGTTTTTAAAGATGTTTTGTTGTTACAAAACCTTCTCTGTCCTCAACCTGGATGAATTGTGGGATGGGTTGCTAAGATGTTTTTAAGAGGGGCTCCTCCTCTGTCAGGCCATGGAGTGGTCAGCAGCCTCCTCCAGAGAGGCTGAAGGCAGCAAGGGGCACGTTTGGGCAGAGGAGCCTCAGCTGGCAAACGCTTGGCTTGAGGAGGAGCTCTGTGAAGACTGGAAGCTTACACATTCTGCAGTTTGAAGAAGGATCCCCTAATTCACTTGTCTACCCGCTCTTATTCTTCCATTTGACTTCATTGCGTTTTGGAAGGCAAAGCCTGAAGCCCCCACCCCACCTCAAAAAAACAGAAGGTGTGTGAGTGGGGAATCTGTAATAGCTGCATCACCCTCCCCTCCCCAGCCCCCCCTTCTCGTATTTATGTGGGGCCATTTGCAGGATCAAAGTGATTCAGGGACATTAGGGCAGTAATCTTGATCACAACTACTCCCGGCCCACCCCCCACCTCACTTGGAAAGAAGACCTGGGATTCCTGAGGATGCTTGGGATGATGAGGTGCTAATGAGAAGGGGGAGGGGCAGGGGATGGCTTCTCCCGGCCCATCAGGGACCATCAGCCTTGACAATGCCCCCCCTACAGCCCCCTGGCAGCAGATCTGACCCCCCCCCCCGCATTTTGTGGATTGGGTGTCTGGGAGCAGGCTTTCAAGGCAGTGAGGCCAAGGGCAACCTTGTCTAGTGGGTGGGGAGGGGAGGGGGCGTTAGTCTGCCCCCCCTCTTCTTAGCCCAGCTATGCCCCATTTCTGATCACATGAGGTGTGAAGGTGAATACTGTTCAGCTGGAACAGGTGCAAAAAAAACAGGGGCCCCCAAAGTGCTGGTGGAGGAGGCAGAGCCTGGGAGAAGTTGGCTTTGAGAGGCGATAGATCTTTGGACACCACCACAAAACACACACACAGAGAGAGAGAGACCAGCTCCAGCCATGTCAACCTCAGAAGAGCGGTGCTGCTTTTGAACCTCCTGCCGGAGAGAAAGGAGGACGAGGAGAAGGAAGAAGCTGGGAGCCTCTTGACTCCCTGGTGAACAGGAAGGGCTGCCTTTGGGACGGGGTGTCCGCCTGTCGATGAAGGGGGGGCAGCCATTTCTTAGAGCTACGTTAACCTCCATCTCACCAAAACAGGGTGGTTCCCTGACAGTCTGTGCGCTGCCTCCTGCCTCCTTGTGATCGCTTACACGGCGCTGTTGTTGTTCCGTAAGCGTATGCTTCATTGTGAAGATTTTGTCCAAAAAGGTGGGAAGGAAATGCTGGAAATAAAGGAAGTGGCAACCCTTTCCTAGACTCAGGTTATGCCGGCTGAGAGGCTCTGGCTTGAGCAGCCCATGGTCTGAGCGGGGTGGTGGGGGTGGTCCCTCTCCCCCAAATCCAGGGGTAGTCCATCCCCATCTTGTTCCTGTAACGGAGAGATGTTGGCGGGATGGGCCTAAGAGGGATGGGATAAGAGGAGGGGCTCAGAAAAGCCCTTGCTTTAGAGGCCACAGCTCCCAGGAACAACCCACCCCCATGCCAGGACCATTTTCTCAGGGGCCCCCCGCCCCTGCCAAGGCACTAGAGGGGCACCAGGTGCATAAGATTGTACGTGCTAATTTATATGTATGTATAGGTGCAAAATGAGACCTCATTTTCACCAGTGCAAAAAGGATGGCTATTCATCTCATGCCGGGGGGGGGGGGGGCAGGACTTGTGTATCCACTGGTGGGTCTGGATGTCTGCTGTGCATTATGGGCACCACCAAGACCCCTGTTTCCCCACCTCCCTGGGGTTCTTTAGCTTTAACACAGACTGGGGCTGGGCAGCCCTTCAAAAAGAGACCCAGCCTCAAAAAGAGGACTGACTTCTGGGAAAGAAAGCATCAGGCCACTCTACCCCGGAAAGTGCCTGTCCCGTGGGATGGCATGGGGTAGATCCATGTTTGCCCTGCACAAACTGTCCTGGTGCCCTGGCAGCCTTCTCTGCCCGCCTGGCACTCCTGCACGTGGTGCGTCTTCATGGGCTTTTCAGGTGGGAGGGGTGGTTTGCAGCCTCCTCACCCTGGAACTTAATTTAAAACAGAAAATTAATTAGGAATGACAAACAGGATGCCCATTGATGGGGCAGGAGTCCAGTCCCAAGTAAGCTGTAATCCCCAGCCAGCCTTCCATTATCTTTCCCGCTTCTAATTGGGATGCTAATGACCAAAGAAAAGTTCCAAAGGGGTTCCCAGACTCCCCCCCCCACCCCCGCCCGGCCCATGGCAAACAAGCTGCTACAATAGGATCACAAATTGTACGGGGGCTCAATCGCATCAGCAATGGTGCTGTGCAGGGATTTATCTTTCGGCCCCAACAATGACCGCAGGCTCTTAATCACCGCAGCAAAGGGGCCGCGCTTGAGGAAGCCCCCACGGTGTGTCATTACAGCGGGGCCCACCTTTGTCGGTGAGGCCTTTGGTCCTGCTTTCATTAGTTTAATGCCTCTCTGCCCGCTGTCCTCTCCACAGCTTATTAAATCAATAGAACCGACCAGGGGTACAAAGGCTGGCAGGAGGCCCAATCCTGCCATTGCCCAAGCTGTCCGGATGCACAGCACTGGGGCTGGGCCTGTCCCCCCTTCTCTTCCCAGCCTGGAGCCCAGAAGCTGGTGCTCTGAAATGCTGGGAGAAGCTCTTGATGGCCCTGGCAATAAACCACTCCCAGGGATGGCTTGGGAGAGCCCAGGGGTGGGGTGAGGTGGGGAGCTCTTTCCCCTTTGGAGGGGCAGCTGTTCCATGGCGCTGGGTCATCATCCCACACCACTTGACATAAGAGTCTCCAAAGCCAACTGCCATGATCAGAGGAAGCTGCTGTTTGAGAGCCACCAGCCTAAAGCACGTTCCTCTCGGATGGATGGATGGAAAAAGGAAGGAAGGAAGGACGGAAGGAAGGAAAGATGGATGGATGGATGGATGGATGGATGGATGGATGGATGGATGGATGGAAGGAAGGAAGGAAGGAAGGAAGGAAGGAAGGAAGGAAGGAAGGATGGATGGATGGACAGGCAGACGGGTGGACAGACGGATGGACGGGCGGACAGACGGACGAAAGGACAGATGGACAGAACTCAGGGATTTCAGGTCAGCCTTTCTCAGATCCCAGCACCCATCCAATAAACTCTGGAGTGAGAAACACAGGGACAGAACCAGACCGGTGCCCAAAAATGTTCTGCTAGGCTCAGGATACACCCCAAAAGATGACGATAGGACACCCAAATGTTGCCGCCCACAGCTCCCAACCAAAACCACCTAAATGCACAACCTGTGACCTGCAGACAACCCAAAGCCTTGGCCGTTCTGCTCACAGGCAGCCACCCAACGCAAAAAGATTACTCCTCAACAAGAGATGTTGCGATAGTGATGAAGGCACAAGAATCCTACTCCGTTCCATGTCTTGATGCCAACTCTATCCTCATGTCTATCCTGGTTATAGAATTCTAGAGTTGGAAGAGGCCTCTAAGGCCATGGAGTCCAACCCCCTGCTCAATGCAGGAATACAAATCACAGGATATCTGCCAGGTGGTTGTCTAAATTTCCTTTGAATGCCTCCAGCACTGGAGCGCTCACCACCTCTCAAGGTAATGGGTCATACAGCGTCATACAGCTCTAATAGTTAGGAGGTTTTTCCTGATATTCATCCTAAATCTGGCTTCCTGTAACTTGATCCCATTATGATGTGTCCTGCACTCTGGGAGGATTGAGAACAGATCCTGGAAGAGCACTATCCTATCTCCTCTTAGTCTCAGTCATGCTGTTACAAGAGCACCCACAACATGGGGAGGTGGTTTGTTCCACAGTTCCTCCTCTTGCAAGGCAATCTACATTATCATTGGCCAGCAACACTCTTGACACATTTTATGCAACACAAACAAGCCATTGGTTTGTACAAAAGATGAACTGGACACAGATCTGAACTCACAAGTAAGTGGCAGCATTCAAAACCTGTTTGGGGAGAGGGTGTGTGTCTGCCTCCTGAGACCCTCGGTCTCTGGGCTCCAGAGGGTCTTTTCTGAAGCCAAAACGGGCTCCTGCATGAAACCGTTGGACAAGACAGCTGAACACGATCCCCAGTGAGTCTGATGGGAACAGTCCCTTCAGCGCTGTCTGGAGGCTGTACTGCAATGGATGCAGGAGAATGGGCTGAGGCTGAACCTGGACAAGACGGAGGTCCTGAGGGTGGGTGGCCCCCTCCATCGGTGGTTTGGGAAACTCCCTCTCTTTTGGGGGAGTGACTCTCACCGCGAAGAGTGAGGTTCGCAGCTTGGGGGTTCATCTGGATCCGGCGCTCACCATGGAAACCCAGGTGGCGTTAGTGGTCCGCTCCGCCTACTTCCATCTGTGGCGGATTGCCCAGCTGCATCCCTATCTTGATGTTGGGGCGCTCACCACTTTGGTCCATGCGCTTGTAATCTCGAGATTAGACCACTGCAATGCGCTCTACGTGGGGCTTCCTTTGAGATTGATGCGGAAGCTTCAAATGGTGCAGAACGCGGCGGCCAGACTTCTTAGTGGGACGAGAAAACATCAGCATATTTCCCCCACTCTGGCCGCCTTGCATTGGCTGCCCGTTCATTTCCGCATTGATTTCAAAGTGTTAATGATTACATATAAAGCCCTAAACGGTTTAGGACCTCGATATCTAGTGGAACGCCTCCTCCCACCTAGATCTACTCGAATCACTCGCTCTAGCCAGGAGGGGCGGCTGAGGGGCCTAACGCGAGGGAGGCCTGGAAAGAAAGAACAAGAAACTGGGCCTTCTCGGCAGTGGCCCCTCGCCTTTGGAACAGTCTCCCCCCCCCCCCCCCCCGAGATCTGCCTGGCTCCCTCGCTGGGTGTTTTTAAGAGCCAACTCAAGACCTGGCTCTTTAGGCAGGCCTTCCCTCCTGTCATCACTTGATTTCTATTTTTCCATCTTGAATGATATTGTTATTGTTGTTAAATTGTTGTTTTGATATATTAGATTGCTTTTAGTCTATTTTTATTGTTAGCCGCCCAGAGTAGACGTTGTCTAAATGGGTGGGGTATAAATTTAATAAATAAATAAACAAATAAACGAAGGTTCCCGATTACACAAGTTCATCAGCTCGCCCATAGAAGGATACTGTCCTGTCTTACAGGTTCATTAGTGGTCACTAACAGATAAGGCTAGGATCACCGGGTGTCCCTTTTATATTTCAGTTCCCTCTCCATGGGATCCCCCTCTCTCAAGAGGCCTTTGAAGGCACCCTCCTTTGGAGCTTTACGCCTCTGATACGTTGTGCTATTATGGCTTTGCACTAGTTTAGTTTTGCCTGTTGTTGTTTGGTTGATACATATTTATTTCTTCTGTGTTATATTACTGTTTTTATGTACACTGCTCAGAATAGTGCTGCGCACAAATGGGGTGTATACATACATACATACATACATACATACATACATACATACATACATACATCAGCCAGCCAGCCATAAAGTGGCCATTAACAAATAATTGTTGTTGTTTAGTCATTAAGTCGTGTCCGACTCTTCATGACCCCATGGACCAGAGCACGCCAGGCCCTCCTGTCTTCCACTGCCTCCCGGAGTTGGGTCAGATTCATGTTGGTAACAAATAATAGCTGGGTGGTAATGCAGAACATCCCTCCGCTAGGGAGTTCACAAAGATACTCACTCACCATCCATTCATCCACACATCATAATCTATATAATAATCCATATCTAATACCAAGAAACAGAGACACCACTCGTTGTACCTGATGAAATGGGCAATAGCCCCTGAAAGCTTGAAACCAGAGGTCTTATTTTGGGATTTCTCACAATGATTCTCCCTTCCGGGAATTCTCCCAGACAGACGGACACCTTAGAGACACCTAAATGTGGTTCACCTGGAAGAAGGGCCTCAATTGGCCTAGCTTTGCCTAGTTTCCTGTTCAGAAAGAAAGCTCCCAGCTAGCCCTGGGGCAGGAACAGGAAGCTTGGGCAGATCTAGGCCTCAGATCCTTCCAGTTTAGGCCTTCCTCCCAGGTGAGCCACATTTAGGTTGCGTGAGGTGTCTGTCAGGTAGCACTCCCAGAGTGGAGAATTAAGGGATTGGTAGTCCAAGAATTCCAAAACTAACATCCCTAAATGCTTCTGGCCCATGCAACCTTTTAGTCCTTAGGGCGCCACAAGACTCTTGGCTGTTTTTGCTGCCACAGGGTCAGCCAGTTCCCTCCATCAGGCAGGATCACCACAGCTCAGCATGCTGGCTTCCCACACCTGGTTGCTCTTTATTAAAGCAGGATCTGCAAAGCTCAGCAGGGGCCTCTGGTCAGGCCGTGGTTTATTTGGCAGGACACACAAACCTGGCTGTTCCAAGCACTCTGGCCATTTCCTCACACAAGAGAAAGAACCCCAGCTTGGCTTGGTGGTTTGTTCCAAGCCAGAGGGCCAGGTAGTGGTGGTGCTGCTGCTGCTGGATTCACAGGACAGGCCACAGAAAGCAGCAGGCAAAGGTCTGGGCTTCGTTTAGCCCTTCTTCCTGCAGCAAAAGAGGGCAGCTGAGAAGAGCGTCCACCCACACCTGGTTGTTCGTGCACAGAATGCGAAGTCCAGAGTGGAACGCTTGCTTACCCTTCGTGACGCCCGAACCAAGGCAGGCTCTCCCAGGCCACCCTTCCCAGAAGCCAGCCTTGCTCCTGGGGGTGCAAAGCATCTGAGCGCTCAGAGATTTACTCAGACGTCTCCTTGAGATGTGAAGGGGCCAGACTCTGTGGCTGACGTGACTCTAGACGGAGCAAACCGGACCTGCCCCTGTATCCCATTACCCTGGCATCTTTATGGTCCGGAAGTAAGAGGCAGAACTGACGAACCATTAAATAAGATTACCGGCCGAGAGACAGAGTGGGCCGCTGTCCGGCCAAGCTCTTTAACCTTTGCTACGGAGACATTCCCAGGCCTTCTCCAAAACGCTGCCCTCCTCCTGACAAAGCCTGGGGTGGAATGCAAAGCCCTGGACCTGGAGCAGATAATCCCGTTTGGGAAGCAGAGGGAAGGCGCCCGGGCCAGGCTGAGACTAGACAGAGGATGCTGAGAAGAGGAGGAGGAGGGCCCTGAAGCTGGGCGGGGCCAAAGCCGTGCCAGGTCCAGCATCCTCTTCACAAACGGAGCAGAAGGGTGGAGAAAGGGTTGGGGGGGGGGGAGAAAGGGGGTGTCCCCAGCACCCAGGGGACAGGAGGGTGCTCCTCTGGCCACACCGTGTGGATTTGCTCCCTGAGTTGTTTCAGCAGAGGGGGCCTGGGGGGTGTGTGGCACATTGCCTCCAGACTGGAGCTGTCAAAGGAGAGAAGGTGGGAGAGGCTGTCGGAGTGGGGGGTGGGGGTGGGGAGGTGCTGCCTTTGAGGCAACTCAAGACCGGTGAGGATTCAGGGGCCTCTCAGAGCATCCTCTGCCGGACGGACGGATGGACGGGCTTCTTCTCGGAGAGAAAGCACCAGGTGCTGCCCTGGTGTCCCTCAGGGCAGAGCCCTGCAAGGGGTGGGGTGGGGGCTCCAACGCTTCCTTAGCACCAACCCTTGGCCTGAAAACAAAAGGGGACACCCTCCTCCCAAAAAAAACCCCAGTTCTCAGCCACAGAGCAGAGCGAGGGAGAGCCTATGGAAGCCTATCCAGACCAATGTGAAAGAGAATGAGAAAAAACAACAACAAAAAGTAGAAAAATTAAAAACTAAGACTGAAAACTCTTATATTTTCCTGATTTTTCCTGTTACATTTCTGAAGAAGGGGACGTGCCCCCACATTCAGTTAATTCTTATATAAACCGCCCTATGTAGTGATCTCACTAAGTCTGGCACGATATAAAGGTAAGAAATAAACAAATAATTTTAAAGAAATTCTTTTGTCTGGATGTCCTTGCACAGACTAACTCGACGACACCGATGGAGGTGATCCTGCCAAGGGGTGCCCTGCTCTGTGGCAGGCACAGGGGGGGTGGCAGCGAGAGGCAGCTGTTGGATCAGCCCAAGCTGACCAAAGGGGGTCCTAGCCCTGCCCCAGCTCTCCCCCCCCCCCGTGATCTTTCAGGGGGTGTGTGGCACCATCCCCTGATTGCTGTCCTCCTTGTCGCCACAGGGTCCCACCAGAAGCCACTGGTGGTTGCACCTGGTGGAGGCAGAGGCTTTGTGGGGCCCCACACCTCACCGCCTCTGGATTTCCCCTCTCCCTGGGACCCGCTTCTTCCCGGAGGGAAAGGTGGGGTCACACATGGCCTCAGAGCGTGCTGCACGCAACAAAGGGGAAGTGGCGGGCTATAAAAAGACATGTGGGGAAAGACTCCACTCCCACCATTTTTATAGCAGCCGAAGGAACCCTTAAAAGCCGTCCGGTTCATTTAGTGGCTGGCCCTCCTGCTTTGGTGCAGGCCGTTACCAAGACCACATGCTTGCCCTGGCTGGTGTCAATGGGGGCCCTGCACTTGCTTGGGAAGTCAGAGTTTGGGCAGACCCGCAAGCCGGGTGGGTGCACCTGTGCTTGATGCCAGTTCGGCAGTGCAGCAACCAAGTGACCGGGTCCCCCCACCCCCACGCGCCCAGCTATTGTCTTCCCAGCCTCTACTGAAACACACAAAGGAGAGACATTCTCTCCCCCCCCCCCCCCCCACACACACACAGTCCTGAGGCTGCCTGCCCCACAAATCCCTGTTTGGAGGCATCTGCTAATGTGTCCCGAATTCTGGGTTGGTTCCACGCACTGGTTCCAGTCCAAGTCTGTGGAGGAAGAGAGGATGAGTCTTCTCCATCTTCTGCACAGCAGCCCCGGCCATATTTGGCAACTGCTTGCCACATCCCAGCTTCTCCAGGCTGAACATACTTTGCTTTTTTGGCTATCCCTCACGGGACTTGTATCCCAGACCAAGCCAACAGATGCTTTCCCATCATGCGGCCACGATGCTTCCTGACTGCGTTGGCTCTTTGTACCCTCTTTGAGCCACTAGGACATTGAGGCCCCTTTGGCAAAGTAGAGATGCCCGGGCAGGGCTCCTGCTCCCTCTTGGCCCTTGCCCTGCCTGGGTATGTGCCTGGAAGGAGCATGATTTGGGATTACACCCCGGAGCAGGTAGGGGTCTGCTAATCCCCTCTGTTAAACCAGGAGGAAATGCCCTGCCCAACACGAACAATGGGGTGGTGAAATAATCCCCGTCATCAAAGTGGACTGGGAAGCAAGGCGGCCCAATTGGATTACTGGGGAAAGGAGGAGAGGAGCTCAGCACCTGCAGGGGTGCTCTGGACGGCCCTTTGTCCCTGCTTCTCTCCCAGCTGGGATTAGCCTCGGCCTCAAAGGGCCCAAGCCCAGCTCATGCCTTCAGGGGCTGGGCATGAACCAAGAGCACATGGGTGGGAAGGAACGAGGCTCCAGGGACGCCACCGGACCCACTGGCCTCAGCCGGGGCAAAGAGAAGGGAGGGACTCCTCCCAGGCAGGTCTTAATCACATCCCGCTGGGGACAGAAAGGGTACCGGGTGGGGGATGCTTGTGCAAGGCCCCGGAGGGAGTAAGTTATCAAAGCCAACAGTCCCTTGGCCGGTGCACGGTACCTGCAAGCCAGCACCGTCTTGGAGCTTTCCCTGAAAGAACCTGGCCTGCAAGCTAAGAGGTCTGGCTAAAAGGGGCACACCCTATCGCACACCCTATCCATTATTTGCCCAGGGATGTGGATGAAATCTGCAAACTTCATGCAACTGCTCCTGTAACACTGAAGAGGTACCAGTGGAACCTGAATCCTGCCTGATCAAACCCTGGCAACTTCACTCACCATTTTGCCTTGTTTCCTGGAGAACCTCCTGCTTTGGGGCTCTCTGGGGTCCTGGAACAGAGCACCAACCGTGTGGCCACAAATGAGGTGAGCCCAGGGAGGGTCAGGCCCGAGGCGTTGATCTAGGCAGCCAGAGGTTCTCGCCTCTTGGCTTTTCCAGCTGGGCAGCAGGGACCTCTTAGCCCTCCCTCCCCTGCTCCGATGTTCTTGCTTCTTCTCCTCCTCCTCCTCCTCCTCTTTAGAGCAGTAACGGCCTATGCACAGAACTCCATCCTTGGGGCTTCCCTGCCTACATGCAGAATCTTTCATCCTTCTGAACCACTCTGTCCATAAACACAGAAGCTCAAAGACCAGGCACAGGAAGTTCGCCTTACTTACTCCCTGCCTCCAGAAGGATCCTTTCTCCTGTTCAGTAGCCACACGTTCACCACTTGGCCCCTGCGCCCCACCACTAGGTCCCAAATGGTCCTAACATGGAAGACGCTCCCGCATCCAGGAAAGTGCTTCACAGGAGAGGGCGCCCGTCAAGACGTCGTCCTCAGACCAACTGCTTCGTACGCCAACCTTCTCTAGGAGGTCCATCCTCTGCTTAATCCCGATCGCTGAGGTTCTGGCACCTGCTCACTCCAGGGTGCTGGTAGCAGCAAGCTCTCTGCCCAGGCCCAGAGGCACTGTTGCTTTGCACCTTTTGGGCTTCTCTCCATCAGCTGCCTAGGCCGGGACTGAGCGTTTTCAAGAGGACCAGAGCCCCCGGCTCAGAGGAAGGTCCGCCGGAGAGCCAGGCCTTTTCTGGGCTCCACCTCAGGGCCCTCCTTGGCCTCTGCCCCGCTGGGCTGCTCTCCGCTAGCCTTTCTCCAGAGGATCCGGCCTTGATCGGATTCAGATGGTCATTAGTTTGTCAGAGGCCTTGAAACCACGCACGATACCTTGGGCTAATGATCTGGGAAAAGTCACACCTCAGCCCCTGAGAGGGAAGCCGCACCAGCGGCTCTGTTCTGGTGTGACCTCCCTTTTATAGGGAAGCTAATGGGGCTTGAGGGACCCACCTCAGCTGGCCCAGAACATCTGTAAGGTCAGGCCAGGGAGGGGAGAGAGCGGAGGACAGCCCCACCAGAGCCCAGGCCAACCGGCCCCTCCCTGCTTTCCCGTGGCTTGGGTTTCATGAGGTCCCAGGGACCCTGGAAGAGGACAGAGGTGGACGGACAGAGGAAGGCAGGGCTGAAAAAGCCACCAGGCACGGAGGCTGCCTTTGGGTTCAAGAGAGGCCAAGGCTGTTCCTGCTGGGGGTTGTAATCCAAAAGGGCTGCTTTTTGAGGGCTCCGATTCATTTAGCTCTTGGGCTACTACCTTGTGGCCCAGGCAGCCTCCTCCAGCCTGGAGCCTGCAGGCATTTCGGATTATGGCTTCCACCCCCCACCCCCACCCCGGTCCATGTAAGATGGGTGCGATGGAAGCTGGCGTCCAAAGCAGCTGGAGAAGCTGCCCTGTGGAGCTGGGACCACAGGAAGAGGGGGAGAGTGAGCGATGAAGGCCCCTGCCGGCCTGTGAAGCTGCGATCCCCATTGGGCAGAGCTGGGATTCAGAAAGATGGCTGGGAGCACCACCTTAAGGACCACACTGGCAACGTAGTAAGGGAGAGGCCCGGGGGATTCAGGCACGCTTTGCCCCTGAGTGGTTTTGGTACCCTAAGCCAGGTCCCTCCCTCCCTGCATAGCTTCACCAGCCATTTGCTCTGAGGCTGCTTACATATGCATTTATTCAAGGGGCTGGCTACGGTACCTTCTTGCTGGCCCACTCACAAAACCAGGAGAGCCCCATACCTGTCTGGGAAGAGGAGCATCCCAGGCCTAGAAGCAGAGGGATCCCTCAGCTCAAAACCCGCTCCTGCCATGGCTGGGCATCGCCAGTGGCTGCTCGGAGCAAGCTGTGAAACAGGCATTCCAGCACTCGCCTCACGGGATGCAGAGACCAGGGGATGTGGGATGAAGCCCGTTGTGTTCCCAGAGTTAGAAAACCCGATCTGAGCCTCCCATAAATTGGGGGCAGTGACACACACACACCCTTCCCAGAGAACAGGGTGGGGGGGGAAATGCTTCAGAAGCTACAAATAAGAAGGATGCGCTTTCTACAAGGAGAGACTGGGATGAGACCAGAGGGGTAGCAGGTCCAGATCTGTGGGATCCTGTGTCGGTCCTGCTGAGATCCGCTCCTGTGAGCCAGCCCACCAGCGCTTTTTGCCTTTGAATCTGGCAGGGCTTCCGTGCTTTTGCTCATTCCCAGCAAGAGAGGGGCTGAGGCTGTGTCCCAGAGCATCTGCTTTGCCCACAGAAGGACCCAGTTTCTACCCCCATCATTTCTAGGAAAAGTTACAGCCCCAGGATTGCCACAGAGTGGACGCCACTTCCTCCACCCAGATGGACCAGCAGTCTGACCCAGCAGAATTATTATTATTATTATTAGTTTTATTTATATGCCGCATTTATCCCAACAAGGGACACAAAGTAATTCATAATCTCCCTGTGTTGACATGGGAGATTCACCTGCTGAATTTCCACCTGCCAAGCAGGCTGATTCAGCTACACAAAGAGCCCAAAGATTTTAGATGCACCAACAAAAAGCACAAAACGGTGGCACGCCCGTACGAGAGCTGGGCTCCAGCTGCTCCCAGCAGCAACGCCATGAGAGACGGGTCGTGGGTGGTCACTCCTAGCCCAGATGGCCAGTGGGTTTTGCCCCTCCTCTGCCTCATGGCTTTTACTCAGTTCCATCCCTCTTGCCCCAGTGAGGGTGAGTCAGCAGCAACATCAAAAGGCCAAGGGTCCAGCCGCCACCACCCCCGTGTGCCAGCCGGCTTCCTAGGAGGGCTGGTGGTCAGTGGAAAGGGGGCCGTAAAAGTTCAAGGTGCCTCCCACAAAAGGAAGAGCCGGCCGGCCTCCCTTGCCACCGTTTTGTCTCGTGGGAGCAGGCCCAGGCGCATCCTGGATGGGTTCTGGGCCCAGCACAGGCAGGACCTTGTGAAGAGGAGATGAAAGGGCCCAGCTTGTAAAGCTGACGCGTCCTTATTAGCCCCTCTAAAAGCTGCCCTGAAAGGCTCAGGATAAAAGGGGAAAGGAGGTGAGCTCCCTCGGAGGAGCCCGCCCTGCCCCCCCCCGGCTGTGCCATTAAGTGCCACCCCCCTCGTCAAAGAAGGAGCCGGTAGGGACAGCTCTGCAAACAATGGGACCCCCCCCCCCCTGCCCCAAGTGGTCAAACATGTTCAAACGCTTGTCCAGGGCAACAGCTCCCCAGGACTCGGGGGGCTCTCAAAAGGCCTTCGTCCTGACACTCCGGTGCAGAAGGAAAGAGCAAACAAGTTGTGTTTGTCCCAGGATGCGGGGTGCCCGGACCGACCGGCTGCTCTTCCCTCTGGCCCCACACCCATCAAAGCAGGCCGGAGAGGAAAACAGCTCCTGGGGGACCGGGGGGGGGGGGTGAGAAGCTGCGTTCCTCCCCCTTTGGTTTGCAGAGGAGATCACAACAGGCAAGCGAGTGGCCAACATACAGGGGGAAGACCTCCTCAGCTCTCCTTCTGTGGGATCCATAAACATGCCAGCTCTTTCCTGGGGCGCCCATCTTATACCTGTTAGCCCTGCCCTGGAAGCTGTAGCGCTGCCGTCACATTCTCCCCTCCTGCGGCTCCATCCCAGACAGCAGAAGCACAGCGCGCAAAAGGCCCTGCAGGTTTCCCCAGAGGTCTTGCCGTGGGGTGATCTCCCCTCTCTCCCTCCCTCCCTCCTCACCTGGGCTGCCTATGAACCCAAGCTCCTCTGCCTTGCACCTTCTCCTTGTCCCCAGTCAGCATATCAGGCTGCCGGCCTTCCCCCCTGCTTGCGGACTGTCCTCTACGATGAAACAGCCCCTCGAGAGGCTGCCAGCGCGGCCCGGGGGCTCCGGCCATCCCAAGGGGCTGGACGGCCAAGGGGCTTCAGCCTCCCAGGGGCCGATCCTCTTGAAAGACAGACGGGCCTCTTCACTGGCATCCTCGGGAAGTGGGCTTGCGCTCTGGATTCCACAGACACCCAAAGAAACAGGGCGGAGCAGGTGCTTGCAGGCGTGTGGAGCCTGTTCTTCCTCAAGTCAGCCCGGCGGCTGGGGCGTTGGCAAAGGAGCCACCCCTTTCTGGCACCTCCTGGGCCTTCTCCGGGTGGGGGGGGGGGAGATGCTCCTCTCCCGTGGCTTTGCTCTGCACAATCCAGAGGCTTCTGCAACCTGGCCTGTCCAGGGATGTTACTTGGAGGGCCTCTTTGGGGCCCACTGGGCTGTCTGGTTCTTCCACCTCAGGGATAAAAATGGCGCACATCTGCTGTAACTCCTGAGGGGAGAAGAACCGATTAATAAACAGAATCCCTTCTGGATCCCAGGCCTAGTCAAAGAGCAGGTTTAAAGATCAGGTACCGTAAATGCCAGCCCTCTCCTTCTGTGCAGCTAACTCTACCTTCAGCTTTGGGGCTGGGGGCCCCCCCCCTGCCATCTCCCCCTGTAGACCCAGGTACCTCCCAGCTAAAAGCTTGGGGCAGCCCAAAAATACTCGTAACAGACAAAATAAGATTTGTGTTTTTTCCTGGTGTCAGAACTTTATCATAAGACACCTGGTTGTATAGAAAATAAATGTGCTGTTCTTAAAAAGCAGTAGTAAGAGGAGAAAGAAGAGAGCAAAAAAAGAAAAAAAAGAGGAAAGAAGCATTTTTCATTTGGGGCCAATCAGTTATTTATCTTGCCTCAAGCACTCTGGATAACGACCAGGCTGGTGAAGCTAATTCTGCCTTGCCCAGAGATTTGGGGGGGGGGGGGAGGCACCCACTCCTCTTGATCTGCAACAGACCCCTGGAGACCATGCCAAGTAGCCAGCAAGGGCTGGCTAATCCCTGCAGAGATCAATGGCAGAAGGGCTCCTTCGGCAGGACTCTCTCCAGAGGGCAAATATCCAACTGAAATGCAGAGTAGCAGCCTCATTTATGGGGCAGAATTCCTACTCAAAAGGATGTAAATAGATGAATATCCATTCATGAGCTGCAAATGGTGTTTAAGAACTAATGGCTGACAAATGAAGGCCATTAGCAGAGCAATCCCATCGGGGCATGCCCCAGCAGAGCCACCGGCTGGAAAGCAGCTTCTCTTTGTCCACATGTGGATTGGGTGTCTGGCTGGAATGCAGGGCAGGGTACCCCAAAGACTCCCAACCTGCCCCCCCCCCCCCCAATCTGAGAGGTTCTGAACGGAGGCTGAACGGGACCAGGGATTTCCCTGAGCTGGGCTGTTTGCAGGTCCATCTACCCCAGCTCTGACTGGCAGCAGTCATGGCTGCTCTCTGGGGCTTCAGGCACAAACTCTCTCTTGAGACACTGCCAGGGGCTAAGCCTGAGATAATGGGCAGGTGGTGGTGGTGGTGGTGAGACATGGAACTTGGAATTTAGCTGAGAAATCAGTCCTGCCTCTCTGGGTGTGTGCCTGGGAAAAGGGCCTGGCTGAAATACTCAAAATTTGCTTGGTAATTGTGTGTGTGTGTACATGAACACCTGCCTCTTATCTCCTGGGAAAGCAGTCTTCAAGGCCATGCCTGGCCAGTTCCCCACTACCGCGGTAATTGGGGAGAATGAATGGCTTCAGCTGTGATGCTGGGGGGGGGGGGGCAGTCATTTAGAGACAAAAAGTGCTCTTGCCTTCCTGAACATTCAAGAAAATGTGAAGCCTGATGGGTGGGAAATCTGGAAGGGTCCAGAACAGAGTGTTGGATGTATGGAAAGGTTGGTTGTTGTAGGTTTTTCGGGCTGTTTGGCCGTGTTGTGGAGGTTTTCGGCCAAACAGCCCGAAAAACCTACAACAGCCATCGGATCCCGGCCATGAAAGCCTTCGAGAATACATAGGGAAGGGTTCTTTGACTGGCTTAGGAGATGCTAGGCTCATCTGCTGCTCTGCTGTGGTCAGCTATAGGGACACACTCTGTGCATGCTGCAAAACTATGCTGTTCTCCGCACCGACAAGCAATGTTTCCTCTAATTTCCATGCAGGCAGGCTTCTGGCTGTGAATGGAAGCAAATTGGTGGCAATACTGGCTTGGCTGCATCGCCCGATCCAGCGCTGTACATGTGCAGTTTAGAGGAAACATTGCCAACAAGTGAATCTTAGGCAGAGAAGTGTAGCTTTGCAGTTTTCTTGACTGGCAAGAGTGCTGCAGTGCTTTGAATGCAGCAAGTTACACTTTTCACCGCCTGGGAGAGGAATGTGCGGATCAGCTGCTCATTCATGGCTGCAATCACCCATTCCCGGCACTGCAGCAAGAACCAGGGGGAAAGTGATGTTCACTGTTTCTTTTCTTTTTTTTGCATGTCTACCTTGCCAGGCAAACAAATTCCACCACTGGCAAGACTCCTTCCTTCCTTCCTTCTTTCCCAGTCGATGTCCTTTGCCTAGCATATGGTGGGGTCCATGCTGCCTGCTTCCTACTGATTTCATTTGCCCTTCTCCTTCCCGCTCTTTGCAGATGGATTTCCCGCCCCCCCCAAAGTATCAACTCCAGCCCAACACGTAACAACCACGTTTTCCTTTTCCAAATTCTAATGCTCTGCCCCCCCTGCCCCAAAGAGCACAAGAGACATTGGCAAGGAACAAAAACCAGAGAAGCCTCCTGAACAAACAGGGCTACAGTGAAGGCCACCCAGGAGCATAAGAACGGAAGCCCATCCAAGACCAGGACTGGTGGGGGCCCGGGAGCGACTCTGCTTCCTTGAGCGGTTTGGGAGAACCACCCCACTTCAGCTGGGCAGCCCTGGCTGCTTCTCCCTCAGCCAGCCCCAAGGCCCCTGCGAGACCAAGGCTGGCCTCCTCATTAACACCTCCTCAAGCTCGGATCCGTTAACACCTGCAGGCCAGCACAGCATCTTGCCACTCGGCGGCCTTTGGCAGAGGGTGTTTGTAGGGGAGAGAGGAAGACAAAGGCGAGGGCTGTAGGGATGCCTTCGAGAAGAGGGGGAGAGAAGGGGGCCACTGGCCTTTGCAACCTGCCTTCCTGCTGGCACGGGGCCACTCCGGAGCTGGCTGGGCCGTGGGGTGGCCCCATTCTGCTGTCCTGCACAAGCACACTGCCTGGCTGTGCATTCTTCCTCTCCCCCAAGGAACAAAATCAAGATCAGAGGAGAGGTTGGGGCACATGGACAGCAGTCCAGCAGGCCCTTGAGGCTAATTCAAGCAAGAGCTCACACTCCCATTATGAAGGCAGCCAGAAGGTCAAGAGCCTCTGGGTGACGGCGCTCTCTTCCCCCAACAGGCCACCTCCAAGAGTTCACCCACCTCCACATTCACATGATGAGGAGTACCCCTCACAATGCATCTCTCAGTCTTATGGGTGTGTGTGTGTGTGTGTGTGTGTGTGTGAGAGAGAGAGAGAGAGAGAGAGAGAGAGAGAGAGAGAGAGAGAGAGAGAGAGAGAGGGAGGGAGGGAGGGAGGGAGGGAGGGTTTGTGATTTTTTTTCTTTTCTTTTAAAGATGGAATCCAAGGGATTCCAGGAAGGGAGCAGGACAGAACGGAACCCAACCCCTTGATGAAGCAGCCAGCTCCCAGCACAAGCATCCAACCTCAGTCTAAAAACCTCCCAAGGAGGAAAGCCAAACCCTTTGGAGGGGGCCAGGGGGTCCCTCCCTCCCTGTAGCAAAACGGCTCCGAAGTTCTTTTCTTCTGCCTCTGTTACACAAAGCAAAGTTGTGTTATGCCACGGTCTCCCTGGCCATTTCGAGAGAGTTCCTCAGACATCCGGAGACTCTGAGGCAATCCAGGCCAGGAGACTGCATCACTGGGTCAGGCCCCCAATCCTGCGGTACCAGGGCTCCCCCACCCCAGTGGCTCCCCACCCTCTGCCCTTGCACCCGAGGCCAGAGAAAGACCTCTGGCTGCCTGAGGCAGAGAGCACACCCAGGACCGGATCAGCCAAGGTGGGCCACCTCATTTTCCCACGGGCAGCGGGAGGTCCCTCCGGCAACCCCTCCGTCCCCCCCCCCCGGAAGCAAAAATGCAGCTACAGGCCCTGCCCTTTTGGGACACCCCAGATCTGCCACGTGAGGTCAGCCTGGAAAGAGCTGTGATGGCAATGTGCACACCCAGGAGCCCTGAAGAGAGATATCTTAATACTGTACTTCGGCCCCAACCTTGAATTGGGCAGATCACTCCCTGGTCTGGATGAGACCCACCCCCAAGGCTGGCCCCAAGCATGGCGACGGCCCCTCTCGCCCCCGAAGGGCCAGGCTGCCCCCTACTGTCCGACACGTTTGGTCCCGTGCCTCTTGGCCCCGTTTGCCTTGGGGGACCGTTCACCCGACTGACCGACCGACCCCTGGGCCTCGTGTTTCCGTTGGTGCGGCACCCGCAAAGCTTCCAACAGAACGGGATGTGCCAGCGGAGGCCCCGCTCCACCACCACACCTCCCCCGGGGGCAAGCGACAGGAGCGAGCAGCCCCCAGCATCTCGGAGCCTTGAGACACTGCTCTCCCCGAACTACAGCTCCCAGAAGGCCCCGAGGCGGGTACCTTTGCTCTTCCAACAGGCCACCTGCTGGCCGCGAATCCAGACTCCCCACCCCACCCCCGTTCCCTGGACAGCTGCCCGTCTGCAGCCCAGGGCTGAACCTAAAGGCCTTCTCCTTTAGAGTACTTAACTTAATGCACTCAGCTAAAGAAACTAATTCTAAAGCCGGGGTAATATCGTTAGACATATTCAAAGCATTTGATTCAGTGGAATGGGGCTCGTTAAAGATATTAAATATTTACGGTTTGGACCTAATTTTAGGCAGATAATACACCAATTATACTCACAGAATACAGCCAGAGTTATAGTTAATGATGGTATAACAGAGACAATATACCTAGGCCGAGGTACAAGACAAGGTTGCCCCTTATCTCCAGTATTATTTACAATGATAATAGAATTATTAGCACAGATAATTAGAGATGATAAACAGATTATAGGGATAGAAAATAAAGAAAATGGTAAGATAAACTTGTTTGCTGATGATACATTATTAATGGTTAAAAATCCAATAGAAACAATAGAAAGGCTTAAACTACATTTGAAAGAATTTGAGAGTATAACCGGTTTAAGGGTAAATTGGGGAAAGTCAGAATGTTTATTGTTAAATCACTCGGATGAGGAGAAAAGAATAATGAAAATAATATTTGAAGGCAAAATGGGAAATGTTATGAAATACTTAGGGATTAATATTACTTGGAATTTACAGGAAATAATTAAAATAAATTTGGACAGACTGAAAAGAGAGATAAATGGAAGGATAAAAGAATATCAGAAATTAAAGATTTCTTGGCTTGGTAGAGTGGCATTATGTAAAATGAAAATAATTCCCAAATTGAATTTTATATTTTGGATGCTTCCTATAAAGATTACAGAAAAACAATTGAAAGAACGGCAGATAATGATAAATTGTTATTGTAATGGAAATAAACAAGTGAGGATTAATAAAAAATTATGGTATATAACACAAAAAAAGGGAGGTCTTGGATTACCCAACATAAAACTATATTATATAGCAAATCAGCTTAGACATATCCCAGATATTATTAAAGGTAATAAAAATTTAATTTGGACAGAAATAGAAACGGAGGGTAAGGAAGAAAGAGTGGAAAGTATATTGTTTAAAGAAAAAATTGGAGAAGAGATTAAAAAGATTATTAATCCTTTCCTTAAAAACATGTTAGAAAATTGGAAAAATTTTAGAGGTTTACTGAGTCCACTGATCTCCCCTTTATCTCAGGTGGTGGAGTTAAAGAATTTTCCTGAAAATCTTAAAAAAAATTTTAAGAATATATTAAAAAGTAAAGGGATAAATAGGTTAAAAGACTGGATGGAGAAGATGAGAGATAAAGAAAATATAAAAGAGGTTTTAGGAGGAGAGGGGATTTCATGGTTTAATATTATCCAATTAGAAAGGTGGACAAGCGAATGGAATAGTAAGGAAGGGAAAAATAGAAAAATGACAAAATTTGAAGAAATTATTGAAAAAAGATTGAAATTAGAGGAAAAGACAGAAAGTAAGGGAACTGTAAGTCAAATATATAAATTATTAATGCAAGCTGAAAAGGATACACAAGGATTAAAAATGCAATGGCAATACGATCTGGATAAAGAAGTAATAGGTGAAGAATGGGATAAAATATGGGATCAAAGAATTATGAAGAACATGTCTGTAAGGATAAAAGAAAATTGTTATAAGGTAATATGGAGGTGGTACTTAACGCTGGTAAAATTGAACATAATACAGTAAATAAAAATGTATCATCACTATGTTGGAGGTATAAAAAAGAGAAGGGGACGTACATACATATGTGGTGGTCATATGAATTAAGAAAGCAAGAATGGAAGCAAATTTTTAAAGAAATAAGTGAAATAACTGGATTAAATATTCAAATGTCCCCCGTTAATTGCTTTTTTGAATTTGGTTAAGAAGGATCAATTGTTGAAAGAAAATAAGGACTTAATAGTAATTATGATTATGGCAGCGAGATTAATTTTTGCAAAAAACTGGAGAAACAATAATTAATTCAGTTTAGAGGAATGGTAGAGAATTATGGGATATGGCAATTAATGACAAACTGACATGTGATATGAAAATAAGAAGAGGCCTATCAAAAAATAATGATTTTAAGAAAACATGGAATGTATTCCTGGAATATGTATTTCGGAGAGGGAAGGGGTATACCGAGGGAAGAAACAATGACGTTTTGGAGAGAAAATGGACTGAATGAAGTTTAATGCTAGCCCTGAAGGTGATGGTGGCACTAATGTGACATGTAATTGTATTTTATTGGGTTTTTTTTGTTTGTTTGTGGTAGTAGGTTTATGTTGTGTAATTTAATTTAAAAAAATTAAAATAAAATTTAAAAAAAGAAAGAAAAAAAAGGCCTTCTCCTTGAGCGAAAGGCCGGGCGGCCGGAGGGGCTTCTCCAAAGGCTCTGGCCACGACCCTGGGGATGCCCCCCCCCTCGCCCCACCGGCTCCACCTCTTGGGCTTCCCAGCCGAGCTGCGCCCCCCCCCCCCCCGCTCCCCGCTCCCCGGAGAAGAGAGGCGGCCTCCCCCGCGGGCCTGGCCTCCAGGTGGCCGCGCAAAGGGCAGAACCGGAGGCCGGGCTTGGGGCTTCGGTGGGCCATGAGGAGCCGCTGGGTTTGCAAAAGGCCCGCCCCTGCTCCTATTCTGCCCGCGGGGATGGTCTCTAGCCTGCCCAAACCTTCTACTTTTTTTGTGGGGGGGGGGAGGGGGGGAAGAGGCGGTCCCTCCCCAGGGATGGCAGGACTCCTCCTTCGAACTGGGGCCCCCGCCAGGACGGAGTGTGCCGCCCCCCGCTCTCCCCCCGCCCCGCAGACGCGTGTCTTCGCCTCACGTCTGCACGCGACCTGCTTGACGGCTGAAAGCGGCGCGCCAGGGCCAGGCGGGGGGCGAGACAGAGAACCCCGGCTCCGGCGGCCGGAAAGCCCCGCACGAAGGGAGCGGGGCGAGGAGAGGAGGAGGAGGACCAAGGCTCCCGCTCGGCCGGAAGCGGAAGTGGGGCGACGCTCCGGCCGCCCCCTCTCCCTGGTGACGCTACGCCTGCTCGGGGGCGGGGCGACCCGGCTTCTTCCCTGGGCGCGAGGCATTCTGGGACTGCAAGATGGCGGCTCTGGCGGTCGCCCGGGCCTCGGCGGCGGGGGTGAGCAAGGCGGTCGGCTGCGGTGTGTGTGTGGGGGGGGGGGGTTTGGGGGGGGGTTTGAGAGGGAGCCCCCTCCCGGTGTGAGCCCCATAAGTGGAGGGAGGGAGGGAGGGAGGGAGGCTTGGCGGGGGGCCGGTTCCGTGCCCTTGGCCCGGTTCGGCTCAAGGGTGGCCGCCGCCGCCTCCCTCCTCCTCCTCCTCTTCCAGGCCTAGCCACCGGGTGGGGTCCCGGGGGCGCCTCCCGACCCCACCGCGAGAGAGAGGAGAGCCGCCGCCGCCGCCGCCGGAGGGTTAGGCAGAGGCCGCAGCGCCCCGAAAGGGAGGCGGGCCCCGAAAGGCCAGGAAGGAGGTGGCGGGGGGGGGGGCTCCCGGGGCCCTCACCTGAAGCGAGATGGGGCGGGAAGGGGATCGGACCTTGGGCCCTGCCTCTGAGTGAGGAAAGGCAAGTTTGGGGGACTTTTTTAGTTTATGTGGGGGGGGGGGAGAAGAGGGGACCCCCCACCCCCACTACAGGTAAGGAGCGCACGGTAGAGGCTTGTGCATCGGTGCAGAGTATGGGTCAGAAAGGGAGGGACCCCCTCTCTTCTTCCCTTCTCGTAGTAATCGGGTCATTCAATGAAACTGATTGCAAATAGATTTGGGGCAAAGTGTTTCTTCACCCAGCTAGCTGGCAACGATTCATTTAGAACATTTCCTGGTGAAAGATGTGAGGGTGGCTCTGGCTTAGACACTTCTCAGATGGGATTAAAGCAGGCCCAGTGGGCCGATTGAAAGGGAACTTCAGGGCCTCCGGATGCTGCTGCTGCTGCTGCTGCTGAAGGCAGAAACGGAGGCGTCTTGGGGAGAGGAGGTGCCTCCTGGCATCCTCCCCTCTGGTGGTTTCCCCCTTGGCCACGGAGGGGCTTTGGTGGGAAGAAAGGGAAGCCTCCGCTGCTTGTCTCTTGGGAACGAGGTCTGCCTCAGGGTGGCTGTGATGAAGACCCCCAGGTGGTCCCACGTCGGCCACGTCTCTTCCTTTTCTCTTGCAGCGTCTCCTGCGTCCTTCAAGTGGCAGCATCTGGCGAAGCCTTGGCACCTCAGCTGCAGGGCTGCAGAAGAAAGCCCAGGTGAGACGGTCCCTTCCCCTTTCGAAGGGGCCGAGGTGCTGCATCTCCCCCCCCCCCCCCCCGCCCACCAGGAGTCTTGGTCCTCCTCATTAAGCAAAGGAGGAGAGCGGCTTAACTCTGGGGATCCTTCCACAGGGGCAAGAGCTAACAGGGAGAGATGGAATTTTGTGGGGAGAAGGACCCAAAGCTCAGTAGGTAGAGCACCTGCTTTGCTTCCCTAAGGATCTCAGGTTCAGCTCCTGCTATCTCCACTTAGAAGCATTAAGCGGCTGCTGATAGGAAAGTCCTCTTTACGCCTGCGATTCTGAGGATTTACTGCCAGTCAGGTGGGACCATAGTTGGCTGCTGTGGCCTGAGACAGTTTTCTGGTTGGGTTTGGAAGTTAAAAAGTAGTGGCTTGTCTGCTAAATGGGTGGGATATAAGTCTAAACCAGGGGTCTCCAAACTTTTGACCATGAGGGCCACACCGGATATTTTAAACGTCTTTGAGGATCGAAGGAACAGGAACGTGCGCATGCACCCACCGGCCCGCACGTATTCCCGCCTGCCCACACACACACACACCCTCGCATGGGCTGAAGGGAGCAGGACAGATAAAACGGCAAGGCGGCCGGATGTGGTCCACAGGCCATAGTTTGGAGACCCCTGGTCTAAATAAACTAAATAAATAAAGAGGAAAAAAATAAACGAGGAACCCTTTGGCTGTGTTGTATCTTTTCTTAACTGTTTGTTTTTCTGCACCTCTGTTCAGTCTCTTCCCCCCCCCCCCCAAAAAAAACACAGTTTCCATGGTTTCCTTTGGACTTCATTTTAACTTCCCTGCCTCCAGAGGAAGGAGGTGGGGAGTGAGCGGCAGCAGATGGCTTTGCCAGGTGGGCAAGGATGGAGATGACGCAGCTGTCTTCTGTTCTAGGCGGAGAGCCCAAAGGTGGAGGGAGTGTTCCCAGTGACCATGATCCCAGGGGACGGGGTGGGCCCGGAGCTTATGCACTCGGTCAAGGAAGTCTTCAAGGTGAGAGTGTTTGCTTCCTTCTGGGAAAGGCGGAGTAACCTCTTTTTCCCAAAGAGCCTTGCTTTGAGGTGGTGCTTTTAGGAGGAGACAGAGGAGGAAGCTCTGGACCTGGTGGTGAAATGAAGGCTCCTCATCTGTGTTCAGCCTCCCAAAGAGCATCCTCTCTCAGGGCAAGCCAGTGTGCTTTAGCAGGGCGTGAATGCTGGGTTGCTGGAGAAATCTCTCTCCGCTTGCCTGCTCACCCAGGACTGATCTTGGGAGATTCCTCCACGTGTGCTGGTCCTGATGGGCTGCTGAGTCAGGCAGGGAAGAGACCCCCACCTGCTGGGCAGAAAGCCCTCTGGCAAGACAGCCCTTCCAGCTCACCGTCTGGCCAGTCAGGACTACTAAGCCCCTCACCTCCCCTGGTTTCCTGCAGGCAGCTGCTGTTCCTGTGCAGTTTGATGAGCACCACCTGAGTGAGGTGCAGAACATGGCTTCGGAGGAGATCCTGGACAAGATTCTGGGCCTCCATGAACAACAGCAGGGTGGCCATCATAGGTATGGCGTGGGGCCCCCCCAGGGGTGGGAGTGGGGGAGGGAGGGAGCAAGGTTGCCTCCTGGCTGTTATGCCCCTACCCCTAGAGCCTTGGGGGCCTGAGGAATGGACCGGGATCTTGCCTGCCTGTTGGCTGCTGCTTTCCTGCTGCTTGCGGATGGGAGGATTCCCAGGGGCTTCTGGGAGCAGGGCCCCTCCTTCCTCCTCTCTCATCCTGGGGGCCTCTCTTTTACTTGCAGGGAAGATTCACACTCCCATGGAGTACAAGGGCGAACTGGCCTCCTACGACATGCGGCTCAGGTACCCTTTGGGAGGAGGAAGCAAGGGTGCACAGCGGGTGCCCGTGCGCTGCCCAGAAACATCGGCAGCTTTGAGGCAGAGAAGGAGAATGTGGACCGGGGGGGGGGGATGTTTGAGAGGCTGAGGCCACCTGGGGGTGGGCAGGCCCTGTCCCTGAGAGCTGCCTCCCTCTTGCAGGCGCAAGCTGGACCTCTTTGCAAATGTGGTTCGCGTGAACAGCCTGCCTGGGTACAAGACGCGGCACAACAACCTGGACCTGGTGATCATCCGGGAGCAGACGGAGGGCGAGTACAGCTCTCTGGAGCACGAGGTGGGCACCAGGCGGGCTGCCACTGTGCTTTGGGTGGTCCCTCGGTCTTAGTCAGGAGGGTCCCCTCTGTGGGGGCGGTCTGGCCTTGCGTCCCCCAGTGAAGAAAGGGCACCCTGAGAGGTGGTGAGCGAGTCCCTTCTTTCAGTTCGCACGTATCGCACAGAGAGGGGAGGGCTGTGACCCCTGCCGGTGAATGACTACCTCTGGAATTTGGGAGTGAGGGAGAAAGGCTGCAGTCCTGCCTATTCCAGGACTGCAGCCCCCACCAGTCCTGGCCAGCATAGCCCGTAGTGAGGAATGCTAGGATTTGCAGTCCAACAGCATCTGGAGGACTCCCTCTGGTTGGCAAAAGGAAAAAGGATGGAAACTCAGGTGCCCGTTCTTTAAGTCACCCAGTTGTGTGCAGACGGACGGAGTTGAAGGGTTCCCCAGCAGGAAGGCAGAGGGGCAGCGAAGCCTCCTTCCCGCTGTGTGTAGTTTTGAGGGACTGAGCTGGGGGGCTTGGCGCAAGGGGGGCAGACTCGCTCGTTGGAGGGAGCCTTCACAAGGCTTGGGCTTCCTCTTGTTCTCGTGCTCAGAGCTCCAAAGGGGTCATTGAGTGCATGAAGATCATCACCCGGGCCAAGTCCCAGCGCATCGCGAAGTTCGCCTTCGACTTTGCCACCAAGAAGGGCCGCTCCAAGGTCACAGCCGTCCACAAAGCCAACATCATGTGAGTGGGGAGGGGAGGGGGGACTGCCAGCGACTCCCTCCCAGCACCCTGTGTCTGTCTTGCTGGGTGTGGATTCATCAGCTCTCCTGCCACCCCGAGGCACCCATCAACTTTGGGAGGGGGCAAATGGTTTTCCACGGACATGTGTTTCATCTCCCTGGTTGATTTGGATGGTCTGCTGATGGAACGTGGAGCTCCTTTACCTGTTCCCGGCCATTTGCAAGGGGGGGGGGGGGAAAGAAGGGATTGGGGCTCCTTGGCCTCTAAGTGGTGTGGGAGGGGAGGAACACAGCGGGGGGGGGGGAGAGGGCCTGTCTATTGCTGGCGCTGGACGGGCAAAGAAGCAGCGTCTTTCGCGTCCCCCCCACATCGCTGCCCATCGGTCCTTTCTCAAGGCTGCTTTCCTCACGGGAGTCTTTTGGCACGGGCGGTAGCCTTGCCTTTGATCCTCTGTTGCTACTTCTGTGGTGCCCCGCGTGGGGTGGAGGTGCCCACTAGGCTCGGCTGCCTGGCTTGGCTGCTTCTGCCCGCCCAGCTTCTGCCCCTCCTGCACGAGCCGTCCAAGGCCTCTCCTTCCCTTTCTCTTCTTGCCCGTCTCAAACAGTTTGTGCAAGGGGGGGGGGGCTTACATCCTGAGGGGAACCCATGGATGCCTTTGAGTTGCCAGCATGAAGAAGCAGCCAGTTTATGCCTGCTGTGCGCAACCCTCGGTTTGGGTCCTGATTCTGTCTTGCAAATTTGTGCTCTGTAGACAGCGTCCCGTCTGTGAAACAGCCATGAGTGTATTCCTCTCTTTCTCTCCCCCCCCCTTCCCTCTTTCTTTCTCAGGAAGCTGGGTGATGGACTGTTTTTGCGCTGTTGTGAAGAGGTGTCTGAGTTGTACCCTAAAATCAAGTTTGACACCATGATCATAGACAACTGTTGCATGCAGGTGGGTAGGCACAAGGTCACTGTCCTTCCCCCCCCCCCCCCCGCCCGCCCGCCCCCCAGCCAGCCTGTCTCCCTAGGATGAAAAGGGGAAAGCAGCTTGGCAAGAGAGCAGCCTGGCTGGCCAGGGGGAGGGGAGGGGAACCCTTCGCCACAGTGAGGTCAGTCAGTGGGAGAGGCATGGCAAAAGTGGCTGTCTCTCCCTTCCTGTGGCCCAGGCCTTGCTCTGGACAGTGGCCCCCCCACTCCTGGGCTGTGTGGCCTGAGTGGAAGGAAAGGCCTCTGGAAAGACAGGCTCAGACCTCAGGGCATGGCCTGAGGATGGGGTGCTGCTCTCCTCGGCAGACAGGGAGCCTGGCAGGACCTTAAAGACCAATGGGTTTTGGGGACTGTACCCCACAGATCCATCAGATGGACGGGGCTACCACCGTCCACCAAGACGTGTGACGAGCAAAACTGCCCCCCCCCCCCAGGATCCGTGTTGCTCCTGTGTCTCGGGCAGCACAAGCGCCTGCTTTCTTTGCCTGGCTGAGGCTTCCTTGTTCAAATGCAGAGTCTTCAGGGGCACGCAGGTGGCGTGTGCCACTTTCCCTCTCGCACATCCATCCGCTTGCTGTTGGTTGCCCTCCTTTCCTGGGTCCCGTTGGCGTCCATTCCAAGCTTTCTTTTTGAGGGATGACAGCCCCACTTTGAAGAGCCCAAAAAGGGGACTGGACAGCTTCGTAGGGGATGGGGCTGTCACGAGAGCAAGAAAGCACAAGACCAGTTGCTGGGAAGGCCGGAGGGAGGCTGTGGCTCCCTGACATCCCGCCTATGGGCTCCCCAGAGTGTCCTGCGTGGGCACCAAACGTGGGCGAGGCGGGCATTGGGTCTCATTCAGCATCCGGGGTTCTTTGGATGTTCCAGGCAGATGTTTTGCTTGTTCTGGGTCCTGTTGAGGAAGGCGGTCCGTGTTATACAGAGTGCCACACAGGCGTGGACGCCATGTTGAGGAGAAGGTTTTAAACCTGAGGGTGAGGACTGACTGGCCGCTGGGTCCCAGGGATGGAATGTTTCAGGGCTGTGTCTCTCTTCCAGCTGGTGCAAAACCCCTACCAGTTTGACGTCCTGGTCATGCCTAACCTGTACGGGAACATCATTGACAATCTGGCCGCTGGCCTCGTAGGAGGGGCCGGCGTGGTCCCCGGGGAAAGCTACAGTGCAGAGTACGCCGTGTTTGAGATGGTGAGGATCGGGGCTGGGGTCTGTCTCCTATCAGGGGGAAGCTGGACCCAAGGTGGCTCTGAGCCCATCTCTCCCTCTCGCTCCTCTCTTTCTAGGGCGCCCGTCACCCCTTTGCCCAAGCTGTGGGCAGGAACATCGCCAACCCTACGGCCATGTTGCTTTCCTCTGCCAACATGTTGCGGCACCTCAAGTAGGTTGAGCGTCTTGTGGGAGGGTCTGGATGGGTGCTGGGCTGAGTGGTGTGGAAGCGGCCTGGGGAGGGAGGAAGAAGGATGGGGGTCCTCAGGCGGCCACTTAGGAAGCCTCAAGCAAGCTGCTGCCCCGTCTGTCAGACCTGCCTTGCAAGGGGTCGCCTGTGGATCGAGCCAAAAGCGTGCAGGCCCTCCGCCGGTAAGATGTGTTTCTTGTCTGCTCCTCACCAGCCTGGAACATCACTCGACCCTGATCTCGGACGCGGTGAGGAAGGTGATCAAAGTGGGCAAGGTGAGCCCTGCCCCGCCCCGCCTGTGCCCCAGCCTCTGCCTTGCTTCGCCTTCTGCTGTGGGCCACTCTCCTCTTCCAACGGGCTGGTTCATTAGTGGGGAGAGGCTGGAAGACTGAGCCTTTAATAGTCAGTGGCTTCCAGGTGGAGAGGGGTGAGGGGTGGGGGGTGGGGGTTGCTGCGATCGTCTTCACTCTCCTTCCTTCAGTTGCGGCTGCAGAGGGTAGCTGAATGGGGGTGGGTGGCCACAGCCAGTGGGGCTGTCGGGGTCCAGGTGTGCATTTGTCTGCCTGGATATGCTTCTGCTTGCGTTCCTCCCCCCCCCCCCCCAATCCTCTGCGTGCCTTTACTCCCCCTTGCTTACAAGCATTTTCTTCCATCTCCCTGTGTTGGATTGTAGGTGCGGACGTGGGACATGGGCGGTTATTCTACCACCTCTGACTTCGTCAAGTCTGTGATTGACCACCTGCACCCCTACTATGGGGCCTAAGGCTCAGGCCGCCCGCCGCCCATGGGCTCGGCTTGGCCTCCCCCAGGCGGCAGCCCCCACGTCTGTCCTGCAGGCCCCAGCAGCCCTACCTGGCAGTCCCATCGGGCTGAGCGCCCTGGCGGCAGCTCCCTTCTCTCCCACAGCCCATGCCGGGAGCGGATGGGGCTTGGGGGGGGTGTTTCTTCCCCTTCCAGCTGGGGGTGGTTCCCAGACAGACCCGATGGCTGTGGAGCTGGGGCGTCCTCCTCCCCCTCCTGCTCCTCCTGTTGATGCGACGGGCTTTCAGATTGACCAAGACTCCAGGCGGCCACAAGCGTCAGAACCCCTCCGGCCATGGTTTCTCCCAGCAGGCTCCTTGCGGGCCAGTGGGGGCTGCTCCGTCCTCCTCCTTCGTGCAGGGCAGGAGGCACACCCAAGGCTTGCCCACAGGCCTGGCCCTGCAGGTGCTTCCTCCGAGAGGCTAGGATTGCACTATGGGCCCTGCCTCCCCCCTGCTTGCAAGCACACTCCCCTGCCTCTTTGGAAAGGGGGGGGGGGCGTTCCTTGGCCGCCCCAGAGGTCCAGGCTGGTCCTGGCCTTCGGGTGTGCTGGCAGAGCTCCTTGCGAGACAAGAGGTTACCTACCTGTAACTCTGGTTCTTCGAGTAGTCCTCTGTGAATTCACACTAATGGGTTAATCTGCGCCTGAGCAGAGCAGCCTCCGGAAACTTCCACAGCTTTAAGCACTTAGTGCTGGGACCTCCCCTACACCTGGCTATATAACTCCACCCCCAGCCCAGTGCTGCAGTTCTTAAAGAACCGACCGCCGCTGCCCAACATGCCATGGCACACGTGACGGACAGCGGGGAGGAGGGCGGGACGTGTGAATTCACAGAGGACTACTCGAAGAACCAGAGTTACAGGTAGGTAACCTCTTTTCTCCTTCGTGTCCTCTGTGAATACACACTAATGGGTGACTGGCAAGCTGACCAACCAGGAGGAGGGACGTCACGAAAGTGCAGATCCAGGACAGCTCGCCCTACTGCAGCCTGAGCATTCGGCCAGACTACCAGGCGGTAGGGCGAGATCAAGGGAGACGGAGTGGCACACGTGGCAGCGCGGCAGACATCTGCGACGTCCACGTGATAGAGAAAGGCCATTGAGGATGCCACAGCTCCAGTAGAGTGAGCTCTCACTGATTTTGGAAGAAGAGTCTCTGCCAAATCATAAGGAAGGCGGATGGACTGGACCATCCAGCTAGACGTGGTCTGAGAGGAAGCCGGTACTCCAAAGGAGAGCCAGCAAAGGTGACAGACGTTGTGAGACAGAGCACGCTTCACGTCTAGAGCGTGCAGAGCTGTTTCAAGCAATGAAGATGGTGTGGGAAAGAGACCAGGAAGGACAGCTGGCTGGTTGAAATGGAAGGCAGAAAATACCTTAGGCAAGAAGGTAAGGCCTGGCCGTAAGGATGCTTTGCAGAAAAGGAGGACCGGCTCTTAGTGTAGCCGGCCCTGCAAGCTAAGGATAGTGCCAGGAGCAAGGCAGCCTGGAGGGTTGCCAAAGAATTAACTGGAAAGACCACTGAGGTGTCAGTGGTCTATAGGCAGGGCGCATATTCTCCGGGCCACGGAGAAATAGCGTGCAGGTAGAACGGGCCAGTCCCAGGCAAACAAGTGAAGGAGAAACCGAAGGAGTGCGTCCAGAGACATTGGCCTAGTAGGCCAATGTTGTCGTGATGCAAAGGGACAGAACGCCTACCCATGAAAGGAGTAGGTCAAGGTGGTAAAAGGTGTGCAAGCATGATGGAGCACGTCCATTACTGTCGGGGAAGACTCCAAGCCGACAGGTAGGGGAACCCGAGGTCCGGATGAAACCTCCGACCCCTGTCCCGAGGCAGTAGGTGAGGGACCAGGTGCAGTGTGATGTATTCTGCAGGTCCCGGGAGCAGGATCGAGAACCATGGCTAGCGAGGCGACCAAGCATGACGGTCGCACACTCATGGTGGACTTGAACAACAGGCCTTTGAAGAAGGGGAAAAGGTTGAATCTGTAAAGGAGGCCCCATGACCAATAGGTCAGGAAGGCATCCCCTAGGGAGGCGCGGCCGACACCGGCTCGGGAGCCGAACATGGCACACTTCTTGTCCATTCAAGAAGCGAAAGCATCCATGCCTGGAGTCCCCCACCAGCGACAGAGGCAACGAAAGATGGTATCGTCGAGAGCCCGCTCGTGAGAGCAGGACTGGTCTGCCGAGATGGAGTGCCATGGAAGTGTTCTCGCCTGCCAAATGTACAGCCACTCGATAAATGTGGCGAGCATAACACCATCTCGAAAGGTAGATGGTGTGAAAAAGAAGGCGTAACGAGTGAGTGCCGCCCTGCTTGTTTATATAATAAACTGCAGTGGCATTGCCTAATGCGACCTGGACCACCCGACCCCGGAGCAGGGACTCAGAGGCCTAAAATGCATTGGTGAGTGCCAGGAGCTCCAGCACAATGATATGCAGGCTGGCTACTACCATGAACCAGCGGCGAAGGGCCACGTGGTGGCGTGGACAAGCCCCCCGCAGTGTGGCGGGCTGGTATCCAACAGTGACCGAACCAACTGGGTCAAGAGACCAGAGGGTCCCCCTGTCCGTAGGGTGTGGGGGCAGGGGGGGTTCCACCCATCCAGTTGAGCAGCGTGTTCCGGAGTCACCTGGAGCAACATGGATGGACGGTCGCAAGATATCTGAAAGAGTGAGAGAAACCAGGCTTAAAGGGACCGCATCCTCGTTCGAGCAAGCTGTCCCACATCTGCAGTAGATGTCATCAGCTCCAGGAGTTGCTGGACCTGTAGGGTAGGGAACCAAGCGCCTGAATAAAAAGGGAGCATAACAAATTATGCATTGTCACAGACTTGATGGCAGAGGAAAAAGCCTGCTTCAAGAGAGCATCCAAAGTCACATTAACACAGTTTACACAGTGTGTAGGTGGTAACGTCAACTTCACTATGTTGACCTATAGTCCTAACGCTGACGAAAGGGACAGTGCCAAGGACGTATGCTTACCAGCCTGTGAATTGGACCCCGCGACCGGGAGCCAGGTATCCAACCATGGGTAAACAGTGATTCCCTCAAGTGAAACCCTGAGAAAGCGATGACGGTCTAACCAGATGCCCGCATGAAAGGGAGCATCTTACGAAAAACCAACCCCCTGGACGTAACCAGTGAATAACAGAGTCCAAGGAAGCCATATGGAAACTATGCAGAGTAATAAAAGAATTCAGGCTTCCAACCCCAAGGACGGGCCACAGGCCTCCATCCTTTTTTTTTTTTTTTTTTTTTGGGGGGGGGTGGGGTGGGGTTAGGGGTGGAGGCGGCCATAACACGGCCTGTGACAGGGGCACATCGAATTCAGTGGCATAGCTGGGAAGACAAGGAGTCAAACGGACTAACTGGTCAATGACAGAGAAGTAAAGAGACCGCTCAGTCTTGCGGTCCTGCCTGCAATCCTGCCGGTCAGGGCACTGCCTGCCCACATGTCTAGGGGCGGCGGCTGGTAACTTTGGGGTTGAGGCCATAGACATTCCCGTGATGCCCTAGGCTGATAGGACCATCGTCAGGCTCTTGCGGTTGTTACGCCGCAAATAACTGTGCCACCGGCTAAAGCTTGAGCAGGTTATCAAGAATAACCAACGGCAGGTCCCGACGCATCAGTTGTTTAGATGCTGGCTTAAAGGCGTAACGAGCAGCAGTGCGCTCGTGAGGCACCAGCAACAGTGCCTCCTAATGACATGGGAGGCGTGAACTGTAAAGGTGCACAGGAGCTACCTGCAGAATGGGCAGCACCAAACTCCATAAGTGGTGAAGATAAGCCCCCATGGCAGAGGAGTAAGTGGCTACATGGCGGCCAAAGAACTCCTCATCTGTTAATAGGAAAGGAGGGTGACCCTTTGTGACAACTGAGAGGGGTGTAGGAAGATTGGTTGGGAAAACTTCCTCCCCCTGTGACTCCCAATCTTGAATAAGGTAAGCCCTTCTGACGAACAAGGGAGAAGACTTCCCTAGCACGAGCCCGACCAAGCTCAGGCTCAACACAGTTGCCAGAACGGAGAAGCCGAAAGGGTTAACAGCAGGTTCGGTTGAACCTGCGAACACTGTGCTGCCGGAGCCGAGTTCGAGGGAGCACTACACCAGTGAAGCGTATGTGGAGGCGTACAGCACTCCATAGTCCGTGGCTCAGAACGATGCCAGGCGGAGCGGGATGGTGGCGGTGGCAGAGAGCTCATAGCTCCTATACTGGATAAAGGGACTGGTCCTACACAACTTGTCAGCGTGAGAGGACCTACCTGAGGAAAATTTACCCACCAGCGGCAGGGTTCTAGGGTGGACTCCTGTGAGTCCTTTACCTATGAGCCTATACTGGCACCGGCAGCTGAGGCAGGGCCGCAGGCTACTGCGTAAACCAGCCCATTGATAAAGAGGGCTGTTTTGTGCCAAATTATCAGCCACCAAATAGGTGCTACCCCAGCCAGGGATATCACCGACTAGCAGGGCTAGCGGTGGGAGTTGCAGCCCCCCCCCTTTTCAGAGGCAAAGCTAGGGCTGTTAATGTTGCCAGAAAGCTCTTGCCTTGGCACCTAACTGATTTTGGAAATAGCAGCTGCGTGAACAAGCCCCTTGATAAATGAGGGCTGTTTCATGCCAAACCACCCAAGGGTGTTAACCCAGTCAGGCATATCACTGACACGTAGGGCTAGCTGCAGGAGCTGAAGGGGCCCATACCATCCCCCAAGGCTTACCGCATGTCGCCGGAACATCTACAGCCTCGGCGTGCAGCTCTATCCGGAATCGGCAGCGGCATGAACGCGCCCACGAAGGAGGGCTGTTGTGCGCCAATCACACGCAGAGGCTTTGCCCCATGTCAGGAGAATCACTGACAGGTGGGGGAGGCGACCGGCGCTGCAGGAGGCCCTTTCCTCTTCAAGGGCAGGGCTCCAGATGCCCAACTCACTGCAGGTTAACAGCTGTATGAACGAGCCCCTTGAAACAAGAGGGCTGTTCCGCGCCAACCTCCGAAGAGGCTGTACCCCATTGACAAGCGGGGAGCAGGAGCTACGGAGGCCCTTTCTTCTTCCAAGGGCAATCCTAGGCCGCGCAGAAGCCCAGCTCACTGCGAAACAGCTGTAAGAACGAGCCCCTTGAAACAAGAGGGCTGTTCCATGCCAAACTCCGGAGAGGCTCTTCCCCTGTCAGGAGAATCACTGACATGCGGGGAAGGTGACCAGCGCTGCAGGAGGCCCTTTCTTCTCCAAGGGACAGGGCGACAGAGCCCTAACTCGCTGCGGGGTCAACAGCTGTATGAACGAGCCCCTTGAAACAAGAGGGCTGTTCCTGCGCCAACCTCCAAAGAGGCTGTACCCCACTGACGAGTGGGGAGCAGGAGCTACGGAGGCCCTTTCTTCTTCCAAGGGCAATCCTAGGCTGTGCAGAAGCCCAGCTCACTGCGAAACAGCTGTAAGAACGAGCCCCTTGAAACAAGAGGGCTGTTCTATGCCAAACTCCGGAGAGGCTGTACCTCAGTCAGGAGAATCATTGACAGGCGGGGCAAAGCTCAGAAGCCATCCTCTTCAAACCTGCTAGGAAGAGGAAATTGCAAACAGACAGAAAAACTGTTGCTCTTAAGCCTGGGGGTAATTTTATAAAGAAGGTAAAAGAGACCTTATGTCTTTAAGAGAAAAGCCCTGAGGGCTGCAAAGCCGGCTTTGTAAAGGCTTTGTAAAGTTTTACAAGGAACAGCTAATGCCGGCTAATACCTTATCCCCAGGCAAAAGAATCAACTTGTTACAGAAGAAAGAACAAAGGGAGGTCAAAGAAAGGAACAGAATCATTTCTACTTGCGAAGTTCCAATGCGAAGTTCCAAACGAAGCTGCTGCTACAGCGAAGCTGCTGCTACAGCGGCGGTCAAAAAAAGAACTGCAGCACTGGGCTGGGGGTGGAGTTATATAGCCAGGTGTAGGGGAGGTCCCAGCACTAAGTGCTTAAAGCTGTGGAAGTTTCCGGAGGCTGCTCTGCTCAGGCGCAGATTAACCCATTAGTGTGTATTCACAGAGGACACGAAGGAGAACTGAACCCTTCCGGGTGTTCTGTGGTCTTTCTCTGCACCCCCGGCCCTTCTGCTCCGAGGGTATTTCTTGGGATACCTGCATCCCCTTGCCCCTTTCCCTGTTTTGAAGCTGTCTCTAGCCGGTGCTTCGAAGGCTGATGGGCAGCGAAGCCCTTTGTCCTTGTCCTGATCTCTTGCGGAACGGCAGAGGTCCCACCTTGCCCCCTCTGCTGCCACCCCTCACCCCCACCCCGGCCGGAAAGGAGCCTTTGTGAGAGAGGCTGACTTGTAAAAAAAACCCATTGGAGAGACTGGGAAGCCTCTGCCTCGGGGGGGGGGGGGCTGGGGGACATCTCAGTTCCAAGTCACAGCTTTTTTCTAGTAGAGGTGTGTGTGAATGTGCACACCCAGGGAAAAGGGATTGGGGGGGCAGATGTCACATCTTGTGGATGGGTAGCGATTTGTGTGTCCTGTTCCTCAATCACCCTCGATTCGCACCAGCAGGGAATAAACACATTCGCATTTTCCCCACCAGCCCAGCTCCCTCTCTGGTGCTGCGTCTTGGGGGTCACCACTCTAAGCCACAGGGAAGACGCAGGGCCCTTGAACGCCAGCTTCTGTGTTTAGGATAGCCAACCTCCTCCCTAATCTTTCTGACTGTGTGGGTCAGGCCTGCTCAGCTTCCGCTGACTGGCCGGTTCCTTTAGCTGACTGAGTGTGTTACTGGGAGCCACTGGGTGTGGTGCCTGCCGTGGGTAGCGGTTTCCAATCTGTCTCTGAGGGCTGCCTGTGTAGAGCCCATGGCAGCAGTCTAGCCCAGGTGTTGCAGGGCCTGTGTCGTGGTGGCCCGGCTGCCCTGGCTGAGAGCTGTGTAGTGTCTTGGCCACAGGAGACAGCCGGTCCTCTGTGCCACCGAGACGTGCTGAGGGCAGGGATGCTCCCAGTGCTCCCAGACTGAACCGGATTACAGCAAGAAGGAGGAGGAAGCGGCTGCCCTGGGCTTGGGCAGCAGCCCTCAGCAGGACAGCGGGTGGGCCCAGGTTTGCGGGGGGCAGAATGTAGCCCAGAAAACCCTGAAGCACAGGTTGGCAAAATTAAACAGCAGAGAAGACCACCACTTGGCAGATATACTTTCATTTGTATTCCTTGCATCGAGCAGGGGGTTGGACTGGATAGCCTTGGAGGCCCCCTTCCAACTTCACGCTTCTATAACTCTATGAAAAGCAAGAGTTGCCTGGGCATGGGGTGGACAAGGTCAGAACAGGCTGAGGCACTTTAAAGAATCAGGAATGTGTCTCCGTATGCTGTTTAGTAGATGGGCCTGAAGATGTTGCTTTGGACTGAGGAAACCTCGGACTGAAATAAGTTCCTTAGTTTTTAAAGTGCCACAGTACCGTTCTTCTTCTCCACTCCTTTTCCGTTTCCCTTAATTTTGGGAACACGTGGAATCAAAACCACAAGGCTGCTCCTTTGGAGCGGACAGAGAGGGCGGCCGGTCCCCAGGCCTGGTGCCGGTCTCTTCTCTCCCTCCAGGCAGGTCCAGACTGAGGTTCACTTTAGTGACACTCGTGACTCTTTTTAGCTTTTAAATATTGTCTTTTTAATTATGTAAGCTGTCTTGGCTCCTTTGTAAGGAGAAAGGGGAGGTAAAAATATATTATAAATCAATCAATCAATCAATGTTTCAATTCCCAGGCTGGGCCAAATGGATGTGGATAGTTAGGTTTGGCCAGCCTTGCTTACCTTGTTCAGAGGGAGCCCTGCAGTGGCTGCACAGACACATTTTTCCCTCGGGGGGGGGGGCACAGAGGGCCTGGTCTTCCTCCCTCGCCTTTGGCTTATTCCGTGTCCCTTTCACAACGGTTAGTGCCGTCCTGTTGTCCGCATCAGCTCAGCTTTCGGCATCATCCAGGGCCCCCAGCTTTACCCCAGGACCATCCACGCATGTTCAGCTGGCTTCACCATCTCATTCTAAATGTGAACAAAGCCCCCCCTCCCATCTCCCCCCCCCCCCCCGGACTTCCCCTCTTTGTTCACGTTGTCTGTTAACGGCAGTCACTCTGGAAGACCCAATGCCTCGAAGTTCGGCAGCTTCCTCGGGCTCCTGCAGGGGCCGGGTCAGAGCACAGAAAAGGGACCTGCCTTGTCACGGAAGGCATCGATGGAAAGGTGGATGGTTGGGGGAATTTGTTGGATCCCGTTTCAGAAGCCACTTCTCAGGCCCAGGTAGCTTTATATTGGCCGGGAGTTGGAAACTGGCTAAAGGGTCTGTTGGCTAGTTAAGCCAGTCATGGCCCTGAAGGCTCACTCGAGGAAGAGGAGGTGTCTCGAGGGCTTTTGTTTTCAAAACGGAAAGTGCTGGTTGGCCACCTTGAGTGTCGGACATTGGGGGAAACGTATGGCGTAACTTTGGTTTGACCCGTCTTCCCGGAGAGAGCCTGGAGGACGGGGCCACGCTTAATGAAAGATCGAATGGCTGCTGGAGAGCAAAACAGGATTTTTGAAGTATTCATGTCTGAGACTCATGATCTGAAAAAAATTGGCAGGCTTTAAAGTCAACCTGGCTTAAGGTTGGAAAGCAGTGACTCGACACCCAAGGGGCCTGGTTTATAAGGCTGCCCCTGAACTCAGTTGGATTTCCTTCTGGATAGTTTTAGGCAGGATTGCTCTATAGATGACAGTCGGGCCGACTGATGGGAGGGAAGCCTGTTATTGAAGAAATAGTTCTCGTGCTGCAGAAGAGCAGCTCCAGCCCAGGAGAAAAAGAGCTTGTGCCTTGAAGTGAAAGGCCCTACCTCGTCCAGGATCGCAGGTTCTTCAGAAGCATCGACTTGTCCGTGGATGGAGTGATGCAGTAGATGTTGCCTAAGGTAGACAAGCCTCAAACAAAATCTCTTCCCATCAAAGGCTCCATTGAATGGTGGTCACTGGGTGCTCTCCTAAAGGAGAGGTTGTGTCCGGTATCCATGCCCTGAGGAGCCATCCTGCGGCTGGTGGACCAGTTCACAAATGACGTGGATTCAAAAGGTGAGCCTTGCGGGCCAGGCTTATGGATGGCGAAGGAAGAGCAGGCGGTGAAGGGCTCCCGGGGGATCTCTTTCCCCTGGGTGAGGGGCCTGAGCTGCTGTGGTGGTGGGGAGACAGGGCAAGAAAGCTCCCCCACCCCATGGACCTGCAGCACCAGAGGGCCTGTGCCTTTCAAGACCAGCTGCTCCCTAAGGTGAGCAGAAGGCAAGGAGGGTGGGGTTACTGGTGTGCTGAGCTCAGGGGTTTAGGTCTGGCTGGAGAAGCAGAGGTTGGGAGTCCCAGGACGCCCCCAGAAGAAGGCAACAGTCAACTGCTTCTAAGTATTCTCTACCCAGGAAGCCCTGAAAAGGGTTACCCTAAGTCAGAATTGACTTGACAGCACAGGAGCATCATTATTACCCTCTGTTTGAAGGTGACCCACTGACTTCTGTGGATGTTGGGCCTTTTTCCTGCTACAGTATGGCTCCTGCTCTCCAGCTGTGACCACCTTCCTTTCATCTGTATCCATTGCCCAAAGCATGCAATTGGCTTTGCAAGAGAATCGCAATCATCCTCTTCATCATGACATCCGGCTTGTGCGCTGCATCTCCCCAGCATTAATTAAATGTAACTATCCTCTTTTTAAAAAGCACATATTTTGTTTGTTTTTTAATTAAAATTCCTTTGATTTTGTTGCTTTAAAAACACTTCCTCTAAGGATAGGAGGAGCAGCAGCTGCCCCCCCACCCCTTTAAAGAATGGTTCAGGTTCTTCCCAAGGGTTGGCTGCCAGTATCTGCCAGGACTAAAGCTCCTGGACTGTTGTTACCTTGCATAAGCGACTTAGCTGCAGGAGGCACCTTGAGCGCCGGCTCTGCTCTGGGTCTTAGCCGCAAAAGGATTTGCTCACTTATCTGTGCTTGGCCTCCTGCCTGAGACACTGTGCCCAAATAGTGCACCTTGTTAGCTTTCCGAAGAACCCAAAGGTGCTCTCTAGGTAATCCTTTGAGGGATGAAACGGTAGGATGCCTGCTGCCCCTTGTTACAGCCTCTTTGCGTTCCACTCTGCCTTGTAGGTGCGGACCCCCGATATGGGCGGTTACTCTACAGCCTATGATTTCACCCGTGCCGTGATCACAGCTATGACCGAGTAGAGCAAGCCAAGAAAGGATGCCAGGGGGCTTTCTGCTTTCGCTTCCTAATTTATTGTGAGCCAAGAAGTATTTATTATGGTTGTAAAAAACGCACGGTGAACAAATAAAAGGAGCCAGGTGCTTTGCAAAACCCTATATGCAGCTGTGTTGTGGTGTTGATGGCATTTTGTCGGTTAGGAAGAGCCATTCATGTACCTCTCGCACACCCGAACAAGGTGCACCGTCTCTAGGCCCTTCTCTGAAGCGGCCAAGTGCGTTTCTGCCTGAGGGAAACTTTCTACGGGAGGCTAGCCGCCTAGAAAATTACTGTTCTCCTGAACTGTGCAATGCCTGGTGTAGAGCCACCCAAGGTCAGATACGCTGGGCTCCAGTCCCCATGTTTACAGTCAGCCACATTAGGTAGAAGTTTGGTAGTTCCTGAAAACCACACTCCTGTGTGCCGGCTCCTGGCAGACTCTTTTTTGGAGGGGGGGGGGGGACACTTTCTTACTGAAAATGCAGTCAGACCTGCAAACTGTCATTTATTTATAGTGGGGTTTAAAAAAACCCATAGGAAACACATTTAAAATAGGCACCACCACCCCTGAAAAAGTTGCAGGGGGTCCAATGGACACCCCCCCCAACTCCGGTTGGAGGACAAGCTTCTACAGCTTGGGCTGTTGTCTTCAGGCTACGAAGCCGATGTACACTTTCAGAATTGAGAAAGGAGCCTCTGCTTGATTGCCAAAGGGATCCCGTGCCAAGAGAGGTCAGAAGAATATCCACCTCCATGAGAAACTGCTTACTTTGAATGACAGTTGATGGCTGTAGCCGCCCCCCCCTCCCTTCAAAATGGAACAGGGCCACTGGGCTTCTTGCTGACCAACATGCAAAAATCCAAGTCTGGTCTGAAGTGTGTAAATGCTTGTGTCCCCTGCAAAAAGAGGGGGCAGTGTTTGACTCTGGTGGCCCGTCTCCCCTGCAGCCTTCATTCACTCAAAAGATTGCTGAAGCCAGAAGAGTTGCTAGAAAAAGATTGCAGGTTTTATTGTTAGCAGGTTAACCAACAAAAGCATCAAATTCAAGTTTGCCAGCCCCCTGCTTCTGTCAAAGACACCGTTGCGGCCAGTCCTGGTGTGAACAGTGCAGAAGCTGGCTGAACAGTCCTCCTCCAGGCAGGCCGTAGAACTGCCCGTGGCTCCTAGGCCAGCTCAGCCATCTCATGCAAGCATTGCCCCCCCCCCCCCCGAGGCACAAAGGAGCCCTTATTTTGCAGAAGGACTGAAAGTCTGCACCAGAGCTCTCAGGCTGCCATGTATTCTCTTCACTGGAAGTCCAAATGTGAGGAGGGAAGGGGCTACATTCAGTTACCTTGAAAGTACTGGACAGAAGAATATGAAGAGCACGGCCTTCATGTCAGCCAGGAGCTCTCGTCCTCAGGCGGCCTTCCACACTAGGCTTCCTCCTCATCCTCCTCCTCATCCTCCGTTCTGGCCTTTTTCTTTTTCGTCCTTTTCACTTTGGGCTGAGGGGTCTCCTCAGCAGCCACTTTCTTCTTTTTCTTCTTCTTGGGCAAGCTCTCTTCCTCCTCCAGGCCATTCTCGGCAGGCTCCGTCTCCTCTTCCTCCGTGTCCTGGTGCTTCCTCTTCTTCTTTTTCTTGGGCTCCACCTCATTTTCCTGCAGCGAGAGGGTTGGTGTATGTGAGGAGAGGGCTATGCTGCCACCCCATTCTGACTCTAAATCTCATGATGCGTATGGCACTTTCTAAAAAGGAATGAAGTCTGTCCTAACATTTTATAAAGCTACCCAATTCTCTGGGCCTACAGCTGCTAGCCCTAACCCCTCTTTGGTATCACCACCCTGTCGGAGAGCGGCTAAGGCAGCCTCACCTCTACTGTCGTCTCCAGCAACGAGTTCTCCATTTCCTCTGCTCCGGCCAAGGCCTCCAGGTGCTTCTTTTCACGCTTACGCTTCTTCTTCTCTTTCTTCTCCAATTTCCTTTTGATTTCAGCAGCCACCTGTGTTGCCTGAGAAGAGCAGACAGGCCTTTGCTGCTGGCCCCACTCCAACGCCCACCCCTCCTGGGCTCCCAGCTTGGGACAAGCACACACTGGATCAGGCTCATTAAATCAGTTTCAGCCTCCACTGGTAGACTGGTCAGGCCTGGAAGTGCTCATCACATCCAGTGCTTGCTGACGAGGGTTCCGTCTCCCATACATCTGGATCTCATCACTCACCTCTACAACAGCCTCCTTCATAACATCGAGGTTCTTGCGAGGGGGATCCCCCGTCTCGTAGAAAGCCAGCCGCTCCTCCACCTGTTCTCGCAACTTTTCCCCAAAGACACAAGTTGGGACCTCTGTGGAGGAAAAACAGGTCTCTGTGAAGCTGGGGCCCCCAATGGCAGGAAACCAGGCCTCCCTCCTGAAAGTACGCAAGGCAGGCTTTGCTCAGACCTGAAGCGTCATCATTCACTGTGTGAAATGCTGTTGACGAAAAATGTAACCATCATGGCAAAGCTGCCGAGGAGCCTGCCCAGACGCATCAGCCCTCCTGCAGTCTGTCTGAGCAAGGAGAACAGCCCGGTCCAAAGGCCTCACCTGAGAAGCAGTCAATGCGGGATGCAATGGAGCACTTGTTGGCCAAGTAGCGGGAGATGCGGCCCTTGTTTTTGGCAGCTGCCCGTCCAATGAAGGTAGAGTGGAAGATCAAGCCGTACTTAGGAGTGTTGCCCCGTGTCTTCAGAGCCCTGGAGTGCAGGAAGGGTGAGACCCTTGAAGGCACAAGCCACTGGTGCAGAAGCAGAGCCTTGCCAAGCCCACCAACTTGACTCCAACAGTCACTCACTGCAGCACGAACCCAGTCACCCCTTGGCCCCGTCCCAGCCCAAAACAGAAATTGCTAACCTGCCACATCAAAGGGAAAGGGGTTGCCCCAGGTGGCCGCTCAGAGGCTGGTGGCAGGGCATCCCATCATGCACATGACCAGGAGTGCCTAACCAGGGTGTCACATGCCCTCTGCCCCAGAGGCCTGCCATCATTGCAGCCGCCCTGCAGCTGTACCTGAAGAGGGCTTTTTCGGCACCTAGGATCTGCACGGTGGAGGCAGGATACTTGGCCAAATTTGTGAGGCTCCCAGCATGAGAGATGAGCCGGGCGCCCACCTGCAGATGAAGAACAACCTTCATTACCATAGGTTGAACGCAATTACACCAGGCTAACTGCACGCACTCAAAGTAATTGCAACCTACCCCCACCCGGTCTCAGCAAATAGGGAACATCTTGCCGCACAAGCACAGAAATGCACGGTAGAAAAAGTGGGCTCAGCCCTACCATCCCTTCTAGCTTTTGCGTACAGAAAATGAGTAGGAAGTGAGAAGATTGGCTCTACAAGGGGCCCAAAAAAATTTTTCTTTTTTTTTTCTGGCACAGATCAGCAGTGAGTGGATGTCAGCAGAGACAACTCAGTGGATTGACAGATTCACATTGTCCATCATTTCTGTGCCCAGTGGTGTGTCAGGAACCCTCTCCCTCCCGACTCACCACTTCTCCAATCAGAGCTGAAAGGCTGGGGGCCACCTGGCTCATCTTGGAGCGGAGGTACTCCTGCAGGCCTTTACGATACTCCGAGAGAGAGATGACCCGGCTGGAGAAGCTCTCAATGTTGATGAGGTCAATGGGCGAGATGTCCATTCCTGCAAAGCAGTGGGACAAGGCAGGAGGGAAAGGCTGGAGGCGGGCCAAGAAGCTCCCCGTCCTCTTCCCGCTGCATGCGGTGCCTGTACCCAACCCATCAGAAGACAGCGCCTCTTGAAGATGACCAGGTGTGAGAGGCAAGCTGTGTAAAGGATACAGGAAACTGCAAGAGCCCCCACCTTTCTTTCGGCTGTTTCTTTTTCTTTCTTTTTTTCTGGCACGGATCAGCAGTGAGTGGATGTCAGCAGAGACAACTCAGTGGATTGACAGATTCACATTGTCCATCATTTCTGTGCCCAGTGGTGTGTCAGGACTCACCACTTCTCCAATCAGAGCTGAAAGGCTGGGGGCCTGAAGGTCACTCTCACACTCAGCCTGCTAGGCAAGTCCCCTCCCTCCTCACTTACAGGCCTGAAGCCTAGACAAGAACCCCAGCTCTAGAGAAAACTGCTCACACGAGATGCTGGTTCACATTGGCTTTTGAATTTCTGCCACTCCCCAGCAGCCCTCAAGCTTCCTTGCCCCACACCTCCTGAGACCCAGATCCGCCGAGCCAAGAACTGCATTGCACGGGTGGCCCTCCTACTCCTCCGCTTTCCCACTGACCCATGGATGAGCGAGAGGCCTCCAGGATGGCCTGAGCTTTGGCGCCGTCCATCACAATTTCCTCCAATCCCTCCAGGCTCTCCTCGCTCAGCTCCTTCCGGTTCCCAATCAGCTTGGCCAGGCGGCAGTAGGTGTAGTTGTCACTCACAATCTTAATGAGCTCTGGGAAGTGGTACCCGTACCACTCTCTGCAGAAGGAATCAAGAACACAAGTCAGCAAAGGGGCGTGTGTGTGTGGGACCTGGCTCATCCTCTTCTTCCAAAGAAGCCACGGCACGGTCAGACCTGCCGGTGTTTCGCTTCCACGGCTTTTTGTTTCAAACCTGCCTGGGCCAAGGAACGAGGCCCCTCTTCCTGCCAAGAAAAGCATGTGCCCTTGCTTACAATCCAGCCTAGGGGAGCGTCAGCCTGGCTGGGGTGTTTCGCAGGGTTGCTGCTTCTGTCTCTCCCACTTCTGTACAGTCAGCCCTTGTGGATTTGCTGCCTGTGGTAAGCACTGGGAGACTGGAAGGCTGCCCACTGGCCCCGAGGAAGCTTCACAAGATGGCAGAGAACCTGCAGACAAAAGCCATGCACCACCGACACACCTGACCCTCATGGAGAAGGTGTTGATGTCCTTGTCCAGCTGGTCCAGGAGGCTGATGGACTGGATGATCATGTTGTCCACCCGGTTCACGTTGAACTTTACTTTGGCCCGGGAGTAGCTGTGCCCCAGACCCAGCTGGGCCTTGGAGGCCGACTGGACGGTCAAGCCCTTGATCAAGCCATGGAAGTGCAAGCGGATCCCTGAGGGAGGGCATGAGAGGAGGGAGAAAGGTGTCCTTTTGCAGCCTGCATCCCTTCCTCCCTCCTTCCCTCCCACCCAAGGCCACCTAATCAAGCCCTGGGTTGGGTTTGCCAAAGGGCCTCCTCGGGGGCAGCTCCTGGGCTGCCGACAAGGCAACTACATCCACCTCACCTCGGGTGATCTCTGCCACCACGCCTCCCGTCTGGCACGGGTAGCCCAGCTCCTCCTGGATGGCAGCCCCGATTTTGGCATCGCTCACCCCCACCAGGACTCTCTTCTTTTTGGCCGGCAAGTTAGTCTCCAGCAGGAGCCGGAGGTCCTCGTGGAGGATCCCTGCGTAGGATGGGGGAGACCAGGGTCAGCCAAGGCTTTCCAAGGTGTGGGTCCGGCTTGGCCTTTCCCCTGCCCCTGTGCTTCTCCCCCCCCTTCCCGGGACAATATATCCCTTCCCTCCCCGCTGGGTGTGATGGGACCCAGAATCCCGGGGGGGGGGGGGGCGGCGGCGGCGGCGGCCCACGTGCGCCAGGCGGGAAAGGCCCTCCCCAACCCATTCCCCGCGAGACACCCCCCCCCGCCCCCGCTGACCTTCGGAGACGGCGTTGATGTTCTCCAGGGCGCTCTGGGCGGACTTGAACGGGGAGAAGGCCACCAGCCGCACCATCGCCAGGAACTTGCCCAGGTTCAGGACGCTCTCCTCCACCTGCACGGCGGGAACCCCCCCGGCCCCGCCAAGAACAACACGTGGCCCCGTGAGGAAGAGGAGGAAGAAGGCGCGCGTCCCCCCCCCCTCACTCTCTCCCCGGTCGTGGGGGTGGTGGTGGGGGGTTTGGAGCGGGCCTGGATCCCCCCCCCCGATTCTCTTTTCCCTCCCCCTCCCCTCCCCTCCAACCCCCCCCCCCCGGCGGCCAAAGGCAAAGCGCGGCGCCACGTGGCTCCTTCCCCCCCCCCCCCCCGGTATCCATCCCCTTCCCTTCCTCTCCCTCCGCGCGGGGCCCACCTGGGGCAGGAGCAGCCCGACCTCCTCCACCTGCCGGAGGGCGAAGAGCGCGTAGCCGGCCGCGTGCTCGAAGAGGACGTGAAGGAGGACCTGCGGGGGGGGGAGGGGAGCGATAAGGAGCATGAGGGGGGGCCGTCGCCGAGCCAAGCCCAGAACCAGCCACCCACCCACCGGCCCACCCGCTCGCCGGCCGGCCGGCCCTCCCTCGGTGGTCGGGGGCTCACCATGGCGGCCGAGGCGCCGGCGGGGCTCCCGAGGGCGAGTGGGCCGCGCGTGCCTCGCGCTCCGCGCTACGTCGAACTCAGACAGGAAGCTCCGCCCCCCCGCACGGGGACTGTCCAATGGCGCGGCAGGACGGGAGCCCGCCTCTTCCGCCCTTTCCGAAAGGGCCCGCGCTCCCGACGCCTTGACCAATGAGAGTCGCCGGGACGGAGCTTCGCCCCGTTAACCAATAGGAAGTGCTCTCTCTCTCTCTCTCTCTCTCTACGGGCAGCTGTTGTTGCTTTAGGGCCCGTCAATCACTCGCCTCTTAGGAGGTCGTAGGCTTTGCCCCGGAAGTAGCTACCGAGGAAAGGGCGGGGATCCGGCCCCCGGGCAGCTCTCTCTCCCCCCCCCCCCCGCGACCCTCTTTGGAGGCCGAGGGAGGGAGAGCCTTTCCCCGCCGTGATGTGGGGCGGGGGAGGGGAGGAGACGCGGCCTGTCCCGGGCCCTCCAGCCCCGCGCAGGGACGGGTGGGGTCGTGAGACGGCCTGGGTTCGAATCCTTTGCTCCTTTTGCAAAACTCCCCTCACTGCGGTTGTGTGTGCGCGCCTCTGTGTCTGTGTGGGAGAGATGATGGGGGGGGGGGGTCTCCTCAGAAGGCCCTTCTGTCGAGTTCCGTGGGGCTCTGATACCGGAGCAGAATCAAACTAGATTTTAGTATAACCCTTAGCAGAGAAAACACAGGCCTCAGAGAAACTAGGCCCAGGAGCATTCACACGTAGCTCAGGCAAAGAGAGGAGCCTTCACACATCGTGTGGAACGTCATTGGAACACTTTCGCTTGGGCTCGTCCTCCTCCTCTTGACCTGGCAGATGGCCTGATCCTGGAAGGCAGGCAGGCAGGAGGAAACCAGCCAGGACAGGCCAAAACATTCACCCCAGGGAGCCGGAGAGGGAAGGCCATCTATATCAGGGCCCGGGAAAGAAACACATAAACAGACCAAAAGATAAGGGAAATAGACACTCTTGTCCCCAGACATTCAGGCGCATCTTGGGCAGAGGCCAGGGGCACACAATCGGCATATCTATAGGGAACCCATAGATCAGCGTAGTTGGCATCACTACTCAATGAGGGACTGGATCCAAACTTGGGGTACAAATGACCAATAGAATCGTAGCATTTTATGACTCTGTATCATTATAAAACATATGTACACTGTATTTTCGGGGTCTTCTCTGCTTTTAAGAGAAGTCCCAGCTGACCTTTTCTTTGCTGCTATTCAAATAAAATTGGGCCTTTGGTTGAGCTGTTGCGTCTATGCCTGATTCCTTGCCAGAGAATCTTAGAACCCAGGTTTGGCCGGTAACAGCTCCTTCCCCAAGGAGGGGATACAGAAGGCCTGCATTGATGGTCGGGATGGGGCTCAAGAGAGGGCTGGGACGGTGTAGGTAGCAACTACAGTGAGGGGCTGGGACTCCGGCAGCCTGGGTTTGAATCCCTGCTTGGCCATGGAAATTCCCCCCGGGGTGGAGTGGGGGGTTGCACCGGTAAAAAAAAAAAACCACCCTGTAAACCTCTCGCATCCCTCAAAGCAAAAAAACAAAAAACCCAACCGGTTGCCAGAAATTGAATGCAACTTGGCGGCACATAACGTGTTCAACCAGTCTCAAGCTATTTAGGCAACGGACTCAGGAAAACACAGAGTGATCCACTGTGAAGTCAGGTTTCCCCAGTTGAACTCACTTTACTACATAGATCCCAGGAGAGTTAGCAAAGAGCTGAGGAAATTGCCAATCTGAACTTGTTAGCACTTCGTTAAGGTAGCTGTACTACAGCTGCCTTAATTACTGTCATGACTATCTTGGGACTTCCATTCAAAAGTTTCTACTCTTAAGCTTGAGGAAGTGAATCTTGTTCATGAAAGCTTGCATTTAATATTTGATTTTTAGTGGTCTATTTAGGTATCACCTCTCCTACTTTTGGATTTCTACTGCAGCCCAGATTTCCATGAGGCAGGGCTACTGTTGTTGTTTAGTCGTTTAGTCGTGTCCGACTCGTGACCCCATGAACCAGAGCACGCCAGGCCCTCCTGTCTTCCACTGCCTCCTGAAGTTGGGTCAAAGTCATGTTGGTCGCTTCGATGACACTGTCCAACCATCTGTCGTCCCCTTCTCCTCTTGCCCTCACACTTTCCCAACATCAGGGTCTTTTCCAGGGAGTCTTCTCTTCTCATGAGATGGCCAAAGTATTGGAGCCTCAGCTTCAGGATCTGTCCTTCCAGTGAGCACTTAGGGTTGATTTCCTTCAGAACGGATAGGTTTGTTCTCCTTGCAGTCCAGGGGACTCTCAAGAGTCTCCTCCAGCACCACAATTCAAAAGCATAAATTCTTCGGCAGTCAGCCTTCTTCGGCGGTCAGGGCTACTGTAGAGCTACCTTAACAAGGTGCAAACAAGGGCTGCCTGCTGATTTCCTCCTTGCTCACTTTTGTTCATTTGATCTCCAGCTGTTCTAGTGCACCAGCTCTGGCTCCAAGCTTTTTTGGGGGCAGGGAGAATGAAGAATTTGGAGACAACAGAAGCATTAAATGAAAGATCATCTCAAAAAGGACTCAAAAAATGGGAACGGTTTTATAATTGGATCCAAAATATGGACTGGAAAGTATAGCTAAAATAAGTTTGAGAAGGTCCAAAGAGACAACCCACTTAGACAGGAAGAGCTTTGTGGATCATCTAGTCCAGGGGTGGTGGACCTACTGCTCTCCAGAGGCTGCTTCTGGAATCCTCCAGCAACAATGGTTTTCTCTTAAAAATCATATGTACTCCAGAGGAAGGAAGCAGAAAGGCCTTTAAAATAGGAAAAAGGGCTGGATGTGGCCCCCGGGGAGTAGCAAGGGTGGGAACTGCCCACAGGTTCTCCAAGGCTTCTCAACAGCTTCAGTTGGGACTGTGCAAAGCAAGCGCGGGGGAAACGGAAAACCCTCTTGGGGCAGGGACACCACGCAGCTCAGGTTTGGTTTAAGAGAGTTTATTCATTTCAACAGTGCCAAGACATCAAACACACAAGAAGATATCTTCCTCTTAAGTTCCTGTGGTTCCCCCCCCCCCCCAAAAGCAGGAAACGCTTCTCTCTTTCAAGCAGAAAGGAGAACCAGTTGGCCACTCTGGCTTTGACCAGAAGGGCCTGAGCTGCAGGGTGGGGCACGTAGTGTTTGTGAACAGAATGAGGCCCAGAGGGGCAGGCTGGAGCCAGCTGACAGCGGAGACCCCAGCCCCAACTCCAATCCCTTCATGCGGCAGCTGGGGAGCAACCCCAAGGGCTTGGAGTGCTTGCCATGGGGGGGGGGGAATTAAACTCCCCACTGCTGCTGACCAATGTGGAAGGAAATCTGGCTTGCCCCCTAGCCCCTCAACCTAGCAGCAGGATGGCGTCCCTTGACTAGGCCATAGGCTGGACTCCTTGTGTTGGCCCCACAACCTGTCCCAAAGGTGGCACGGGGGAAGAAAGCTGGGGGCGTTGCCATGCACGTCGTTCTCCAAAGCAGGAAACACAGTCCTCACAACTGAAGGGAGGGCCGGCTTGAGAGCTGGGAGAACCCAGCAGTTGGCCCCTCCCTGCCACCCCCCCACCTCCAGACCAAGGAGGCAGCGGGTTTGAGGAGGATGGAGCAGCCATCGTGGCTGGAGGCCCCTTCTGGCTGTGTCGGGCGTCGGGTAGCAGGCAGAGCTTCAGGGAATCGGCCGCACAAGGAGGGTCACAGCAGCCCTCAGACAGTGACAGGCAGGGCAGCGGAGGGGGGCCAGGGGGCAGGGCGGAGGGAGGGCTCTCTTAGGAGACGAGGCGAGTGTGCAGTTGGTGTAGCTGCTCCGGGGTAAGGACCAGTCTGTGCACCTGGCCGTAGCCCGGCTGGCAGGGGAAGGTCACTTTGCCGATGTAGACAGTGTCGTCCTTATGCTCTTCTTTGGCCTGGAGAGGAGAGGAGAACCGGCCAGATGGTCAGCAGGAACAGGCAGGTGGATGGGCAGACAGAGGCCTTCTCCTGGAGAGACCCTCCCCCCCTCCCTCCTGAGGCCAGGCCCAGCCAGCCCAACTCCCTCACCTTCAGGAAGGGCACTGATGGGAAAGTGCCGAAGTCCGTGGGAACGCTGGCCCCTGGGTGCTGGAGAACTGTCTCCTTCATGACTTCATCCTATGGGAGAGGAAGGGAGGCACTCAGCCCCATCTGCCCAGGTCCAGTGAGTCTTGCTGGCCCTCCCCGGCTCAAGAGGGCCAAGGAGCCTCTGCACAGCGCTTCCTCCCTCTCGGCCATGGTGCCAGCTCTGTGCCCTGCCCTTTCCAAGCCAAACCACCCATGCCACAGAGAGAGAGAGAGAGAGAGAGATCAATCCAGGCCTTTCCTCTGAGGTGGGCAGACAAGGAGGGTCCTGGTGGCCAGAGGAGAGATGGAGGCAGCGGCAGAGACCAGCCAGGGCTCCTCTTCAGCCAGGGCCAACCGGCGCCTTGGGAGCAGCCAGTGTGGCTCTCCTGCTGCCTCTTCCCCCACTGGGGCACCTGCTGAAAGGCACTTTGGGGATCTGGGCTGGGGAGGCAGCCGCAAGCCTCAACGGTTTTACCTTCAGTTTGTCAATGGTTTCACTCAGCGCTTTCATCCGGGCTGTCTGCTCGAGAAGCTGGGCCGCTGGGCTGGCCGCTGCAGAGAGAGAGAAGGGCCAGCAGTGAGAGGTGGCTGGGAAGGGAAGGGTGGCCTGGCTCCCCCCCCCCCCGACCCCGGCCGCCCACCAGCCTCACCGGTCCTCTGCCGCGTGATGTCCACCACCTTGGCATTGGCACTCATCTGGTAAAGAGTCTCGAGCAGCTGGCTGGTCTTGCGGTAGAGGGAGCCGGAGGCCACCTCCTCCCCCCCTTGCCTGTCCTTGGGCAGGGAGAGCTTGGGCACCCGCAGCGGGGTCAGCGAAGCGAGCTCCCTCCTCATCTGAGCTCCCTGGGAGAAGAGGGGGGGAAGACAACAGCGGGAGGAGGCGGGTGACCTTGCCAGGCCCCGCTGGCACGCGCGCACACATCCAAGACAACCACAGCTCCCTGACTACCCGCCTTGGCTCTTTCGGGGCCCTCTCCCCCCCCCCATCTGAGGAAAGGAGGGAGCAGCAACCAGGGAGCCACAAGGAGGCTGCCGCGTCTCCCCCAGGGGGGCTTGAGTCGAGCCTGGCCCATCGGCTCTGGAAGGGGGCTGTCGCCACGAGAGGGTGCCTCCCAACCACAAATAGGGGCTGCCTGCCTGGGTGATTCAGGGGCCCTTCCCTGGCCGCAGACGCCCAAGGCCAAGGAAAGCCTTCTGCAAAGCTCCGGGATGTGGCCCAGGAGACAACTCCTCAGAGGCCAGCTCTGCCGACACCCCACCCGCCGGAGAGAGTCGACCTCACCCCACGTCTGGCCAGACCCGAGTGGCCGACGGTCTCCCAGGGAAGCCCTGCCCGCCTCACCTTGAGACGGTTGTTTTCATTTTTGAGGTGTTTGATGGAGAGCTGCATGGCATCAATCTGCTGGAGGAGCAGCGGGGAGTCCTTCACCTGGACGGGGCCCGAGCCGCCCATCAGGGCCTGGCCGGCCGCCAGACCTGCAAGGAAGCCAAGAAGGAAAGGCAGGCCATCAGGAGACAGAAGACGCTCCGATCCAGCTCATGCAACCTGAGCTGCTCTCCAGAGAAGCAACGGACCGCCCTTCGGATCTGGGCTCAGACTCAGCGGGGAGGGGAATGGCCGAATACGCCCCCCCCCCCCAAAAGCCCTCAGCTGAGCCTAGGAGAAGGGAGGAAGAAGACACATGCACAGATGCACACATGCATCAGAGGCAGAAGATGGCGCGGATGTTGCCTCGCACAATGAACATGTGACCTGGAAACCGTCCGAAAAAAGCCCTCGAGTCAGGAAGGGGGGGCGGTGGGTGGAGGCTCCTGTGGTGACCCCTCCAGTAAGCTGGCCCAACCTTTCCTCTGATCCCAGAGATGATAGTATCAGGTCTTCTTCCCCTCCCGCCACCGAATGCCAAAGGTCTCGGGAGATGCATGCCACCCCCCCCCACCCCCACCCCCACAGGAGACCCAAGCAGCGGAGGTGGAGACAGACCACGGTACCTCTCTGCTGTTCCTCTGCAAGGTGAGCATGGAAAAGACCAGAAGGAGCAGAATCAGGAAAAGCGGGAGGGCTCAGAAACAGGAGAGGGACACCATCAGCAGCAGCAGCCGCCTTAGCCCCCACTCCCCCCACCCCAGGTTTTATGCCTTCTGAGATCTTTTGGCTGCAATGTGGGAAAACCCTGCTTGCTTCTCTGAGCTTAAGGGGGGCACTAGGGAGGGAGGGAGGGAGGGAGGAAAGGAAGGAAGCAGAAGTGACAGAGACGTGGGCAACCCAGTGGCCAGGGCTGGGCTGCCCCCTGGGGCCCCCTTGCCAGCCACCAGGGGCGAGACGTTCTTGCTCCTGAGCCCTCTACCGTCCCTGCCATTTGCTGTCTGCAACTGCAAAACACATGGGAAACGTGGCACGCAGGCCGGCAGAGCGTGTGTGTGTGTGTGTATATGTCCCTGGTTCCCCAGGAGAAAGGAGCCCCAGAGGGCCCTTGGGGGGTGGCTTTGTTGGGCAGCACGAGGCACACTTCACGGGCCCCGCACGGCCGATCAGAAGTCTGCCACCACATGACTTGGCGCAGCCTGAGGGAGGAAGGGCCTGACTGGGCTGGGGGAGGCAGAGGGACCACCGGCCACATGTTGCCCAACCCCTTGTAAAAGGCACAGACACACAGGGGTCCCACAAGACGGTGAAAGTGACCCCCAGGGCCTGGGATCTGTTGGAAAAACAGCCCACTCCCCCACAACATGTTGGTTCGGTGTCGATGAGGGAGGAGAAAGCCAACAAGGCCGCCAGAAGGAGCAGCCACCACACCCCTTGCCGCTTTCAGCTCTGCTGCAACCAGAAAAGGATCATCAGATGCTGGCGGTGGTGTGTGTGTGCGCGCGCAAGTGAAGCCGGATGGGTTCCCCCGTCCCACCCAGGCATCTCCTAAGCCATTGCAGAGCAAGACCTCCACCGTCATCCTTCCCCTCTCCGCATCCCCACATCCCCTATGCAGGGACAGCAAAGGAAAGGGCAACGGAGGAAAGCCGGGGGAGCCCCCTGGCCTCACCTGCCCCCCAGGGCCATGTTCTGGAAACGGCTTCCTTCCCTCACCCCTCTGGTGCCCCCCCACCACTGCCGCCCCATCTCCCAACCAGGACTTCACCTCCTGTGATGCCAGAGATGACAGAAGCGATGCCAGAGGGAGGCGCGCCCCGCAGGCCCTCAATGGTGCGTTTGGACTGATTGCTGAGGCGCTGCTTCAGCTCCACTTTCTCCGACTCCAGCTGGTCAATGTCTGCTTGGAGGGCATCCATGGTCTCCTCAAACTCCCTGCAAGGGTCAGGAGAGCGCCTGCTGAGGCCTGAGGGGACCCAGAGGCCTCCCAGCCATCCGGGGGGGGGGGGGGGCAGGCTGCTTCACCCACACGCTCCGGTTCCCCTGGGGGTCTTGCTCTTCGGGACCCGCCACAAAGCGGCCAGAGTGGGCAAGGCTCCCACCGGAAGGTAAAGGGCAGCTCTGCCTCCTTGGCTGCCCTCCTTGATCTGGCAGCCAGAAAGAAGGGACAGGTGCACAGTCTACCTGGCGAGCGAGAGACTGTGCAGGGCACAGATGCCCACGAGGAGAGTCACAGAAGCACCCGGGGTCTGGCAAGCAAACAGGCTGCCGTGTAGGCAAGTGAGGAGGAAGGAGGTGGGCTGAACCGGTCTGGAAGTCTCTCTTTGGAACCATGGGGGCTACAGGGCCATTCATTCATTCATTCCATTCATTCATTCAGAATGCCCCCCCTGTGGTGCTGGGTCAGGAGTCTCTCCTTGTGCTGCTGACACCCAGGAACCCAGCCCGCACACACCTGTCCAACCTCGCCTGGTGGCGCCATCCACGCTGTGGGTGTCCAGAAAGCCTCCGAGGAAGCTGAGAGGACACCCAGTGGGCACAAGAACACCCAGGCGGTGCCTCCTGGGATGTCTGCAGAGAACCTGCGGCTGCCTCCCTCCCGGCCACTTACTTCTCTTTTTTCTTCAGCAGAGCCTGGGTCTCATCCAGCTTGGTCTGGATCTTCTCCACTCGGTCGTCGGCATCCTTGGAGGCGCTGTCCAGCTTCTTCTCTAGGAGGCTCAGGCGCACGTTCGCTTCACTCAGCTCTTCCCCCTGGAGGGGGCAAGCAGGACAAGGGGCAGGAAGCGGCTGCTCGTGGGGAAGGAATGCCCCCACAAGGGGAGCGGGACCCTTGGCTCTTGGGCAACCTGCCAGGCAGCAGGAAGGGGTCTGCTGGCCCCGACTCCCCCAGACGGGGCAGGCGTCACTGCACCTGCCCCCACTTCCGGGCAAGGAGGAAGGAGGAGAGGCTGCTCCTTCTGCAGGTGGACCTGGAGAGAGAGAGAGAGAGAGAGAGAGAAGCGAAGGGGCAAGCCCGCTGCTTGGGAGGAAGAAACAGCCTTACCTTGATCTTGAGGGACTTCTTGAGCTCCTTGATGACGGTCTCCCGATCCTCCAACTTGAGCCCCAGCCCTTCCGCGTCTGTGATCTCGGCTCGCAAGGCAGCCGCTCTCAGCTCCACGGGGGGAGGGGGCTGCGAGGGGAAGGGACAGGGGAGATGGCTCAATGCCAAGAGGGCATGCAGCACTGAATCCTGTTCTCACCCACCACCCACCACCCGCCCAGTTCTGGGCAAAGGCCCCACGACTGGACCTCCCACCCCCAAGGTTTTGCAGGGCAAAAAGGAAAGGCAGCCTGTGGGACAAGGAGGGACCAGAGAGCCTTTTTTCAGGGGAGGCAGAGACACCCTACAAGCGTTCAAGCCCCCCAGCTGGCAGCCATGGGCCCAGGTGAATGCGAGCAGGTGAGGGGAGACCCCCGCCCCCACCCCGCCTCTGAACTCTGGCTCGGCCTGTCAGGCTCACCTTGGTCTGGGGCTTGTCGGCATCGTATTCTCCTTCCTGCATAGCCGTGGCCATTTTGTTCATGGTGGCAATGAGGATGTTGCATGACTGGCGCAGACATTCATACGGGTTGATGCCTTGCACACCGTAAATCTGTGGGAAGAAACAAGAGCGGGGGGTGGGTGGGGGAGGGAGGGGGAGACACGAATGTTTCACCAGAGCAACGGCTGACCGGGCGCCGCACGTCCCAGAGCAAGGTCTCCCCGGCCTGAGAAAGGCAGGCAATAGAGAGGACGGCCCAAGGGAGCCGAGTCATGCCCAGCGGCCCAGCCAGGGTTCTCTCAGGCGCCACCCTGCTCTGAGGAGCCGTCGCCCGGGGCAGCCAAATCTCTGGGGCCAGCCTCTGCCTCGAGCACGGTCTGCATCTGGGCGATTCAACTTCGGTGATGCAGCTGTAACTCGGCAACCAGGCTCTGGTCCTCTACATTGCGCCTTCGCCAGCCTGAGCCAAGGACCCCCAAAGCCAGAGGAGGAGAACCCATCGCTCGGGAAGAGGATCTGAGTCCAGGGGGGGAAAGAGGCAGGCAGCCCCCACCACCCGATCTGTTTGGGGAGAGGAAGGGGAGGTCCCTCACCTGCTCGCTGGCTTTGAAGGCCAGGTCTTCCAGCTTCACTGCCTGCAGGCCCTCGTTCTCAGTCAGAGGAGCGATCATTTGGGCCCCGGCAGCCGCCACCTCCTGCAGCACAGCCACCACCCACGTCAGGTGCTTGCGACAGTCCAGGAGGATGTCCGAGACCTGGGAGACCAAAGAGATGGGCTGGGATCAAGAGGTGGGCTTGGCCCGTGGGACGCTTGCTCAGCCTCGGCCGGGGGCCCCCCTCTGTGGGGCAGGAGCGCCCTGCGCCGCCTGCGGCGAAAGAGGATCAGGGTGGGGTGGGGGGCTCCCCACCTGCTGCCCAAAGCCCAGAGCGGCAGGAATGCCAGGGGCATCCGTGCCAGGCATACGGCGCCGGATCTTCTTGCAGAATTGCCGGATGTCGCTGCACGAGGTCTCCAGGTCCTTCAGGAGGATGGCCAAGTCCGAGGCCTCCTGGCCAGTCTGCAAGGGGAAAGAGCCGCGTCAGCCACACCTTCAGCCGGCACGACGGGGCCCCGTGAGAGAGGCCGGCGCGCCTCCAGTTCCCGCTCCCCAGGGGCTCACCTGCAGGAAAGACCGCAGCCGGCCCACCTCCACGCCCATGCAGTCCAAGGCACTCTGGGTAAACTGCAAGTCAAGACAAGCCCCGTCAGCTTGGTGTAGAAAAGATGCCCATCGGACTGACCCGTGCCCTGGCGTGGCCCAGGGAGGTTCCAGGCCCTGGGCCTCAGGAACGTTCCTTGCCTCCTTCCACCACTTTGTGAAGGTGTCACTGAGCCCTTGCCCAGCCTGTCAGACTTCCTCCTCCTGACTGTCCTAGGGAAAAGAGCGGCTGCCTGGGCTCCTTAACCTCACCCCATCTTCCTCTCTTCCTCCCTCCCTCCCTGACAGAGACCAGAGCAGAAGATGGCCTTACGACACCCTGCAGGGCCTTTAGGCTCCTTCAGCAGTGTGTGCTTCTCACCTGGACCCAGCAAGGACACAAACAGACACACACACACACACACACAGGCACACCACGGCTTGCCTTGATATGGTCAGCGAGCTGCATCGTGCAGTCCTCGGGCTGGTCAGCCAGGTGGATGCTGTACAGATGCTGGAAGGAAGGAGAGACAAAGCCCAAGGGATGGAAGAGCGCAGGTGGGCCAAAAGAATGGGGGGGTGGGGGGCTCTGGCAGGCTTCCTGGAGTCTCTCAACGTCTCTCTTTGTTGGTCCCTGAGAGAGCAAGGCAGCAACAACGAGGCGCCCAGAGAGACAAAGCAGCCCGGAAAGCCTGCAGAGGTCACAGGGGAGAGGCCGCCCAGTCCTGGCAGGAGCCCTTTCTGCCCTTGGGTGTGACACGAAGCAGCACCCGGATTCTGGCCGCAGGGCTTCTTCATGAAAACCCATTATTTCCTTAAAAAGATAGGTTGGAGAATCCCATCCTCAGCAGCCCACCACCGCCTCATCCCCCACGACCGGAGCCAAGGCACGAGTCCGCCCCACTTTCCTCTGTGGCCTGCAGAAGGACTGCCGGAAGAGCCACTCACCTGGTAGTACTTGATGGCTTTGGTCAAGGGCTCCACGTTAACGGTCTCATCCAGCTGGTCCTTGTGGAGGAGCTCAATCAGGAAGTCCAGGGACCTCTCGTGCACGCTCATCTCCGGATACAGAGTCCCCACCTTCTTATAGACCTCCACGCTGCACTTGTTCAAAGCCCTGGGCAGGGAAGGGCGGAAGGAGGACCGTTCACTGAGCAGAAGCGGGAAGGCAAAAGGCCTCCCTCCCAGCGTCCCCAAGCATCCACGGGGGCCCTCCTTGGAGTCCACACCCAGAGGGACTACTCACTGCTCATATTTGTGCAGCGTGGCTTGCAGGAGACTGAGCGAATACACCAGGCCAGCAGCAAAGCTCAGCTGCTCCCCTGGCGCCCCCCGGAGGCCGGTCCTTTCGGCGCAGCTCTCGTTCAGCTCAAACTTCTCCTGGGCCTGTTTGCTAATCAGCTCTGCCTGTTGAGAGAGGAAGAAGCCCTTTGTGAGCCTGCCTGGGTGTTCAGATCACCAGGAGAGGCCTCGCTCTCTCGGTCTCACCACCCTCACAGGTGCCTCTGATGGGGGACACAAGAGAGACACGGCCTTCTTCTCCGTGGCTGCTCCCAGACGATGGGACTCCTGCCCACGGGAGGCCAGCCCGGCCCCGTCTTTGCTCTCCTTCCACAAGCAGGCCAAGACCTTTCTCTTCAGGCAAGCCTTCTCTCAGTAAACCAGCTACCTCTGTGTGTGATTTTCAGATAGATTGTTATGCCCTACTGCTTTGACTGGATTGTTAGTACTACTTGTGTTTTCCATTTTTGTGTCTTCCGTTTCTCAGAATAGCATTTAAAAAAAATATTTGGGTAATTGTTCTTAGCTTTAATAATGCCTCTGAATGATGTAAGATGCCTCTTTATACTCACTGTAATTAGCTTTAAATATTGTCGGAAAGTATGAATTTTGATATTGCAATATGAATAGACTGGATGTCAGTATATTTTGTGTTTCTCCTCCCGCTTTTTCCCCCCCTTACACTCCCTTTTACCTTCTGTATCCCATACCCTATCCCAAGTTATTAAATAATTTTTTTAAAAAAAAAAACACATTTAACATGTTAAAAAAATATATTGTCTTTTAATGATGTTAACCTCCATTGTACGCTCCCTGTTTTCAACTTCAAATATGGTCTTTCAATGCTGTAAGCCACCTTTTCAAGGAGGAAGGTGGGGTAAAAATATTTTAAATAAACCGATCAATACCTTGCAGATGAGCCGTGGGATGAGCAGGAGCACCAGAAGGCCATCGTGGTCCCCCCCGTGGCGCAGAAAGCTGTCCGGCATGAAGGAGGTGAGGAGAGAGACATGCCGGTTGGCCTGTTGCACCTCCATCTGGCGGAGCTCCATTTCAATGGCCTGCAAGATATTGGGGTGGGGTGGGGTGGGGTGGGTCACCAGGAAGATCTCGGCACCTTCCAGCCCTCCGTCCCATTTAAGAGGTTTTAGGTCCCGCATCACCGACATGTCCCCCAGAGTCACACCTTGGCATGAGCTTTTGTCTCTGCAAATTTGATCTTGAAGTCAAACATTTCAGGCGGAGGCTGTTGCTGCCGCTCTACAGAGGCCTCCTGCTGGTTCATCAGCTCCCGGTTGACATCCTGGAAGAGACACAGCAAATGCCAGGCAAGAACAGCTGATGAAAGGGAGCAGAGGTTGGGGGCTCCAGGGAGGAACCAACACATGGAAGGCACATTCCGCAGTCACTTGCACAGGACTCAGCTGGAACCTGCGCCTGCACAATGGCGCAGAGGGGCTTTTTAAGGCCCCATGTCATGCCAAAGCAGTGGGGCATGTCTGTGCAAGAGCATTTGTGGGGAGATGAGGCGTGGGGATCTATCCAGCCACAGCTTGTTCCTGTCCTGCTCCACGTGAGACCTCCATGCCTCCGTCTCTGGCACAGCCCTGCTCTTGTGCCCCTGGGAGAAAGGACGGACCAGCACCCTCACCCTCCCTCTCCCTCTGCACCCGTCAGGATGTGGCCCTTCCTCTTTCAGCAGAACAGGCTGGGGACGACCAGGAGCCCTGGCCGCCTCAAGGCTTGCCTGCAAGTGGGCCGTGAGCTCTCGATACTTCTTGATGGTCTGCTGGTAGTCGGCCACCGTCTCCTGCGCCGCCTCCACCCGCTTCTCAGCCTCCCGGACTCGAGCCGTGGCCATGTCCAGCTGCTCCCGGAGCTCTAACTCGGTCTCCCTGGCATTCTCCTGTAGCTCATCATTCATCTCATTCATGGCCTCCTGAGAGGGAGGGAGAAAGGAAGCCGTCAAAAAGGCACAGGGAGTGAAACGTGGGCAGGAGGAGGCCGCCCACACAACGTTCTGGTGGCTGCCGACGGACAGCGGCCACGTGGAGGGGGGCTATCTCCACTGGAGTCCCTGAGACTGGGTCAGGACGTGAGAGGGGCACAGAAAGCCCACAGGAACCTTTCCCCACAGTGCCAAAGATCGGGAAGGGGCTTTCTCGTCCCCCGGTCACTGCCCCCCCTCTCTGTCTGTCCCCTCCTCTCTCTCACACACAGACAAGCTTACCAAGTCTCCAACGGTCTCACGGAGTTCCCGGACCTTCTCCTCCAAATCCAGGTTCCTCTCAGTCAGCGTCTCCACCATCTCCTCGGCCCCCAGAGCAGCATCCACCTGCAGGAAACGGGCAGGGGAACATGGGGTTGGTCCCGTCCTCAAAGGAGCTGGGCTCAAGGGGTTTAACCCGGATGGCTGCCTCGGTGTCCCAGCCCTGCCCAAAGGATCGCAGAGAGTCTCAGCCCTGGAACCGGCAGGGAGAGCACCCTCCAGGCCTCTCTGCCCTCGCGTCCCCTACAAGCCTTCGAGGAGACGCGAGCAAGCAAGCAAGCACAGACCGGAACCGGAGTGGCCTTCGCAGGAGGCCTGCAGAACGGACTGCGACTCATTGAGCATCCTGTGCTCAGCCGTGAGCCCGGCTGCTCTCCTGAGCCCTCCTGGCGTGGCATCCATCAAGTTACACAAACCTGACACAAACACCAAGAGTGGCCTGGCCATTCCTGTTGGAAGGGAGGTGTTTCCTCCTCCTCCCCCTCCCTCGTGCTTCCATGTTGGAGAAGGAAGGAGGGCAGCACCTCCACCTCCTACTTTGTTTCCAAAGCCCAGACTTGTGGTAGCTTTTAAAAATGATGGAAGCCAACTGAGAGAAATGCAACAGCAGGTCAAGGACTGGAGAAGGCTTTGGCGTGGCTGTCCTGTAAAAAGTAAGCATGAACCCACACGGGCGGCTCCGGCTGAGCCCCCTTTCTGGACAGCAGCCCCGAAAAAAGGCCAGGGGGTCCCGCCCGCGCCCCACTCGCCTGCTCCTTGAGCTCATCGATGGTCTTCTCAGCGTGTTTCAGCTCCTCCTGCAGCTTCTCCTTCTGCTGGCGGAGGGACTCCAGCTCGGTGTTCTTCTTCTCCATGTGCTTCTGGAGCTTCACGTGTTCCTGCTTCTCCGAGGCAGATAAGTCTCGCATCCTTTCAAGGCAAAGGGGGGGGTGGGGGTCACAGAGTCACTGGCCGGGCCGCGGCCCTTTTTGGACTTCAACCCCAGAGGGCTGCAGGAGCTTTCCAGGGCAGGGGGGCGGGGGGAGCCGTCCCTTTGCACTGACTGAGGAAAGCCTCCTCTTTGGGCTTTCTTCCACATAGGGATGGGGCCGCACTCCTGCTCCCCCCCCCCCCCGCCCCGGGACCAAGGCTGGGTCCTCTGCGGGGATGTTCTTACCTCACGAGGGCCTCCTTCAGCCGGGCATTCTGCTCTTCCAGCTGCTTGACGTGGTAACTGGAGGCAGCCCCATCTGAGCCTAGAGAGGAGGACAGCAAGACCCCAAAGGGCTTCTTGGGGGTGCAGAGGGACATCCCCCCCCCCCAGAGAAGCAGGCCTGGCTTCTGCTCACCAGGCGGCCCTCGGCCCACCTCACAGACCTTTCCACCCCACTGGGAGGGCCCAGGGCCCGCCGGCTCCAGCAGGACTGGGATGTCCAAGGCGGCCCGGACGCTGCGCTCTGCATGCAGGGGGCTGGCGTGTACGAAGAGAAGAAACGGGACAGAGCCCAAACAGGCCCTCTCTGCTCCAGCCCTCTCTGTTCTCTGCAGGCCCTCCCGGGAGGCCACAGCCCTCTCCCTGCTTGAGCAGTCACAGGGAAGGGAGGCAACCCTACAATCCTCCTCCTGACGCACAGCTCCAGGCAGACCACTGCAGGTCAGAAAGGGGGGCTGAGGCCTCTGAGCACCACCGGCCTGTCTGACCCGGCCCCTCGGCAGGAGGAACCTCCTCCAGCCCCCTTCTGGCGGGTTCAGGGCCGGTGGCCCTCTCTCGATCTTGAGACAGAGAATTCCGGAACGACCAGGTCACTTCCTCCTCTGCGTCGAGAGAGCCATTCCACTCTCCCAGTGATCCCAAGCACGGCATCTGCCCTTTCCTCAGCAGCCACAGGCGCCGGGTCCCGCTCGTGGTCAGCCAGCCCTGGCTCAGCCCCCGGCCTTCCTTCAAGTAACCCCACCCCAAGGCTCAGCCACCCCTTCCTTCTCCCTCAGGGAAGGCCCAGCTGGCCTCCCTCCCTCCAAGCAAAAGCCAGGGCCCGGCTTGGCCCAGGGGATGCCTCCTCGGAAGGGAAGGAAGGGACCAGGCAGAGAGGCACGATGCTCGAGGGCAAGGGCGGCCACCGCTGCTCCCTCTCCCCGGCCTTGGCTCTTCCTTGGCGGCAGCAAGAAGCTCAAGCAGCAGCTAGAACTGCCATGTCTGGTCGTGGGGGGGGGGGGGGGAGAGGGGGAGATTTCCCCTCTGCATGCAAATGGGGACCTACCTGACCACCCCCCTCCCTGCCCACCCCGTCATCTCTGAGGCTGGTTCTCCCAATGGCCACGTCTCTCCCAAGGTCTGCTACTAATGCAAGATGGGGCCACACTTTCCCTCGGTCACACGCTGTGCGGTGCTCTCTCTCTCTCTCTCTCACACACACACAGAGCCCCACCCCCAGCAGACCCTCCCAGCACCAGGAGGGACCCCCGTCTGTCCTCCCTGCTCCCTCCCCGGGTGGCCCTGCTCCCGCTGGGGGGCTGGCCGGAGTCTCACCTTTCTCCTCGATCTCATGCTTCAGGATCTCCAGGTCCATGGTGAGGTACTCCACCTTCTCCTTCAGGGAGTCCACCTCTTGCTGCAGGGACTCTGCCCGCTCCTCCGCCATCTCTTTGTCCAGGGTGGCCATCTCGATGGCGTCGGCCGTGTCTGCCATTTCTTCCATGTAGCGCTCCTTCGCTTCCAGGGCCTCCTTGGCTTCCTGCAGGGGAAAGCGGGCAGACCGGCCGGCTCAGACCAAGCGGAAGGCACAGAGAGAGCGAGAGAGAGAGAGAGAGAGTGGCACGAAGCCTCCCTCCTCCGCTACACGTGGCCCCCTTGGCAGGACCCTCTGCGGGGTGTGAACTGTGGCAAGAGCCAGGCGATCAGGTCAACGAGAGAAGCAGGTTCAGGAAAGGCCCTCAGAACAGCCCAGTGGGACGGTTCGCTTCCCGGGTCTGAGACTCAGTGAAGTCTTTAAGGTGCCGCGTTACTTTTGTTTTCCTTTTCTCTCCTTGTTACATAGACTGAGTCTCACTCACACGGCGACCTCTTTGAAAACGTCCAAAGAGACAGCGAGAAAACGCCTGCGTTGAGTGAAGCCCCCACAGGCAGGCGACTCACCCAGCAGACGGTGTGGGGGGTGAAACCCCAGGTGTCCTGCCCGCGTGGCCCACTGGCCGTCCCCCCTCACCTTTTTGGCCTCCTTCAGGCGCTTCTGGAGCTCGGCTTGCTGCTCCTGCATTTTGCTCTTCCACTCCTGGACCTGCTCCAGCTGGATCTTGTATTTCTCCAGTTCCTTCAGCTTGGCCTTGTCTTCGTTCCGCTTCATCTTGAGGGTCTCCAGTTTCTCCTCCAGGTCTCGTACTTGGCTACGCAAGTTCTCCTCTTCCTGCGAGGCAAAAGGAGAAGAAAACAGAAAAGAAAGAGGACGTCTCAACGTCAGCTCACAGGGGCCTCTAAGAAGCAGCCGCCGGCTTCAAGGCAGATGTTGGACCACCCCTGCAGCCGAGGCAGGAAACGGCTCCAGCCACACCGACGGGCACCTTCTTCTTACCCTTCTTTCTGCAAGGGCCGAGCCTTCTCTGGCTTTCGCTCAGTCAGAGGCCTTGGTGCGCATGGAGGCGGCAGAGCCCAAGGGCACTGGGGACGGCCCAAGGCCTCGTGTTGGCTGTCTTATGGGTCAGCTGCCTCCGAAAACAGTTCTTCTGCAAACAGGGTGTCTGTTGGAGGTGCACCCCCTCAAGGAACACTCTCGCCACACACAGATCCAGGGCCCCAGCAGCTCAAAGCTGGCACTCAACGACTGAAAGGAACCCATCCTGCAGGGCTGATATGGTTCAGCACCATCTCTACATTTTCAAACAATACAGAAGTTTTTTGGGCAAGGAAGAAAGTGGTGTGGAAAAAAAGGCAGTGCCAGGGTCAAGGGCCACATTTGAGAAGCTGTTGGAAAGGCCCGACCCAGGGGGTCCTCGGACCTCCTCAGGCACAACATTTAAGTTCTTCCTTGAGGTTGCAAAAAGCAATGAATTCACGGCTTTATAAAGAAAAGAGGCAGGAGATTCCTTCTATTTCCTGAAAAGTTGTGCAAGTGACACAAACAGAAACGCAGCCACGAACGAGTGCAAAGCCTTGCAAGTCACTGTGAGGCGTAAACACTTTACTGCCCCCTCCAATACTTGCTACACTCCCTGTGGACGCCCGCCTTAAAGGAGGGCTGCAATGCCAGCTCCCTTCCGGCAGGTGGTGCTTGTTCTGAACAAGCGTCAAGGCTTGTTTGCAGGATTCCAGAGGCTGTTTGGACCCAAGCCGAGGTGGCTTCCGAGATGGTCCTCATTCGTAGGTCTCATCAAGGCAAGGGGAGATGCTAATTGGCCCCAGGGCTTCCCTCCTCCAAGAGACAACCAGTGCTTCCACCATTCCCACTGGGGTCCCGGCTAGACACCAAAGCCGTCTTTCCAACCAGCGCCACAGAAGGGGAGGGGGAGGCTGGTCTCCCATGAGACGCTGCTACCCAGCATCCTCTTCTTCCAGAACCTCTCTGCTGGGGCACCAGTGTAGACCCGGGGGGGGGGGGAGAGAGAGAGAGAGAGAGAGAGAAAGGCCTGGAAGCCCCAGATTGGGATGGCCTTGGCTGCTCTCGGCCTTGGCTGCCTCCTTCAGAGGCTGGTTGGGAGAAAGCATGGAAGTGACCGAACAGCCTTTTCCATCTCTGGAACTGGCAGGTTCTAAGGCAGGCTGGGCAGCAACCCGCTCCTCCCTGTGCACTCATTATTCCTGGCTATGCAACAGGGAAGGAGCCACAGGCTTCAGCCTCTCTCCTCCTCGGAGGTTGGGCCCAAGGCGGCCTCCCAAAGCTGGACCCGCTGCAGCGTCCCAGGCCAAAAGCTCTGGAGGCTCTCGCTTTCCCACCCCTGCCCTTCAACCAGGGGCTGAGCCCTGCAGAGCCACGCCGAAACGCCCGCGAACCAAGCCGACCTGCGGGAAAGGCACCCCTTTACCTTGGTAGGCGATGGGATGGCCGGAGGAGCCACGGGAGAAGCCAGAGATGGCGTGGGAACCACCGGGGCAGCCAGAGGGGTCTGCGCTGGGGTGCTGGGCTCGCTGCTGCTCATCTCACCGGCTGACGCCGAGGCGGAGCCGGAGAACCCAGTGGTGCCGCCGGAGGCTGCTGAGCTGGCAGTTCGGGTGGGCTGGGTGGCAGCGGCAGGGGGAGAAAAGAGGGGGAGCAGAATTAGAAGGGGGCACCCACCCACAAAGCTGTTCTCTGGGGAACCGCTTTGCCTAACCCTACACAGCGCCCTGAAGGAGGCGATTCTTGCAGAGGTTCTGTGGAAAACGCCAGGGAGCGAGGGCCTCCAGGCACCTGCCAGTGTCCGCAGCACAAAGTTAGCCTAACGTTCTGCTCTGAGATGGGAGAAAACACCGGGCAGTTCCTGGGTGGGGGGGTACACACGCCATGGGCAACAACAGTATGACCAACGGTGGTTGTGAGAGGTGTGATGGGAAAATACAGCTGGGGAACAAAGGCCGCCTCTTCCCACAGCTGCAACGGGCAGCTGTGCCGCTGGTGCCAGCTCCGAACCCTTTTGGCCGCCGGGGCATTGGGAGGAGGACCATTTGGTCTGTTCCTTTGTTCTGTTTTTCGCCGCTTTTGAACTGATGGCATGTTAGAATTTTTGCTGTTTTAATCTTAGTCTGCTCTTTTCCAATATTTGTACAAACACCCTAGCAGGTGTAAGGAAGAAGGGTGGTCTTAAAATGTTTTAATAAGTATTTAAAAATTAAGGATTCGTCCTGGGGATGAAAAACAGACTTTGCACCAAGAGTTCTGCCCCGGCCCACCACAGGAAACTGGGCATCGGAGTAGAGATGCCCGGTGGCGCCCAGTCCAGCCTGAGGGTTTTCCTTTTCTTCTGTTCAAAGACAACAGAAGAGTTTCTGATCAGCAAGTGGAAGGGGCAGCTTCCTCCCCAGGTATTGCCTGCAGCAGCTTCCGCTGGAGCTCAGGAATCAATAGCGGGCCACGGCTGGAAAACGGGAATGGGTGAAAAGGAGGCACAATCGCGGATGCGTTTTCCTGGGCCCACCAGGGCCAAACCCCACTGGCTCCAAGGGAGCACAGCTAGAATCCAAGTCGGGTGATTCATCGGGAAAGAGAGCGCGCCGTGTGTGCCAGTGGTGGGAAAGGCCAATCCTGCCAATGAGGGTTACCAGGAAAGGGATTGGAAACAAAAGGACGCAGCCATGCTTGGGGTATTTGCATAGTTTTGGTCACCCTGACCTAAAAAGGATATTGTTGAACTGTAAAAAGTCCACACACACAAAGACAAAGCAACCACAGTGATGAGGGGCTGGAGCCACCACCCCCACCCCCTTCAATCTGGGGAGTTTCAGAACTGGCTCTCTCCACACGGGTGGCCAGGGGAGCCAAGGAGGAGGGGCTCCTGCTGGGGGGCTTCGCAGAGGTCCTGGGGAAGGGCCCGAGAGAGCCCTCGGCGCGGCTTCCTTGCATGGAGTTAACACATACTAGGTCCAAAGTGGCAGAGGCTTTTCTCTACCCTGGGAGGGGTAGCAGCCCTCCTTATCTTACTCAGATGGACACACCCCCCCCAAACAAATATCGTGAATAGAAAAGGGGAGCAAAGTCTTCCAAGGCCCAGCCTAAGAGTCCCCAGGTGCATCCTGCTGGGGATGGGAAGACAGCGGCTGGGCTGCTGAGCAGAAGCCCCATGGCAGGAGGTATCGGGCCACCCTCCCTCCAAAAAGCAAAAACAGTCTCCTTCTAAGCCTTGTGGCACAGTGGTTAAACTGCAGTCCTGCAGCTAAGACTCGGCTCATTCCAACAGGGGTGGGTGCCTGGATCTGTATTGCATTTTAGCTGACAGGAGCGAGAAAAGGGTGGAAAGACAATCAACCAAGGACCTCTGCTAGCCTCGTGGGAAGCCAGGCCTAGAGACCCTCTTCTCAGTCGGGGCAAAATAAAGCACAGGCAGGAGGTGCCTTTGCACCTGAGCGCTGAAAGGTTGCAACCCTGCGAGGCAAGGTATCTTACGAGACAGCAGGTCCCGGGGGGGGGGGGGCAGTTACACAGAGAGCAGTACTGAACCGTGATGAGGTGGCCGCCAGGCGGGTGGAGGCAGGGGAGTGAAGAAGGAAAATCTCCCCATGGGCTGCGTCCAGTCCCAGCTATTGTCCCTGCAATAAGGAAACCCATGCTGGAGCCCCCCCCCTGCCCCCAACACTATCCACTGAGAGCAGAGGGGTCCTGGAGCAAATCTGGCCTCAGTGAGCAAAGACCTTAGAGATGGGGGGAGAATGGCCGAGGCATTCACCGGAGCAGGAGCTGCCCACTGCCTCCCAGTTCTCACCTTGGGCCTCCTGGTGGTGGTCTGGAGGCCGGAGGAGCAGAAGGCGGAGGCGGAGGAGGAGGAGGAGAAGGACAGACAGCCATACAACAGGGAGAGACAGGAAGATAAAGACGCAGACAGTGCCAGAACCGGCAACAGTGGCGGCAGCAGCAGCAGAAAGACCCAGTGACGAGGAAACAAGAAAAACAGGAGTGCGGTTAGTGTGCATAGCATTGTGTTCAGAAACATGTGCCTTGGCTGTCATGTATTCCCCCCCTGCCTGCCCCCAGCCATGGCTCAGACCCTTCCATGCAAGCCCTCTTGCGCCTGGGTTGGCCACACAGAAGCACCGGCAAGCAAGGTCACCTTCCCCAGACAAGGGGTTAAGGCTTGGGTAACATGCTCTAGCCGTGTGACCCATCCACTCAAAGCCCGTGCAACCATCATCCTTTCACAATCTCACATGCTCCATCTTTTATATTTCACTGAAGTTTAGTCAACGAAGCCGAGTGAGAGAAGAAGCAAAAGAAGACGACGCCAGAACGCAGAAGGGCGATCTCCCTACGGCAACACGAGTTCTTCTCATCGGCCCCTGTCCCACTCTTGGCCCTTTCCTCAACTCAATGCGCTGACTATTATTTAATCCTGTCAATGCTACATGAGACACAAAGGCTCTCTTGTGCTGTGGCTCAACCCCAAAGGTGAACCACAGCAAGGCCTTGCTTTGCTCCGGAGTCAGTCCAGAACGGCACAAATACTCCTGCTTGGCACGTTTGCCCCCAATCGGAGTGCATTGGCTTCTTGCACAGCCCAGTCTGGGGAAGGAACTGGCTCAGGGCACACCAGGCACAGGACAGTGGGAGTGAAAAGCCCATGTCTGGAACGGACGGCTCAAATTGAGAACTCCCCCCCACCGTGCCTTGTGCATCCTTTTGATTTCTGCAGCTGCTTAGGTGTTTGCTCTGGAGATCCCAGAGAAGAGGGCAATAGTGGAAAATATGCCCTCCTACGCCTGGCCCGGGATGCCCGAGGGATTTGCTTTTGCTGACCGCCAAGACAAGGGCCTTCCGGCTGGCCTGTGAAAGAAGCCACGGACAAAGTCTCCGCTGGCAGAAGAGAGAGGCTGCCTTCATCTCCATGCCTCCTGCCCTTCCGGCAGAGACCAGCCATGGAAATGGCCACTCCAGAGCAGCTCTCTCCACCCCAGCCCCAGCCTGCAGGACAAATCCTAGAGCCCAGGCCAGACGGGCAAAGGCTGGCAGCCAACTTCATGCAGTCCGGAAACAGTTCAGCTACTCTGCTTTGAGGAGGAGGAGGAGGAGGAGGGGGAGGAGGAAGGACAACTCCAGGGCTGGGAGCTATATATGTACCTTCTCCACACAAGGAGAATGGCACTTGGCATCTGAAGAAGAAGAAGAAATCTGTAAAGCATGCCTTTCTGCCCCACCTCAGCACTGAAAAATACTTGAGCAGCGGCTGATATAACCCAGAAGCTGGGGTGGAGGAGCGGTGGCACATTTTCTGTGTGCAAGGGATGGCAGGCCCAACCCTTCCTTGCCCCCACTCCTCCTGCTCACTCATCCTCGGTCCTTGTCCAGAAACGTCTTGCTGGCATGGATGCAAAGCAACGGCCGACTGGCCGGGGCTGAGTCGTCAGTCACTCGCGCACCCACCCCCACCCTCTCTCCTTGGCGGCACCTCCAGCAACCAGACTGGGAAAGAGAGCTCTGGCAGAGACCTCACAATCACTCAGAGCTTGTAATACATCTCTAAGGACAACCAGATCTCTGTCCATTGGCTTTCTACAGTTTCTCCTTGGCACAGAGTTAGGCTGTTTTGGGTGTCGAGGGCCCGGGTTCTGCAGGAGCTACTTCATGGGATTCCTAGGCTTAAAACTCTGTAGGACAGAAGAGAGGGGGCGCCCATGCAAACTCCCCATGTATGCTATTCAGAACAGTCCTGCCCAGCCTTCCAACACACTGGTGTTTGCAAGGCGGCCTCCAACAGCAACAAAAAACAGCACAAGCTGGCATAAAAACAAAACCCTGGTTCACTGAAGATTCTCAATATTCTAAAACAACGATCCAGTGCAATATCTATCATTCTGCTCAAGGAAACACATGCTTGCTTGAACAGGAATGTTTCTTTCAACCAGGTGCCAAAATACCTGTAAGAGGTGCTGGGGGGGGGCAACCCCCCTCCCGCAGAAACAGATTTCAGGGACTACACTCCCACTGGGGCAGAGCCACAAGGTGGCCAGCTCTCTTGGCCTCAGCCCGTTGCCCCTCAGCCCCCAAAAGGACCCCGCAAGAGACCTCGGGGAGCAGGAGGAGAGGGGGGGGGGGTCCCTCTGGCTCCGTGACTCACTGGCCTGTGGCACCCAGTCCGCTGCAGCAGCACAGCCTGGATGGAAGGGGGGGGCAGGTGTGGCCGTGGGCAAGTACGAAGAGGCACCGTGGAGGCAGGCCAAGGAAACCCTCCCCACAGCCACTCTCTGAGCATCCTGAGACAAGAGGGCCCACCTACCCCCCCCCAAAAAAAACACTTCCACAGCTGAATGGCCCTTCCAAAGTCAACCTATCGCCTCTTCAGTGGATTAATTGTCACCTGGGACGTCAGCAGCCTCTCTGCTGGCGAGGGGTAAGCAGCCTCGGGGTCCCCTGCAGGCTCCCAGGCCTCAGAGGGTCCACTCCCAGTGGTGGGTTCGAAAGAGCACAAAGGGCAGAACCGATTCTTGAGGGAAACTGGGCGCCACTGCCTAATGAAGGCACGGAACCAACGCCCCTTTCTGGACACAAGCTCCAGGGAGGAGCCAGCGTCTCTGGCGAGGCTTTGGCTCCAGGAGCCTCTTCCTGCCAGGCAAGCCAGGCGTCGGCCACAGCCTCTGACACCAGGGCGAAGCCCGGCACGATCGGCAGGGAAGCCCTCCGGCTGCCCTGATTCCACTGCCGACTGCCTTCCAGTGTGACTAAAAGGATCTTCCCCCCCAAACAGCCTGGAAGCCAAACTGAAAGGAACCTGGAGTATTTGCTTCACCCAAGAATCTGTGGTGGTGCTGAGACACCCTCCCCATGTTGTGTCGAAAAACAGAAGATCTGACTGACCAGCCATGACCCAGCCCTGTGGGATCCAGAACACCCAGCAGAGGATGGACTGAATGGCCAGGTGTGTGGCAAACAAACATCCGGGTCTTCTTCCTGGAGGTGCCTGCGGTTGAGACCCTCGCAAAGAAGGCTCTCAACACCAAGAAGACCCTGCCATTTGCCATGTCCCTTGGCCACTCAGAGTGGATGCAAGGAACTTTCTCCACAAAGTTTCCAGCAAAATTATATGGGTGAGTCACCAAGTCCTCTTCTCTTACCCAGTTCCTCACTTTGGAGAGAAACTACAAAGCCTTAACCTGCCCAGAGTAGATTCACTGGATGACTCTGTGCAGGTGCTTTGGGGAGAGAAAAATGTCCTTAGAATAAACTAGAGACTCCCAACCTCTGTCCTAGGATGTCTCGCTGAACCAAGAAAGGGTGTCTCAAAAACGAAGCCCAGGAGCAGCTCAGCTGTCCAGGCCTGCCTTCACCTTGAACCTGGGGCTCATTCCACAGAAGCAGGGGGTGGCCAACCTCAGGGGAACTGGGGAGCTACTTGGGGCCCTTTTCTTTTTCAAGAGGAAGAGACTAGTAATTGGGGGCAGGGAAGCGGAGACTCTAGTCTCACACTTTAGGGACACGGACGATGCCAGCACTTCGGTCCCACCACGGGCAAGCTCAGCAGCACCCAAGAAGCTAGCAGCCAAGTTCTGCTTCAAGCGGCACTGGCTTTCCCAGGGCAAGGTCCTTGTGCCCTGCTCCTCCCTCGTTCCAGTGGGACTCAGGAAGCAGGTCTCCCTGCAAGGCTGTTGTGAAGGAACACTGGCACCCGTGGCGAGAGGATGGAGGAGGCTCTGGGACAGCGGAAGTCCTAGGTAAGGACCACCAGGAGTCCTGTCACAGGAAAGCCTTCACCCCCAAATCTTAGAACCCAAAACTCTGTGGTTCGTTGGGGGCCGGAGCATTCGGTTGCAGCTGAGCCTTAGGAAGACAAAACTAATGATTACAAAAGAACTCCATGGCTTAAATTATGAAATTAAGGAAAAAACTGAAGCTGTTCAAGGTTTCCTATACTTTGGCTCAATCAAAACAGAGATTGCAGCCCAGAAATCGGAAGGAGGCTGGGACTCAGAAGGGCAGCCATCGAGGAACGAGAAAACATCCTGGAGTATCAGGAAGACCTACTGCTGGAAATCCAGGCCAAGGCGGTCCCTACTTCAATACTGAAAACAGAAGCTGAGTGGAAGACAAAGCCAAAGAACCACTAGCTCTTCTCCTTCTGAAGCAGACGACCCGGCCATTGCAAGCTGGTCTGTCCCAGGAGCATACCACGAAAACCAAACTCTGCACAACGTGAGCCCTGGCCTGGCCAAAACTTGATCAGGCCACACTTCTTCCTCTGCTCCATCCTGGGCCTCTAACCCGGCAGGGTTCTGAACTTTAACGTTAAACCAGTCCATTTTTTTCTCCCTCCCATTCCCACTTCACCAGCACTGCTTCTTGTAACATAACTGCCCACACTGTTTTGCGTATTCGGTGGGTTCTAATACAACTACTGTACTGCCTTATTATAGATTTTCAAACTGCAGTGGCCTTCAAAATGGGAGAAGGGAGAAGCTATTTGGATTTAGCGGGTGGGAGAAATGCTGCCACTCTGGAAGGCTGATACCCTGTGACATGGCTACCCATGCACTGCATGGCGTGGAAATGACTATTGGGCACCAGAGGTGCAAAAGCCCAGGATGAAACCTTGGTTATTGTAGTTCCCATCTTTCTAAGTGCTGCCCCCCCCCCCATGTCACACACACACCCAGGGAACCCTGTGCGAGGGGGGAAAAGAAAACTCCTATAAAATAATTTCTCTCCTTCTTTTGGACGGTATACTCTTCAAAGTCAAGGTTTCACATGTTCAGAATGCACAGCATGAAGGGTATTTTTAAGCAAGGTGGCTACAGCAAAGGCATGCAGGTTGGTGCCCTCCAGATGTCGTGGGCTATAACTCCCCTAAGCACAAGTCAGCACAGGAAATTGTGAGCGACAACAGGTGTTGCTGACCAAAACCAAAGCTGCAGCAGGCCTGGATTCTGCCCCCCCCCCCCTTCTGCAGCGTTAGAGCCAGTCTCTGCCTCTGAACAGTGCACAAGGAATACAACACTCAACACCAAGATGGATTTCTGATCTTGGGGCAGGGAGGGGGAGGCCATCTTCTAGAGAGGAACATGGCTCTCTTCTGAACTGCTACCTGCTTCCTTCTTGTGAAGGAAACGAACCAGTTTGGAGCCACCAGGTGCAAGACGCCTCCCGCCTCTGGGGTCCTCTGATCTAGCGCTGCTCCTTGGCGGTTAACCATTTACCTCTCCACAGGCACCAATGCTCCAGAACAGGTAAAACGCATCGAGACGGTTGGCCCTGCCTTGCTAGGCATGAGACCACTTGTATTTGTGTGGGGCAGAAACGGTCACAGGCCTTTTGTGGCTACCAAAGCCCCCTAGAAAATCGTGTGAGCTTCAACCTTGAATCAGGGAAGTGGCCTATTTCTAGCTGGAAACAAACAGGGGCAGAACGGCTCTGCAACTTTCAGAAAAGATAGCAACACGTTACATGGTATGTGGTGTTTTTCAGCCTGCCGCCGAGTTCTCTTTTAGCACAGACTCTGTAGCACAACTTTCCAGAGCCCACATCCCATTCCCTAAACTGAGGCAGGGCACTCCCTCCCTGGGCTTCAAAGCAAGGCATGCTCTTCCTTAGCAAACACTAGGGGGATACCCTGGACCACAGAGCATCTCAGGAGGATCCCACTGGAGGGACCCTGTCTTGCCCATGTGTGGAGGCAGCCTTCCCAAAACCAGGGCTCTCCTTGGGGCCAGGTACTGTCCCTGCCATCCGCCGCAGACAACATGGTCGAAAGGGAGGGATGGTGAAAGGTGAAATCCAAAACATCTGGAGGGCACCAGGCGAGGGGAGGCTGTGAGGCAGAATATCAGATTCACCTGCAATGGATCAAGTCTTCTACACACTGGATGCAAATCTTATTCTGGATGGCCTCCTCCTTGCATGAATCCTACCCCTTCCTCTCTTGTTGCAGGATCCTGGCCTTCCACTGCTCTGGGACCATCATCAAGTCCACACATGGTGAGACCAGCTACATGATGAAGCCAAAAGGGCCCCCAACACATGCCATCTCTTCCAGGGAAGAGCCTAACATCCAAAAGGGACCGCTTCACTGACTGGAACCAGTGCCGCCTCTGTGGCCGAACTTCCCCCTGGTTCAGTGACTCAAAATAGCGGCCAACATCTGAACCAGGGAAGGAGGAAGTATCAGTGTTGTGGCCACCCAAGGGCAAATCAAGAACTGGCACCCGGTGCTCCATTTCCCTTCAGGACAGCTTTGAAAGGCATGCTTTGAAAGAGTCAACAAGCAGCAGCTCCTTCCCACCCTTTGGTCCGCTAACAGTTCCTGAATCGGACACACGAAGAAGCGCCTTTCTCATGGCCTCATCAAGGCTACGCAGCACTCGAGCTGCAGCAGGAAACATGCATGTCTGCCTCTTAACTGCTCACATGCTCCACCTTACGTGCAGAAGCCCCCAGTGACAGCAAACTCGAGACGACAGATTTGTAGCTTGCAAAGCGAAACGCCCCTCCAAGGAGTGGGGCAACCTCCTGGAGCGTCCCCTGTCCGTTGGCGAGCAGCATGAGAAGCAAAGGAAAATGGCTGATCGCTCCCAGCCTTGCTGGAGAAAATGAGGAGAGAGCAGTCAACATGCAACTTTTCCAGAGCAGGCAACACCCTCCTTCCCCCACCTATGATGGCAGCACCAGCACCAGCACCAGCACCAGCACCAGCCCCAGCCCTCCACACAGCTAAGCTGGAAAGACAGAGCATGCAATAACATGGGGGACGAAGAGGAAGCTGCACGCAAACCCAGAACAGAGAGGCAGATAATGAAATGCAAACATCTCCCCACCCCGCCGCCAAACTCCATTGCTGGAATATCCCCTCCTGCCAGCGCGAAGGAGACAAACTCAGAATGAACCCACTCTCTCACTTCGGCAAAGCAAAATGGTTTACAAGCAGCAGTGGCGGCAGTGGCCGTATATCCATTATTAGACTGTACCTTCCGTGTGGTTGCGGCCTGCTTCATGGTGGCAGAAGAGAGGGAGACAGAGCAAGACAGAGAAGAGAAAGGGGGGGGGGGAAGGCAGACAGAATATTAGACCATTCAGTCACAACAATGCAGCGCTCCCGAGCACAGCCTGTCCTGGAGATGCTGCAAAGGGCTGCAGCGCCAGCGCCTTCTCTCGACTCTCCTCCTCCTCCTCCGACCGACCGACGCTTCCCCTCTGGGATCGCGGGCTGCTTGCTGGGGCTTCACCCCCCCGAGAGCATCCTCCTCCTCGCCGCCTCATCAGCCGCAGCAGCAGCAGCCCCACGGGTCCCACATCCCTCCTGCCTTCCTTCTCTCGCTGGCCGCTGCCAACCACCGCCCCAGCTGCTCATTACATCACCACTCCAAGTTCCTCCCCTCCCTTCCCCGAGTTCCCCGCGCAGGCAGGCAGGCAGGCAGCTCTCTGGTCCAGACCCCACGGCGGCGGCTGGCTTCTCCTGTGCACCACGCAGGGGAGGGAGGGAGGGAGGCAGCAAAGCAAGCAAAGAGAGAGGGTGGGGGTGGGTGGGAGGGAAAGATGGAAGGAAGGAAAGAAGGAAAGAAGGATGCCCTGCTGCTCAGGGACCTGGGAGAGAGCGCTGCACCGCCTCATCACTTAGCAACCCCTTAAGCTCAGCTGTCTCTCTCTGGCTAATGATGCTCACAACCCCCCCCCCCCCCAACACACACAGTTAATGAGCTTGGCTGGGCCTCAACGAGAGCCCCAGAGAGTTCCCCTCCCCTCCCCTCCAGAAAGCTGGGGGTCCAACCTCAGGGGTGTCCCGGAGGGGGTCCTGTGGCCCCACAAAGAGGTTCAGAAAAGGACATCCACATGCAAAATGCCCTCCCCTGCGCTATTCAGGGATGGAGGGATGAACCAAGTCCAGCTTCTCTGTTCTTTGTTGCGTCTTAGACACAAGGACGTACAATGGCAAAACTCAGTGTAAAAGGCATGACTTCAAAAAGCCCAAACTGCACATGTACTTACCTACTTTGAATCTGATCCCAATGAGCATATTAATTAGTCTTCTCTCAAACAAAGCCTGTATGATACCGGACAGTACAGACATTCTGTGAGGGAGAAGAGGCATGCTACTCACTCATTGATATAAGGACTTAAAGAAGAGCCTTGTGCTGGATCAGGCCAAGGGGCCCCTCTAGTCCAGCTCCCTGTATATCTCACCGTGGCCCCCACCAGATGCCTCTGGGAGACCACGAGATATAACTGTCTCTTGATACCCCTTCCCCTGCCTCTGGCATTTGGAGGTACCTTCCTTTTAAGCCTGGAGATTTGCTTAGAAGTGGCATCCACCACGTGGCGTGCTGCAATTCTCTCCTGGCGAGCAAGGGCCATGGCCTCCTGATGGAAGGAGAGGCCACGAGAACATAGATCTTCCAAAGCTGCCTGGAGAATGGGTAGTGCTTTGTTCCAAAGGTGGCGATGGTAGGCTCCCATTGCACCTGTATAATTAGCTACCCAAAGGATGAAGGAGGCGAGAGAATAAACCCAATGGCCTATGACATCCAACGTCCTCCCTTTACCATTGTTGGGAGTGGAGGCAGAGCGATTGCAAGCTCTGTTTTCGGTAGCATCTACGATAAATGAGTTAGGAAGAGAATGTTTAGAGAGAAAGGCGGTAGTGGCACCATGGGTCTTAGGTTTTCAACCCTCCTGGGAATCTGAGGAACAGAGGATGGTTTCTTCCATGATTCTTTAATAAGTTTGAGAAGACACGAGATGAAGGCTAGGCGAAGTGGTGGGACCTGGTCCTGAGTAATATCCTCGTAGACCTTGTCAGACTCTTCCAGTACCGGTTGATCGACAGCGAGGTCCATGACCTTAGCGATATGGAGAATCAGCTGGGTGTATGATGTGAAGTCCTCCAAAGGAGAGGGAGGGTGGTTCTCCACAACGTCAGAATCTGGTGTGGGAATATTGGGTGGTGAATCTCCCCCAGTTTCGACATCAGAATTGTCGGTGTCGGTATCGAAATGGACGGGGAGTTGATCTGGAGATGGAGAAAGCTCCTGCCTAGCCGATACAGAAGGATGATCGGAAGGTTCCTCAGGTGGTAATAGGTAATGTTTACCCTTTGTTTTATTGGGCTTGTGTGGGGACGCCTGGTTGGCATCAGTATCAAGTGACGCTGGAGGTGGTCCTCAGTATGTCGTAATGCCTTTTAAAGAAGAAGACTGCACCTGAGATAAAGCTTGGGTCTGAGATGGACGGCTCAGTACCAAAGCTGCATGGTGCAGTCATTCCGCTGTTAATTGGTAAGTGTCCTGATTGGGTGGAAGGGGTCTCTTTACAATGCCAAGGTGGTGGCGGAGGTGGCGGTAGAGCATGCCATTCATCTTCCAAAGATTGGTATGGAAGGATCTCAGCCGGTGTTTGGTATCGAGGAGGAGATGGTGATATGGAAGAAGAGTCTGAACGATAGGCATAAGTATAACAGTGCCTACGGTACTGAGGGTCTGGTTTGTACGGCCTTGGGTCGTAATAGACTTCGGGTTCGTAGTAGATAGGGTGATCATAAAGCCGCACCTTCTTAAAGCGGCAATATTGGTATGACGGTTCTTGGGCCATAGGCGTGTGATACAGAGCATGAGATCGGTGCCCTTCGGTGTCTCCAAGAGGTTTGGTGTGGTGAGTCTTATGGGTTCTCTTCCGAGGAAGATCTTCCCGTATCGATTCCGGGACTGACACCAATGTACGGCCTGACATGGAGCCAACCTGAGATCGAAGGCTCACCTGCACCAACTGCATAACTGCAGTAACCTCAGTCGAGGTATTCCCCCAGTCAGGAGAGTGACTGAACTGTGGGGAGGCCGTGGTACCAGGCAAGGGGAGAGGAGCATCCTCATCCCCAGACAATAAATCAAGGCACACCATCTCCCGTTGAGGCTCTTCCGTAGGCAGAGAAGGCGGAGCTGGTTTATCCGCAGCGTGTTTAGCCTTGTGAGAAAGTGATGTTTTCTTTTTCATTCTAGGCGTCGGTAACGAGGTCAACTTCAGTGTCAATACGGTGGAGTGAGTCGAGGAGAGTTTCAACATCGATGCCGAAAGCTTTGGTTTCGATGTCGGTTTGGTCTTTTTATAGTGGGCTGGGACCATCTCGAGGTCGGAGAGCGATTTTGAGAGCTAGGTGAGGGCTCTGTAGTTTGGGCCTGGATAGGATCCATGGTTGAGCACTGAGGTGGTCGTAGGAATTTTTCCCAGAGGAAAGATCGTAATTGCTGGAGACGAGGTTTAAGCTCTGATTTAGTCAGATTTTTACACGCCTGACATGCCGAAGTTTGGTGAGCCTCACCTAAGCAGAGTAGGAACTGAGAATGCCCGTCACACTGCTTGAAGGGGCCATAAAAAAGCAGAGGGCTCGGGTGGAAAAAAGGGCAGGAAAAAGAGATTATTCTCTTCTATCCTTATTTTTTCTCTCTCTTTTCTTTTACTCACAAAATAGGAGAATTGGAGGAAGGTCCTGAAGATCATATTATCTTTATTTTCTTACAGAATGAACAGACGCTCCGTAACCGAGGTACTGATGCAGTGGCGGCAAAAAACTGAGGCACTCTTTGCCATGGGTGGGCCAAGCGCGACTGGAGGGAGGTCCTAATGGACACGTGCAAAAGCTCTAGAAGTTTCCGAGAATCTCTGCTCAGGCGCACTAAAACCCAATTGTGTGCATTCACAGAGACCACAAAGAAGAACCATCTTCAGGGATTGTACTACTTAATCCCACATCCTTCGCTCAGTTGAGCCACTTGAAGAGGCATCTTTGCTGAGGACGTGAGAGAGGGCCGTCTCAGTGGCTGCTCCCAGGCAATGCCAAAGGAGGCTAGCCTGGCACCCTTCTGCCAGTGGCCAAAGACCAGGTAAGTTTGGTGCAAATTAAGTTGTGGCAGAGTAAGGTGTGCTTTTTAAAGCTATATCTTTTTTAAACGGATGTGCTTGTTTTTCAACTGGTAAGTCCGCCTGTTTTAACATAACACTCTGTATAACTGTTTTACATCACAACTTCCTGTGGCATATGGATCTTGTTTCTTTGTGTGCATGTGTGTGTGTTTTAAATGTTCTGAGCTGCCTTTGAATCCCAGGCCTGGGAAGAGGGTAGGATATAAACATAACAAGCACCGTAAAGGGAGCTACAAAAAGGGGGTGGGGCCAAAGGCGTCCCTCGGAAAATGACATATTGCACAAAATGAGGGAAAGAGATTTGTGCAAACGAAATGGGGACAAACAATTCTGGATGCAAAAAAAGGATTTTTAGGAGTAAACTGCCAACAGGATCGAGACCGCTAATGAAGAAGTCTCTACATATCTCAGGGGTGGCCAACGAGCCAGCTAAGCAGCTGGATTACTGGATGACATCGGAGTTAAAAGAGGACTGAAGCAGGAGAGGGAGAAGTAGCACAAGTTATTTTTGTCTTTCTTCTCTGCACAAGATGCAGGTGGATGGCTGTGCTTTGTTATTTTCAGAAGAGGGAGTCTAAGCAGTTGAGGCAAACCATGATGACCACAGGTGAAATTTCAGACCATGTTGGCAAATCACAAACATACCCTTGGTCCATACAGGATCCACCCAATAACTCGGAGCACTCTAACTTGCAGTTGCTGATCTTACTACGAAAATGCACAATATGGTTGTAAGATAAGCCCTTCTAAGATGGAAGAAGCCGTGAAACATTATTTTTTAAAAAAGAAGGATCCCGAGGGGTCCAGGAAATTACAGGCTGGTTAGTATTGTTCAAGGCACACCGGTGGGAAGTGTTACTAAAGGCAAAATTGTCAGAGACGCAAAAGGGCAAGCTCTGCTGAAAAACAATCAACAAGGCTCCCCTAAAGAGGAGGTGGGACGGGCGCTAACATATTGAGTGCAGTTTAATGCAAGCACATATACAAGGATAGTCACTGGGACTAAACCCACCTACACCCTGATGAAATCTGGGTTAGTGATGGCTGGACCCAAAAAGAGATTGCAGGACTGTGACAGACAGCTCGGTAAAAATGTAGCAGCGCATGCAGAAAAGCAAATCCCATGCTGGGCACAATCAGAAAAAGCAACTGAGAATAAACACCTCCCATAGACAACGGCCATCATACAGATCAACAATGAGACCTCACTTGGAAGACTGTGTATTGTTCTGACCAGAGCACCTCAAAACAAACACTGCAGAACCAGATAAGAGGGAGACATGATCAGCCAAAAGGATGAAGACTCCTTTGGGAGGAGAGGTAGCTGAGCCAAAGAGGCAAGTAAGAGGAAACACAGTAAGAGGTAGCTAAAATTACTCATGGCCTAGAGAAAGTGGAAAGGAAGCAGGTTTTCTCCCTCTCCCATAGACTCCAAAAGGGTCATCCTCTGAAGCTGAAGGGTGGGAGATTCTGGAGAGATGAAAGCGAGGATGGATGCCACACCGCTTCTTGTTAAAACTGCAGAATTTGCTATCACACAATGTCATGGTGGCTTGACAGCTTTAAAGAGGACCAGGCAAACCCACGAGGATGGGATCATCCGTGGCTGTTGGTCAGGATAGCCACCTACTTCCTCCAGTTCCCGGGGAAGACAAGAAAGAAGGGGCCGCCACCCTGATGTCCTGCTCATGAGCTCCCAGGGACAACAGACTGGTCACTGCACGAAGAGGACGTTGGGTCTGACAGACCCTTGGCCTGATCTAGCATTCCTCTTCTTGTAACACTGCAGTCAAGGTGAGAGAGAACACTAGGTATATTTCAGAAACATTAGAAGCGGCACTAATCGCCGCCCCCTGCACCTTTAAGGTATGGAGCCTCCTAGACTTGTTTTCTTCCATGGAGGATCACCAGCCTGCTTCCCTTCCCAGGAACACAGAAGTAGCATGCACAATATCGCCTCCTGCATTTTGAGTTTTCCGTATTTCCCATATATTTGTCCTTTGCTCTTCTGGAAGCACCATCTGGGGGTGGAGGAAAAGAATTCTCCTTCTTTATTTTTGCTCCTGTTGCAAAGTCACACCTGAGATATCAAAAGCACACATCCAGTACTTCACTTGCGTTGCTGGATGGTTCAGAATCCCAGGCCAGAGAGAGAACACAGCAGGCACCCGATTCCCCCATTTCAAGGACGCCTTTCGGGCCCTTCAGAACCAACCCAGCAACAAGGCTTTGCCGGCTGATGAGGGAGGGGCACAGGTGGAATCTTTCCCCTTTCGTCATAAAGAGGAACAAGCCCTTAACACTGTTTGCCTCGTGGGCCTCTCGGATACGGAAGGAATGGTTGTTTTCAAAATGAGAGAAGGGGGCATGTGGATTAAAGGAAGAGAACGAAACTTCTAAAAACCATACAAATAAAACACTTCGGATGTCCAAAGAACTGGCCAACCAACAGCTAATCTGGATTTCTTAGCTCTTCTCACAGAGCTGTGCAGAAGAAATGCATGTGATGCCCTAGGATCACAATTCTGTGCCACAATAAAGAAAAGGAAGGGCCTGAAATGAAGGGCCTGAGTCTGCTTATTTTGTTTCTTTTTTAAAATCTGCTGCTGTCAAGACGGCTGTTCTTCGGCTTCAAAGATGTCCCCTTGTTTTATTTCAAGCTAATTTTCTGAGTGTTCAGGGATTTTTCAGTAAGTCAGAATTGACTTGACAATATATTTATTATTATTATTATTATTATTATTATTATTATTATTATTATTATTATTATTATTATTATTATTATTATTATTATTATTATTATTAAAAACACCAGGCACAGTCCAAATTATAAAAACATTAACTGGTGTTATATAACAGATACAAGTTTTAACTAAAAACCTAAGTATCTGTTAAATATTGATACAGTTGTAGTAGTAGGCATCCTTCAGTCTCGAGAGACTATGGTAACGTGCTCTGTATGGAGGACTTGGAACAGCGTCTCGTGTGGCTGAGGAGGCCAATTCGAGAGTGACAATCCCTTCCACACTGAAGACAAATACAATCTGTCCCCTGTCCAGCTCCCTGGTTTTGCTGGTTTTGGGACTGCCTCTTCGCCTCAGCCCGCTGTACAAGGGTCTCTTCAAATTGGCAGAGGCCATGCTGCACCGCCTGCCTCCAGGCTGAACGCTCAGACGTCAAGGTTTCCCATCTGTTGAGGTGGGACACTGATGCAGTTGTACACTGTTCCTAATATTGCCATTTTTTGTAGCTCTGATGGTGTGATTTCTGAGATCTGCAACTGCTTATAGTACTGTGTGAAATTTCTTGATATTGTTCCCAAAGCCCCAATGACTATGGGGACCACTGAAGTGTGTTTCTTCCAGAGGCGAGATGTTTCGATTGCCAGGTCTCAGTACTTTGTTAGTTTTCCCAATTCTTTATTTTCAACCCTGGCATCCCCTGGAATTGCAATGTCAATGATCCAGACATTTCTTCATTCTATAACTACTATGTCTGGTGTGTTATGTTCAAGGTGTCTATCCGTTTGGATCCGGAAATCTCACAAGATCTTGACTTCCTCATTTTCTGACACCTTCTCTACCTGATGTTCCCACGGGTTTTTGGAGGCCAGCAAGTTATATTTTTTGCATAATGACCAGTGCACTAACTTTGCCACTCTATCATGTCTAACTCTGTAATCTGTGCAATCTTTGGACATTCACAGATGAGGTGTGACACAGTTTCATCTTTTTCTTGGCAGAGTCGACATTTGCTGTTAACTCCTTGGATCTTAGCTTTCATCACATTGGTTTGGAGTGCTTGTTCCTGTGCAGCAAAAATCAAGCCTTCAGTTTCTTTCTTCAGGGTCCCCAGTTTTAGCCATGCCCATGTTGAATTATGATCATGCTTTCCATCAATATTTCTCGGGTGTTGTCCATCTAGTGGTTTCTTTTTCCAGCTGTTTAATTTCTTTTCAAATTGTTGTTTCTTATATTGAGCCTTTGTTTCTGTTGTTTTCAAAATATTCTTCATTTTCACTGCTTTCAGTAATTTTTCTCTGCTTGTACTGATATAATAATTTAGGCTTCTTTTTTCTTCCTCTACTACCTCCTGTATTTGCAGTAATCCACGGCCTCCGATTTTTCATGGTAAATATAATCTGTTCACATCGCTTTTTGGATGTAGTGTGTGATGCATGTTCATTAGTTTCCGTGTTTTTCGATCCAATTCTTCTAATTCGTTTTGAGTCCAATCTATTATTCCAGCTGGGTATCTAATTACTGGAACAGCCCATGTGTTTATGTTGTCTGCGTCTATTATTATTATTATTATTATTATCATTATTATTATTATTGACTGAAAGCTGGGAATTTTGCTTGAAAAGTAAAGTCAACCACTTGGAATGCTTGGTTTCGCTCCTAAGAAAAATTACTTACACAGCAAGGCAAGGATCTTTTCGGGAGCTCCAACCAATGACTCCCTACTCTTACTCAGGGTTTGGTTGGAAGAGGGTCAGTGCTCTTCCTGCCCTCAAGTTACTTCTCTCTGTCATCACAGTGAATCAGGAAAGCACCGGAAGTTGCTGCGCACAGCCTCCATATCTGGACTGCTGCTATTTTAAGCTTGCTCAGGAGACCTTTCCTTAAAATGCTGGCCACCAACCACACTGCTACCTCCTCTCCTCACTTAGGATCAGGGCTGCTGGGAGTGAAACTAAGGAGAAGGAAGCCCCTCTGTGGCCCTGGAAGGTTTGCCCTCGCCGGCTGTCCTGCGTGTCCTTGCCAGCTCCTCAGAGGGCAGGAAGAGCAATCTCTCTTTCCCCAAAACAGGGGTAGTTTTCTCAGTGAAAGCAGCCCAGAGCAGGATCCGGACAACCGGGCAAAGAATCTTCTTCTTCTTTGCATTAGGAAGTAGAAAGAGTTGTAGGTGAGCTCCACACACTTTCCTTTTGCTGAGGGGGCAAAACAAGGCACTGGAGGGAGCATGAAGGGAGCATGGGGCCACTGCGTTTGTGACAACAGCCCTACTGTGTAACACTGGCTTATCATTTTACCTTCCACATGAAAAGCAGCTGCCAAACTAAAGGTCCTCCTGGAAATCAACCCAGGCTTGGCTAGATGGAGCCATGGAAGTACTCAAGCCCCCCCCTCTTCCAGGCAACCGGAAAAATCTTGCTCTGGTACCCCCACAGAGGCCTTCCTTAGGGTGGACGGCCGAAGGCAGGAGAGCTGCCCAAGTCCTTGCTGTGGAAGGGCCTCCGGACCAGGAGAGAGATGGGTGGCCTCCGCAGGAAACACGACGCCAGGGTGCTCTCTCTGTATTTTGTTGCTTCCCAATGGGTTTTTAGCAAAGCTTTCACCTATCATTTTTAATATAATATTATTAATTCTTTTTTAATATTTGAATTTGCAGTTGTTTGCTTTTAATATTGTGCTTTTAATTATGTAAGCCAGCTCAGGTCATTTTTAAGGAGATAAGCAGGGTAAAAAAATAGGTTAAATAGAAATAAGTAAGTATGTAAGTGTGGGAGCCCCCACGTGCAGTGAGTGGCAGGAGACGGTCAGCAACGACACAAACGTCGTACCCCTTGAGCAAGCAGCATCTCGGACTCTCGAGCGAGTTGCCCTCTCTGGCTGGCACAGGGGCGGCAAGACGGCTCTCTGCCGTGAAAATGCTGGAGGCAAGGAGGGCTGGCCTGACCAAAGGAAGGAGAGAAGCAAACCAGAGTAAGACGAGACCAAGCCCCAGAGGCCCCGGGGTGCGGGAGCGACAGCCGCCCTGCTCTCCTCGGAGACCACGGCCAGGAAACAAGGCCCTTCGTCTTCTGCCACCCGCGGCAGCAGGAGAAGTGGGAGCAGCTGGGACAAGGAGGAAAACATGCTGCCCAGGGAGGGATCCTCCCATAAAGGCAGCTCTGAAGTCCTCTGAAATAACGGTGAGAAATGCAGGTGGAAGCAAAGCCCGGGACAGCCAGGAAGAAGACGGACAACCCCTTTCGGCCAACCCGTCTGTTTGTCCCTCCAGCCGAGGGCCGTCTCCTTTTCCCTGGCAGCAGCTCTGCAAGCTCTCGGACACAGGCGGCCTCTCTTGCTACTGGATCGCTTAGAGCTAGACTGAACCTGAGGCCACTGCCTCACCGAGGGCGAGAGACCCTCCCCAAAGGGCTGGATCGATTCTGCACTCAGGAAGAATCCCAGCCACTCCACACAACATCGGGCTTAGAGACATCGTGCAACTGGCAGAAAGTAAGTAAACAAATCTTTATGGACTGTTTTAAATTTCTGCACAATGTACTTGACTTCTGCTAATCTTGGGAAAGGCTGATGAGCAGCCAGGGCACTGCAGCCTGCCCCCCAAGGATCCAGAGAAGCCCCAACTCCCAGACTCGGCTCTCAGCTCTCACGTTAGAAGTAGACTCCTTTGTTTGGGGGAGGGGGCCGAAAAAGTGGTCTACGGTGGCCCACATTCGTTCCTACAAATCTGAATCATCATAAGGAAAGGATAATACAAGGCAGGGGACTGTTTGATTGAGAGGAAAAAGTACTTGGGGGGGGGGAACAGAGGTGCCTTGCAGAAAAAAGAAGAAGAGGGCTTTTCTTCCCCCCCCCCCTCTCTCTCTTTGACCCACCGGGTCAGCCAGCGGAAGGGTGCGGGTTTGCAGAGGAGGAAAGGAAACCTGCCTTGGCACAGCACACGGCTTAACCATGGCATCCACAGCCAGAAGAGGTTGGGGGGGGGGTTACAAATGAGGGCTGGACAGATTCACAGAGGACAGACTTCTCAGGGTTTGCTGGCTCGCCATGACGGCTTCTCTCCAGAGCCAAACCCAGAGGAGAGCCGCGCATTGGTAAGCCATTCCTTCCTTCCTGGGGCACATTAGCTCTGTAACAGAAGGAAACACCAGGCGGTAAGTCCTGACAGGCTCCTGGGTCCACTGAAGTCTTGCTCCTGTCTCCTTAGCCTCCGTTGGGTCCCTGAAAGCTCCTTGGCACCCAGCCCCACTCTGTGGTGCACAGCCATCCTTCGACCCATAGCGTGACCAGCAGAAATTGGGCAGGGTGTGTGTGTGTGCCTGCCCTGCTCTGGCTCCATAGTATAAAACATGTGGACGTTTACCCAGCAAAGCCCTCTGAGGGACTGGAAAGCCCTTAAGCTTAGAGAAGAGTCAGCTCCGTCTTCATGAGATGAGCCCCTGCCACACAACCCTTCTCCCCCCTAGAAGACAGATGGCAGGGCAGGAATGGGGAGGGTATTAACAGGATGGGACAAGGAGTGGGCCAATGAAGGAGGGAGAGAGAGGGAGGGGGCACACAGAGGCCCCTCCTGCGGGGACCACTGGGGCCATCTGCCGCAAAAACAAAACAAAAAAAGCATAGCCAGAAGGAGCCAGTAACCCGATTAGCTGCGGCTGCGCACGAACCAAGGATGTTGCCCTGCGAAGAGCCCCCTAATCTCATCAAGGAGGATTTACCTGCTGTCCTCTTGGGTTGTTCCAGACCCAGCTTTGTTGTTCAAACACCAGTCCCAACTTCTCGTCAGGGCTGGGTCCCCATCAAGGGCTCTGAAGCCCTGCCAGCGGCCAGGGGCCCAGCAGCCCTACCCTTTGGGAGAGGGCTCGCCCACGCCCCGCGCCCAAGGGCAAGCACGCCGCGGGGGGACCTCCTCTTCCCTTCTCGGCCAGCCTTCGGAGCAGCTCCTCGTGGCTCACCATGAGGGAACCCACCCAGCCACCCACCCCAGGGACAAAGGGCCCAGTGCAGCAGCCTCAGAAGCAGCCAAACAAGCCACCAGGAGCCCCACAGGAAGGAACAGCAGGGCCCGTTCAGCCAGAGGCCGGTCGCCGTGAACACTCTGGAGGACGGAGGGTCCAAGGGAGATCTCATGCAACGCACCCAGGAGACCCGTTCTGCAAGCAGCAGCAGCGGCAGGGGTGCAAGCGAGAGGACCGAGCGCATGCAGGTTGGGAGGCCTCAAGCGCATGCAGTGAAAGGAGGGGAGGCAGGAAGAGGTTGCCCTCAGAACTGAGAAGGGCCCCCCCCCAGGCCCCCCTGGGAGGCTGCTCCTGAAAGGCCGGTGGGCTGAAGGGCTGTTTCCCTTTGGAGGCCCATCCCTGTCCCGGTTCTGTGAAGGCGAGAAAGATCCTCCACCTGGAAGAAAGCAGGTAAGGCCACCCTTCGTGTGCAGGGCTGTCTCTGTCTCCTGGGGATGGGGAACCAGGCAGGGTCAGGCTGCCTGATGCTTTCTTTATACCTCGGGTAAAACGCTCTTGAGGATTGGGGGGGGGGGGCTGTCCGCTTGGATCCATTTGCATTCTCCAAACCTGAGGCTCCCCTTCTTTCCCCTCCAAAAAAACCTCTACCGTTAACCCCACAACAGGAACACAATACGGATCTTTGCAGCTTCTGTTCCCCGCCATGAGCGTCAGTGGCAGCTCCGGGTTTCTTGGGTTCCCACACAATTTTCCTGCTCATTCTCTCTGTAGGGGTGTGTGGGTGCTCAGTGCTACGAAACCTCCCTATGCTGGGAAAAGGAGTGCTGGCTGGCTAAAAGTTCAGGCCTGTGCGTCACCTGAGCCCACCACACGCGCACACAGACACACAAAACAAGGTGCCAAGGGGCCCCTGTTGCTTCTTTCTTGAAAGGGAGCACAAAGCCGCCCTTCAGCTGTGAGACAGAGCGACAGAAGAGGCAACAAGTCAGCCAGGCAGGGCAGCCCAGCCTTCTGCCCCACGGCCTTGCAGGAGATATGGGGTTGCCCCTCTTTGGCCAGTCCTCCTGCTCTTGTGTTCCTTGAGGACACCAGCTGGGTGCGCTGAATCCGAACCTTTCTCTGTGAGCAGTCAGAAAAGCACAGGAGCCAAAACCGAGAGACCTCCAGCAGCAGAGGAAAACCACCTTATCCTGCCCCCCTGACCATGGCAGCGCTCTCAGCACCGAGAGGCACCACAGGACCTCCAAGGCCCACCCCCAAGATGTCCCCAGGGCCTCGCCCGACTGCCTTCAGAAAGCACCGCGGGGCCTCTCCTGCCCAGCTAGGTCTCCCATGCTGGGTCGAGAGCCCACCGCCAGGCTGGCAGGATGAAAACTAGCTGGCGGCAACCCCATCTCATGACGGTGCCCCGGGGGGGTGGGGGGAGCAGAGGAGCCCTGGCACGGCTCAGCTCCTCCAGAATACCAACGACAGCTCAGGCGGGCCAAGGGGAGGGGGGGGAAAAACAAACATGCAAGAGGGACACATGCGCGTGTGCAGCAGAGGGCCCTGTGGCCGTCCGCCCAGCCATTTTCAAAAGGGTGTCATGCGCATGAGGGGGCTCTGTCAGAAGAAAAAATTGGCACCACCTTTTTAGGTTTCACTCCACGCTGCATGGAAAGAGGACAAAGGTTAGACGTTAGAGAGACAGCCGACACTCCAGGGGAACACGAGGCACACGAGGCGGTGAACCTGCTTGCTGCCCCCAGGGAGAACGAACCCAGCCCAAGCAGGAAGAGAGGCAAGAGGGCCCTCTCTGGAAGCCCCGGTCCACCAGCACGCGCGGCCTCCAGGCTGATCTTTCTCCGGGAAGCACAGCCACTTGCGTGACAGCGGGCTGACCTCACCCCAAGCCCCAGGGAAGGGCCTGCAAAGGCAGGGCCCTCTGGAAGGAGCAGGGAGGACTCCGAGGTCACCGTCTCCAGCCAGGCACCGGGAACAGCCCAGCCCTAACCACGTTGACTCCAGAGGAAGCACTTCCAAGCAAGGCCCCGAAGGCCTGCAGCGCCTGCTTTAACAAGAGCACCCCAGGGCTGACGGGTCAGTCGTCTGTAACGATGCCTGTTTGAAGGGGCACAGCTGCTCCCCACCCCCTAACTCTGTTTCCAAGCACGCGTCAGGAGTTGCTGAGTGGCCGCAGAGCAAGAGGTGTTTCCTTGCTCGTTCCAAAGGACTGAATAATTTCAAAACGGACTCCCCTTCGGTTGGCACCACCTACAGAAGGCAATCCCCTGACCGGTCTCCGCCTGCCACACAAGACGTGTGACTGCAGCGCTTGCATCCCTTCCGAGGGTTACGAAGACTCAACGCTCTCCTTCACCCCCTGGTACTGAACCCACCATCACGCTGTGGCCACTGCTGCAGCTTGCTTTCGAGATCATCGCCTGCCTCCACCGCCCTCTGGCGGAGCAACTGGTTAGTCCCAGTGGCCATCTCCCCAATTCCGCTGGCTTGCTTGCTTGCTTGCATGGAGGGAAGGAGGGAAGGAGAGGGAACTGCAGCTCCACCCCAACCCCAATCTAACATTCAGAGGCAGGAAACAGGAAGCGGAAGATGGGGAGTGTCATGAACATGGAGGGGAAGAACATGCCATTTATTTCAGCCACACATACCAAGGCTCAGCAGCCGGAGAAGGGACAGGAGGTTGAGGAGAGACCTGGAGGGAGGGAGAGAAGTGCCCCAGGGACACAGGGCTCAAGGGCCAAGGTCGGGGCAGCAAGAGAGAAAAGACAGAGTCTTCAGAGGAAGGAGCAAAGGCATCCGGGGTCTGAGGATGCCAAGCTCAGCAACAGCAGGCAGGGAAGCCTTGCGTCACCAGGGCCAAGAGACCCACCGTGGGACTTGAGGGGCAAGGGGCCTGGGCATGGTGCTGCTGGATCAAGGAGCGACCAGGAAGCCACGTCAGGAGGGGAAACAGGAGCATGGGCAGAGTGAGGCGAAAGGCAGGTGGCTGCAGGGCTAAGAGTTCCCAACAGAGATGAGGAGGTGGGAAAGGATCAGGGCGAAGCCCAGGCTTTCCCTGGAGCAGATGTTTGGCTGTGCAGCACAGGAAGAACTGAACAGGAAGGGAATTGTAAGAAATAAAACAAGAATTAAAATGTAAGTGCAAGCAAGCAAAAGCTTAGTCAACTGGAAGGCCCCAAGATCAAATTGTGAATTTCACTGGAATCCATGTGAAACATAAGCCACAATCAGCAAAGGCTTCCTGATACCCAACGGACAATTTCGCTCTGCTGCGAACCTGCCCCCCCCCGCCCCCAGCACTGGCAGAAAGCCAAAGGTGTGAAACTGGGTGGAAGCCAAACAGTCGTGTCTGGCCTTCAGTAGCCAGCTGATCCAACACCAGCGACCAATACTGTGAGCCAGCACCTCGTACATTCACTCTGTTATATGATTTGGAAGTCTGTTTAGCCTCGGTTTGCTCTCTTGGGGAGAGCCTTGGTCCAGGTCCTTGGCAATGAGAAAATCTGGGGTTGCTGACAGCTCTTGTCTCTTTTGGCTCGTCAGTTTTCCAGCAACCCTGAACCCACGGAACTCACTTCTTCAATGAATGTTGGAGGAAGAATGGTCTGCACATTGTGCTGGACAACTGGTGGCGGCATGTGACTAGTCCAAAACCTTTGGCCTTTCATCTTCAACTAAAGAGCCTTCAGACTGGACACTGAGCCACCCCCACCCCTTCCACACCCCTTTTCTCCCTCGGGACTCTTGCAGCAATTCTGCTGTTGCCCCAAGACCTTGGCCGTTGCTTCACCAGGGACAAAAGCCCCGTTTCCAACCCCTTTGAGGACGAGAAGTGTTGCCCGAAGTCATTCAGTCCAACGGCAAGAAGAATTCTCAGACGGAAGATGAGTGGCAACCAAGAATCCTCACCAAAAGTGAGAAACAGTGATGACACAGTCGAATGGAGGATGGAAATGATATGGGCAATGCAGGTGAGGAAAACCAACGGAAAAGGACAGCCTGAAAGTCACAAACAGCTAACTGCACACTGTTTGCATCAGCCCAGAAAATGAGGAGAACCCAGGGCCTGGGCATTCTGACGGCCACTGAGATTTGAACGGCATTCTCACTGCTCCACTCTGCAACCCACATCTGTAACTGTATGCTGCTATGCTCTGCATGATCCTGGAGACATCCTAGAGGGAAAGGTGTGTTGTCATATTAGCTCAGATTTCCTAAAAGCCTCAAAATCAAGGCTAACAGGTGCCTGACATCACAAGCTGCCTGCTGACCTACCACCAGCAAGCACAACACACTCCCGCAGAGGACCACTTGCAGCAGGCATGCCTCCAGGCCACTCATTCAGGCCACTGGAACCTGAATGTTGTGGATGCGTGGATCGCTCAGTGGTAAGCTGGAATATTACATCACTCCTGGATGATGCAAGCAAGATGAACCAGAGAGTAGCCCCAACGACTTCTCCCTTGACCAGCAAAGCACACTGGGGAGCTACTTCAGGCCAAGTGATCAGAACTAAGCAGGATTTGGGGCCTTCTGTGACCCAAAGAGTGCCAAAGTCAGTCAGCCAGATGGCCGTGAAAGACCCTCTCCATCCACTGAGTCAACGCGGTGCTTGTACTGTAAGTACTCAGAACCAGTACGTTGCCGTGGATACAGTATCCAAGCAGGAGTCTGGAAACCTGGGTTCAAATCCCCATTGGGCCATAGAAACCGATCACAGAATCATTAGAAAATTGTGTTGGAAGGGGCCCACAAGGCCATTGAGTCCAATCCCCTGATGGAGGGGGGCATGTGTCAACCATTCCTTGAGCACCTCATTTACTTTACCTTGAATAGGCTACAAATCAAAAGCAACTTGGTGGCGCAATAAAACCAACAATAACACAAGTATGTAAGCAAATTTCGAGCTCTTGGGGCACCCAGCTAGTCCCGGATGTCCCCACGTTCTACTTGAGCTTCCTCTTGCCCAGGCCATAATGTTCTGGTGTTCCAGCAAGTCCACATATTTCAGGTGCTGCAGAAGACTGTGCCACTCCCTCCCTTCTCACCAGGTGTCAAACCTACTGGTGCCCGTGTATGAAAACTCACACTGCCACCAGGGCCACTCATGCCCAGCCTGCCGCGATAGGAGCAGAGCCCTGCCGCAAACGCTCTGGCATCCAGGCTCCTGTGTTTGTGGTCCTCAAACCACAAAGGTTTGTGGTCCTCAAACCACAAAGACCTAAACAGCATTGCCATGAAGTCTAAGGACAAAGTACTCACCAGTTTGCTGGTTTTCGGACCTTCTGATGAATCTGGAGGGGAAAAAGGAGTGTAAGAAAGAGTACTCAGAAGCAACTGCACCCAGGCATGAAACGATAAGGCCCCAAAGGAATATGTAGACGCCTTGCATCTCGTTGGGAGCCAAGGTTGTATTGCATTGGCTGCTTTGAGCTTCTTCCTGAGGGAAAAGAGAAACCTCTCGTTCCAAGCAGATGCCTCTCAGGCACAGAAAAGGCCACCTTTTCCTCAGTGAAATTCACAGCACCTGCTACTGAACATTCTTGACGTACATTCAGTTTGCACCGCTCTCCACCAGCCAGGTCTATGGATAGCAAGGAAAAGAGTGAGCCATCCAGAGGCTGGTCAGTCTCCATACATGCTGCCCTTCGAGAATTTTGTTAACCTCTAGTTCCACAGTTCAACTTAAGCCAGAAAGGTCTTAAACAAAACAGGACGGCATCACTGGGGCTCATGGCTTACAATTCTAGGATTCTGTTGGCCCCCCCAAATTGTCCCACTTACGAACTTTTATTTAACATTTCTTGGATTCACCTGTATTTATTTAGCAACATTTAAAACTCATCCTTCATCCTTTATAGAATTTCACGGCAGTGTGAAAAAGAGACAAGACAAAACAATACAGTTGATAAAAAGGTTTTTGATACTTCTAGCCTCACAGAGGTGATTGTCACGACTCACTCTGGAACACGGTCTGGGTGCATTTCAGGACCCCCACGCTCCAGGGGGAGAAAGCTGCAGCCAGGCGGAGGCCACCAGACTGACCCCTTCACCTCACTTTGGAAAGCTCAGAACCGCCCACGGTCCATTGGCACCAGAGTCCACGGGAAGCCAGGGCGTTGCACAGAATTCAAGGGAGTGAAAAGGAATGTGGGGCCCACAGCCTTGGGCACTTCTCCCTTGCCAGGAGCCCTCCAGCATGCCAATGTGGAGACCAGCAACCTGGCCCCCTGCCTGGCCTGCCCTACATGCCCTCCTCCTCCATCCAAGGCCACTCTCACCTCCCTCCAGGCCAGGTGAGGCTGGTTTCTCCTCCTCCTCCTCCAGCCGGCCTGCTCGCCTGGCTTCTCTGAGCCTCCTCCTGTGGCACTCTGCTCTCAAGGCTGCTACCTAAAACTCAGCAGCCAGCCACCTGAAGCGGTGAAGGCCACCAGCAGGACTCCCGGACCTTTCTGCCACCTTTGCATTTGATCCACAGCTGCACTTCACTGCATTTCTCCAGGGGCATCTCCCTCCCTCCTCTACCTGCAAGGCCAGAGACCTCGGTTTCCAGGCCCACGCGAAGCAGCCTGTCTGGAACAAGGCAAACCACTGCCCTGGCCCCTGACACATCAGTTCACACCACAGCAAAAGGGGGGGGGGGGGCAGATCCTTTCTTCTTCTTCTCCTGCCCCGCTAGGCTGTGATTTTAAAGGCTGCTAGAGGTCAAGCGAGCAGCAGTGCTTGGTGTGCCTGCAGGCCTAACAGAGAAAGACAGCAAGTCCCTGGAAGGGGAGCTGCTGCAGTGGCCCTGGGGGCCCTCCTCAGAGCCCCCCTGCCCCTCTCCCGCCCCTTGGCCAGAGACAGCCCTCCCAGGGGCCAACTCCCAGACCAGAAGCCAGGCCCCCGCCTCCCCCTCACACACACACACACACCCCGGCCGAAGCGCTTTCAAGGAAGGGAACCATGCAGGGCAAAGAATCAGAGCACCCTTACCTCTTTTGAGCACCTTCGAAGTGGAAGATTCAGGGGTCTCGGGGGACGTTGTATCTGCTCCATCCTCAAAAACCTGGATCTGAATCAAATGGAACAGAGTGGTTTTTTCACCTGAAGAAAAAACAAGACTTTCCCCCTGGAGCTCTTGCTCCTCCTTCAGCAGTTCTGCCCCCACCAAACAGGAAACGTCTCTATCCTGGTGCATGAAGGGGGCAAACCCACAGCCTGGCGAGGCTCCATGGGGCCCACAGGCAGGTCCCCTGCACTCTGGAACTGAGTCCGGCTCCTGCCACGGTGAACAGCAGCGCTCCAAAGAAAAGCCTCATCCGTGCCTCCACAAAAAAAATAACGCTAGGGTCAATGTACGCCAGAAGCGCATTTGTATCTTCTACAAAACCCACCGAGACCCTCTTGCTCACACCTTTGCCTTCCTTGGCCGCTGAAAGACCCCAAGGGAACTCATCCGAGGGCTTAGGGTGGCGACGGTGAGACCATCCGGTAGTTTAACGACCATCCATGGTGTTATGGGAGTGGAGCCTGGGGCAGGGGGTGGCGTGTGGGGTGCCTCAGGTCTCCACTCAGAGGAGTGTGCATTCACTAATCAGGTGGTATGTTAATTAAATTAGTAAATGTTTTGGAAGGGAAGACAACCGCCTGCTGAGGGCAGACAGGTATTGCCCAGATACTCAGTAGCCTCCAGCAAGTCCTCTAAGCCCTCACCACTGGGTTCTGCCAACTTTTTATTTATTTATTTATTTATTTAAAGTATTTTTACCCTGCCTTTCTCCTCAAAAGGACCCAAGGCGGCTAATGGTAGTCAAGGGGCAAAAGGCCTGAGGAGCCACAGTTGCCCTCCTTGAAGGTATGTCTGTACAAATCTAGATCCAACCACGACGTAAGCGGACCTTCGACCTACCAGCGTCCCTGCAAAAACTACAAGTGCTTTCTCACTGAACTGGCGTGCAACATTTTCAGGACTAGGTAACATTACCCGAGGAGGAGTGAATCCACAAAAGCATCAGCGGACCTCACACCCTCAGAAGGCGTGATGGACTGACCGACCAACAGGCTGCCAGTCCCTCTATACCACAGTGGTCTCAATGCTTAAGCAAAACATTTTATGGGTGGGGAAAAAAAGGGGGGGGGAAGTCACAGGGTGAATTTGCCCAGCACAAGAAGAGAGGGATCTCTGGGAACCCTGGCTTGCCATTGTATGAGCAGCACTGCTGGGGCAGACCCCCGGAGAAGCCCAAAGCCAGTCTTCCTGGCCTGGAACATCGCATGAATTTTCCCCTCTTCTCCTACTTTCCCAACAGATGTGCTCAACAGAGCTTTCAAGAACTGGAATGCCAGGACAGCCTCTAAATGGTACCGGTCAGTCCCCAGGCCCGCTTTCTGTGGACTCCCCAAGAGGAAGCTTACCTGTGATTGTCTCACAAAGATGCCGTGGTTCTCCTCGCAGGTGAAGTACCTCCTGCCTTGCACGGTGCCGTCATTCTTGCCTTTCGCTTCGTCCAGAATGACTCCAACCCACTTTCCAGTGGCAAACAACGTGGTCCCCACATAAGCCACGGTTCCACGGTGCCCCTTCCCAATGACTTCCACTCTGGAGCCCACCTTCAGGGGCTTGCCACTCACTTCCACACTCATCCTGGCACTGGAGCTCAACGCCTAGGCAGACAATAAAAAATGAAAGGAAGGATTAGCCCATTACATTAGACTTTGGCGGTAAAGCATCTCCAGCCACAATTAGACCCAAACCTCTGTTGGATGCCACAGAGGAGAAACCACTGCCGTATCTGTCACACATTCAGATGGAGCAATTTAGTCCCAGGAAGTATTCTCACACCCTCCTGGAACATTTGGCCAACATCTTCCTAATTCTTATTCCTAGGCAGGCAGGCATAATCTGGGACATGAGGCAAGCAGAAGGTTACAATACCGGAGCTGAAGGACCTTCAGAGCTCCTAGTCTTCAGGCAATTCAAATCCAGGGTGAAGTATAAATTCACAGAGTAACAGAAAAACATTCTTTGGCCAAAAGAAGGATGTGAATGATACAGGAAAAGGAACAGAGATTAGCGCAAAAGGTGTCCAACTCCACGGGACGACTCCAGGACCAAGTGCTTGCAAGAGCTTCCAAAGGGGTAGCTCTGTCAGCAGAAACAACTAAGAGTCCTATGGGGAGGGGAGGGGGGCACCTTAAAGACACTCACATTCACTAAAACAAAAAGCCTCTGTCAACTACATTGCTGAAACTCAACCATCTTCCAGCAGCTCAGGCCCAGCTGAAAGCCACTCTGCCATTCCGCTGCAGAAATTCATCATGATCAATCAGCACACCAGAACAACAGTAGCCTCCCTCTGTACTTTGGAACAATTAGCACTATCACACACACACACCACCAGGACCATCACATTTCAAGACCCTCTGTAACTGTGCTGCAGTGCTAACCAGTTGGGCTGCCAGCTGCCCCATCTCTAAAGAAGACCACCTCTACCTACACACCTGGTATTTTTGCAGTCCTTTTAGAATGCCACAACACAGTGCAGGATTAGCCCAGCCTCTGAGCCAGACACTGGCCTGGTGGGGATGGAAGGTGAGCTTCAAATGGAGACATGAAAAGGTGCCAAGGATGGTCTCTGCATGTCCTGCCAGGACTGGTTGTCCCAAAAGAGCCACCTGCCTTTGCATCCGAAGCTCATCTCACTAACCCAGGCTGCTTGCTGAAGCTGCTCAGATGGCCTCACTGAATGTAGCCCATGTGGCTCTGCCTGAACACTAGGCCACAGCACCAGATGGCTTCTTATACCTTTAGAGATTCTGTGCAAAAAACAGATCCTGTGCAGATCCTGTGCAGGACTCATGAAAAAAATGGTTTTCGAATGATACTCAAAAACCCAATGAAGGCTAGAGCTGCTTGTTTCCAGCCTGGGATACTTCTTTGGGAGGTGACAAAACAAGGAAGTTCCACCCACTGACTGAAGGTTGCAACCCTGCCCTGGGGCTCTTGCTTCTTAGGGCTTTGAAAGACGGAGGGGCTGACCTGTAAATGGAGGTACAACAGGAGCCACAACCTGTGAGAACCAGGAAAGAACAGCACTAACCTGACTCAAAAGGTGATCAAGAGAGGAGTAGTTTTACAAACACACACTCTTCCCAGATACACAAGATTTTTTCTTTTGTTGTTGTCAAGAGCTGGACATTTTGGACAGTATTATCTGTTATTATTATGTACCTTTGAAGAGTGGGGGGAGCCTAACCATTATGAGAAAAGCTGGTTAGAAGCTTATGAAAATACAGCAATTTAAATATACTGAAAAATGCTCACTTCCAAAATCTGTGCTGGGAACTGAATGCTTTAAAAAGACTATTTTAAAACCAATTAACTAACTCCTTCAACTGCAGCCGTTGAGCACAAGCCTCTGGCCAGGAGCCTCTGAATCAGCACAGGGTGGAGGAAGATGGGATAAGAGGCAGCATAAACTCCCAGTCCAGGAGAAGCACAGGCCTTCCTCCTCTCCGCTGGTGGGAGGAGGAAAGAAAGAAGGAAGGAAAGAAGGACTTTTGCTGCCCCTTGGCCTGGGGGTGAACCCAGAGCTACCTGGTCCAGGTGACAATGCAACTGCCCCAGGGCAGGGAGGAGACCTGCAGCCATGAGACAAGAAGGATGTCGTAAAAGGAAAACACCAGCCCACCTTCAAAGGGTCTCTCCTTGCACTGGGCTGAGAGGCTGGGAAGGAGCCACTCCATCTTTAAGCTAATCCTGACAAAGAGAGAGAGAGAGAGATCCTTCTTGCCTAATGACTTTCTCAAGTGACCTTGAGTGGACCCATCGGAAGTGCTCTCCACACACCAACCACAGAACCAAACGCCGCCACCGGCAACTTGGGAGGAGGAAACGACAGGCCATCCTTTCCAAAGGGGGTTTGGGGAGGGCAGTCCCTCCGCCTCATGGAGGCTGTCCACCCAGGACACCTGGCTGCAAGAAGGAGGCCACCGTGCAGAGCTGGCCACCACGACTGATACACCTCAAGCTGCTTTTGGACCTTCTGTGCCAGGGAGGTGCTCCTCTCTTGCCCACCAGTGGCCCAGATGTGGACAAGGCTTGCTGACAGCCTGCTGAGTGAAGGCCCCTCTCTTTGGGCAGGACGCCTGCTTGCTGATCTACGGGGTTTTCATCTCTTTGGCATTTTAGCTTGAATCGATCTATCCACCACGAAACATTACTAACTGCTATTTTAATTTATGATAAGTTGCCATTGCATTTTAATGAAAAGGCGGCTTCACAGGCTGACTGTAATAGATTATAATAATTTATTTGCGAGGAATCTAATGCGGAAGTCAAACAGAACGGAGAGAACTGAACTCTGTAGGAGGAGCAGATGCACCTGCAACCAAAATGAGCCTTCTGCAGTGAAGTGGGCAGGTTGGTTCTGCACCATTGAGCCAGGGGGAAATACCTGAAACTCAGGCGGCTTGGAAAGGAAAGCAGCTTCTCTTGTGCATCTCTGGCTACCAGCCTTCTAGCAACAACCACCAGAACTCTGGGAAGTTGCATCCTTCATGGCCTTGAGAGCCCAGCAGGGTAGAAAAGTGATAAATATATATATATATATTAAGTCTGATAAATAAGAAGACATAAATTGGAATGGGCACAATCTGGAAGACAGGAGGAAAAACCATTGTGACCAAGCTTTCTAGGGGGGAAAAATACTCAAAAATACTTTGCAGACTGAACGGCCACAACTGCCCAGCATAGATCGGTGCAATGAAAAACACTCTGGATGTACCACTGAAACCCATTTCCACACACAGGCAGGTTTTTACTTCTAACCACACTGAGGATGATTGAGACACAGGTATTGTTTCACACAAAGCAACAATAACACCATCCCAACACACAGAGATGTGAAGGACCTGTTGGACTGTGTTAAAGACTATGAAGACACCACAGAAATTATACTGCTGCATTTCGAACCTGTCCTGTCCTGTCTGCTGGAGAGCATGTTCGGAGTGTGTGGCATGTCTTTCAGTGTGCAGCATTCCGGGGGGGGGGGGGGAACACTTTGCAGCAGGGGAGCCAGAAGCCTTCCAAAGAGACAAAAAAGAAGAGCCTTCTCACTTTAATTGTGGCTCCTCTGTGTTTTGCCAGGGTTGGGCACAAGATTTGCACAGGAGATGAGATTCTGGCCAACAGGACATGGCTGTGAAGAACACAAGGGCCCAAGAAGCCCATGACTGGGCAGCCACTTCTCAGGGACACAGTAGCTGCATCCCGCACTGCACAGCCTGCCTTGAGAAGGGGCTGGGCGGCTAGATGACCTCCAGAGTCGATTCCTATTCTGGAACTCTGCCAGTGGTCACCACGTGATGTCTGCCAAGGCTCTGAGCGAAGGAGACACCAACAACGGGCAAGACCAGAGGCAGTGGGCCTCTGCTGGCCTAAAGCAAACCCCACACATCACACTCTTAGCAAGGTCCTACTTTGCCTTCCATGATCTCACCCCCGCCCCCAAAACTGGATGTGACCTCAAGGCTAGCCATCAGCAGGATGGGTTGGATAACCTGTGCCATTTCCACGGCCGGGCAGAATCCTTACGCCAAGCAAATTCTTTCATTCTCCCTCCTGCCTTTCAAAGGAAGAAGGGATTTCATTCTCCAGAGCTCTCTGAGCAGACCCTTCCTCAAGCACACCAGTCACATTAATGTCTCAGAAGCAAGCATGATTTTGTCTCTGCCGCTGAAAGACCCTTCGCTCAAAAGGCATTGGGAAGCAACTATGTTCCATGCCACTTGAGTCTCGCCTGCTTCCTTTCAAGACAATGGGCTCTCGCCACCTTGCTCATTACCCTCACTCTTTTCTCTCCTCACTCCCCGGATCTGGACTTCATTTTAAAAATATACATGTAATATATATATAATATAATAATATATATATGTATATAAATATAATTACAGAAAATACAAATATAAGCAAGAAAAAATACATATATTTTAAACTCAGGATACATAATACAATGAACATCAAGGGCACCCCTCCACCCCCGTGATAATAGTCAAAGTTTTTCCTTCATAGATTATGCCCCGTTTCTCTCCAAAAATAAAGCAAATATTGCCCTGGAGTATTTCCTTTGCTTTTCCCAAAGACATGTTCTAAAATACATTCCACATATCTTTAAAATAATTTACTTTCTATATTCCTTTCCTAACTTTTAATTCACATGTTAATTTATCATTAATAGCGATCTACATTTCCTCATACCGCTTCTCCATGGTAAACTGATTGTTACTCTTCCAATTGCTTGCAAATATCAATCTTGCAACAGTTACCATAATAGTAATTATTTCCCCTTCCCTCCCCACCCCCGGTCTATTACTAAACACGTTTAGCAGGGCAATCCTTAGATACATTTGTATATTTAAACCCCTAATTTCTGTGATCTCTTTAAATACCACTGCCCAATCTTTCTGCATCCTTTCACACGTACACTACATATGAAAACAGGCACTTCATTTTTGAAGCCACAAGAACTCAAAGAACAGCTAGAAGAGAAAATGCTATTTGGGGCCTCCTTCGGCTGCCACTGCACAGCACAGAGCATATGCTTCAGGTCACCCTTCGATAACACAGCCCACTGTGCTGCCCACACCCCACCAGAAGCACAGACGTCAAGGTAAAAGGACCTTTGAGCCTTCCGTTTAAATCATGGGTGGACTGATCTGGAAGATGAGGAGGAGGAAGAGGTGGAGGAGGAAGAAGGAGAAGAGGAAGAGGGAGGAGGAGGAGGAGGAGAGGAAGAAGGAGAGGAGGAGGGAGGAGGAGGAGATGAGGAAGAAGGAGAAGAAGAGGAAGGAGAAGAAGAGGAAGAGGGAGGGAGAGGAAGAGGGAGGAGGAGGAGAAGAGGAAGAAGGAGAAAAGGAAGAGGGAGAAAGAGAAGAGGAAGAGGAAGGAGAAGGAGAAGAGGAAGAGGGAGGAAGAGGAAGGAGAGAAAGAGGGAGGAGGAGGAGGAGAGGAAGAAGGAGAAGAGGAAGAGGAAGAAGAGGAGGAAGCACTGGCCTGACTGAAAAGAAGTTCACCCACTTGGGCCCGTAACGCTCTGTGATCACCAGCCACCTCACAGAGGGTTGCCATCCTCCCTCCTCCACCAAGGAGACCGCTTCAGGATTAATAACCAACTCAGCACCCAGTGACAGAATGGGGGTGGCTGCCGGCTCATCAAAGGCAATCTAAGCAGCAAAGATGATGGGCGGCTGTTCTCTGACTGGAGAGGAACAATACCGTGCCGTTCTTCGCCTGACGGGAACACACCGACTGTTGAAGGGCAAGGCCGTTTGTTTGGCTTCAGTTTAGAAACAGGGAAGTGAAGCAGTCTGAGGAAAGGGCAGGGTGATCATCACAACAGGGCAGCTACAGGGAAGTGAGCAGAGGAGCAAGTGGCATCAATTAACACAGCAGGGCAAAGGGGGAAATCCAGAGCACCCAGCCCACAGAAGAGGAGAGTAAAACTGACAGCCCACAAAAAAACAACAACCCCATTATGCCCAATCAGCAAGGGAGCCGTTGGACCAAGCTTGTTCCTCTGGAAGCTGGTGACTGATTTTGGACCAACCTTAGCTGTACAATCCAAACTTGAGAGCTGGTGCAGAACGGCAAACCTGGATTGCTTCAGACAAGTCAAGCCAATGAGTCAAGCCACGTTCTGCTGCAAAGGTGTAAAGAGAAATGCCACAGGCTCCCAAATGGCTACTCCAGTGGAAAAGCAGGACTTTCTTCCTGATCTAAGCAGACCTACTTAAGGCTGGCAAAACCACCCAGATTCTGCCCACCACAATTTCACCCTCTTCCATGTCATCTATGAAGCCACGAGGGCCCCGATACACCAGACGAACCCCACTAGGCCATATGAAAGCAAGAACCCTTCTTGATCAAAAGGCAGCCTTCACTTCTCCAGCGGCCCTCTACCGTCACCTCACCGTGCCTGTATCTGCCGTTATGCCTACGAATCTCACAAACACCAGCAAGGCACGTCCAAGGTGGAGAGCTGACTTCGTCTGAGCCAGACTAACGGTCCAGCTAACTCAGCACGACCTGCCCTGAATAGCAGCCATCACGGCTCTCCAGGGCTCCACAAAAAGGCCTTTGCCCAGCTCTACCAAGAGAGGCTAACAGTGGCTGGACAGAGGGCCTTTCCACCTGCATGCTTTACCATCCAGGTAGGGCCCTTCCTTGTGAGCCCACCTGCTCACACTCACACTCCAGGCCTCTACGTTCACAGGGGTCTGCCTTGGTAAGACGTTGCATATACCTCTGGATCACCCCACAACGGACCAGGTCTCGGGCCACTGGCCCATTAAGCTGAGGCCTGTAGGAGGCAGAAAGATTCCATACAAGTGCAGAACCTGGAGACTACAACAGCATCCGAAGTCCAGGCAACTGACGCATACCCGTGGGGCCATACTTGTGAGAATGAAAGAACAGCCTTGACGGATCCGGCCCATGGCCACCTCCCTTCGCAAGCAGCCAGTTTAAGAGAAGCAAAGCACTACTACACTTCCGCTGCCTCCAGGGCCCTAAGGGCAAGGCGGAGGCAGACAGCATGTGGACCCCTACGGAGACACAGCACTGAAGCCTATGAGCTAACGACAAAGACAGCCAAGCCTCCCAACAAACCTTCTGCCCTTCTGATTGTCAGCTGAGCTCCAAAAGCAACCATTCCAACTGCCCCGGAGGCATCTGCTGAAACCAGCCAGGGTAAGGACAGAGAAACTAGAGCACAGGCCGGCCTGTCTGTCAGCAAAGCAACAGTGAGAAGCAGCCGCAAGAAACAGAAGAGGGCAGGGGCTTCCTTCAAGGGGCAACTTAAGAGGTCATCGCAGAAAGCTGCTTCCAGGGTTTACAAGAGACAGCCACAGCCACTCAGCCCTCTCAAACTACCCAAAATACTCTTGTTCAAGCAACAGCTGTGCATAAAAACATACAGACAGATAGGCCAACATCGAACATCACAGCCATTCTCCCGGGGAGTGGCTAAGGAAGGATGACACCAACGAAATGACCTCCAGCACTCTAGGGAAAGGATCCATTGGGAGGCCAGATCCAGGCCCTGCTGATAAGGGTACAGTGGGTACCCAAATACCTGCAATACAGGAGGCATCTGGGCTCTTACAGGCCTCCCGCGAACCACTCCAGCTTCTGAGTGTGAGGGGCGGAGTGGCTGCTCTGGGAAGACGGCAAGGGAACAGGAAAATGCACCATTCCAAGAGGCTAGGGAAAACACCTCATTACACTATCAGCAGTAATTACCAAGAAATAGCTGCGACTAATCTCAGCCTAAAGGGCTTGGCTACCACAGGCACTCAGTCAAACCAGCTCAGCCCACAGTCTCTCTTCTCGTACAAGACATGGAGGCGAGGGACTCGCTGACAAAACATTTCTCTTTTCCCTTTCTCTCTCTCTCTCTCTCTGCTGCCCCATCACGTCTGACAGCCTGCTTCTCTTGCAACAGATTGCATTGGGAGACCCTGTAGCTACAGAGGCTCTGGCCACCTCCACTGCACATGGGAGCTAGTTGGTCACTCCCCGGTTGACACTTACCCGGCTCAATGTGTGCCTCTTGGTCTGGGCCATGCTGGCGCTTCTCCTCCCTTTTTTTATTCTTTCTGAAAAGGCTGCATTTAGCTCATAGTGAAGCGCAAGCCAGGGAGGCTCCTGCTCCTTCCTTGGTTGCAGAGGGGGTGATCATCCCTCCGGCACCCACGAGAGCCACTTTCTCCTCTGGCCAATCACCCAGGGGAGGCAGCGGCAGCAGAGGAAGACAAGCCCTTTCGCTGAGAGAGAGAGAGAGAGAAAGGCAGAGGCGTCTCTAAGCCGCCAACAGACACCAATCCTGCCCAGTTGATGGAGAGAAGGAAGACTCACTCTGCGCTAGTGCTGCTCCACACTCTTGTCACAGATTTTGGCAGCCCACTGGGTCCTAATGCTAGACCGCTTTGCTCTGAAAGAAGATGCTTTGCAGGGCAGAGCAGAAACCCATCGCTCATGGATGCGCTTGAGGACCTTCAAGAATGTGGAGCAAGGAGCAGCTTAGGCCCAAGTCATAAGCTATGGCTCTAAAGCTGTGAACTTCTCTGTTCAGAATGGCCTGGAAAACACCAAATATCTGCTCAGGCCCATCATCTCGCATTCTGCCCGCTACGCAGCATCCGTCAGCCAAGACTCCCTGCCAGACCTCAGGCAGGCTGACAAGGACCCTTGTGAAACTCAGCATCCTGACATGACCACACATAGCAGGTGGCAGACAGAAGCTGAGGAACAAGAGAGATTCGGGCTGAACTAGAATCCTCGCCTGCTTCTAGACTGGGGAAAACCTAGCAGAGGATCCCTGCCGGGAGGCTGCACCACACCCACGTCCTCTGACACAGGCCTCCCAGATCAGAGGAATCACCCCCAGGATTATCTAAGCACCTACAAATGGTCAACAGATTCCACCAGACCTACCCTCTACCATCCGTGAGAAGCCTCTAGAACATCTCCTCAGGAGGCTGGCATAAATTCTTACTCAGGCAACAGTCCAGACGACTGCTGAAAACCCCTCTTCTATGCGGTCTCTTTGCAGCCTTCTCTAGTCCCACCCCCAAGCCTTCTGCCATCCAGTTCCTGAGGCTGGAAATAGCATCCACCACCCCCATCCTCTCACTCCACAGGTAGCCCCCCGCCCACTTGCTTCCTTTTTTAAATGACTCTTCAAACCCCAGCTCTACCCCTGCTTCCTCTGATCCTCCTCTGTGCTATCAATCCTGTGAGATAAGAATATGACCAGCCTAAGGTGGCCAAGTGGCATTTCAAACCAAGTCCCCTTCCAATTCTCTAGTTGCTACTAAACACTGCCCTCATCACTGTTGGCTTTATGGGGGAAAACACCAGTGGAAAGTTTATTTTGGTCTGCATGTGTTGCTGTTACGTGCTGCCAAGCTGCTTCCAAATTACGGCAATACTATGAAATCATGACTTGATCAGGTCTTGTAAATTAAAGGCTACAGCTTGCTTCACTGAGTCAAGGCATCTCACTCTATGGCCTTCCTCTTTCTCTGCTGCCTTTAACTCCTCCCAGCATTATTGTCTTTAACAGCAAGTATGATAACCCCATTTTAGCTACAGTATTTTACTATCTGCCAAGAATTTAGGCTTGCTTTCATGCAGAATAAGTGTCTTACTTGTCTTTCCAGAGGTCTACAGTATCCATAAAGCTCTCCCTCCAACATCACTATTCAAAGACAGCCTCCCCCCCCCCCCCCCCCCGTTTGCTTTCTTCACTGTCTAGCTTTCACATCCTCACACTTCAGTCAGGAAAACCATAGCAAGGATGACCTTATGGCCTTGGTCTCCACGACACATCCTTACACTTTTTCTTTGCTCCGTCACAGCGGCCTTTCCAAGTCTCAATCTCCTTCTGATTTCTTGGCTGTGGCCTCTGTTTTGACTGATGACTGAACCAAGGTACAGGCAATTTCTTAACAATTTCACTGTCTTTGTTGTCAACATTAGAGTTACGTAAGTCTTCAGTAATCATGTGATCAGCTGTAATCCTGTTTCTGAACTTTCTTATTTAATCCACATGAATAGTCATTTCAAGCCACTGCTCCTTTATATCAGTAATATGGTATCACCTGTATATCTTAAATTACTGAATGTTACTGAATTCCACCAATTTTCATTCTTCCTTCATCTGAATCTAACCCAGCTTTCCTTGTGATTATTCTGCACTCAGATTGAATGAGCAGGGACATAAAATACACCCTTGTCTGACATATTTGCTAACTAGAAACCCAATAGTCTAGATCCTAGGTTAAGCTCCAGAACTATCAAATGTTGTTGCACACCCATTTCTTTTAGAACAATCTATAGCTTTTCATTATCTACATAGTCAAAGGCTTCACTTTAAGCTATAAATCATTACTGGCTAATTTTCTTCTGAATCTTTTTAGTAGACTTTGGTAGTCAACCAGAATTTGCATTATGACCTTTATTGTCTCTTCCTTTTCTGAATCCAGCTGGAACATCTGGATATCATGAGCCCCACGGCACAGTGGTTAAACTCCAGTTCTGCAGTCAAACCCTCTGCTCACAACCTGAGTTTGATCCCAATGGGTTCAGGTAGCCAGTTCAAGGTTGACTAAGCCTTCCATCCTTCTGAGGTGAGTAAAATGAGTACCCACCTCACTGGAGGCAAAGTGTTCCTTGTATAATTATGTTGTAAACAATATAGAAAGTGCTTTGGCACTACGGGGTGGTATATAAGTCTAAACAACATTTCTCATTCTGTATATTTTAAAAGATTTGTTGCAAAATCTTGAATGTCACTTTGCTTACATGAAAACAGAATGCAATTGTCTTATAGTTACTGCATTCTTCAGTGGCTCCTTTCTTGGAGATCATACTGTAATATATAGTAAACGTTTCCACTCTGTGGGACATTCCTTTGTTTTCCAAATTTGTTGCCATATTCTTGTTAGAAATTCAATAGATTCAGTCTCTAAAATAGCTCTGTTGATGTCCTGTCTATTAGTGGCAATTCATTTCTTCCAAATGCTTTGAGAACAGCTGTCCCTTTGCTTTCTAAAACTATGCATTCTTCATTGTAGGATTTTTCTTTAATGAAATCAATCATCCCTGCATCTTTTTTGCACAGTTCTTCACTATACTGTTTCCATCTTCTCTTAATTTTATTCTGAGCAGACAAGACACTCTTCTGTTGGTGCTTCAGCACTCTAATCTTAGTTTACATTTTCCTTTGCTTTCTTCAGTCTTAAAGAAGAAATCTCATTTTTCCTTTCTCTTTTCTTTTGCTAGAATAGTGTTCTCGCATTTTTTCCTGATAATATCTCTTGTTTTCAATCCACAATTCTGGTTCCCAGTCAGTTGAACTTAATAATGCAAATCTGTTCTTTAAATAATCTTTGAAATCTTCAGATGTGGCATTTAATTAACCTTTTTGCACTATAATTGCTTTATATATTTTTTCAGCTTTGTTTTAATGTTTTAAACAGTTCATGTGCTCTGCACCATAGCTGGTTCCTACACTTGTTTCCCCCCACCCCAAGAAAGAATAGTTTTCACCTTCTGCTTCCAGTTATACCATTTATTTCATTGACCATCTGGCAACATCCATGCACACAACTGTCTGTCAGGATATCTGAAGCATTTGCAAGACACAAATGTTGACTTCACAGAATTCTCTGAGTCGCTCTCTTGCTTCGTTTCGGATTCCTATGGCAAATTCTCCAGCACTCTTTGGTTCTGTTTTATTTCCTACACATGAGTTCCTGTCACCTTGTATTATCAGCACTACCTGTTTTGGTGTGTGATCAATTTCATCCTAGATATTTTCACAAAAGCTTTCATTTTTTTCTTTTTCAGCATCTGTAGCTGGACTATAGACTAGAACTGTGATTATGTTAGCACTAGGGGAGTTCCCACTGGAGGGTCAGATGTTTGGCTGGGAAACGAACCGCACCAAACTGCCAACCAGTGGTTCATGCCCATCTCTATCTGCCACTATCTCCCACTTCAGTCTTTCTTGATACATCAATATTCTTGTCAACTTCATCTTTTGCTCTTTTGATCATTCTGCTACAGAGATGAATAAAACATCAGAAGACACAATGCAAATTCAACTATTATGTTTCCCCCCCCCCCAAAAAGGGAAAAAACTATTTCCACTCACCCACCTCAGGGGCACAGTGAGACCCACACAACAGAATACATCAGGCACAAAAAGTTCTATCTCCTTGGGGCAGCTGCTGAAGCTGTTGAATTGAAGGCTTTCAGCAAAAAAAGTTGCCAAGTTTGAGGAACACTTAAGGGAGAAGACTGGAACAGAAAGTCACTCCCTCCCTCCATTCCACCTCTATAAATCTCAATATTCTACAGGCAACCCAGGTTTCAGCATGCTTGGATCCTGCAACCTGAACTGCCAGCTGAGGAGGACCAGGCCCCAGGCACCACGGTAGGAGAGGCCCAGAGCCTAAGATGCCAGACACCCCCAACCCAGAGAGTCTCAAACCAAAACCCACCACGGTGTCTCTTTTCCCAAGCCCAGCTTCAGCACTGAGACAGGGCGTCCCTTTTCAAGACCTTCACAATCTACACTCGACAGTAGGGCAAGCAATACACCCAACATGAGGTTCTGGAGAGATGAGCAAATGCCAGCCTCGTTGGAAGGTGGCCTCCAAGAAGGAGCGTTTGTTGCATCACAGGTTTGAGGTGGGTTGCAAACATCAGAGGAAGAAGCAGATCGGTAGGAGCTCTCCAAGGTGCTGCAACAGCCAGCCGGCCTCCTTCCAGGGGACTTCTGCGGCAGACCGACCAGAACAGGACCAATTCAGAACTCCGTCTCTTGCAAACACAGCTAGGCCATTTTACACCCGCGCTTCACAGCATTAGAAAACAAAGCAAAGCAAACATCACCATCCTTGCAAAACCACACACATCCTGATTAGAACTCTAACGGGAAAATCTAGGCAGAGGTTCCAGTTAAGAATTCTTAAGAGACCCCATTTTTTTGGAAGCCAAGGGATCAGATGCTAAAGCAAATATTGATATTACACTGTATACGGGATAGGGAGTTGCCTTATAACAGGCCAATTATGTTTCCAGATAGCCGAAAGACCACCCAGCAAGCTGCCTCTGCTGCTTCAAAATGTTGCTGCGGGTGCTGAGATCAATTTACAATGATGATTGCCTGGTTCAGGGGAGAATGCAGCCCCACACATAGCGTAAAGGCCCAGGATTCCTGGCTGTCCTCAGGCAACCCACACACACACTCTTCTGCCACGTTCAGTACACAGCAACCAAGTTAATTAATGGGCTGGAAAGGTCTTCAGGAGGGGGAAAAAACCACCAAGCAAACAGAGGGCTACTTAGGATTCTGGAGGGATGCTGGAGGGCCCAGTTGCCTATGCCACCTGTTGAACAGCCCTGTCTTCCCTGACACTGACCCCAGTTTCAAAAGGGAAAACAAAATACTGCACCACCCACACCAGGTGACGGAACAGCCGTGACGGCTTCCTTTGTGCCCCTTGCTGGTATGTGCCATCCAGCCACTTCCAGCTTACCGTACTTCTTCCTATGTGCGGCTGTCGTACAAAACCTCCCAGGTCTAATAGCCCCCTCGCCTCCCCCCCACACACACACGAAAGGCCGTGGCTTCCTTCATGGAGTCCTCCAGACTCCGCCCTGGTGAGAATCCAAAGGCTGAACCAGCAACTTTTGGGGGGGAAGGGAGTCATGCTGGACCCTCACAAAAGGCAGCAGTAAAATCAGATAATGCCTGGAAAGGAGAAAAAAAATCTCAAACTAAGCATCCCTTCAGGGCTCAGGGTCTCATCCTGATGGGAATAAAAGCCCACCACAGATGAGCCCAGCACTCTGAAAAGACAAGAGAGACTCTCTTCAGTATTTCCAAGGCTGGTGCAAAGATTTCCTGGGGACAGAGCACAAGTGAGTGTCCTATTCATCCTGGAGCATCAGGGACCAGGCTTCACGGTCCTTGGTTATGGAGAAAAATGTTCTCATGCTAGGAACAGCACAACGCCCCCCCTCCTCACCAGAATGTGAGACTCATGCTGACCCATTACCAATGGAAGAAGGAATAAAGAATATTAAAAGATGTTGAATTTTTATTAAACCTCACCAAAAGAATGCTTGGTTACAGTGTCAAGAAGGTCACTGAAAGACTCTGGTTGCGAGTGTCTTTTACAGGCCAGGGGGGGAAAAATCTCCTGTCCAGACGCCACTGGAGGGGGAACCTGGTCCTGAAGAGGGACGTACAGCTCTATCACTCTTTCACACATCCAAACATCCGTCATTTTAAGCAGCTTTTCACCATGGCATGACAGACAATGGGGCACACCTAATACCAAACAAGGACAGTGGAACTTGCAGGCTAACTTGGGAAGAGACACAGTGATCACGAAAGAGCCTGGGTGCTTATTATCTCCATACAAGGAGGAATTTTTGACATTTGACTAGCGATTCCACTGTCCTGGAAACTGTGGAACAAAGAATTCCCAGGGACAGCAGTTACACTTCAAAGTCCAGTCGCTGGAAAATACGGCCAACGTGAACATTTTATCTCTATCTTCACGAGCAACTGTTGCTGTTCACTTTCTCATCTCTATGAAAAAATTAAACAAGATTGCACTAGAGGCAGGTGTGGAAGGTAAGACTTCAAATCCTTACCCCAAGTACGCTGAATCTAGTAATTTTGTATTTGCTCTTGTCAAGTAGCTCCACAGTTCTCACTCTTTGCAGAAATGCTTCAGCACTAACAAACCACTTCATATGGGATCAAACCTTAGTTTCTACTCAATAAGCAAGGGAGCTTGGCCACTTTATATAAACAGTTATTTGATGCAAACAATGAAAGAAACAGAGTGACTGCCTTAAAATAGAAATGTAGAAATGTTATGCTGTGCTTTTATCTTTTTAAGTAGATCTGGCACCAGTGATACATGCCTTAGCAACTTTATATTTGGATGATTACCCATATGCTCTCCCAGAAGTGGCTTAGAAAAGTATTCAGAAGTGGCAGCTTGTCTAGAATGCATGGGCATTGTTCTTAACAAGAATTATAAATACTAAACATGTAACTCCCTTGTTGCAGTGTGCGTGTGTGTGTGTGTGAGAGAGAGAGAGAAGGAGAAGGAGAAGGAGAGAGAGATTGTGTGTGTGTGTGTGAGAGAGAGAGAGAGAGAAAGAGAGAGACTTCCAATCAGTTTCTTTGGAAGGCTGGAGGTAACTTGAACAGCTTGAACAGTTCCATACAACCCAAATGCCCACCAAGACCATTGTGGGGTTTAAGACCTTCAGGGAATGCTGTCTTCTCCATCCCATTTGGTAGGGGTGCAGGGAGCAGGTTTTGGGGTGCATGTAACCAGGCTTTGGAGATCCTTGCTCTGGGAAGTTAGGCTGGCTCCTCTTTGTGGTCTCTTCCCAGCGGCCAGAGACCTGTCTAGTTACACAGGTCTTGGGCAGGCAGGCTGATGTGAAGCAGAAGGCCAGAGCTGTGACCAAGAAGCTCTGCTTCTCGGATGGAAGAGCCAACTCTCCAGAGTCATTACACAACCTTCTCATAACTGGGGATAAAAAGTGCAGGGTTCAACTAAGCCGGACAGAATCGGGGGATCGGAGGGGGAGGGACGACTCCACATGTGCTTCCTTTCATCCTTGCATACCCTGCAGTCACAAGACACAAGCTCAAGACTCCAAGTGCACCTCAGCCACTCAGAAGGAAGGCCTTCTCTCCTCCTGCCATGAGGTGCAGTTCACTTGGATGGAAACAAATGCGAGGTGACAGGAATACCCCCAACAAGCTCCTATTAGAGAGGTCAGGAACTTGTAAGCCTCCCAATGTTGTTGGACTCCAAATCCCCTGCGCCCCAGCCAACATGACTAACCCTCATGGTAACATGGGAACTGTAGTGCAACATCATCTTGAGGGCCCCAGGCTCTTCAGAGGGCTCTGCTGCTGCCCTGTCTACCAAACAAATGAGCCAAATAATTAATGAAAACCAACACCCTTCTGCTGCTTATTTTAGCCTCCAAGCGGCCAAGAACTGAAAGGAGAAAGGGAGTGGAGTTCCAGCCTAGGCTCTTCAGCCAAGAAGTACACGGATCCCCTGAGCACTAGGACCCTGCAGGAGACAAACGGAGCGCATCTGCGCACTGACTAACTGCACCATTTCACCATTTCAGCTGCAGCTAGAGCAGCCCTACCAAGGAAGCGAGGCTCTGGCCACCACAAGAGCTCACGGGGGCCAGCTCACAATAAAACTCATCTTATGTTTTTTCTCTTCGCAGCAAAAACTGGGGCAACTGAAAACTGCACAGCAGTTTACTTGAACAACTTGGTTCAAAGGGTCACCATAGCAACACAGGAAGATGCTGAGGATGCAGCTACTTGGCAGCCACAAGAGGTTAGTCTATTTCAGTTCAAGGTCATCTCCATTCAAACTAATCGCCCGCCCGCCCACCCACCCCCTCCCCATTTCTGCACAGCCAGATCCTTCCTCCTCGTTAACTATCAGCCATTGCCTGTCCTTTTTTGCTACCAGCAGAGTAAGGACAGCATCTCCGCTCTCTCCATGATGCTACACAGAGCTGACCGCACTTCTGTCACTCTGTTTCAAAGGGCAAGTTTCCACCCTGTTTGTTTTAGCAGGTGTGCATCTGGGCCTTTCCATTAGCTACAGCAGTTACGTTATTGCAGGGGGGGGGGGGAAATAACGCCCACCTCTTCCCATTTTCTTTCATTCGTTCCATCAGACTTGTCCATCAAGCCATTACACATTTCAAGTTAGCTGAAAACCTGTAGGAAATACCTTTCCCAACCACAGTTTAACCATCTAACTGACAGAGCCAATAGATGGAAGACACTTAGCAGGAAGAACTGAATCACCCTAAAGCATAGATCAAACGTGACCACTTTTGCAATAACTAATTCCAATTGGCTAATAACATGGGGGGGATCCTTCTATAGCAGATTCAAAAGGCCTTCCACACAGGCACTCCAGGTACCCTGAAAGATCATTCTCCCCCCCCCCCCGCCTCCGTTTGCCAATACCCTGCAGTATCCAGTCATCAGAAAAATGCTGCTTCTGAATCAGGAGGTGCCACTCAAACCCATTCTCCACAAACTTGCCACATCCCATTTTAAAGCTAATTAAGTTGGCAGTTATCCCCATATCTTGGGGCAACGAAGTTCACAACTGCATGGCGTTTTGCAGGTGACCGCACTTACCGCCCTGGGCAACCCTCCTGCCCTCATTCTCCTCACATCAAATATCCACACTGACACATCGCATCTAAGAGTATCCCAAGACCACGGCAGTTCTTCACACCCCGCTGAAATCCAGTTTATTTTTTGGAAAAGGCACCGGGTTTGTGTGGAAAGCCATTGTGTGAAAGGCCACATTTCTGTACCTTAATTCAGCTGACTGGCAACACTTACCAGTGCCGTCGGACACCAACTATATATTTAGGCTTGTCCAGAGCGGAACCTGGAAATGCTCTGTACTCTTACTGCACACTGGCTGTGTCCATGTAACACTAAACGTCTAAACCAGGGTTTCGCGCTAGATGGAGAATCCTTGCTCATGTACACACACATGCAACTCCCCTTGCCTCCTCTCCTGCAGCTGAGAAAATGAGTACAGTAAATGGGGTTTACGTAATTTCATTGATCCCACCCATCCCCCCACGCCATTTTCTGTCTTAGGATGATGTGCAAATAAATTCCAGTGAATTGGTAAACAAGGGCTAGGGCAGGACGCAGCCGCGGGTGGCGCAAAGATGGAGGCGGCCTTCGTAACTGTAGGGAACGCCACCATCATTGGCTCACCTGCTGCCTCCACCGTTGTCATCCGGCTCAGCAAGAAGAGAAAAGAAAATGCAGTATAGGGTCACTAGATCAATTCAATATTTTGTGTTTTTTCGGTTTTTATGACATTCCTTTCTTGACATCACAGAGAAGCCAAGGCCAATCCTCTGGCCTACCTAATACAGATGCCCAAAGAGCAAAGATTCGCTGGCTGTCGAACCACTCACCTCCCTAGGAAAGCTGCTTGGGCCCCTACAGAGAAGGAGGGAGGACTGTTTTATTTACACAAAGGTGCCCTTAAATCGTTGACTAACCAGATGTTTTATCACACATTTTCATCATAAATCATTTCATGATCTATTGTACTTATGTGTCACACAAGGATTTCTAGTTTGATCAGAAAAGCAGCATAAAAACAGATAAAACTTGCTTAATAAGTCAATGCAGAGGTAGCAAAGACAAAACAAAAACAAAAACCCAAAACATTAAGAACAGAAGCTACAGCAGTTATTATCAGAAAAAGATTTTCTGGGTTGATAGAAAAGGTTCTGGTGTTGGTGACCATCTGTGTGGGAGCCATGCCCTTGGTGTGTAGAAAAGTGAGCAGCATCATTCCCGTAAGAACACAGCCAAGTCTGCCATGTTACTTTCCACATGCGACCAGGACCATCAGGACCCCATGAGGTGCAGTCTTCACTGCCACAAAAGATACAGCCTTGCCTGCTTGCCTGCTGCACAACAGCCGTCAACTGAACCCTGTGCCAAGAGCTGGCATTCACCATCACACCAGAGCAAACAACCACTTAGTCACAATCAACTCACATACCAGCCAACCCCAGTTCACACAACATGCAAGTCTCCACAGACATAAGGCTCTTGGCCAGCTCTACAACATTGCTTCAGCAGCCAGTTGTAGAAAAAAATGGCCCTGAGGCACCTCTTTGCATTTGGCCCTTGTTGAGTTACCGGACACATCCGTCCCTAAGCTTCTCTATGTCTCCTAAGGAAGATTCTGTGGAAGAAAGGATGAGCCACAGACCTATCTTACCTTAAATGCTGGCGTGGTGGGTGGCAGCAGGCGTGGACCTATGCCGTCAATCCATCCCGGCTTGCCCTGCCCAGGCTTCCCAGCCAATGTACTCCTCTGCACATTCAGCACACTGCTGGCCTGCCAAAAGCTTAATGCAAAGGGCAAGGACATCACAGCCTCTTCACTACAGCCTGTCCACCTCTCAAGAAAAGGAAGGGCTCTATTGTAAGCACACAGTTTGGAAGCTCTGAATTCGTTTGCCTTGGGGAAGATGCTACGGGGAAATGAGAACAGCGCCTCTGCAGAAACTTCCATATAAAAGCTTTTGCTGTTTTATGTACTGAACCCGTAGAAACGTAAAAGGTGACAGAAACAGGGTCAGAAACCTGAATGCGGCTTTAAAGTGACTGTCATCTAGAGACAAAGAGAATTACTACAATAACTAGTGCAAAGAAATAGACGAGAAGAACAAAAGAGAAAAACAAGAGATCTCTTCCAGAAGATCCAAGAAATCAAAATGAAATTAGAAATACTGAAGAGAACTGCATTATCTGACCAGAAGACAAAGTGCAAAAAGTACACGGAAGACCTATACAGAAGAGATAAAAGGATGACAGAATCATTTGAAAAGAAATCCTATGACAAAGAACCTGCAGTTCTAGAAAGCAAAGTGAAAGCTGCTCTGAAAATACTGGGAAGAAACAAATCTCCAAGGGTAGATGGAACACCAATAGAACTATTTCAAGCCACAGAGATTGAATCTGCCAAAATACTTAAAAGAATATGCCAACAAATATGGAAAATATATACCCGGTCAAGACAGATATCCTGCAAGTGGGTGCCCCTACTGTCTGCAGATTGGGGGACTCCCTTTCATTTGGTGGGGCTACTCTCTCTGTGAAGAATGAGGTTCGCAGTCTGGGCATACTCCTGGACCCGGTGCTATTGATGGAATCCCAGGTAGTGTCGGTGGCCTGGGTGGCCTTTTTCCATCTGAGGCGGATCGCCCAGCTGCATCCCTACCTGGACACTGGGTCCCTCACTACACTGGTTCATGCATTCATTGTCTCAAGATTAGACTACTGTAATGCTCTCCACGTGGGGCTGTCAATGAGGCTGCTACGGAAACTTCAACAGGTCCAGAACATGGCAGCCGGACTACTGAGTGGAGTAAATACCAACGTGTTTCCCCTACACTGGCCTCCTTGCACTGGTTACCTCTTTGTTTCCGTGCCAGCTTCAAGGTGATGACTTTGACATACAAGGCCCTAAACAGTTTGGGGCCTCGATACCTGACAGTACGCCTCCTCCCGATGAGATCTGCCTGGCCTCTTTGATCTTTTCAGGCGGGGAGGTTGAGGCCACTGGCCACTAGAGAGGCCCACAAAGAGAAGACTAGAAACGGGGCCTTCTCAGAGGTCGCTCCTCACCTCTGGAATGATCTCCCACCTGATATTCGTTTGGCCCCTTCACTGGGAATTTTTAAACGATCTTTGAAGACATGTTTTTTTAAGCAGGCTTTTCTGGAACTGACATTTGAATAATGCACGGCACTCTCTAGTGTTCATCTCTGTTCCATCACCTCACCTCTTAATCATTTATGTCTACGGTGATTTTATTTTACAGTGTATGTTCTATTTTTGTTTTTGATTTGTGTTTGGTTTTGCTTAATTTTGAGTTTATATTGATGGTTGTAATTTGCCCCATGTTTTTATTTAGTGTCTCAATTTTTTTACTGTAAACCGCCCAAGAGTGGCCTTGTAGCCAGATGGGTGGTATAGAAGCTGAACAAATAAATAAATAATAAATAAATAAAATGAAACAATAGCCCACAGATTGGAAGCACTCAATATACAATCCAATTTCCAAGAAAGGAGAAGCCAAGAACTGTAGTAACTATAGGACCATTGCTCTAATTTCTCATACAAGCAAAGAGAAGTGAGAAATGCTTGATGTTCAAGCTGAATTTCGAAAAGAAACATCCAAGACCATATTATAAATATCTGCTCGCTACTGAAGCAGACTGAAGAATTAAAGAAGAACATCCATTTATGTTTTATAGCCTACAGCAAAGCCTTTGATTGTGTGGATCATGAGAAACTTTTTTTTCTGAAAGAAATGAGTGTGCTTCAGTATTTGGTTGTCCTGATTCGTGACCTGTATTGTGGACAAGAAGGTACAGTTTCCTATATGCAAAAGTGTCAGACAAGAGTGCCTTTTATTCCCTTAGCTGTTCAATCTGTACATGGAACATATCAGATGGAAAAGGAGACTAGATTCAGTCGAAGGAGGAGTGAAAGTTGGCAGAAGAAACACCCATAATGTAAGATATGCTGATGACATTGTCCGGGCAGAAAGAAGCAATGATTTGAAACAACATTTAGTGACAGTGAAAGACTTGCCAAAGCAGTTGAACACAAAGAAGACAAAAATCATGACTGCAGAAGAACTACATCAGTTTAATGTCATCAATGATGAAACTGAAATTGTTTAAGACTTTGTACACCCTGGTTGAACCCTCAATCCAAATGGAGACTGCAGGGAAGAAATCAGAAGACGGAGAGACTAGGAGGGGCACCAAGGAAGGCATTAGGAAAGATCATCAAGTGTCAGGATGCGTCCATCCGTGGGGACTTCAGACCAAGATCCTCCACACTCTTGTGTCTCCTCCGATCACCATGTACAGTGGGTGTGAAAGCAGGGCAGTAAAGAAAGGTGACAGGAGGGGGGGGGGGAAATGATTCGTCTGAAACCTGGCGCTGGAGGAGAGTTTGGCAGGTACCCTGGGTGGCCAAGAAAGACCAACAAGTGGGTCCCAGATCAAATCCAGCCTGAGCTATCGCTGGGGGAAGAAATGCTGAAACTGAGGTTGGGCCCCTCGCGAGAAGGCAGGATGGTCCTGGAAAGGACCACCACGCCGGGCAAGGTGGAAGGAAGCCGGGAAAGAGGAAGACCCAACACAAGCGGGAGCGACTCCTTAAAGGAAGCCCCGGGCTTGAGTCTGGAGGAGCGGAGGCGAGCGGTGGAGGAGAGGGCGCTTTTGTTGGTCCCTCAGGCACAGGCGGGCCACGAGGCCGTGTGTATGGGTGTGTGTGTGTGTGTGTGTAGTGTTGGCTTGACAAAACAACAACAAGGACGACGTCGTCGAGGAGGAGGACTGCTGAGCCAGCGGGCCTTCTGCCTCCTGGCGAAGGAAGGAAGGAAGGAAGGAAGGAAGGGTGGGCTCCCCAGGGGCTCTCGGACGGACCCCGGGGCGCCTCCTCCGCCTCGGACGCTGCTTTCCGCGACCCGACGGACCGACGCCGGTCCCGCTCTCCTCCCGCCGCCGCCAGGCCTCCGCCCGCGCGAGGGTCCGGCCTCTCCCGTGCCTTCTCCAGCGGGCCCTCCCGCCGGGGGAGCGGCCGGCCCAGAGGCGGGTAGGAAAGGGGCCCCGAGGGGGGAAAGGGGGGGTTGTTGTTGTCAGAAGGCCCCCCACCCCCACCCCCACCCCCACCCTCGGTCAAGAGGGAGGTCCTCGCCCCCCCGGGGCCCCCCCGCCCCATAGAGGGGGGGCTCGACCGCCTCAGGCCGCCTCTGCCTCGGGGCGTCTTCCCCGGAGAGAGGGAGGGAGGGAGGTCTGGCTCCGCCTCCGCCCCGTTCCCGCTCGCTTGGGCGCAGCCCTCACACCCCTGCGAGGTAGGCCGGCGAGAGAGAGAGCCCCCCCCCCCCCGCCGGAGGCGGCGCCGGCCCCTTCCCGCACTCACCGCTCCCCTCAGGCAACCAGAGCCGCTCGGAGCCGCCGTTTCTCCTGCCCTGTCAGGAAGGTCCCCACCCCGGAGGGCTGCCCGGACGCCGCCGCTCTCCAGCCTTCACCCTTCAGTGCCCGCCGGCCCAGGATCCCAGCTCAGGCACCGCCGAGGACAGACCTCGCGCGTCGGGGTCCTCGCCCGTGAAGCCCCGCGCATGCGTACTACCCAAAGAAGCCGGCCAGCGAGGAAGGGGCGGGGTTTCCGCGCGCGCCGCCCGGCCGGGGCTGGGCTCGCTTCCGGCGCGCCGGGCAGAGCGCTCGCTACTTCCGGGCAGTGGGGCGCCCTCTCTGTCGCTGGTTGGCGACTTCCGGGTTCCGCCGAGCTTGTTTCCGCGAGGCCTTCGCTTCGTTTCCTTCTCGCCGACCGACCGACCAGGTGAAAGGGCGGGGGCGGAGGCGAGGGGGCGGCTCGGCCTGGCTCTTGGCAGCGGCAGGGCGAGGGAGGGAGGGAGCCTCTCCCGCCGCCCCGTCCTCTCCGCCCCCGAGAAAGCTCCGGGGGGGCGCCGAACCCCGAGGGGGAAGGGGGGGCTGCTCCTGCCCCGGGGGTCTCGCCCAGGGCCCTTCCGGCGGGAAAGTGGCCTTCCGAGACCCCCGAGTGTCTCTGTGGGCGGAGGGGGAGGGACGGGTGGGTCGGTTGCCCTGTCGGGGGGGGGGACGGAGAGGGAGGGAGGGGGGGACTCCTCTCCCCTCTCCCAGTCCCGTGGTAGGAAGGGGGAGACCCCCCCCCGCCGGAGGATCCGCGGAGGTGCTTGTAGGCATCGCTAGATCCTGGAGTAAAAACCTGGAGCGGAATATCCGCCACTTCCTTTTCCAGAGTGGATTTTCTTTCAAGGCTGCAAAGCACAGGAAGGGGGGGGGGCGGGGGCTCTTCTTCTTAAATAGGCGCGACTGTATCCTAGTTCCTTCCCAGAAAAATCCATACCCAGTCCAAAAATTCAAATAAACTGGAACCTTGCACCTTTACGTATTCTACCAGAGTCCTGTAATCTTTGCTCAGTGATTATAGTTTTGTTGCTGGCTTCCAGTAGATCACGAGGGGATCGCTCTTTTGCGGTTGCGGTATGCACCATTAACACCTCCACCCTTGCCTTTAGGTTTGCCTCCCCCAGTCTCACGCCTGAGGACGCTTTTGCCCCAACTCCCGCGCTGCTGGCCAACCCGTTGGAGGATCTTGGGCTGCCTCGGTGTGTTTGCCTTTCTCCAACTGAGGCCAAATTGCTGGAAGCTCTCGAAGAAGAAGCTCACTTTTGTGTGCCGTTTGCCTTGAAAGCTTCTTTGTGCAGGAGCTGGGCCGCCCCTTCTTAAGGTTCTTCCTTCTTCCCTTCCTGCCTCCTGCCCCACACAGAGACCATGCCCAGAAGAAAGAGTGTGAGGTCACTGCAGAAGCTGTGCCTGGAGAACGTGGCTGAGAATATGCAGCGCCTCTGGGCCAAAGATTACATGGAGAACTACCTGGACGAGTACCAGTTCTGCTACATTGAGGGGCCCTTCAGTGAGCTGGGTGAGAAAAACACGGCCAGAGGGAAAGCGGGTTGGCAGCAAAGTATGCCGGTGTCAAATCGCAGTGGGTGCGCCCTGCAGCCAATGTTCCCTCTCATTCCCTGGAGCGCTGCACAGCTCACCCCCCCCCCATGGGGGGGATTCTGGTCACCACTGGAAGCCAGTTGGCCGAAACAATGGATGGGCTGCGTGGGACCGATGAAGTGCTAGGCACCCACGTGCTTGAGCGGGAACGTTGTCTACAGTCGCCTCCCTGTTGTGATCCCGATGCTGAAAACATCTGAGGTGAGAGGGGAAGAAGAGAAGCAGGCAGGCTGCTCTCCAAAGCTCTTCCACAGCTGAATAGACAAGCGTGCTTTTTGGCATCGTCTCTCTCCCCAGCACCATTTCTCCATCTTTTCCATCAGGGAAAGACTGGCACAGAGAGGGACGCAACCATTTTATTCACCTCCTCCTCTTCCTTCTTCTCTTTCTTCTGTTCCGCTAAAGAAATGGTTACGTGGTAGTCAGAATCCTAGAATCATGGAATTGGAAGGGGCCTATAAGGCCATCAAGATGAACTCCCTACACAGCATCATACAGGGCTCTCTAGTAGGTCAAGTATTTGTCCAGAACTTCTCCAGTTTCTTCCATAGGCCTGTAAGGGACAGCTGTTCCAGTCCAGTGTCGTAGCACGAGTCTTAAGAGAAGACGGGTGCCTCAAAGTCACTGGAGGAAAAGTGGGATATAAACACAGAATATAATAATGGTATCGTGGGGATTTCCGCCTCTGTGCTTTCTCTCCCCTCACCTGCCATTGGCTCCCAGCCCTCTGAGCAGGGCATCCTCTCTCTCATACTGAGCTTTAAGCTAACGCTGGGTATTTTTTTTCCTGCCTGTCCAGCTGGCTCCCTGGTGCACGAACTGCTCTGTTTAAAAGGAAAGCGCCTGACCCGTGCCATGCTCCACTTGCTCCTGGTGCCCCAGCTGACCAAGCTGAGCTTGAGCGGCTGCCCAAAGCTGGTCAACAACACCATCACCCAGATGATCACCCTGCGCTGCAAGGTGAGGGAGAGGGGTCCGAGAAGAGCGTTCCTGTGAGTCCGGCTGCCCCCCCCCCTCCTGTCATCTCCTGGCCCACCTGAGGCTGCTGTTCTTTCTGGCTCTTCCTGGCAGGGTGGCCGCGGCCTTTTGCTGATTCTTGCACATGGCTTGGCTTAGGGAGAGCCCAGTGGGGTCTGTTGGAAAGCCCCTTGCTCTCACCTCCCTCCTCCTCTGATGGGCTAGTCACCCTGGAGCGATCCTTTGGGCAAAAGGCTCTGGGTCAGACAAGATCCTGTCTCCCTCTTCCACCTTCTTGGTTCTGTCCCATCTGTAGATATGAAGAGAGAAAGTGAGGTACTGCGACTTCCTCTTTTTTTCACACTGCTTGCTGTACTTCACATTCTTTTGTTGTTGGTGTTGTGTGTGTGTGTACGCTGATGCATATGATGTGGCACTATGTGTGTGTACGCTCACGCATATGATGTGGCACAGGAGGGCTGGACTGGATAAAGTCATATTTTTCTGTCTCTCACAGGGACACTTTTCTGCAGGGGAACCACCTTAGCCTCTTATGGTAAATCCAAAAACCTCCAAATTTCCGTGGCTAAGAATGCAAAATATGTGTGAGCCTTTTAAGACAGCTCACAGGCCTCTGTTGGCTAAAAGGAGGTAGCTGTTTTTGGAGAAGGTGGTTCCCCCTCTCAGGTCTGGCCTCGGTCCCACGGTGCATGTAGCCTGATGCATTGCAGGCAGGGAGGAGCAGAGAGCCAGGGAAACAAGCCTATGGCCACAGGCAGAGGATCCTACACTGCCATGCAGTGCAAACATATATCTAAGAGGGCAGCATTTTTTTTTAAACTCTGGGAGTTTGCAGATATTGCTCTGCCTAGCCAGATACCTGCTGTGGGAGAAACAAGGGGTATGAAAATCCATTTGCATAACACCTGTGGTGAATCTTGTGTCTGCTCTCTGTTTCGCGGGTCAGAATTTGTCCTCACTGGATCTTATGGGCTGCAGCCGGATCCCCATCAATGCTCTGGTCAACCTCATGGAAGGCTCGCCCCGTCTCACCAAGCTGGACCTTGCCGAGACCCAGTGCAACACCCAGGTGTTGTCGGCTGTGGGCTCCTGCTGCCAGCGGCTTCGGGAGCTGAACATCTCGGCTTGTAAGAGGATTTCTGCAGAATCCCTCTTCCACCTGGCCTTCGACCCCACAGCCGGTGCTTTCTGCTGCCTGGAATTGCAGATCCTCTCAGTGGATGGACTGGAGTGCAAGCCCTACAGCGATGACGTGCCCTGGGCTTTGGCTTTCCTGCTGCTGGCCCTGCCCAGCCTGGCCTTCCTGGAGAACGAGTTTGTGGCCGAGGCGGTGTGCCTCATCCATGACGGGGACTTTGAGGGGGCCCAGGTCCCAGCTGGCTTTCCCTCCATGGAGGAGCTGGTCCAGCGCAAGACGTCTGCTGACAATGCTGAACCGGGGTCCAAGCTCACGCTGCCCCTCAGGGAGATCCTGGAAGTGAACGAACCCTTCCTGCCGGAGGTCCGTGCGGTGTGCCCACAGTTGGCCAAGGTGACCGTGCTCCTTGAGGACAGCCCTGGCCTCAGCCCGAGCTTCCTGCCCTGGGGCCAGCTGATGAACCTGACTCTGGAGTGCATGGGCCTCAAGGAGCTGGGGGAGCTCTTGCCCGTGATGGCCCGCCTGGGGGCCCAGCTCCAGGCCCTCTCGGTGGATGGCTTCTCCCTTGGCGACGGGCCGTGCTTTGCTGTCCTGTTGAGCCACTGCCCGAATATCCAGAAATTCAGTGCTTCCCTCTTCTACGCCACGAGGCCCGGCCACCGCCGAGGAGCCACCGGCCAAGACGTCAGCCTGGCGCCCCCCGGTTTCCCTGAGCTCCGTGACTTCACCCTGTCCTTCTCTGACTTGCATGATAATGTGCCTCCCCCCCAGGTGCCCGTCCTGCAAGCGAGCCTCACGTCCCTGCTCTTGCGTTCCCCCTGCCTGGAAAGCTTGCTCCTGATTGGCCTGCCCTTCTCCCTGGATGGGGTCTTTGAGTCGGTGCTGGAGGGCACTTCCTTGCCTGGGCTCAGCTACCTGTCCTTGATCGAATGCAAGATCTCCAGTCCCACCATCCACCGTCTCCTGTCTTTGGACAATCCACTCGATGACCTGGACTTGGACAGGTGCCCAGACATTCACCGGAAGGACTACGCAGAGCTCCTCCGGAGAGTCAGCAGGGAGCACCTCAACCTGCAGGTCAAGTGGAAGTGAGAAGCAGGCCCGCGGCCTGGCCGGACGGCAGCTCTGCTTGGGCTAGAGCCAGCCGGGAGCAGAGGTTAATAAAGTTTGCATTCTGTAACAGAGGCTTCCCCCTGAGTGCAGGACAGGCGGGCTGCCTGCCAACTAGGACCTTCCCTGGTGCCGCTGAAGGGCGCGAGTGCCTGTCTGGCCGCAGAAGGGCTTTGCTCCTCCTCTCCCAAAGAGTCGGCCGTCGGCTCCCTCCCAGGGAGCAGGTTTCCTGTTCCTTGCAGTGGCCAATCTCTACACCTCCTGCAAGCAGGATGCGAGCAACACACCACCCTCCTGCTCACTTTTCATACCCACTGGGATGCAGTGGGAAGGGAGCACTGGGGTGAGCAGTCGCCATCGGTAGGCCCATTTGCAGCACATGTGCTCATCCTTCCTGCTGGGCTGCTGCTTCCCTTTATGGCTTTGGGGCAGGGGTGGAGCCAGGGGTAACAAATAGAGCAGAGGCAAAAGTGGGTGTTAGGACACAGGGAGGGAGGCAGGCAAACTGTCATTCATACCTACAGCACGAGAGGAGCACAGATGGGGCATGAACCTTCCACCTCTAGGCAGGAGAGAGAAGAGGGAGCTGGAGGTGGGGCCTGGGGCGGGCGGAGGTTGTAGTGTAACCTGCCTAGAGGACATTGCAGGGAAAGGTGGTCAATGTGTGGATTTGCTTGCATTCCAAGGTGAGAAAGGAGGAAAAACCACGTAGCAGGACAGGCTTGCGGCGGGGCGGGGGTTTAACCCCTGTAAAGCTCCGTGCTGTTGAGGGAAGCCTGACTGTAGAGGGAGAGACGGAGATCATGAATCCGATGCAACTGTCGTAGACTCATAGAATAACTGAGTTGGAAGGGTCCCCTAAAGCCATCAGGCCCAACCCTCTGGCTCAAGGCAGGAACCCAAATCAAGGCAGACCTGACAGACGGCGGTCCAATTTCCTCTTGAATGCCTCCAGCGTTGGAGCACTCACCACCTCTTGAGGCAATTGGTTCCATTGTTGTACTGCTCTTAACGGTTAAGACTTTTCCTGATATTTGGCCTAAACCTGGCTTCTTAGTTTGAGCCCATTGTTGCGTGTTCTGCACTCTGGGATGATTGAGTAAAGATTCTGCCCCTCCTCTGGAGGACTACCTTTCAAGTCTTTGAAGAGTGCTCTCCTGTCTCCCCTCAGTCTTCTTTTCTCAAGGCTAAACCTGCCCAGTTCTTGCAGGCTTTCCTTCTAGGGCTTGATTTCCAATTCTGTCAGAACACACAATAGTTCTAACTCCCGCCCTCTGAAGACGCCGGCCACAGACACGGGCGAAACATTAGGAAGAAAAATCTCCAGAACACGGCCAAACAGCCCAAAAAACCCACAGCAACCATCAGATCCCGGCCGTGAAAGCCTTCGAGAACTGAATTCTGCTGAAACAGGAATCCGCAGCTAAAGGATCCCTGGCAGGTGGCCAAGCAACCTTTGTTTAGAAATCTCCAAAGAGAGATCGCCACCGACAGAACACATTACAGTGTCAAACAACTTGTACAGACAAAAGGTTTTTCCTGCATAGGGTTTTCTACGCAGCAGCAGGCAAGGCCCGGGGGGTGGGGGGGTTGAGGGAGGCAGAATTGCGGTAGCCTACCGTCATGCGCTCTCTCGGATCAGGTGCCACATCCCCCAGGTCCAAATGTGTCTCTTTGAAAGTGGGAGCCCGGGACAGAATAGGGATCCTGTTGGTCTACCGCCCATCGCGCGGCTCAACCGTCTCCCTTCATGAGACTCCCTAGCTGAGCTGGTCGCGGGTCTGGTGTTGGAGTCGTCTGGGCTTGTTGTGCTGGGGGACTTCCACATCCGTGCCGAGGCAGCTTTGCCAGGAGTGGCTCAGGACTTCATCTCCTCCATGATGACCATGGGTCTGTCCCAAATAGTATCTCCCCCCCACCCCCCCCGTGCTGCATGGCACACCTTGGATCTCATTTTCTGTAGCGGGGTAGATGGTGGTGGTCTGGACATGGAGGAATTATTTGCAGTTCCATTGTCATGGATGAATCATCATCTGGTGGGATTAAGGCTTACTAGAACTGAGAGCCTTTGCAGGAGTGGGGGACACAGGTGTGCAGTTGGGGGGGGGGGGGTTCCTGGATTCATCTCTGAGCCTCAATGCCCAGGCTTTGGAGGTGGCCAGACATGATTTTGCAAAATCAAAATGAGTGTGCCACTGGGCCTGTTCCTGGAGAGGTGTGATTTGGCCATGGTGGCACATGCCTTAGTCATATCCCGGCTGGAGTACAGTAACATGCTCTATGCTGCCTTTGGAAAGTGTTCAGAAACTCTCATTTAATTGCTAACTGGGGCTGTTTACAGGGATCACATCACCCCCCCACCCCCCCGTATTACAACAGCTCCACTGGCTGCTGATCAGTTTCTGAGCATAATTCAAAGTGCTGGTTTTAACCTAGAAATGGCCTGGGCCATCTCAAGGACCACCTCTCCCTTTATGAGCCTGCTCAGGTGTTAAGATCATCAGGGGAGGCCTTCCTCTTGGTCCCACCACCCTCACAGGTACATCTGATAGGGACACAGGAGAGGGACTCCTCTGTGGCGGCTCCCAGACTTTGGAACTCCCTCCCACTGGAGGCCAGGCTGGCCCCGTCTTTGCTCTCCTTCCACAAGCAGGCAAAGACCTTTCTCTTCAGGCAAGCTTTCCCTAAATAACTGGCTGTCTGAAGGAGGTTTTTAAATGGATTGTTGTACCTTATTGCTTTGAAAGCATTTTGGTACTGCTTATGTTTGTTTAGTAAAGTATTTGTTCCTTTTTAGCATTTGTATACTCAGTGTTTCAATACTGTTTTTTAATGGTGTAAGCTGCCTTGGGAAGGAAGGCAGGATAAAAAATATTTAAAATAATAAATAAATGATTAGGTGAAATTGCTTTTCTCCTGATTTGAGTCATTTACTGCAGCTGCTACCCGTGGAACTGGAGAAAACAAGCTCGTTCCATCTTCCACTTGACATACCTTCCAACATATGAAGATGGCAAGCCTGTTGTCTCTCATGGGAGAATGGTGGGGTTTAATTCGATCCCTCCTGCAGTTCACATGGAAATGGCTCCAGGGAACTACATGTTGGCCTTAGATCGCTCCGTTTCAGTCCTTTTGGTCCCCTTCTTGTTCTCTGACTCCTGCCTTCTCTTTTGCAATAGCTGTCAGCCAGCTGGGAAAGATCCTGCTTCTCTTTGCTTGTGGGTGGACATTAATGCTGGATTTTTATGCACACAAAGAGTGGGGCCACAGAGTGCCGTGTTTCAGCCCCATGCTTCTGCTTTTCTCCTTGTTTGGTAAGTGGCACAGCACTGCATTGTTTCATCGCTGAAGAACTTTAATTGACTTTCTCTGTTTCTTTAAATTATATACAGTATATGTCATCTTTCTCTCCATAGGGTTGGCTTTCCAATTCCAAAATTCATTTCTGTCTTTAAAAATAAAATTGCTGCCTACTGTACTCTTGTGCTGTGTAATCTGCATGGACAGATGCTGAGCAACATCAGTTTTGCAAAACTGGCAGGCAATAAGCATGTGTAAAAGTCAAGCTGCACAGCTAGGATATAACCTTCAGTCCTAACTTTATAGCACTTAAGTGATGCAGTGCAATAGTGGGAAAGTATTTTTAAAAAATAAAAATAGAAACACTTTTCAAAATAGGACGGAAGGTGCCATCTGCACTCACAGCCAGAGCACACCCACCTCTACACATCCCCACTGCCATGCAAGAAGGGGACCCCCTCAACCCCACAGGGGAGCAATCTAGGCAATCCCATGGCACGAACCTCTATTGTTCCAAATAAACAGAAGCCTCCAACCCTAGACTGGTCTACGACCGATGGGTCCCCATTAGGGACGAGCTGGAGCACCCTTAACAAGAATGTCATGTAGTCCACGTTTTGTAAAGCGATCCCACTGTTCCAGCTGGTGGCTCCAGAGCAGGCTAAGCTCCCACGTAGCTGGCCTCATCGTTTCCTCTGGGCTCAACATACCCAACTGTCTCAACCGTTCCTCTTTGGGCTGGGCTTGCGGACCCTTGACCCCGTTGGGCCTCCTCCGATTTTCCATGGCTACTTAAACTGGACACAGTGTTCCTGGTGACGTCTGACCAAAGCATCCTCATTCCCGTTTCAGAATCTTTCTAGCCAGATGGGGCACATGGCTGGGCAAACTCACGTGTCGTCCCCGTACTCAAGATGGTGCCACCGTGTGAGTGGCAGGAGCGTACGGGACGGTACCCACGAGAGTCCTGGAGAACAAGAGGGAGCTAGCTTTTATTTCCTTCTGGTGGGAGAGCGATGGGGGGCGGGGGGGGGGGGAGGCAGGCTGGGTTACTCCCTTTGGCGGCTTGCCAGGCCTATGGCTGCCTCGGCAGCGTCCCAGAGTTTGCGGCCCACGGCCGGGTCTTCCACCAGGGCCAGCGGCAGGGCCAGGCTGCAGTCGCTGTCAAAGTACTTTCCCGAAATGCCATCCACGTCCCTGGAGACGGCGCAGTACAACGCGCTGGTGGCTCCTTCCTTTGCAGTCTGGGGAGAGCGGAAGGGAGAGGGGTCATGGGGGGCCCCTTTTCTGCAGAGCATTCCTTCCTGGCACAAGAGGAATGGGGAGCGGCTGGGAGGGACCGGGGCTCCCAGAAGAAGCCCCGGTGGTCAAGGTCACATTAAAGCCACTGGCAAAGGAGAGAACACCTCACAGCCTTGGTGGGTTTGGTCCTCAAGTGTGGCCTCTACACCATCAGCCGTAGGAATTTGGGACATTAAAAACAGCCCATAAGAACTCGGTGCACGGCCCTGAAGAAGAGGATTGGTCATCGACAGCTCGCTGTTTTTGTTTTATATTCTTAATGGGCAATTAAAGGCATCACCTGCTCCTGCATTTCTAGCAACTCTCTCTTCAGGTAGGAGTGGTCCTGTGTGTTTGACCACACGGAGTCGGGAGCTCTTCATATTCCCCAGCACTTGAGTTTCCCCGTTAGCTTTCTGGCCGTGCGCTCTCCCCCTCCCCTCCCCATGAGGGGGGCAGCCCACACCAGCTCAGCTAGATGACACCTGCTCCCCTAAAAGGTGCAGGCCCCTCTCCTCCCCTGAGCTTCACTGTGTTCTCCCTCCTGCCTCACCTTTAGAAAGAGGGTCCCAAGGATGCTGAAGAGCAGACGCAACCACCAGACATAATTGCGCATAATTTCAGTCTTGACGATGCCTGGGTGCACAGCATTGACAGAAACCCCTGCATGAGAAAGCAGAGAGCCGTCAGTCGTGGCAAGGCAGCAGCAGCCGAGGCATGGGGGCGGGGGGAGAAAGTCCAGAGAAGGAGGGCTTGTGCGGGGTTAGCTTGGATTTTGTGGCCGAAGCACTGCGAGCAACAGCACTGCTGGAGTACCAGCTCCAGTGGGAGACACACCTGGGGTGAGGTGCGGTGGAGAGTAACTACATGAAAACAAGACCTGCTGGCCATACCAGCTGCAGCAGACGTTGGTCGCAGGGCAAGAAATGAGACCAGGCAGGGAACACTTGCAAGTGTGAACATCAAAACTGCTCCTTGGGGTGTGTGGGGAGAGCGTTAAGCGCCTGGCATCCGTTCTGAGGCTTGTGTTGCTTCATTACGCAGAGGTCCTGGCAAAGAGCCTGGGGGCACCTTGGCGCAGAAGACGGTTGATTCGGCACCAGCTTTCATGGGCTGCAGGAGGCCTGCCTGGCCCCATCTTGGCTGTCCTTCCGCAAGCAGGCCAAGACCTTTCTCTTCAGGCAGGCTTTCTCTTAGTGCCTGGCTGCCTGAGTGGGGTTGTTAAATGGATGGTTGTGCCTTACTGCTTCGAATGTGTTTTGGGTGTTGACCTTGTTTACTGTGTAGTATTTATTTGATTTTAAAAAGAAACCCTCTCTAAAACAGTGTGGTATTATATACTTTCTAGCTTTTAAATATTGTCTTCAATGTAAGCCGCCTTGGGTCCTTTTTAAGGAGAAAGCTGGGGTGAAATATTTTGAGGAAATACGTGACCTCGGCTGGTGTGTGCTTGTGAAGCTGAGAGGCCACATTTTTGCACTGGGTTCCCGAGACTCTCATTTTCCATTTCATTGCCTGGTGGTCCAGTTTGGGGGTGGGGTGTGGGTGTGGGGGGGGGGGGTTCCACAGGAGTGCTGCACAATCCCATCTTGCTTTGACTGGAGAACTTGGTGCATCAGCAGCAGAGAAGGTGGCCCCCCTCATGGCACAGCTCTGTGGGCACCGTCCTTCCTCTGGTGCAGCCTAGTATGGCATCCGCAATTTAACTCACCACATCCCTCTTGGATTCCCCCCCCCCAGCCACCCCGCTTTAAAAGCAGTGGTATGAGAGAGCGGGACACCTTCTAGAACTGGGATAGAGGGGCTGATTGCTTCCAGTGTGAGAACGAGATCCACTCATCCTTCCGACGGGGGCGGGGGCGGTGAAATCTCATGTCCAAGTACTGAACAAGAGGGTCGTGTACCTGTCCCGCGCAGCCTCCGGGCCAACTCGGACGTGAAGACAACGTTCATGAGCTTGGTGCTGCTGTAGGCCTTGGGGGCGCTGTTTGGCCGTTCTTCTCCGGTCAGGAATTTGACATTCACTTCTCCCTTATAATGCACGTAGGAGGAGACGTTCACAATGCGTGCAGGAGCCGAGGTCTTCATGATGTCTGGGGGGGAGGGGGAGAGAGGTTAGGAGTGGAATGGGGTGGGGCACAGTCAAAGGCTAAGACCAATCTGGAGCAAAGACACCCCCCCCCTCACCTGCTTCCCCACCAGGGAGCAAGGAATCCAGGCTGGGTTCAGAAACACACACACCCCCCTTGGCTGATTTGTTGGTTGACCCCAAAGGCTTCCTTTGGCTGGACTGTCTCTAGACTGATCCCTATTTTCTGATAGGGGAGGGATGGGTGTGGCTCCCCCCACGGAGCCACTTCCCCCCCTTCCTATCCATCGGCTCAGACATGTTTGCCACAGGCTGCTGAAGGAGCATGGCGGTGCCTGGATACTGGCCTCCAGTCATTCTCCGAGGGGTCCCTGGCAAGGGGGTCTCTCCCTTGGGCAGCATCTTCTCAGAGCTGTTACACACGCCAGGACTGAGATCCCTTTCTTGCTCACTCACAACCATACCAGGATCTATTCCACGCTGAGACTGTATTGCCCTGGGAGGCATCCCTTTGTCCTTGCTGGCCTCCTATTGCATTTGAACCACACGGAGGATTGTCAAACTCTCACGGATGACCACTGGGGTCAAGCCATGGTGGTGGCCGCTGTCACCGAACAAGGAGACCTGAGTTTGCATCAAGCTGCCCATGTTGGTGTATAGGTGCCTATGCAGAATCAGGCGTGACTTTTAGCATTCAAAAAAAAAAAAAAAAGACACTGTCTCTCCCTTTGATGGGAACAAGAGCGACCCACCGCCGCCTGAGCCTGCAGCCCAGGCGCTGAGTTCCCTGTGGGGGGTGGAGGGGAAACCCCAGGGGTCCCGGGCCTCCCTCCTGTCCCTGGATCTCTCTCTTTCAATCGGCCTTTGCCCCGAGGGCTCGTCCAAGGGCGGGCGGTCCTCCTGCCAGCGGAGCCCCCTTGGCCGGCCGGCCGGCCTCCTGGACAGAAAGGAGTCCGTCTTTACCCAGCAAAAGGTTGGTGAGCAGGAAGGGGCCAAGGACGTTGGTGGCAAACAGCTGCTCCACGCCCTCTTCGGTGACTCTGTGCGGCAGACCTGGAGGGGAGACAAGAAGGGGGAGGCAGCGGGGGGGGGGGGGGCGGCTCAGTCGTGGGCTGCTTGGTGTCCAGGTCCCCAGCAGAGGAGCGGTCTGGGTCCTCTGCTTCTCTGCCCACCCTTCACCACCACCCTACTCCCTTTCCCTCTTCTGCTTTACGAGTATCTGGGGGTCCATCAGTGGGTGGCCCTCCTCCCGCATCTGCTGTTTCTTCTCGGCACAAAAGAGCTCCCCGTTCACACATCAACTGGGCTGACACCAAGACACCCCAAGCCAGCAGGGGAGGGGGGGCATCTGGGCCCAGATCTAGTCAGGTCCATTGGACCGCTAGGCAGCCAAAGCAGCAACCATCTCGCAAACGGGTGTTTGTGGGCTTCCCCGTGTGGTCACCGACCTGCAGGTGCCGCAAGGCTGCTGAGCCTGGACCGAGGTGCTGCAAGGCCCTGAAGGGGTCCAGTTCATACATATTATATCTATCTATCTATCTATCTATCTATCTATCTATCTATCTATCTATCTATCTATCTATCTATCTATCTATCTATCTATCTCTTAGCCTAACCGTAGCCATCTTGCTTTCTGTAACTGCTTTGCTGCGTGGTTAAGTTTCTGCTTACTAGACAAAAAGGTAAAGGAGAGAGAGGCCGCCTGCATTCCGTTGCTTGTGAGTAACTGGTCTAAGGAAGAGTTTGTCCTTGGACTGATAAGAGATTTCGGCGTCGGACACGGAACCCGGGAAGGATGAATGAGGGCAGGCACCTCCAGCCGCCCCCTTTCCCCCTCCTTCTCCCCACCCTTCTGCCTCCCTCTTTTCAGGTTGAACTTATAAAAATGTGTACTCTGTCATGGGGGGGGGGGCGCGCTTCTTCTGGGCATGTTTTTAGGCGTGTGAAGTTTGCGCCTCTTTTGCTTGCTTTCAGCTGAAAATAAACCAACCTCTATTGGATCTCTCTGTCTCTGGCTGATTGATTCATGTGTTAGGAGACAGGCGAAAACCAGAGATTAGTTCTGGCACTCTTTCTTCCCCTTACGACAACCTTCGTTCGGAGGGGCCGGCAGGCTCCAGGAGGCGGACCGCGGGGGCGGCAAGAGCAGGGGGCTCCCCCTCCCCATCCGAGTTTCCCCACGGGGGGGGGAGGGCTCTGTGCAGGCAGAGGGTAGCCCGGGGCTGTTCGGGGGCGGGGGGGAGGAGAGCCGCCCCCGGAGCTCTCTTGGCGGTGGTGCTGTGCCACTTCCAAGCAGGGCAGGGCAGGGCAGGGCTTCCTCCCTTACTCACGTGCAAAGGCTCTTCGCAGAAAGCTGGGCGGTCGCCCCATGGGATGCTTTGGGGACCCCCTACCCTCGGGGGTCCCGGCCCTCCCCAGCAGTGGCAGCAAAGAAGCCAGAGACTTAAGGCGCTTGCGCCCCCTCCCCGGCCCCCCCCCCGGCCCCGGGCGTCCCGGTCACCTGAGGCTCCGGCGTTGTTGACCAGGATATCCAGCCGCCTCTCCTCCTGCAGGAACCGCCTGGCAAAGGCGCGCACGGAGGCCACGGAGCTGGTGTCCAGGAGGCGGAGGTGCACCTGGGGGTTCCCGGTGGCCCGGCGGATCTCCTCCAGGGCGGCCTCCCCCCTCTCCCGGCTGCGGCAGGCCAGGACGGTGCGGGCGTTCCGGCGCGCCAGGTCGTGAGCGATCCATTTGCCGATCCCTGCGAGGAGGAGGGTCCCGAGTCACCGAAAGGGCAGGCCCGCCTGGCCTCCCGGCCGCCGCCGCCCCCCCCCCCCGCTTCGGCCCAGCCCGGAGCCGCCCTCCTCCTCCTCCTCCTCCTCCTCCTCCCAACAGCTGCCGCAGGGAAGCCCAGGCGGAGATCCCGAGAGGGCCCCTGGCCGCCCCCGCCCCCGCCCCCAGGAGGTGCTCCTTGCGTTTTTAAAAACAGCAACAACAGTGGTCGAGCCTCAGAAAGGAGGGCCCCCCAAACCCCGCACGGACTGCAGGAGACTTCCTAGGGCAAGCCACCGGGGTGCTTCTCCCTTGGCGCTTGGCCCCGCCTTCCATGCCTCACCTGTTGCCCTTTCACAAGGGAAGCCCCTCTGCGAACGGCCCTTGTGCAGCAGCAGCACCGCCGCCATCCCCGGCTTCCTCCCATTTCTCCCGCTTTTTTTGTGATCTCCCCCCCCCTCCCCTCGGTTCCTCTCCTTTAAGAAACGCCCACCCTCCAGCACAGGCTCCCTTCCGTTCGAGTATTCCCGGCCAGGAGGTCTCCTCTTACATCTCTTGAAATCGGCTTTCCTGGAGCCCAGGGTGCAGGTGATCCCATTCTCGGTGTCCCCCCTTCCCAGAAGGGGACCCTGCCAGTCCCTCCCCCACGCCCGCCGCTGGAATCGCCACCATTTCCAAGGCCTTGACCGGTCCTTTCCCTGTCCGTCAGGGCCAGATCCAGGGCCGCCGGTCCTCTGGCCGCCTCCACTCCCTTCTGGAAGGGGAAGGGGGCCAGCGAGGCAGGTGAGGCCTGTCCCCCACCACTTCTTGCACCCCCAGCAGGTGTCTCTGGGCAGCTGAACCAGAGCCCCGTGGTCCACCCCGGGGGGCGACTGTGTCTCTTCTCTCGGGGCGCCTGGTCATCATCGCCTGGTCATGGGATCTAGAAGGGCCTCCTCCCGATTCTCCCTCTCGGGAGGAGCAGGAGGTCTGTAGCAGCCCTGCAGCAGGGAGTCACCCTTTCCTCTCCCTCCTCTGATTTTTACCCAAATGCTCTCCACGGACGGACATTGCCGGCTCTGACTCATGGGTCTGGATGCCATAGCGAGGGCCTGGGATCTCTCGTGCAGTTCACAAGATGGAGCCCCAGTGCCTCGGCTCCAGGGATTCATGACCAGGTGCCCGGTGTTCCCTTTACAACCAACCACCTGGCCTTGCCTCTTGTTTCTCCTTCCACCCCCGCTTCTGGGTTGGCCCATTCTGCCCCTTGTCTGGTCCACCCAAAGCAAAGCCCCTCCAGCTGGAAGACAACCCCAGCCCACATCTCCACACCCAGAACGGATCTTCAGACTCCAGGGGCCTTGGGGGGGGGGGGCCCTTCAGCAACATGTCAGAGGAGCAAGAAACCAAGGAGGACACCTTTCAGGGTCATGGAGAACGTGGGGCCCCCGCTTTCTGGTTGGCCCTGGATCCATGGAAGTCCTTGGTCTCTCTCCCAAGCTGTTGTATCAGAATGGGCCTGTAGAGGCAACCAGAGAGTAAATCCCTCCATTTTTCTAATGGCCTGATAACAACAAGGCTCCGAGTTAACCCCAGGTGACCGCAACGCCCTGCCCTGGGTAAAGACACTCTGGGGACCAAGAAGGAGTGAGGAACCCCAGGGATCCCTTTGACCAGGTACCATTTGTTCTGATCTCTGACCAGTAAACCCAATCTTGCTGCCCAGGTTTATTCCTCCAAAATGTGTGCACATGCACACACCTTTCTCTTTCCCACCCTCTTGCACTGATTTGCTTGCCCATGGTAGCATTGAAGGCTGAGGGCCGAGGGCCGCCCTGTTCAGGCTGATCGGGCAGCCGCTGCCGTGTCCTTAGGGGGGCAGAAGCGGCCACCCTGCCAAGCAGGGTACCGTTCTTGCACCAGGCATGGCTGCCGGCAGGCCATGCGGAGCAGCCCACCTAGCAGGAGGCTGTGCCAGCCCTTTCCCTCCCTCCCAGATTATTGGGAAGGTTCCAGGAGCCCTGCAGGAAGTAATGCAGCCTCACAGGTGACTTTGGCACTGTTTGGCTGGGCCACGTACAGATCGCAAAACAGCCCAAAGGCCTGGGTGACGGGTGGGCCACTTTTTGTGGCTACCGGGTGGCTGAGCACCCTGAGCCCAGCCCTGCTGGCAGACTCACCGGTGCTGGCTCCAGTGACAACAGCTGTTTTGCCTGTCAGGTCCACGGGGCTCGCGCCAGGGCTCCATCCGCGTCGTCTTCTTATCCAGAGCACTACAGACAGGACCACAGAACAGGTAAACCAGATGGGGTGGGAAAAGAGAGCCAGCACGGCCATGGCCGGGACCAGGTACAGGAGGGTGGCAGAGTGTGCTCTCCGTGCCGTTGCTCCCTGGCAGGTTGGGAGAGAATGCCACTTTCTTGGCTGACTGGGACAGGGGCAGAGTCCAGATCTGAGGAATAAAAGGCAGGCAATTCCATCAGACCAAAGACCAAAGCAGCCAAAGCCAAAGCAAAGGGTGCTGCTTATATACCGCCCCATAATGCTTCAGGCACTCTCTGGGCGGTTTACAAGTTAATCATGCAGGCTACACTTTGCCGCCGCCCCGGCGGACCTTCCAGCACCTGCCTCTGGAGAGGAAAGTGGGGAAGGGGGCCAGCATTCCCGCAAGAGGTCCAGGGGTGGGGGTGAGGCGGGGAAAGAGGAAGAACAAGGTCAAGCCCACATTCTCCAGGCAAAGCTGCAAAACAACTACAGATCAGTGATCTGAGGTCAAGAGCCAGGGAGTGACTCGCCTGCCTTAATAGCTTCACATATAAACACGACTCCCCGCTCAGACCTAGAGACCCGTACAATTATAAACTGTTCCCTCTCTATGTTGAGACCCCACAGGAACTGGGACCTTTAGACACCCATCCGGTCCATTAAAGCTCTGAAGAGAAGCTCTTTCAGAACGCAGGGCATAATTTGAACAGCTCTAAAGCTCCTCTCTGGAAGATCATATGAAACCACTCTTTTGTTACTGCAAAAACCCTTACAAACTTTTGTCAACTGCTTACCCGTATCGCCAATGAAATAGAGACCCTTCGACAAGCATTTGATGTTTTTTAACAAGAAGATCTCAAACCCTGCATCTTTTCTGGCTGACCCAAGAGCTCATGATAAGAATAATGCAACAACCCTAAATCAGAATACTTCTCAATAGGGAGAAAGGAGTTATTGGAAGGGGAAGGGAAACCTGGGGAGCCTGCAGGCAGACTAAGAACTAACCAAGCTGTGCTAGTTATAGATCAAGATCGTATCAACTCTGGAATCTGGACAAATAAGAAAACCATCCACTACGCATTGAGCCAGCTGATGTGGCCCAATATAAAGACCATTGACTTTGATAAAGGTTGTGAAAAAACCTAATTTACTTACCATCAAGAATGAGAGTTCCACCTGACAATCCCCCTGAAGATTGTGTTCTCGAAGGCTTTCACGGCTGGGATCCGATGGTTGTTGTACGTTTTTGGTTTTTTTATAGCTGGTCCCACAGCTACAAATACTCAACTATCCCACACACTACACCAGAACACAGGCAGAGTTCTGACTCCTGTCCTCTGAAGATGCCGGCCACAGAGACTGGCAAAACGTTAGGAAGAAAAACCTTCAGAACACGGCCAAACAGCCCGGAAAACCTACAACAACCCCCTAAGATTGTCTGAAGATGCGAACGTTCCTCTTCTTCTTTGGAATATCGGCAACTAGAGTGTTCTCTGATGAGACTGTCTGTCCACTCCTGGCAAGTAAGACTAAGTTCACTCCATGACTTTAAGCCTCCTGCCTCTTCCTAGAACAACCTCAAAACAACTATGCCACCATAGAGTGCTGATAAACAAGTTGCACGGCATACCAGCAAACCTGCCTCAAAACGTGGTGAGATTAAGATCTTGCCACATGAGACCTCAATCATCTTGTGAACCCCTCAGAAGAAGATCTTATAGAATACCATATACACATGGCCTCAATGTTGGAAGGCCCCCAGAACTCTATGAAAAGCCTGTGCTCTGTGACCATGACCCTTCCTCCCTCAGATGAAAGCATCACCTCGAGGCAGCCCCCAGATCCTGCTGCCAAGAAGCCAAATGACAGTACTGTAGAAGCTCAGGACAGCAACACAGCTCTTCAGACTTGACTGAAAACTGCACCTTGACACAAGTTCTGGCTTGTTCTCTGGCTGCCTTTAAAACCTGGGACTCTGACGGGGGCATGTGGATTAAAAAGAGGAACCTGGGAATGACAGACCAGTCAGCCTGACATCAGTCCCAGAGAAAATTCTGGAGCAGATTATAAAACGGTCTCTCTGTAAGCAGCTTGAAAACAATGCAGTAATAACTATAATAACTAGAAGCCAACATGGATTAGTCAAGAACAAACCCTGCCAGACTAATATGATTTCATTTTTTCATTGGGTAACCTCCCTGGTAGATGGGGGGGAATGCTGTAGACGTAATATACCTTGACTTCAGCAAAGCCTTTGACTAAATGTCCCGTGATGTTCTGATTAGCAAGCTAACTAGATGTGGGCTGGATAGCATAAGTGTCAGAGGGTTGTTACAGAATTGTATTGAGAGAGTGCTTATCAATGGCTTATTCTCAAACTGGGAGGAGGTAATAAGTGGGGTGCCATAAGGTTCAGTCCTGGCCACGGTGCTCTTCAACATTTTTATTAGTGACTTGGATGAGGGAGTGCAGCGAATACTTATCAAATTTGTGGATGACACAAAATTAAGTGGAATAGGTAATACCTTGAAAGACAGGAACAAAATTCAAAAATATCTTCACACGCTTGAGCACTGGGCTAAAAGCAAAAGACTGAAATTGAACAGGGATAAGTGCAAAGTTCTACACCGAGGGGAAAAAACCACCCAGATGCACAGTTACAAGATGGGCGATACTTGGCTCAGTAATACTACGAATGAGAAGGATTTTGGAATTGTTGTAGATCAAAATCTGAATATGAGCCAACCGTGTGATGTGGCTACAAAAAAGGCTAATGCTATTTTAGTCTGCATTAACAGAAGTATTGTCTCCAGATTCCATGAGGTATTACTACTCCTCTATTCAGCACTGGTTAGGCCTCACCTGGAGTATTGTGTCCACTTTTGGACACCCTACTTTAAGAAGGATGCTGGCAAACTGGAACAAGTTCAGAGGAGGGCGACAAGGACGATCAGGGGGCTGGAAACCAAGCCTTATGAGGAAAGGCTGAAAGAATTGGGCATGTTTAGCCTTGAGAAAAGAAGACTGAGGGGTGATATGATAACACTTTTCAAGTACTTGAAAGGTTGTCCTACAGAGGAGGGGGCAGGATCTGTTCTCAATCATCCCAGAGTGCAGGACACACAATAGGCTCAAGTTACAAGGAAGACAGATTTCGGTTTGACTTGGATTCCTGCCTTGAGCAGGGGGTTGGACTCAATGAGGCCTCTTAAAGGCCTCTTCCAACTTCATTATTCTATGATTCTAATACTGAGGACCCAACCACCACTGATACTTTGGGAAACGCCTCATCGCATTCTCACAGCCTGTGTTCTTCCACAGCAGCAAACAGTTCTGATGAATTAATTCTACCTAGTGAATGTACATAGCCCATTGCTCATATGCCTGGCCCTGCAATATATTATGAAGGACTAGCGTCAGAGACACCGATCTCCACTGGCCCTCCTTCTAAACTTAACTCAGCTAGGGTTTCGGTGGTCCATCTTCATTTCAACTTAAACTGAAGCCAGTCTTCAGAAGACCCACCTGTAGAACCAATCAGAGAGTACAGCTCTTGTCAATCTGGGCAAAACTGGCGCTGGTCTACCATTGGCTGCAGACTGGAGAGCTTGTGTTTACCTTGAGCCACATGAACTAGGCTCAAACCAGTCAGCCCCTGTGAGCAAAAAGCGGGTTGGAAAACAGATTTAAATAGCATAGGGGCAGCAATGTCAGGATAATCCCTCCTGCACTGCAATGTCAAAAACAGCAATGTAGAGCACTAATGGGCGGGGTGATGGTGGTGGAGGAAGGGGAGACATAAAAGAAAACCTGGTCAGAGTGAATCCAAGCCACAAGAACTGACAGTTCTCCGTTTTTCTGGTGAATCGTAGCAGGCAGTCTTTGTGCAGAAGCTCCAAGGGTGTCAATGTTTTATCTCTGCTGTCTCCTGGAAGTCTTGCTTCCAAGCATTGTGCACAGCCGAGCCAGCTCACACCTCTTCCTTGGACATGAATCTAGAGAATCTTCCTACCTGGCCAGCAGCAGTCACAGTGGCAGGCGTTAAATGGCTCATAGCCCAGTTGAAATTAGGGAAGGCCCCTGGACAGGATTCCTCGAGAGCTGATTAGAAATAGCGGCTTGGTGAGTGCCAGGGCTGGCAGTATGGTTTATCTGGATTGACCAGACAGCCCAGATGCCTCCCAATTGGGGCACATCCATCATTGTTCCAAGATATGAAAAAGGAGCTACGTCTTACCCTTCAAATTATCAACCCAGAAGCTTGCTTAGTGTTGTGAGCAAGCTCTATGCTAGACACTGTTGGCGGAAGTTCCGGGATTTCTTAATGGGTGAACAAACAGGGTTTAGGGCCGGTCACTCCAGCCTTGATCAGCACCTGATACTACACATTTGGTAGAGAAGTAGAGCACCAGGCATCATAGGGCGCTTGCACCATGGTGCTTTGTTTAAGGTGAAGTCAGCATTCGAAAGCATCCCCCGGGATAGGTTATGGCCAAACCTAAAACCTCCTCTGGAGACTGGAGACTTCTTGCACTAACCTATACCTTTACACAGAAAAACCCATCTCAGAGTAAGGTGCAACCCACAGGGCTATCTATCTCACAGGGTTATCCTCAGAAGAGGTGTGAAAGAGAGATGTACTCTCACTCCCTATGCTTCACCGTTTATATTACTCCTACAGCTCAAGCCTGAACCAACCCTGATTTTCACCCACCCAAACTCGTAAACAGACTGATGCCTGCTCTGCTGTAGGCATATGATACGGTAATGTTATCCTTTATTAAAAGAGGGCGTAGGAAAGCCCTACAGGCTTTTTCAGCATACTGCTCTGAAGAGCATCTTGTTATAAACTGCCAAAAGACCAAAATTTCTGTTTTCACCAAAAGGTTTGTTAAGCCCAAGTGGCAGATAGATGGGTGTGACACCAAACAGGTTAAGACCTATAAATACCAAGCTGTAGTATTGCAAACAACTGGGCAGTGGAAAGTCCATATCACTGAAAAAACGCTTAGAGAACTACGATGGCCCTCTGGAGATTCTTCTTTTCAAAAGATGGCTCTGCACACCATCTGTACCAAAAGGCTTCCAAGGCAGGAGTGACTGGCCCAACGTCTGTATGGTTCAGGCCTCTGCATACCTAAAGACGTCCACCCCCTTGGGATAGGACCGTCTAAATTCCTGAGGGCTGTATTTGGCCATCCACACTGTGTCTCTAATGCCCTGCTGAGATTAGAAGCTGGAATGGTCCTGCTTGAAGCAAGTGTGTGGCTTCAACTAATCAACCTTTGGCTGAAGTTAAAACTTCATCCAGTTGGCACGTCTGATTTTAATAGATAACCACCCCTCAGGCTGGGCAAGAGCAGTGAAGGGAAAAATGTCATCCTATGGGATATCCTCCCAGCTTTGTTACATTTGGGATTTATGAAAGCCAGAGAGACCATTAGGAAGTGGACGGGTCCCATATTACTCAGTGGCTGGTTTTCACAGTCAGATCTCCATCCCAGCAGATTACCTTTACAACGGAGAACTTGCAAGACATCAGAGAGCTTTCATCATGGCCCGTTTCAATGCCCTGCCTTCAGCCATTCCAGAAGGAAGATACTCACATGTCCCTTATGATCAACATCTTTGCCCTTGGCAATCTAGCAGGGTGGAAACCGTGGAACACATCCTCCTTCATTGCACATTTTATAAAGATTCACATAACCTAATTATTTCTCCAATTTTAACCCACTACTCAGGTGGACCCAATAAATTTTACATCTCTTTTCTCCTCTCCCGATTCCTCAAGTGAAATTACAGCTAAGGTTGCAAAATTCTGTGCAGCAACTTGTATAATAAGAAAGCAGATGATTAAATCACTACAGTAATCAGATTAGAAATTTACACTTCATTGCAATTTGAATTACAGTCTGCTTGGTATCGATAGTAAATACTATATAATTTGTTATTTTGTATTTCAGTTTTGTATATCTAACCTATGACCCAATCACAGTAATGTAAAATAAAAAGGCATCTTTACACAAAGACAAAGGGTGCACCTTCCAACTCAACAGAATTTAGAAAAATTTGTAAGCACCCCAAATAACTGTTCTGAAGAACACACTGAAGGCATATAAGAACTAATAACCCTGAAATGAGAAAAGAAGGGCTCTAGGAAAAACACCCCCATTTCTTCTTCCACACCCTTTTTAGCTAGAAATGTGACTTATCTAGGGACAGAGCTGTATAGTTAATTGACCACTAACTGCTGGAAAGTGAGAACTTTAATCTTGTCTTTTGTGTTGGAAAGGCAGAGACTCCATTGGCGGAGGGAACAGTTCACCAGGTCCCTCCTGCACAGAGAAGCTACAGGGCTGGGCCAGAGAACGGCACGCCTGGCCTGGCCTGGCCATGACCCTTTGCCCCTTTCTGGTACATATTTTGCTCCCCTCGCCTTCAAAGCTGCTCCTTCGGTAGCTCTCAGATTGCCTTCCCCCTACCTGCCCTGTCCAGCACACACAGGGGGAACACTCCCACCCCACCCCCTGATCTAGGGATGGTTGGCCATGCTGGGTGTGGAGCACATATGGAGCGTAACGCCTCTGGCCACTTAATGTTCCTTTGCACCACAGGTCAAGAAACCCAGGGCAGGGAAGCAAATTAGCCCTAAGAAGTGCAATCGAATGACTTATTTCTGAGCTCAGGTAAGGAATGAACCAATCGATTTATTCATTCACCCACCCTCAGGGAACGGGGGGGGGGGGGGGGGAAGGGCCAGGGCCCTTTGGCACCCAGCAAGTTCAACTAAAAAAGCCGAAAAGAGAAAGGACGGAATGAAAGGCCTTCTTTTTATTATGAACCCACTGGGTTTGCTCCTGGTGGGGCAGAAAGCTCCTCCACGTTCTGGCAATCGCCCGCACTCACAGCACGGCACCAGGGCGCAAGCGCGGCAGAGGCCTTGGCTCCTGGACAAGGTGCTCCACGGGAGCTGCCGGGGGGAAAGGCACTTGGGGGTGCAGGGGGCGGAGATCTCTAGGCACCCCCGCTGCCTCGGCTTCCTTCTCTGGAAGGGGGGCTGCAGTGGGCTGAAGACGCTTGGCTGTGTGGCCCCCGGGACGGATAGTCACTCCGGGGGCCGGCTCGACACTCTCCGTCAGCAGGGTGGGCTTCACAAAGATGAGGCTCGTGGGCTCCAGGGCCCTTCCGGGTGGGGGCTGCAGAGGGAAGGGGGCCTGCTCCGACAGCCTCTTCTGCATGATGGTGGCCGCGCCGTCCCACAGCAGCACCTGAGGCGCCCCGGGCAGCTGGCCACCGCCGCCGCTCGGCTCACGGATCTCAACCCTGCCCCGGGGGAGCTTTGGGGGGTGGCGAGGCCCGCAGCGGCCCGAGACCGTCTTCAGAGCCTTTTGCCGGCGGGACTCCACGTCCGGGTCCACAACCTCCACGGAGGGCTTGATCCAGCGCTTGGGCAGGCACGCCGGGTCCAACCGAGGCACGAGGGTGATGTTGCCGGATTCATCATAGAAAACCGCCTTGATGTTGGGGGGCCGCCCCAGCTGGATCCGCAGCAGGTTGCTGCACGAGGAAGGCAGGAGGGGGCCCCCTTCCTCCACAGGGACCTGGGAGAGTTCCCGCAGCAGCAGCTCCTTCTCTGAATGGTCCAGGGGCTGCACCACGTGCTGAAACCTGGTGGAGTGCAAGGGCTGCCCCCAGGGCTGTGGGCAGGGAAGCTGGGCCTCGGAAGGTCCCCGGGGAGGGGTGAGGGCGGCCGCCCCAGGTGGGGGCTCAGCTCTGGGGATGAGGATCCCTTGGCTGCTGTGGGATGACTCCCCATGCTGGATCTCCAGCAAAGACGGCTGGGCCGTCCATCCTTCCATTTCCTCCTCCCTCAGGAGGGATCCCCGAGGCACCCGAGCAGCACCAGCAACGTCCCTCAGGGCCTCTTCGGAGACAGGCGTTTCCTCTGGGAGTCCAGCTAAAGGAACCTGCAGAAGACAAGTGCGCGGAAGATTCTGCATGACCCCTTCCTTACTGCTCTATATGGCTATATGCCCGTGCTGTATTTCATTTTATATTTCCACCACTTGATGTGCTGATTTGTTATTTTGTTGTTTTTATTTACATTTATTGTTTTAGGTGATTGTAAACCACCCAGAGCAGTGCTTTTGCACTAATGGGGCGGTATACAAATTTAATAAATAAATAAAGATTCACAACCCCTCTCTGTGCCCAGAACAGTCCATTTGCAAGGCCAGAATGGCATTTTTCACGATTTTAGGGTTACACGGATGGGTGACAGTAGAACAGCAGATGATGCTGGCCTCTGAAGATGTGCAGACAAATGAATGATGACCCTAACCCCAAAGAAATCCTATGAGGAAGAATTTGCAGTTCTAGAAAGCAAACTGAAAGCTGCTCTGAAAGCACGAGGAAGAAATAAATCAGAAGGGGTAGATGGAATACTAATAGAACTATTTCAAACAGAGACTGAATCTATCAAAATCCTAACAAGAATATGCAAATATGGAAAACAAAATAATGCCCCACAAACTGGAAATGCTCGATATATATCCCAATCCCCAAGATTGCTCCCATGCAAGCAAACTGATGCTCAAGGTGTTACCTCATATGTACTGAGAAATGCCTGATGTTTAAGCTGAATACCAAAAAGGAAGAGGCATTCAAAATCATATTGCAATGAGAGGACCTTCTGGAGATCACTCATTCATAGGGTCACTGTAAATCAGGGGCTTGATGGTACATTCTGACATTCTAATCCTGCTAACACTTCTTCTAGTATGTCATCCTGGGCGCTGACCCCAGGTGCTCTCTTCCTGACAAGCCCCAATGCCGTCCTACCTCAGCCTCCTCCAGAGGTGGCCTGGCTGGCAAGACAGGCACAGAGCCCTGGGCCCAGGAGTCTGTGGTGCAAGGCACTGGTTCCTCATCCTCCTGCCAGGAGGGGTCTGCTGGCACATCTGCCTCGCCTTCGTCCCGCACCAGGAAGCGCCATTCGAGGATCTGGAGCATGGCTTCCCGCGCCTGGTTGATGACGTAGGGGATGCACTGCGGAGTGGAAGCACAGGGCAGAGAGGGTTGGGCAGGGCAGGGCAGAGCATGGAGTGACTTACACTTCAGCTATCCTGGACCTCTTAAGAGACCCATTACATAAGAACCTCAGAAGAGCCCTGTGCTGGATCAGGCCAAGGGCCCGTCTCGTCCAGCTCCCTGTCTCTCACCGTGGCCCCACCAGATGCCTCGGGGAGCAAACAAGACCACGATATCCCTGTCTCTTGATACCCCTTCCCCTGCTTCTGGCATTTGGAGGTACCTTCTGAGCCTGGATATTATATACATCCCCATCATGGCTTGTCACCTACGATGGACTTTTCCTCCAGAAATCTGTCCAATCCCCTTTTCAAGGCCTCTAGGCCAGATGCCATCACCACATCCTGTGGCAAGGAGTTCCACAGACTAACCACACGCTGGGTCAAGAAAGATTGTCTTTGGTCTGTTCTCACTCTCCCAACCCTCCACTGGAGTGGATGTCCCCTGGCTCTGGTCTTGCGTGAGAGGGAAAAGAGCTCCCCTCTCTCCACTACGTATCCTCTCTACCCATGGGTTGGTCTAGAGTCCAAATGCTGCCCTCCTGGAGCAGTTGGGTGCTCAACATCCTTTCTTGAGACCACCAGCGGTAGAAAAACCCAGCCACCTGGGTCTTCCAAAGGGCTGGGTGGGTCTACCTTTCCCTTTCAGTGCTGCCAAGGTAGAGCTTTTTTTTTTTGCGCCCTTGCTGACATGGCTAGCAGTGCAGAGATGGAAGGTCAGGGAGAGGGTGAATGAAATGGGATGGGGCCCGTTTCCTCCTCTCAGGAAATGAAGCCCGTCCCTCCTCTCAGGAAGCCTGGCTAGACCAGCCTTTGACTCTTCCGCTTCTGAGTTTATCCGTGGCTTTATCAACCCGGGAGCTCTTTGCCGTGGCTTGGCTTAGGCCTTAAAGAGGAGAAAGTCTCATGACCCAGGAGGGCCTGTCCAGCCAGGCCGGAGCTTCCCCACAGGCGTCTCTTTTCCCCCCAGGACCAGGGCAGCACCTGAAGTTCAAAGTGACCGAAGGACCAAGGCCTGTTCCAGCTGTCACTGTTCTTGCTCCCCGAAGGTGCAGGGGCTGCAGGGGCCCCTGTGGAAGCCTCTCTCCCCCCCCCCCCGCTAGAACGACCTGGGCGAGGCGGGCAGGCAGGAGGCAGGCAGGCAGGCAGGGAGGGACCCACCTGGCGGTCCAGGTAGATCTTATAGCACTCTTCCAGGACCTGGTCGAGCAGCCCCGCCAGGAAGTCCCCGACGCTGTCCTCGGCCTCCTCGCTGCCCAGCAGAGAGAGCCAGTCTCCTTCGGAGAGGCGCCCGGGGACGATCTCCACCTGGGGGACCGGCACGGTGGGAGGGCGGGACCTCTCCGCCCGGGACTTGGCTTGAGTCACGCGGTCCCGGGAGGCCATGGCCTGCCACCGAAAGAGAAGAGGCCGCCCGGCCTCGGAGGAGACCCCGGGCTGGACGAGCCAGGAAGGGCGGCCGCCCGCGCTTCACCGACCCACGCGCGCACAAGGCGCAGAGGCCCGGAGGGGCGGCCCAGGCCAGGCCCCCCTCCCCCCCCCCGGTTGTCCTAGGAGGATCACCGGGAGAGCGGGAGAAGGATCCCTTTGGGGAGGGAGGGAGGGAGGGAGGGAGGGAAGGAAGGAAGGGAACCGGAGGCAGGCTGAAGCCAGGAGTCGTCGTCCAGGGAGCCCCTCCAACGGCGAGGTCCGGCCGGCTGCTCTGGAGCCCTCCCGGGGCAGGGGTCTCGCCTTTCCACCGGCACGGCCTCTGGGGGTGGGTGGGTGGGGGGGTGGGGGTCTCTGAACCCCCGGGCCCTGGTCGGGGCGCCGCCACGCGGGTCACCTCGCAGGGACTCTGGGCTCTCTTCCCGCCCGGCCCCGGGGCTCTGCCTCAAGGGCGATGAGCCCCCTGCCCTCAAAGCCCCCTGCCCGCCGGCCCGCCCGGGGGAAGGAGAAGGCCGCCCCAGCCCCCCAAAACCTCCTCCCGGCGTTGCTAAGGCAACCGCCACGCGACCCAGCCACGTGGACCCCCCCCTGCCGCCGCGGCTGACGTCAGCGCGCCCGTGCGCCGTCTCCAGGACACCGCGGGAAGCAGAGGACCCGGAGCGGCGGGGGCGGCGCCCGCCTGGGAGGTGAGGGGGGGCCCGGGCGGGGCGGGAGGGGGGGGTCGCGCCTCGGGAGCCACGGCCCCGCCCTCGGGGACCCCCACTCGTCCCCGCCCCTGCCGAGGGGGGGGGGAGGAGGTGGCAGTGCGCCGAGCCAATGAGAGCTCAAGAGCCTGGGGGGGGGGCCTCCCGCGCGAGCCACGCCCCCTGCTCCAAAGCGCCCCTCGAAGGGTGGGGGAGGGGCACGGGTGGCCGAGCGGCCCGTCCCGGAACCGGAGCCGGATCGGGCCCCTGAGTCCGCCTGCCCGGGGGTGGGTGAAGGCGGCCGCCCAGAGGGAGGGAGGACGGAGGGAGCGGGGAAAGGGGCTCCCCGGAGCCAGGCGGGGTTCCCTTTGGACCGCAGGGCTGCGCCGGGGGTCCACCCCGCGGGCAAACCCTCCGGTGGGCGAGACGCCTTTTGGGGTCCGGCCGGAGCTCCGCGTGTGTCCCCCCCCCCCCGGTGGCCCCCGCCGCCGGGCCTCCGCGCCTGCTTCGGCGCTCCTCGGGACCCTCCTGCGGGCCCTTGGAGGAAAGGCAGCGCACCGAATCAGTCCGGATCGGGCTCGGGCTGGTGGATCGGTCCCCCTCCGGGCGGAGAGGAGGAACATCCCGGGGGGGGGGGGAGCGGAGCTTGTCCTCCCCGCCGCCCCCTGCCTGGGAGAAGGGTCTTCCTCTCGAAACGCATGGCTGTTTGAAAAAGAGCCCCCCCCCCCGGCTCCCGCCCCCCCCCCAGGCCTCCAAGCCCCAGAGAAGGGGCCCGAGGGGCTCCCGGGGTGCAGCAGAGCTGGCAGTCCGGGCTCGGTCCAAAGAAGGGCCCAAGGCCTGGTGTGGGGCACTGACAGCCGAACTGGGCTCTCGCTGGGGTGAGGTGGGGGGCTCAGAACATCCTCTTCCACCCTCTTGGGCCCGTGCGGGGGGGGGCAATTTCCAGAGGTTCTTGAGGACCTCCTGCTTGCACTCCTGCCCTTGCCCCATCCCAGAAACCCCTCCCTCACCCCCACCCCCACCTCGGACACTAAGGGTTGCAAGGGGAACTTTGGTTTTTTTAAAAATTGGGTGGAGAGCCACAGGGTCCTTGGTGGACTGTCCATCGGGAGAACTGGGGGGTTGGGGTTGGATCCACCCCCCCTCTCACTTACTCACAGGCTTGGGATCAAGGAGACCGTCTGTCTGAGCTGACCTTTGGCCCTTTTGTCACGCACACCTGTTTCTTTTCTCAAGTAACAGCAGCAGGTTCCCTTATTTGATCCACCCAAGGGTGAAACCCTCCAAGGTCAAAGACTGGGTGTCTACAGCCCCTCATCCTCTGGCGGCTGCCCACTCCTGCCCCCCAAACGTTTGAATGCGGACAGCGGTCTGCTACCCCCGTTTATTTCCTGCCTGCACATGCTGTATGACTCCCCCCTTGGCTAAGAAGGCCTCTAGAGTAACTGGCCAGCCGGCCTGAAACAAAAGACCCACAAAAGCTAGGGGTCTGTCATTGGGCATCCCTCCCCCCCCCCACTGGCCTGACTCCTTTCCTCTGTGCCCTAAGGAAGCGTCATGTACCGCAAGGAGAAGAGCATCCTGTTGAAGGACAGCAGCCTGGCCCTCTACAACAACCTGAGCGTGCTGCCCCTCCCTGGCAAACAGCTCACCTACTTTGCCAGCGTCCACGGCAGCACCGTTAACCTGGTGAGCGCCTCGGACGACGGGCTCGGCTTCTCCCATCGCCTGCTGCAAGCCAAGGAGAGCAGCCTGGGAATGGGTGCCTCCATCATCACCCAGGTAATGGGGGAGAGGGAGCCCCTCCTGGGCCAGGAGAGGCCAGCCTCCTGCTGTCACGGAGAAAAGTCAGCACCCATGTCCTGGGGGATAAACACGGGCCAGCTTCCAACAGACGGATCGAAGGAGCGATGGGAACAGAGTGGAGCAGCCGGCCGGCAGCCGGCGTTGATGCAAAGCCAGGGCTGAGCTGGGCCGTTCACGTGGCTCACGGAGGGAGGGTCCTCTTCCCTTAGGTGTGAAGGAAACCAAGCCCTAGGAGGAAAGGCTGAAAGAACTGGGCCTTGAGAAAATACTGAAGGGAGATAGGATGGCACTTTCCCAACACTTGAAAGGTCGCCCTACAGAGGAGGGGCAGGATCTGTTCTCCGTCATCCCTGAGTGCGGGACACGCAACCATGGGCTCAAGCTACAAGATGCCAGATTTAGGCTGAATATCAGGAAAAATGGACCACCCTCTGTCAGATGTACTTTGATTTGTGTTCCTGCCTTGAGCAGGGGTTGACCTCCATGGCCTTATAGGCCCCCTTCCCACTCCATGATTCTAGGGTTCTATGAAAACTCTTGCCAGTTTGTCTCTTTTCCCACCAAAGAGACAAAATGCAGCCCAAGTCTCTGCCTGACTGTGCAAAGGGAAGCCCCAGCTGAAGACGAAGGCCAAGAGTACAGCCCACTTGTGTCCGTTGTGTGGCTGTCCAGGGGTTCCCTTGTCCTGATCCAAGGCAGGCAGACATTCTGCTCTCCTGAGCCTGGACGTTCTGCTATTCTGGGTCTGGTTGCTCCCTGAGGAGGACAGGCGCCGGGGCTTCTTATGGGATCTTTCCCCTTGCCCACACATTTCTGCCTCTGTGCTGAATTCTGGGGCTGCCTCTGACCCAGATTCTATGGGGGGGGGGGAAGGGGCTGTGACGGACCCACCTCCATGTCCCTCGTTCTCCCGCCTTTCCTTCCAGGCTGCCTGGTGTGTCCTTCCTTCCCGGATCCTCTTGGTGCTGACATCACGGAAAGGTGTCCAGGTGAGAGACACTCGGGGGCAGTCCAGGGCTTGGAGTGGCCACAGCCACTGACGATGGAGCGGCCTGACCAGAAAGGACTTCTGGCAGGTGGCCTGCTGGGTCCCCGTTCTTGTCCTCTTCAGCCAGCATGTGGCCCTCTCCAGGAGGTGGGGGCAGCCTGCCTGCCTGCCTGCTGGAGGCACCCGTGCCATTGTCCTTTCTCTCTTGTTTTCCCTGCCTGCCAGATGTACGAGTCCGATGGGTCGGTCATGGTTTATTGGCATGCTCTGGACGGGTTGGAGTCCTCACCAGGTATGTCTTCCAGCAGGGAGGGGTTCTGCGTGTCTGCGCTGTGCTAAGGGTGGGCTATGGACCAGCCAGGACCCCATGGAGTTTACGTTTCTGGAGTCCTGAGGAAGCCAGAATCCCATTGGTGCTTTAGACTTTAAAACTACCATTTTCTAAGTGGTAGACGAGGATGCAACGATAGGTCCAGTGTGGCAAAAGGAAAGGCACAGGGTGACCTCACGTGGTGAGGAGCGCCCCCTAGTCGAGCCGAGCAGGCCTCCCTTCTGAGGCCTGGCACCACATGGATGACTGGCTCTCCCTCCCTCCCTCCCGTGGCCACCTCCAAAGGTTTCTAGACTCCCTAAATGGACTCCGGCACAGAAGAGAGGCTGGCAGCCTCGTCCTTTCCCTGGGAGAGGAAACCTGTCATGTGCTGAAGGGGGCAACCGTCTTCTCTGACCACATGTTCCCCTGGACAAGAAGAGCCATTTCACCTTGAGAAAGCACGAACTCTCCGTATAGAGGTTGCCACGTGTGGTTGCTGTCTGTACTCCTGACTGCTATTAAGCTGGAGACAAGACATGCATGAAACGGCACATAAATACCGTGGTAGCAGCCGGTTTTCAAGCGAGTAGGTGGGCAGAGGCTCCTCATAGAGCTGAGTCCTGCCCTATCCCTGGCAGGGTCCTTGGTGGACTGTCCATCGGGAGAACTGGGGGGTTGGGGTTGGATCCACCCCGCCTCTCACTTACTCACAGGCTTGGGATCAAGGAGACCATCTGTCCGAGCTGACCTTTGGCCCTTTTGTCGCGCAGACCTGTTTCTTTTCTCAAGTAACAACAGCAGGTTCCCTTATTTGATCCACCCAAGGAAACGTCCTCAACAGGCAGTTTCTGTCCTTGCCTTAATTCGCGGGAACCCTGGAGATTCTGGCCCCTGGCTGGAGCCCAGACACCCCCCCCCCCTTGGCTCACTGTGTAGGACCCCCCCACCCCCTTGCCTCCTCCCCAGCTCTTCCACTGCCCGCCTCCTGAAGGGGCCTCGGCGTGTCTGAACACGTTGCTTGAGAAGCCGGGAGCAAAGGCTCAGCGAAGGCCCAGATCCTACCATTTTCTTTGGAGGCACACCACTTTGCCACTGTTGTGTTTGCATGTTTCCTGTTGGGAACACAGCACTGACCCTCTCCAGGTGGTTGGGGGCACAGTGGGGGGGGGCATTTCCCATGGAGCCCTCTGGTCCCTATTTGGAGAGGTCCCCCCCCCCGTGCTGTCAAGTGGCGCAGGCAACCCTGAGGAGCTGTCGTCGCCGCTGCTGCCACGATCACCCCTGACCGCTGTCCTCTCCTGTGCTTTCCAGGGAACGCCGCCTTTGCTCGTGGGATCGCAGCAGCTGGCCGGCACTTCGTTTGCGTAGGTGAGCGAGCAAGATGACCTCATCGGGTACGGGAAGATAGGATGATCAGAGGGAGACAAAGGTGTTGCAGGCTGGGAGTACCCATTGACTGTGTGTCTGCACAGGGCTGGCAGCCCACGTTCAGTGCGCAGGATGACTGTTGAGAGTGGCTGCAGAGAGTCCAGGGCTGGGTTAGAGGGAAGCCCCTTCGTAGAATGAACGTAGGAACGTAGGAAGAGGGACAGTGGGCAGCACAGCTTCCTTGGGCGAGTCAAGACGGCCCGCTGAGTTCAGAAGGCTGGTCTGGAGGCACCAGGACTCCTCTGGCTGGCGGGGGGGGGGGGGCTTAAACTGCCGATCACAAAAGACGTGGGGCTCGTCCCTCTTGGACAGGCAGAGGAGAAACAGGCCCCGTGAAAGGGGGCGGTGAGGGCAGCAGGCGCCCCTCACCTGCCCAGCCTGCTTCTCTTCCCAATTCAGGGGTCTCCAGCGGGTGCGTCCTTGTCTTCGACATTCCTTCCAAAGGCACCAACATCACCCTGAGCGAAGTCCTGGTGAAGCACCGCGCAGCCATCACGGACATTGGCCCAGAGCTGTGTGTGCAGCCGGTAAGGCAGAAGCTGTGAAGCTGGCCAGGCCTGTTCCTCTCCTTGTCCTGGAGGGAACCTGGCCCCCGAGAAGGACGCCGGACAGGGTCAGACCCCACCCCCCTTGGAGGTGGAGTGGCAGGGCTGGCAAAGACACCTTGTTCACTGCTATTTCGAGGCAGCTGGCTTTTCATGCAGACTGAGAAGAACCCACAGAGAAGCCATGTGTGCTGTTTATGTACCACCCCATAGTGCTTAAAGCGCTCTCTGAGTGGTTTGCAATTTGTAATTATGCAGGCTACACATTGCTCCCCCCCCCCCCCCATGAGCTGGGTACTCAATTTACTGACCTCGGAAGGTTGGAAGGATGAGTGAACCTTGAGCCAGCTTGGGACGAAACTCAGCTCATGAGCAGAGTGTTCACTGCAGGACTGCAGTGTAGCCACTGTGCCACAAGGCTTGAGGAGGAGGAGAAGGAGGAGATCTTTCCCTGGGGTCCTTCACAGGCAAACAGAGAGATGTGTGGCTTGGATGCATGTATCATCCTTGTCAGGAGTTAATTTTATAGCTGCCTTTTATAGCTGGAGTCTGTCTGGGCCCAGCCCTCTCGGGCCAGGTGACACGGAACTCACAGCTAAGTGGTCTTGGAGGAGCTGAGTTGGAGGCAGACCCAACCCAACCCAACCCCCACCGATTTCATCATGAGGTGTTAACACTCAGATGGCAGTAGCAAGCCCCTTTCTCTGGCAACACAAAACGGCTGGTTGGCGGCTTAGCTGCCCAGCTGCTGCAGGAGGCCCATATGTCATTGCTCACACGCACACATCCAGCGGATTTTTCATTCACTGGCGTGGGCTGCGAGAGGCAACCTGATGTCTCTCTTTTTCTGTTGCAGGAGGGATCTGCTGACTTGGTCACTGCCGACGATGCTGGCGCCTTGTGCGCCTGGCGTTCTGGAGAGAAATTTGAGCTGGTCTCCCACGTCCCAGCTTCTGAGTAAGGGCCGTGGGACAGGGGTGGCCCCTAAGGCCAAGTGGGTCTCGCAAGGTCCTCTCCCAAAGAAGAGGAACAGACGCTCGGGACGAGTCTTTCTCCCTTCGTTTTGCTCTGCCTGCCCAGTGCGGAGCTGGTGGCTGATGCCAGAAGAGGGAGTGGGGAGGAGGAGGAGGAGGAAGTGGCACGCCTTCTCTGCTCAAGGTGGGCCTGCCCGCCCCCTGAGTTCAGAGGAGGGCCACGGTCCTGGGTGGTCCTGTGGACAAGGGAGTGCTGAATGGGCCTGTGGGAAGCTGACCGCTCCCCTCGGCCCGGGTAGCTCCCGCGGACTCCCGCGGACTCTTCGCCAACGCCGACAGCCTCCCTCGGGGTGTTGGCCGGGATTCAAGCAGGGACCGAGGGAGGGTGTGCCGGGCAGGGGTGGCGCCTTTCCCTTGGCCAGGAGCCCAGCGTGGCCGCTGTTCTTGCCCACGCCCAGGTGCCCTTGTTCCTCTGTGAAGCTGTGGAATGGGGTCATTGCTGCTGGTTTTGGGAACGGGCAGATCCGTCTCTACGAGGCGGCCAGCGGGACCCTGCAAGCCGAAGTCAGCGCTCATGCCCGCTGGATCTATGCCCTAGACGTGGCACCACAATCGGGGAAGGTGAGCCAGTTCCTCACTTGAGCGGCCAAGATCTTTCGGGAGATTAAGACCAGGGGGGGCGGGGGGAGGTTGCTGCAGGAGGAGGAGGAGGGGCAAGAAGAGGGCCCGGGAGGGAGACGCCAAGCCCCTCCTCCTGCAGGGATGTGCCAAGGAGGCGCCCAGGTGACCATGCAGCCCAGGCAAGTGTTGCTGCGGCAGGTGAGGCGGCTTTCGCTCAGGGCAAGGTGGCCATGTGGGAGATGCCGGACATGGGCCTGGAGGTCTGGGGCCGCTGCTCTCGTTTTGGGGAGCCCTCCGGTCCTGCCCTCCTGGTGGCAGGGCTGCTCCTGCCTGGCGGTTCCCAGGCCCCCCGAGAGAGCGGCCCCTCTCTCCTGGCAGGGCTGCCCAGTGACACTAGGGGGGCTCCCTCGGGCTAGCCTTTCCCAAGAGAAAGGGGGAGGGAAGGCACCCCATCTGAGGGCCTTCCGGCTCTGCTTCCCTTTTCCCCACACAGCTCCTGTCAGCTGCTGAGGACTCCTTCGTGCAGGTCTGGAGGCTGAGCCACAATCGGGACGCTGAGGCCATTGAGGTCAGCAAGAGGGAACTGTCCTGGCTGCTCCTCCACGTGGGGCTGGGCTGGCCACAGCTCAGCCCTCGCATGCCTGGCCTGCACCATCCCACTGAAGAGGGGAGTCTGCCAGTCCCCCAGCCCACCCCCCACCCCCCGTAGAAGGATTTAGCCTTCATGTCTGATCCCCCTGCCCAGTTGGGCTGCTTTCGTCCTGCTGGCTGAGCAGGAACGTGGCTTCTAGCGGTACCACCCAGGGAGTGGGAGCAGGTGCCGCCACGGGGGCTGCTCTCCCGGCAGAGCTGCCAGGATCTCTGCTGAGGCCCAAGGGAGAGGGGCTGCCCTGCCCAGGCGCCCTCCAGGGCAGAAGGCGGCCTGTCCTGGGGGCAGCTGCCCAGAAGGGCTCCTGTCTCTCTCTCGCTCGCTCTCTCCCTACAGATCGAGCACTGCCATGGAGAGTGTGTGACAGACACCCTGCTGTGCGGGGCCCGCTTCTGCAACCCAGAGGGCACCGCCTTGGCGGTCACTGGCTTTGAGCTCAGCGAGATAATCCGCTACGTCCAGGCGTAAGCGCCGCCTGCCAGTGGCAGGCAAAGGTCCAGCCGGAGACCAAGAAGGGGAGCCGACACTGGCTGGAGCTTGCAGTCGCCAAGGGGCCACCGCCTGGGAGCCGGAAATCGGCGGGACGGTGGCGAGGAGGGTCGGTTAGTCCAGCTGGCTTTCCAGGCTGCCATGAGCACCCACACGCCCTCCTTTTCCAGGGATTCCCCTCCCGTCCCGCCCCCGTTTCTCTCTGCTTTGGGCTTTGGCAAGGCAGAGGCCGGGAACTTCACTGGGAGCCTAGGTGCCTGGCCTGCCCATCGCTTCTTGCCCCCTCGGGGGTCACTCAGGCCCCCTTCCCCAGCCAGCTCCACAAGCCCTCCCTTGCTGCCAAAAGCAATCCAAAGCAGAGCCGCCTGGCTTGGCCCCCTCAGGAGAGGGGGCAATCTTATTTCTACCGCGCTGCCCGAGCTCCCTCCTCACCACAGAGAAAGGCATGGCGGCTGGCCAGAGCTTGCATTTTTGCTACTCCGAAACCTGTCTCCGCTTCTCTGAGAGATGGTGTTGTCCTTCATGGGATGGGGACGGGGTTGCCCCCCCCCCCCCCGCCACCGGGGGTCCTGTTTAATTTGGCAGGTTTTTGTGGACAGAGATGCTCCAGCCGCCCACTTGCTGGAATGCAGGCTGAAGTCCAGCCGCTCTCCCCGATAGGAGGCACGTGGTGCTAAAAGGGAGCCAACCGCAGGCCGGCTGGCCCCCTGGGTGAGAGGGCTCTCGGGTGCCCTCCTGGACCTGCCTGCCTGCCTCCCTCTGCAGCACTTCCCCCTTCAAGGCAGGGCAAGGCCTGCTTTTTCAGCTCCGCTGCTCGCTCTCACACCGAGCTTCCCCTCTGAACCTCCCATCCTGCACAAGGCTCCCACGTTCACCACCGTCTTGCTGTTGCAGGCTCAGGGAATGTTGAGTGACAGGCCCTTGATCCACCCCTCCCCCCCCCCCCACACACACCCCACACCCCCTGGCGAAAGGGAGCCACCCAGCAAGAGGATCCTGTGGCAGAACATCCCTCCTTGTTTACTGCTGGAGAGCTCGGGGTGGGGGGGGGTTAGGCTTCCGGCTGCACAGCCAGAGGTTGGGGAGTTCCGATTCCCTGCCGTGCTGGCCTCCTTGACAAGGGGCTGGATCCGATCATCCCTAGGGGATCATCGGATCCAGCTCTGCCGTTGTAGGATTATTACCCGGAGGCTCTGTCGCTCCCTGGCCGTTTGCATCCTCAGCCAGGATCCAACACGGGGCACTAGAGCTTGTTGAACGAGGAGGGTACTGCCAGGAGGGAGGAAGCTCTGCTCGATGACCAGCGCATGGTTCAGGGATAGCTTCTCTGTTGTCATGGTGTGTCTCTGCCTGGAAGACTGATGTGTATCTGCTACGTGAATAAAGGCGGCAGCCGTCAGCTGAGGATGTGAAGTATCTGATCTCTCTGGTTGGTTTTACGCTCCTCTCCCTCCTTGCTCGCTCGTGCCTTCGCACAGGAGTAGAGGGAGTGCCGGGCTCTACACCTGATGGGCTGGAGATCAACACTGGGAGCCCCTTCCTTTGTATCAGTTCTCCCAACTTTTAACCAGAAATGCAGGTAGCAATCCCATCTCTGCACGCAGAAAGCAGGGGCCCGTATCCTGCACCCCCTGGGCCCTTTCAAAGAGCTCACCAAGTACGAGGGACACTTGTACGCTGCAGCTGCTTCACGTGGGGCCCAGCAACCCCTCTCCACAGTGATGGGGGGAGAGCCATGCTGCTTGGGTTCCCAGGAGGGAGGCTGGGGGAGAAGCGGCCACGCAGTCTCCGTTGACTGGAGCCCATTCCATTGTTAACAAATCCAGTTTGTGGCGATGACCAGCCAGAGACCCCCCAGAAGCTTCCCCTTGCAGCCGTTTGTGCATTGGTGTGCCTTTGCCCAGATACGGCAGCTTCCGCTATGGCCAGGAGTCCCCAGAGCAGCCAGCCTGGGGAAGGGCAGAGCGCGACCCAGGCTGACCTCCACCATGCCCTTGATGGTGCTTTTCTGCTCTTTCCTGCCCATCTGAATCCGGCCTCCTTTGCGGGGGCTTTAGCACTTTCCTGTGCTACCTGAGAGGTTGCGCCAAATGCCACACAAAGCGAGTCCCGTGGAATGGGCTCTTCTGTGGCTCCTCCCTAGAGAGGCCGCCCAGCCCTGGCAGCAATGGCTCCAGGCTCCTTGGGACCCCCTGTGCCCTCCCTCCCTCCCCATGTGCAAAGGGGTCTCCTCCAGCAGCAATGATACACTACAGCTGTGGGCACCGAGCACAGGGAGGAGCAGAGACCCCCTGGGGCTGGGATCCATGGTGAGCCTGTATTTCTCTGCTAGAACAACTGCGTGGTTGGCGCTTCTGGGATGCAAAGGGCAGCCCCTTCCCTCCCTGAGCTATCCAGCCGGCTAGGCGTTTCCCTGACCCTCTTCCCTTTTGAAGCCCCCTGAGATGCTGTCAGTTGCTCCCTCCTTCCAAAGGGGTCCTTAATAGAACTGCCCGCTGGAAAGCAGGGGGTCCCAGGAGGCAAACCGTACGGTTTTCTGGCCAGGGGGTCATGAAGGGAGGGCCAGCTCGCCCTGGGTGGGGCCTTCCCAACACGCAGCTGTGGCCTGAAGCCCTGCTTGCTGCTGCTACAGCTGTTTCCCATCAGAGGTCCTTCCCCCCCCCCCCCCCCCGCTCTTAGGCCATCGCAAACAGACTGGAGCATCACCACACCCCAGCTGCCCTCTGTCTGCAGCCAAGAGGTGGAGGCCAAGGTGAGCCTCACTGTGCAAGCCCTGGCCCCGTTTTCCCCTTCTGGCCGTTGGAGGGACCCCCACACACAAACACACACACCCTTGCATCACCTACTGATGCTCCAAGGCAAACTTTGTTAGGAAGCTTCTGGGCACTTCTGGGTTTGGGGAAAAGATCTTCTGAAGCAGGTTCCCCTGTGTGGGGATGCCCCCCCCTTTTACATCGATAATCTAGGTTGGCAGGGCCGAAGGCAGCCTTCTGAGGAGGCACCTGTGGCACCCCTGACCCTGCAGAGCTTCCCCCCCCCCCCGCTGCTTTGTCCTGGGGAAAGCCTGCAGCCCCTTGATAGCGCGAGTCAAGGGTCTGAGCTTTTCCATCGGCCTCCCTGCCCAAAGGAGGCAGCCATGCCCGCCCAAGGGGCACAGGGGCCTTTTTTGGTGGCCATTTCCCCCTCCCTCCTTCCCTTTGCCCAGGACCCACCCCCCACCTAGGTGCCCAGACATGCACCACACACTCCTGCAGGCACGATACAAAAGGCGTTTATTAAAGGTTAAAACAGTCCCAATACTGCAGAGTATAAGAAGGGGGTCGGGGGGGGGGGGAGAGAGTGGCCAGGCTCAGCTCACAGTGGTTAGAGGAAAGGGGGAGGCATGCCGGCCCCAAAAGAGAGAGGGGGGGGAGAGAGGGGGGGCGGCACTAGGACAAGCCCTTCAGAACAGCGAGGGCCACGTGTGGCCCCCACCGGGGAGGGAGGGGGGGGGAGAGAGTTGTGCTACTGAGGAGCTCTCCAGAGGGAAAAAAACAGGACATGTAGAAAACAGTGTAAAAACATTTAAAAACACGTGTGCAGATTGGCCCGGGGGGGGGGGGCGGAGGGGGCTTCAGATCTGCTCCCCTCCTCTCCCGACAGCACACCGGACTTCTGCTTCCCTTAATGCACCGAGGTGTCTAAATGGGGTGTGTGTGTGTGTGTGTGTGTGTGTGTGTGTGTGTGTGTGTGTGTGTGTGTGTGTGTGTCAGTCGGTCAGTCAGACGGGAGGCGATTCCACGGCACCCCGCCCCTCGAAAGGGCCAACCAGGGAAGAGGCTCATGTCCAAGGCACAGACAGAGGCGAGGGGAGGGGGCAACGCCAGCCCCACACGGCCCACCCCTCCCCTCCCCTCCCCAACAAGCACAAAACAGGAAGCAACTTCTACGGCTCTCGATGCCTCAGGAGACATTCTACGCCCCCCCTCCCTCCCTCCCTCCCTCCTGCTCCCCCATGCACCCCACCCGCCTACATCGAACCCCATGCCCTTCCCCTCCCTTGCCCTACAGTCCCATGGCTCAGTCATCCACCCCAACAATCCAGTTCCAGCAGATCCCACGGCAGGGACCCAGTTGCAAGGAGAGGGCGCCCACCTGGCCCTTATTTCCCCCCCCCAAAAAAAAACCCCCCAACACAAACAACACTTTTCTTCCCCCTCCACTGCCCAGCCAGGCCCCCCCCCCCCACTCTGCCCAGAGGCTTCCCCTCCATGGCCAGAATACTGCTCAGGTCAGAGGTAGCAAAGGCAGAGGCCGCCAGGAGGGGAGCCCCTGCTCGCCCGGTCGGTCGGTCAGTCGGTCGGAGGGCGGCAGAGGGCAGGGGTGTAAACGGTGGCGGTGAGGGTCAAGGCATGGCAGCAACGGCAAGAGGCACAGAGCTGGGAGCATGCGCACGCGCACACAAGGAAGAGAGAGAGAGAGATTGTAAACAAGGCAGGGGTCGCCTCCCTCGCCCCTGGCCGAGCACGGGTGTGTGTGTGGCGGCAGCGACGAAGGCCCCCCCTCGACCGGGACAGGTGGCGTTGGGCCCCCCCCGCCCACGCTGGCCGGCCAGCCGGCTCCCTCCCCGGCAAAGGCAGGACGGCGAGCGAGACAGGTGGCCGCCACGTCGTGTCATGCCCCCCCTGCTTTTGCCCCCCTGTGGGCCGGAGGGGGTGCCCGGGGGGGGGGGGGCTCAAGAGATGTGGCGGGCCGGGTGGGGCCGCCAGAAGCACCACTTGCTGCGGGGGTGCTGCTTCCGCAGCATCTCCTCCTCCAGCTCCCTCTCCCTCTGCAAGCGCCGGTAGCGGTCCTCCTCCTTCAGGTACCAGATGGGGGGCCAGCGGTGGCGCTCAAAGTACGCCTGGTTCTCTGGGGGGGGGGGGAGAGAGACGTCAGGAGGAAGCAAGAAAAGAGAGAGAGAGAAAGGGAGAGAGAGAGAGAGATCAAGGGGCAGCCCGGGCACCAGGCCCCTTCCCGTCCCAGCCGTGCCCCCCGCCAGAGAGAGAGAGGGAAGCCACCAGCGCCTTCCCTTCCGGGGCTCCAAAGGCTGCCCGACATGCCCCCCCCCCCCCCGTTGCCACCAAGGCCACCCAGGACTCCCTTTCCCCCTGCCCTCCCCCCCAAACCAGAGGCAGAGACCGGGGTGTCCAGGCAGCAGGGGAATGGAGAGGGACGGAGGACATGACGGAGGAATGCCAGTCCCCCCTAAGGATGATGCCCCACCCCACCTGGGTCAGCAGGGCCCCACCACCCTGCAACGTGCATCTCACCCCCTTCTTCCTGCTGGCCCTCAGACATCCGCTGGCCCCAGCGGTCAGTCGGCCCCAGTCTCTCCTGTGGTTACACCAGGCACCCCTCCCCGGACACTGGGGGTGGAGGTGGGGGGCAGAGCAGGGCAACGGGGCCAGACGGAAGCGGACCAGAGCACAACGATGTCCCAAGGACTCAAGTCCCTAAATAAATCTCTACCCCCCCCACCCTGCTCCCAACGCAAAGCGGGGCTTCTGCATGCAGAACATCTGTTGCCCGTATCCAGATCCCCACCTCACACACCCCCCCCCGCGTGCCAGCAGATCAGCCCTTCCTTACTCATGGCGACACAGAGAGTTTTGTGCCTCACACACACACACAGACACGCACGCACACAAAACGGCGCCCTCCCGGTGGCCTCGGGTCCCCTGGGCCTGGTGGGGCGCCTCCCAAAGGTGGGGCCCAGGCGTTTACCTGGAGACATGCACTTCATCTCCCGGGGGAAGCGGCGGCAGACGCTGTTGTAGTTGGTGCAGAGGTAATGGAGGCACCAGGCGGCCAGCTGGTGGGCGTTGTGAAACTGGGGGGGGGGGGGGGGAGAGAGAGAGAGAGAGAGAGAAGCAGATGTGAACGGCAAGGAGGAACACGATCCCAAGGGTCTCGGAGCCCAGCCCCTCCTGAAGCAAGCCTGGTGGGGAGCCAACCAAGAGCCAGGCGCAAGTCTCCAGCGGGGGGGGGGGCAGCGGGGGGGGGGGAGCCCACCACCACCTCCCAAGGCTGTCCTTCCCCCTGTCAAACGGCCAAGAAGCTTTTCTTAACATTTAGCCAAACCGCATCTCTTTTAATTTTGATCCCCCACTTCAGGTCCTTCTCTTTGGAGCGGAAGAAAACAAACTCACTCCCTCTTCCATGAGACGGCCCTTCAGACATTTCAGGATGGCTCTCCAGTCACCTCGCTCTGCCTTCTCCATGCCAAACGTACTCAAGTCTCTCAACCTTTCCTCACAGGGCTTGGATTTTGCATTTTTTCCTTTTTGAAACTCATTTTGTTTGTATTGTCCCAGTTCTCTCATCTGTTACGGTCATTTTGAATCCTTATTCTCTATTCCACAACATCAGCTATCCCGCCCAGTTTGGTGTCATCTGAAGATTTCATAAGCATCCCTGCCACACCCTCATGTAACTTATTTATAAAAAATATTGACCCACACAGGGCCTAGAACAGAACCCTGTAGCCTCCGCCGCTTCTCACTTCTCCCCAGTATAACAAGGAACCAGTGGAAGGGATCCCTTTTCGGGCATGGTCTGTCAACCAGTTCCAAATCCACCCATCAACAGTTATCATCTGCAGGTTTGCCTGTTACAATATTATGAAGGACCTTGTCGAAAACCTTGGGAAAATAAAGATATACTACATCTATAGCATTCCCCTCCTCTACTGAGTTTGTGAATCTAAAACAAACAAAAAAATTACTTTGACGTCACTTGTTTTTGAGAAAACCATGCTGGATCTTAGAAATCAAAGCATCTTCTTCTCTTCCAAATGGCCACAGACTGACTGCTTAACCACCTGTTCTAGTACTTTCCCTGGTGTCGATGTCAAACAGACTAGTCAGTTGTTGCCGGCTCCTCTTTTTTCTCCTTTCTAAAAAGGGGGACAGCATTTGCTCACCTCCAGTCCTCGGGCAACTCATCTCTCCGAAAATTCTCAAAGGTGACTGACGGACAGAGGCTCTGGGGTTACATCTGCAGGTTCCCTGATGGCCCTGGCCTGCGGTTGTTTCGGCCTGGGAGCCTGGGATGTATTTAAAGCAGCTAGATATTCCCGTGGCTTGTCCTTGGCCCCCCCCCTTCTTTTCGTCTCCCTGCTCTCTAGATTGGGCCCTGTTTTCCTTGTGGGACAAGACAAAGGCAAAGGAGGTGTTCTCCAGGTCTGTCTGCCTTCTCTCAGTCATTAGTCATTCTCCAACCTCTCCCCATGAAGGTGCGCACAGGAGGGAATCAGCACAAGCACAGGTAACACACCCCTTAGGCTCTGGAGGCCGTGTTAAAACCCTGACCTTCTCAGATACAACCGCTCTTTGAAGGAGTGTGAACCACAAGCGCTCCATGGAAAGTCTTTGCATTGCCTGCATCAGGCCTCCTGTGTGCCCCCTCCCTCTACCCCGCCCCCCCCCACCTCTCTGGAAACACCCCCGTGTCCAGAAGGCAGCCTCCACGGACCCAGGGGGATCTGGGACGTCCCAAGAGGACTCTGTGGGATTCATGACACCCTCCTGTCCCTTGAGGCGGTGCCATACCTGTGTCATCTCCAGGTAGAGGATGACCTGCGCATCAATTTCCACCTGTTGCAGGCTGGCATGGACCAGCTCGTCCACGGCATACTGCTCTGCGGAGAGAGTGGAACAGGGTCCTAAGGGGAGCAGGACCCTGGAGGGATGCCCCGGGGAGGAGGCAGCCCACCCGACAGCTCTGGAAGCCCCGTCATTCCCAGGTAGAGAGCTTGCCTTCTGGGGATGCTCAGAGACCCTCTCCCCCTGCCAGCATCCCCACCCGATGCCCCCGCTTGCCACAGAGCTCTCACTCTGACTCTCCATGGAATGGAAGTCTCGCTGGCCCCCCTGCCCCACCCCAAACCGTGCCGCCCGAGGGGTTGGCAGCCCCCACCCCTTTGCTCCTCCGCGGCCAGGCCCACAAGGCCCTGGGACACGTCGATGATGAGGCCAGGGACACCGTGTCCCCTGCAGCCGCCGCCGCCTCGTTCTCCTATTGGCAGCTTATGTAAGAGGCCTCTCGGCAGCCACAGCAGCAGCGGCAGCCACCAGACGGGTGGGTGAGCGAGCGGCAGGGGTGGGGGTGCGGGCTGCCCATGGGAGCCCTCCCTCCTCCATCTTTCCCCCGGCCCTTCCTGGTCCAGCCCAGTCAAGGACTCACCAGTCAGGGCCTGCAGGCGGGTCAGGCAAAGGCGGTTGGTGAGCACCAGCAGCTCCATGGCGTCCAGGTCCGGGGTGGGGACAAACTGGCCCGTGTAGAGGAACTCCAGCACGGCTCGCAGGCAGGCACAGTTGGTGCCTGGCAGGGAAACCTGGAGGAAAGAGGAAACCTCCGGTTGCTGAGCAACCGCCAAGCCCGTCGCTCCCACCCAGTCTCCCCCTGTCTGGGATGCAGACAGCAGCCACCGCCGGGCTGCGACCACGACACCTCGCTCTTGGTCAATCCAACCACTGCAGCCACTCCCTTTTTCCTGAACTCCTGCAGGCACCACGCACCACGACTCCAGGACCGTGGCTTCCCTGCACGCCCGGACCCGTCCGCTAGAGTCCTCCGGAAGCCCTTTGTCCTGAGCTCCCAAGAACAGCAGAGTCCCGGAGGGAAGGCAAGGGCTCGGAGACACCCTCCTTCCTAGGCTTCACAACAGCCCTAGGAGGTGGAACTGCCCATCAGAACTTGATGCACAGCCGGGAAGAAGATGATTTACTATCCAAAGCTCACTGTTTGATTTCCGTTTTCTGTATTTTTGTTTCATATTCTTAATGGTTGATTAAAGCTATCACTGGTTCCTGTGTTTATGTATTATTTCCATAACCCTGCAGCCTTTTCCTGATTTTTTTTCTTACTAGGCTGTGAACTCCAAGACTTATTGCCCCCACCTCAGTACCAAGGGCTGGACAAAGGAGCTTCCAGCCACAGGCAGTGGAAGAAGCAGCTGGGAAAGCACCCGCCGGGCCTTGGCTGCTGTGGCTGCCCCCCCCCCCCACCTGGTGATCCCCATGACCCATTATTTTTGAGAGACCCAATTTATCCTGGGTGCTGGGAGGCCGAGGCAGCTGCCCCTCCTCCCCTTTGGAAAGGCCGCCAGCGACTGGCCTAGCCCTGGCCGGGGGAGCACATTCCCGGGATCAGCTGGTCTCCTCGGCGCCAAAGAGTTTGGGCTGCGGGAGAGGGGAGGGGGTGGCCATGCAGGAGAAAGGGGGAGGGGGAGAATCCAGAGCCACCCTCAGGGACATGTCCCCCCCCTGCCAAAGCAGGCGGGGAGGGAATGCAATCTGATCCCCCCCTTGACCTGTCCCTGCAAGCGATGCCTTTGACCTGCCAGCCCACTGGCTCAGCTGCCGAGCCCAGGGTGCCCAGAGAGCAGCAGGCCCGCCCTCCAGGAAGGAAGTCTCCCCACAGCAAGGCCTGCCGCCGGGGCTGTTTCCGCCGGCCCCCCCTGGTTGCCCTGCTCTGCCTCCCTGCCAGCAAAGCCTTGGAAGGGCAAACCCCTGGTGCACAGTGTCCTGCCACTAGGAGCAAAAGCACCCCCCACCCCCACCCCCAGTGCGGCGCCTAGACTGCTCTGTGGCCACCTCACTCCCCAGGCCCGGACAAACACGAGCTGCCGTGGCAGCAGAAGCCAGCCAAGCCTCTGTGGCCGCTTCGACCGGCTTCACCAGGGCAAAGCCCTTTCGAGAGGACCCCCAACCCATTCCACACAGATCTCCAGTTCACCCGACAAAGCTCCCCTGAAGGAAGAGGACGTCTCCCTTGCTGCCCAGAAAGACCCACCCGATGGAGCACAAGCCGTCTGGGGGTGGGGGGGGGGTGGGCGGTGGGGGTCTGAGAAGGTAAACCAGCCTGTGCTCTGGACAGTGGAGCTCAGCCCCTCTATGGCTCTCTCCTGGCCAGGCCAATCCCACCAGAAAGTCTGGGAGCCACGCTGTCCCCGACGCTAAGCCTCCACACACCCAAAGCGCCGCTTCTCCCCTGCCAGCAGATCCTGCCAACGCTCCGCCTTCCCTCACCTCCATGGCGCAGCTCTCCTGGAAGGTGCCGCCAAACAGCGCCACCATGAAGTCACAACCCGCAAGGAGCAGCGGCTTGTGGGCTGGCACGGATCCGTCATCGACCAGAAACACCACATCTGCCGGAGAATGCGGACGAAGCTCTCAGCCAGAGGACCTCGGAAGAACCCCAGAGGGGCACCCGGCCCGCGCCCTCTTCCCAAAGCCCGCGCTCGGGGCCCAGCAGCCCGCCAGGTGCCCGCCTATCGCCCGCAGGCCCTGCCCGCACCCCCACCCTGGTCCCGGCTCCCAACCTACCGGCAAAGGTGCCTTTGTTCAAACACTCCTTGATCCGGTTGGCTCGGCGGACGTGGAAGGCCTTGGTGATCTCGCGGTTCATGAAGCTCTCCTTGTTGAGCATGTTGGCCACCATCATGCGCAAATCAAAGACCTCCAGCAGCTCTGCCATGGCCGCCACCTGCATGAGGTCGGCTCGGTGCGGCTCCAGCTGGCCCGTGTACAGGTATTCCAGCACGGCCCGGAAAGGGCCCAGCTGCACCAGCCCGTCCATGTAGACCGCCGTCATGGGCTTCTCCCGCTGGGTCAGGGGGTCACGCACCGCCTCCCGGCCCATGCGGACAAAGCCTCGACCCCAGCCGGAGAGTTCCCGGGGGGGCTGGGCCAAGCGCAGGGGGTCGTCGCTCTGGGACGCCCGGAGGGAGGAGGAGGCGGTGGCCGCCCCCGCCAGAGAGCCCTTGTCAGCATCCAGACTTTTCGTCCTGCTGGCCGGCTCCTTGAGGCCCCCGGCCTCCCCGGCCAAGTCCAGCATGAAAAGGTCGTAGAACTTGGAGCAGGAGGTGGCCAGGTAGACCCGGTGGGCAAACACCCGGCGGCCCCCCTGCAGGCAGAAGACGACGTCGGCACAGAGGGGCTCGTGGAAAAGGTCGGTGGGGCCCCGGCCTTCCCCCGGCACGGGGTCAGGAATATGGATGATCGGTGGGGGGGGCTTAGGGGGCAGGAAGGGCGCCTGCAAAAGCGGGCGCTGCGTCTTCTTGAGGTGGGACTTCCAGAACTGCAGGTGGCGCCGGGAGATGAGAGCGGCTCGGATGGCGTTGTCAAAGACGTCCTTGATGCCAAACTGGGCTACCACGCTGGTCTCGTAGTAGGGAACGCCCAGCTCCTTGGCCACTTCGTGCCCACACTCGGGGGGCAGGATGTCAGAAGGCTTGATGGGCCTGGGGGAAGGGGCACAGAGAACGGCAGTCTGGGTCAGGAGGCCAGGCCTGGCAGGAAAGCCCCACTGGCTGGCACAGGCCAGACCCTTCGTGCCTCACCCACAGAGAGAGAGAGAGAGAAGCTGAGAGTGTGAGGCTGCTGGCAAACCTCAGGGTAAAACCCATACAGGGGCCCGATCCCCAGGAAGCTCCTTCTGCCTCGACTCCACCCAGAACCAAAGAATTGTAAGGTCGGAAGGGAGACCGCGAGGGTCGGTGGGTCCAACCCTGACAAAGCAGGAAACCCACCACGAAAGCCTCCCTGGCAGGATCAACACCCCCCTCAACTCTCTTCAAAAGCCTCCGGTGAGGAGAAGCCACACCTCCTCCGGCCCCTGCCCAGGGCTGCCACCACCCGAGGAAGCGCCCAAATCCTCTGCCTACTTGGCCAACGGGCGGCGCGCCCGGTTGACGGCCTCCAGGTCTGCGTAGCGAAGGTCCAGCTGGCAGCCCACCAGCACGATTGGGGTGCGTGGGCAGAAGTGCCTGATCTCCGGGTACCACATGCTCTTCACATGCTTGAGGGAGTTGGGGTTGGCCAAGGAGAAGCACAGCACCACCACGTCCGACCTGCAGAGGGCATTGGGGGGGGCAGCACATCAGTGGGGCAGGAGGTGGCACAGGACTGTCAGCCCCTACCTGAGGACTGAGAGATGCCCAAGGGCCATGTGGGGCCCAGGCAAGGGAAACGGACACACCCACACACCCACATGGGGCAGGAACAGGGCAGGCCTCTCCCAGCCTTCCATACCAAAAGAAAGAATCATTCTTAAAAAACCAACCCTCTCTCGGTCTGCACTAGCAGAGAGTCATGGCGTCTCCATCTCCTGCCCCCAATCCAGCCCCAATCCTATGGAGGACCCAGACAAATCACATTCAGGAGTGCTCCCTGCCAACCGGGCACTTCCTGGGCTTCTACCCAGCCCAGGTCAAGGGCCCAGTAAGCCCTGGGGGGCCATGCAGGGCAACTCCAGGGCCAGCTGGGAGGCTCCTGCTTTGTCTTCCCTTTGGCGCCACAAGGCCTTGGCTAAACGAGGGCAGGAGGGGTGGGAGAGGAGGGGGCTCCTTTCTGCCCCCCATCACACAGCACTCTCTGGGAAAGAGGGCCCCAGATCTCAAGAACCCACCAGCAGCTGCCCAGCAACTGGCCTGGAGCTGGGTGCTAAGTGGCAGAGCAGTTCAGACCGAGAGGGCGCAAGAAAGAAAAGGGAGGACCCCCGCCGCCACCCCCCTCTCCTCAGGAAAACTCCCCCTCTCCCTCTCACACCACGCCTGACACCTGCTCTTGGCCAGGCCCATCAGAGCCAAGTCTGCAGCAGAAGGGTGTGCCCGTGTGCCCCCTTCTTCATGGTTTAGGCAGGATTATCAACAAAATGATGGTTGGACAGTGTCATCGAAGTGACCAACACAAATTTGACCCAACTCTGGGAGGCAGTGGAAGACAGGAGGGCCTGGCCTGCTCGGGTCCATGGGGTCACGAAGAGTCGGACACGACTTAACCACTAAACAACAACAAATCAACAAAGTCTAGCAGGACGGAACATGGCAGGGTGGGTGGGTGAGAGACGCCCAGCAGGATGGCTGGGCGGGTTCCAAGTGCCAGAAACAGCCTGCCTAGGAAGGGGCAGGCCCCCTGCCGCCTGCCAAGCCTCCACCAGGTCTACTCTTTAGGAAGTGCCTCGCCCCTCTAAAAGCCTCAGCGTTTGGCAAGGCAAGAAAGCAACAGGGCTCACAGCCATCCTGTGCCAAGGAGGGCAAGGGGGGGGGGGCTTCTGGGCCAGAGGTCCGCAGGGGCTCTGCCCCCAAACCTGGCAGGAGCGAGGCTGCGGACCCCTGCGGAGGCTGCCAAGAGCCTCTTGGCTGCTCTGCCAGGTCCCGCTGGAGGGTTTTCCCAAACGGACCTTGCCCTTTGGCGGCACCAAGGCACCCAGTACACTCGCCCCCTACCCTCTGCCAGCGCCACAGGCTTCCCGCCCCAGGGCTTGGCTGCCTGGAAACAGCACCCCCCCCCCCCAGGAAGGCTTGGCCCACATTCCGGGTGTATGGGGGGTGTGGCAGCCTATGGGATCTCCTAGCTGGCAAAGGGAGGCCTGTGGCTCTTCGCTAGGTGCCCTCAGGTGCCCCACCACCACCTGTGCCTGGGCTGAGTGCTCCCAGCCCATGCGCCCCCAGGCCCGCCCGGCGAGGGGTGTGTGTGTGGAGGGGCGTCCACAGCCTCCTCCTCCTCCTCCTCCTCGGCCGGGGCCCCTCGCGGGGCGGGGGGGGGGGGAGATGAAGCTCACCTGCCATAAGCAAAGCGCCGGTCCTTGTGGTGGTCGCCGAAGGTGTCCCAGAGGCGGAGCGAGATGCTGACTTCGTCCACCACGTCCCGCGAGCGCTCCAGCACCTGCGGCGGGGAAGGGAGGGGAGCGGAGCGGGGCCCCGGCCGCCCGTCAGTGCCCGCGGGAGGGCAGGGCAGGGCAGGGCAAAGCCAATGCCAATGCCAATGCCAGGCAACCCAAAGCCAGGGGGGCGCGCGCGGGTGGCACCTACCTCCTGGCAGACGCGGTACTGGTCGATGGCCCAGACGGTGGGCACGTGGGTGGCCAGCAGCTGGTACTGGGTGAGGGTGGCATTGCAGGCCCGCGCGCAGATGAGGCGGGTCTTGCCCACCGCGTTGTCGCCCACCACCACGCACTTGATGGTCTCGACGTTGGGGCGCTCGTAGTCCAGGTCAATATCCATCGGGGCTCCCCTGCGCCGCCCGGGAAGGAAGCGCCCGCCGGCCCGTCAGTCAGCCGGCCCACAAGGGACGGGGCTCCGGGACCCGGGGCGGGCCGGGGCGGGCGGAGGGAGAAGCGGGGGCCCCCCCGGGGGACCTCCGAGCAGCCGCCCCCTCCCTCCCTCCCTCCCTCCCTCGCTCGCTCGCTCGCTACTCACCGGCCCCGCCCAGCGCAGCTCCCCCTTCACGCCCAGCGGAGCGGAGGAGGAGACGCCCCCGCCCGAGGGGCTGCCCGGGGGGCGTCGGCGTCCCGAGGGCCCCATCCCATCCCCGCCACCTCCAGCGGACCCCGCTCGCCCGCCCGCCAGCCCTCGACGCGGCCCGTTCCCCGCCGCCGCCGCCTCCCTCCCCTCCCCTTCCCCTTCCCCTTCCCCTCCCCCCCTCCGGGCCACGCCCCCTGCAGCCCCCTCCCCCGCGGGCCTCGCCCGGACACAGCAGGCACGTCCCGCGACCGGGCACGCCCCCGCCTCTCTGCCGGCCAATGGGAGGCCGGCCCCGCCTCCTCCGCCCGAACAAAGAAGGAGGCCCCGCAGCGCCGCCCCGCCCGAGAGGAGAAGCCGGAGGGAGGGAGGGACCGGGGGGGGGGGGAGCCGCCTCGCCTGATTGGCTGCCCGCTCGCCCGGGTCCCTCTGCACATGCTCGCGGGCACGCTCGGCCCTTCCAAAGGGAACGGGTTGCTGGAGGGAGTCCCGCTTTCCCGGAGAGGCAAAGGGGCCGCGGGGGCTCGGAGCCCGTCTCCGGCCTCCTGCGGGGCCAGCCCCGGCGGCCGCCGCCCTCGCCTCACCGTCACGCTGGCCCCCCAGCCCGGCGGAGTCCGGCGAAGGCCGGGGAGGGAGGAGGCAGCCCGGCCTAGTGGGCGCGGGGCCGGCTGGGAGGGAAGTGGGCGCCTCGGGGGAGCCCTCGGGGCGGCCGCGGGGCTGGAGGGTTGTCCTTCCGACCCACGGCACCGGGCGAGGGCTCGGCCGTTGCCTGGCCGGTTGCCTGGCCCTCCTGGGCCCAGCCCAGCCCTTCCCCGGCCGGGCCCCTCTCCGTCGCTGGCACCGCCCCCGGGCCGGGGTGGCGAAAGGCACCCAACCCGCTTCCCCGGAGCCCGAGGGGCGCTGGGATCACGCCTCGGACCGCGTTCACACCATCTGAAGTACACCGAGTGGGTCTGGGGAGGCGCTTTCGGCGGGTTGCCCTGGTTGCCACCAGGGCTACTTCGGGTTTTGCCGCCAGGGAACGGAAGACCGCCCCAGAGCCTGTGGCATCCTTGGCTCAGAAAGCGGGTGCAGGGGGGGATTCACGCCGCGGGCACACACGCACACGCCGTCTCTCTGGGTGTTGTGCCTGACCAAAGGTATCCAGAAATGCCAGCCTGGGCTGGATTGGGAGCCGCCGTCAGACACACCCCAAACACAATACCCATGGTATCCACAGTTTTGTGGATACCATGGATAGCCTCCTGGGTGCCCAAGGAGGGTGCTTAGGGTGGCTGGCAGGGGCTTGGTAGGCTGCCCCCCCCCCCGGGGGCTCCCGGCCTGTTTCCAGAACACTTTGAAGAAAGAGAACTCCCAACCTACACAAAGGGAAGTCCCATGTGCTTTTCTTTGTCCCATCACCACCACATCCAAGGAAGCTGGTCAGGGCATCTCCTGGGCATCAGTTCTCTGGAATGGGCAGGAATTGCCAGCTGCATCTCCACAGCGACTGGCATGGTGGTCGCCCTGGCGACTCAAGCTTCAGCCAGGGTGCTCATGGCAGAGAAAGAAAGGCCCCTCAGGGGGCATGCTGAGAGTGCCCTCCAATACAGGCACTCACGCACAGTGTGCGCACCAGGCTGCAAAGGATCATAAGAACCTCATGTGCTAACTTGGCTGTGGCGGGTGGCAGGCGTGGGCACTGGTGGTAGCAGGACCGAGCTGACCCTGCTTTGTGCTGAAGCAGCAGGAGGAGTGTGCTGGTGTGTGTATGCTGGTGTGTGTGTGCACACGTGTGCACACACAGCTTTCTTTCCTGACCTTCCAATCTGCCCTCCTCCCTCCCTGGTGACTCAGTGCAGGCAGCGGTGATAATACAGAGGGAAGGTGTCCCTAGTGCTGACGGACAGCACTCGTAAATCTTTTCACAAGAGATGGAAAGCAAAAGGTGACAGAAATTAGGTCAGAGCTCCAAAGGCAAATGTTCCCTGACTAAGGCTTGGAATAAAGAGAACTGTTAGAATAATTATTGTGAAGAAACATGAAAGAACAACAAAAAAGGGGAAACAGGAGATCTCTAAGATTCATGAAATCAAAGGAGAATTTAAACCTAGATTAGAGACGATTAAAGATCCACAAGGGAACGGGATAAAATAAAGAGAAGCAGCCGCTTTGGGAAACAATATACTGCAAAGCTATACAGAGGGATAATGGAGTCCCTTAAAGAAGAACCTGTTTATGAACAGCTCTCAGTTTTAGAAAAGAAAGTGAAAGCTGCTCTCAAAAAAAGAAGAAGAAAATCAGGAGCAGTAAATGGGATACCAAGGAGCTATTTCAAGCTATGCAGACAGTTCATTCAAATCCCATCAAGAATACACCCAACAAAAATGGAAGGCAATACAATGGCCCACAATGCACATTCCAGTCTTCAAGAAAGGGGACGCCAAAGAGGGCACCAACTAGGACCGTTGCTCTAACTTCCCATGCAAACAAAGCAATGCTCTAAGCGTTACAACACAGATTTCCCCCTATATGGAGTGAGAAATGCCTGAGATACAAGCTGGGTTCCTGAAAAAATAAAAAAGAGGTACTAGAGATCACAGTGCAAATATATGTTGGCGACTGCAAGAACCACAAAGGAAAACCATTCCACTCTGCACAGATGTACGTATTTATTATTTTTTGTTTTCTTTCTACCCCAGAGGAATTAAGGTGGCTTGAGATTACAGCGAGGCCTTTGACTGCATAGAGCAAAACAAAAACAAAAAAAACAACGATCCATCGGGATACAGAGGTGTCACTGGAGAACAAGGCCAAGATCGTCTCTGCTACAGTGTTTCTAGCTGCAACGGACGTAGTGCTGGAGGAGAGTTTTGTGGATACCATGGATAGCCAGAAAGATAGATAAGTGGATTCTAGATCAAATCAAACCTGAACTATCTCTGGAGGGAAAAATGATTACCATGAAGCTGTTGTACTTTGGACACATCAGAAAAAATGATAGTGGTGGAAAAAAAGAATAAGGCCAAGAAGAGTTGAAGGCAGCAGGAACAGAAGGAAGAAAACAGTCAGAAGAAAAGCAAATCCATTCAAAATGTGCTGGAGGAGAACTTAGCAGATATCATGGATTGCCAGAGAAACAAGGGGGTGCCAACGTAACCCTTGGTCAGGGGGTTCCTTAGCAAAAGGCCTTGGTTGTCCTTTTTCAGTTTAGAAAGGAATTAGGCCTTGAATTTAGGGCCCTGAGGATTTTCTTTCTGGAATAACATATTTTCTTCTCACAAAGGGAAGGCCTGCAAAGAGAGAACAGTTGTGAGATTTGGTGCCTGTTTGGATTTATGTATTGCTGTTTTGGTAATTTGATTTAAAATTTCGAATCTTTATTGTGTTTGTAGTGCTTATGTAGAAAATAGCCGCTAAAGCTAAAGGAACAATGCCAGATTGGCCTCTAGCGTGACCTGGGGCTTAATGTGCAGTTGCAGGCACAGAATTGCTATAAGCGGATGCAGGAAGTTGGGGTCTGCCCTGCACAGAACCTCGTCTCTGCCTGATACAGACGATGAGCAGGAGAAGTGGAGGATTGAGAAGGCTGCTCAGAAACGTGCTCTTGTTCAGGTGCTTCAAATAAAGGGCAGGGCAAGAATCAGTGTTTGGCCATGCGTCAGAGTGCTGGGCCTGGTTTCTTAATCTCCCCAGGTAGATAGCAGTGGAAAACCAACCACTCAGTGAACCTCCCTCATATCTTAGAAACACTATTAGTTTTGCCACAAATCAGGAGCGTACGGCAGCCCACAGTCTAGAAAGGGAGAGAGAAGAGGATTCTCTTATGTGAGTGCCAGATTCCAGTCCTTTTTGGTGAACTGGGAGACAGGGTTGGAAGAAAAGGCGGAGCGGGAAATCCGAGGCAATGCTGGTGGATGCAGAAGTGATGGCGTTTTCGGACGGGGAGACAGTGAAAATGGGACATGGAAACGATCAATGAGAAGATGCTGTAAATCTCATAGCAACCTTTCCTCTCCCCCTCCCCTGCCCCCCAATAAAAGTCTTTATGGAGTAGTGACATCAAACTATCAGCTAAAGCTTTCTGAACAGAAAATGCAACTGGGGTGAACTTCCATTTGAAGCTGTACGTGAAATGGAAAATGTTTCCAAGAGGCACACCCAAAGCGCCTGGGGAGACCGGTTCTTCCCTTTGGAGGGGGGGGGGGAGGAACTTGCTGAAGGCGGTGAAATGCCAGAAAAGGGGAGCCAGTTTGCTCCCGCCTGCACTACAGGCAGCTTTGGGATCAGACAGGAGAGCAACAACAAGACCGTGTTTTTCAATACTAGGAACTGCATTTGGTGAGACCGGTTCAATTTCTGTGCTGAAAGCAAAATGTTATGAAAATCGTCATATGCCAAAGAGCTTCCTTCAGGATCCTTCAGTCAACTGCATGCTGTGGCCATGCAGATGGTTGAGGAAGGAGGGTTTGTCCTGCATGCGCAGCAGCCGTTCTTGGGGGCAGAGAGAGACAGAGAGTGAGAGTGTGACGCTGGCCTGAGGCCTTCTCCGCTGCCCTCCCAATTCAGGGCAGGGGCTAACAGCAGCACCGAGCCAAGGACAGGGCCTTGCGAGAGCTCGTTTATGACACAAGGTCTTTAGGGAGGGAAATCCTTGACAGGCAAGGCAGGAAACGGGAACAAGAAAGGCACAAGAAAGGGACACTTGAAGGTGTTCGGCAAACAGAGGAAGTTGCAGAAAGAGCAGGGGAGGAGAAGCAAAAAAGAAGCAGACTAGAAAGCAAAATACTCAGAAGCTGAGGAAGAAAAGGCTGAACTCCAAGAAACTGCTCCGCTCAAGGAGCTCGGGGGTTTAAGAGCCACTTTCTCCCAAGCCCGCGGCCAGAACTGAAGACCTGATCTAACTGTGCAGAGTATATCGGAATTGTACTGTTTCAACTCTGGATTAAAAGGGCAATTTTTTTAAAAAAAAAGCTACTAATACATCTAACCAACATTTTGTTCATCAGAATTGGATGGACAACCCAGGGAACCAGAAGCAGGCAGGTTTAAGAGAGGTGACTTACTTAACGAGGTTGCCTGCAGTCAACGAGCCTGCAGGAAGCAAGGTTTAACCAAAGGTGAAAGAGAGGCATTGCAGGAACAGGGAGGGTCCAAAAGGGACGGCTGCGTGCCACGGAATGGCTGCTTCGTAGGCCCAGGATCCCAAGTGGCCTGGGTACGTGGGAAGGTCCATGAAGACCACGTCTCCTGTAATGCATTGTTGTCCTTGGGAGACATACTGGCCTTGGAAGGTTCTAGGGGATAGCCGTGGTTGGATAGCTCAGTGAATTTGGCATCCAACTGCACAGCCAGAGGTTGGGAGTTCAATTCCCCACGGTGCCTCCTGCGAGCAGAGCCAGCCTGTGTGGCCTTGGGCAAGCTGCACAATCCCAGGATGCCCCAAGAAGAAGGGAATGATAAGCCTCTTCTGAACATTCTCTACCTACCTGGAAAAAGGGTCACCACAGGTCAGAATTGACTGGGCAGCACATGATTATTATGATTAGGGGACAGCTGGTCCCTTGTTCAGGATTCAAAATGCGGGGGTTGCAGGTCCTGCTTGAAGGTGAAGGCATGAAGACTGGATATGAGATGCAAGTTCTTGTGTGTCCTGACTGACACAAATCAAGAGTGTCTGGCTTTGCTGGAACAAATGTACTGAAATGCATAACAGACCTCAGTTCTAGTCACTGGAAAAGACAATAATGCTAGGAAAGGTGGAAGGCAACAGGAAAAGAGGAAGACCAAATGTGAGACAGATCATCTCTACCAGGTTGTGTTTACAAGAGCCAAGCAGGGCTGTTGAGGACAGGACATTTTGGAGACTTCTCGTTAACGGGGTCACTATAAGTTGAAGGCAACAATGGCAGGGTTCTTTTTATTTATCAACAGGACCAAGAAGCAGAGTACGGAGGCAGTGATTCCAACAGGAGATTTTAGTCCACAAAAGTGACAGTATTTTACCTTTCTCCTTTTAACTTCCCACCCCCCCCCCCGCCGCCTTTTAATGCGAAGACAATAACATAGATATCTCCTCCAACACCATATTTCAAATGGATCCATTTTTAACCGGTGAGCTTTCTTCACTGTTCAGATTTCACATCTCTACATAATAGTCGCTGAATACCTGTTCTGGCCTTCGTCTCTTGAACTAACATCCTTACACTTGAAGGTCTTTTCTGGTTTCTCCATTGTTGCTCTTCCTGAGTCTCCGTCTTCCTCTGATCTCTTGGCTGCAGTCTCCATTTGGACTGATGGTTGAACCAAGGTAGACAAAATCTTTGACAATTCCTTCATTGTAAAAAGTTTCGTAGTTTGTCTGTAGTCATGATAGTTGTTTTTTAAACATGTAACTGCAATCCTGCTTTAGTGCTTTCTGCTTTCACCTTCAGGAGCTGTTTCGAGTCATTGCTGCTTTCTGCCAATAAGATGAGATCATATCTCATACAGTCATGGCCAAAAATATTGGCACCCTTGCAATTCTGTCAGAAAATGCAACCCTTCTCTCAGAAAATTGTTGCAGTTGCAAATGTTTTGGTACTCACATGTTCATTTCTTTGGTTTGCGTTGGAACAACACAAAAAACCAGAGAAGAAAAGTCAAATCTGATACAATCCCACACAGAAACCCAAAAATGCACTGGCCAAAATTATTGGCACCCTGTCTAAATTGTAAGAAACAATTGCTTTTCAAGCATGTGATGCTCCTTTAATTTGTATTTAGACACACCTGTCGCAAGTAAGAGGTGTGGGCAATATAGTTATCACACTTGCAACCAGTTAAGATGGAGAAAAGGTGACTCAACCTTTGTTCTGTGTGTGACACTGAGCGTGGAGAAAAGAATGAAGAGTTGTCTGTGGATTTGAGAGAAAAATTGTGGAAAAACATCGACAATCTCAAGGCTACAAGTCCATCTCCAGAGATTTTAATGTTTCTGTGTCCACTGTGCGCAATATCATCAAGAGGTTTACAGCCCATGGCACTGTAGCTAACCTCCCTGGACGTGGATGGAAGACCAAAATGACTGAAAAATTACAACGAAGGGTTGTTCAAATGGTGGATACAGAACCCAGATTAACTTCCCAACAAATTCAAACTGATCTGCAGACACAGAGTATAACAGTGTCAGCTCGCACTATCCGTCGCCATCTGAATGAAAAGGGACGCTATGGTGGGAGACCCAGGAGGACACCACTGCTGACACAAAGGCATAAAAAAAGCAAGACTGGAGTATGCCAAAACGTATGTGACAAAACCACAATCCTTCTGGGAGAACATACAGATGAGACAAAAGTAGAGCTTTTTGGTCAAGGACATCATTGTACTGTTTACAGAAAAGGAAATGTGGCATTCAAAGAAAAGAACACAGTCCCTACAGTCAAACATGGTGGAGGTTCAAAGATGTTTTGGGGTTGCTTTGCTGCTTCTGGCACTGGATGCCTTGGCTGTGTGAACGGTATCATGAAATCTGATGATTACCAAAGAATTTGGGGGGCGCAACGTAGTGGCCAGTGTCAGAAAGCTGCATCTCCACCAGAGGTCATGGGTCTTCCAGCAGGACAATGACCCGAAACACACTTCAAAAAGCACTCAGAAATGGTTACAAACAAAGCGCTGGAGAGTTCTGAAATGGCCAGCAATGAGTCCCGATCTGAATCCCATAGAACACCTGTGGAGAGATCTCAAAACAGCAGTTGGGAGAAGGCATCCTTCAAATCTGAAGGCCCTGGAGCAGTTTGCAAAAGAAGAGTGGTCCAAAATTCCAGTAGAGAGGTGTAAGAAACTCATTCATAGTTACAGGAAGCGATTGATTTCAGTTATTTTTTCCAAAGGGGGTGCTACCAAATATTAAGTTAAGGGTGCCAACAATTTTGGCCAGTGCATTTTTGGGTTTCTTTGTGGGATTGTATCAGATTTGACTTTTGTTCTCTGTTTTTTTGTGTTGTTCCCCCAAATTCGGAAAATTGCGCCCCCAAATTCAGAAAATTGTTGCAGTTGCAAATGTTTTGGTACTCACATGTTCATTTCTTTGTTTTTGTGTTGTTCCAACACAAAACAAAGAAATGAACATGTGAGTACCAAAACATTTGCAACTGCAACAATTTTCCGAGAGAAGGGTTGGAATTTTTTGACAGAATTGCAAGGGTGCCAATATTTTTGGCCATGACTGTATGTCTTAAATTGCTGATGTTTCTTGCACAGGTTTTCACTCCACCTTCATCTAAATCCAGCTTTCTATACGATATGTTCTGCACAGAGACTAAACAGTTGGGGAGGTGAAGTACTCCCTGATCTGACACGCTTGCCTGTCAGGAAACCGTTCTGTTTCTCCATATTGGGTCCAAAGAGTTGCTTCTTGTCCAGAGTGTAGACCATTTGCAAGGACCATCCCATGTTCAGGCACACCCAGTTCATTAGAAACAATCCATGGTCCCCCACTGTGGCCCTGCTGAGGCCGTGTGGTGGGCCAGGCCCCCCAGGACTGAGACCTCCTCCGGGTCAAGGGCAAGAGAAAGAGGGAAGTCGGGGAGGGAGGGAGGGAGGGGAGCCATGTGGAGGGCCAATCCTCCTGGAGTCGTGTGACCCTCTGGGGGCTCTCATCTCTCTGTGGTGTCTGCTGATGTGCTTCCCTTTCCTTCAGAAACAGGCACCCTGCTGCCATCCATTTGTCTCCTTCATTTTTCTTATCAGTTGCTAGTTTTCCCGGCCAGGCCCTTGTGTGGGTGGCAGAAAGATGAGAAACAACAGAGGGTGGAGGGGAACAAACATTTTGTCCTCAGGTTTGATCAAAAAGCAGGCCTTCCTTCCTTCCTTCCTTCCTTCCTTCCTTCCTTCCTTCCTTCCTTCCTTCCTTCCTTCCTTCCTTCCTTCCTTCCTTCCTTCCTTCCTTCCTTCCTTCCTCTTTCTCTTTTCCTGCATTTCTTACTTCCCCCTATCTCTCACCTACCTTCCTTCCTTCCTTCCTTCCTTCCTTCCTTCCTTCCTTCCTTCCTTCCTTACTTACTTACTTACTTACTTACTTACTTACTTACTTACTTACTTCTATCCCACATTTCTACCTGTAGATTGATGATGGGGGCACTAATGACAGAACAATGTGAAGAAGTGAGTTCATTTTAATATTTTTGCCATGGGACGGGTGCTTAAAAAGTCTTCCCTTCTCTCTTCCCCAGCTCACGTCTCAGAGCATCAGGAGCTGCCCCCCCCCCCCGGGGCCCAGGGACCCTGCTGTGCTGCTGCCTTCTCCTCCCCTCCCCTCCTCACCCACTTGGCCCGCAGAACCTGCATCGAGAACCCTGGGATCAAGCTGGCTGCTCCCTGGAGAGCTGAGACTAGCAGCTCGGCTTCTGTGCCTGTGGAAGGAGGATTGAAGCTGCCTGGGGACCAGCCCCGCTGACTCCCACACCTGCCCCCAGCCCTTGGAAAGTAAGGGCGCCCATGGACAGCTCTGACCCAAAGCCCTCCCAGCTCCAAATACTGCCTCAAATCCTGGACTGCTAGGGTTGCTCAGGACCCTGCTAGAGGTGCCGCTTGTGCCTAGCAGCCATCGTAGTGGCACCAAATGGCCTCCTGGCCGGGCGGCTCATTTTCCACCCTGCCCGCTGCAAGGCCACATGACCAAGGTCAATATTTATAGTGCCAAAGGGTGCTGCACCGCTAGGCGATGGCTGGAGCCCAGAACTCACACGATGTGCCCCACGAGGCTGCTGGAGGCCCTGCCTGTGCCAAGCGACTTTCTCCAGCGCCTCCCCCCCCCTCCTGCCCATACCTTTTGTCTTCTGCCAAAGAGGGAGGGAGCCTTTCCTCCCTCCCTCCCTCCCTCCTCCTCCTCCTCTGCTATGGCATATGTTTCGTAGGGTGACAGGCAAGGACATGGGGGGGGGGAGTGGATCCACAGACTGTCCTCTGTTGCAGCAGGTCATAAAGTTTCTGTCCACACCATGCAGGCTGTACCCCAGGCGTCTGAAGACATGGACCACAGTCTATGCAAACTGAGGGCAAATAACCCGTGGTCGTCTTCTGGGTGTCACAAGCCCCTTGGTTGTCTAGGAAGTAAAGCAACCAAGCCCATGAAGTGGGGGGTGGGGTGGGGTGGGAAGGAGGAAGGTGGGTGGTTTCCCTGAAGACAGGAGGGGCCGATAACCAGCAGAGACATCACAGCGGGGGGTGGGGGGGGGTGGGGGGTGGATTGAGGTGAAGTGGTGAAGATGGTCTGTCCTAAAGGGGCCCTCCTTGGTCCTGAAGAGGACAGACAGCTGTGTGTCCCTCAGGCATTCCCAAAGACCTCATCCCTGCCCACCTCTAGCCTTTCCTTCCAAACCTTGAAAGAAGCAGAGCAGACGCCCCCCCCCCTCCCCAGGCCCTTTCAGCCGCCTGCGTCCAAAACCCCTGCAGTTTGGGCAGCGGGCCTCGCCTTTGCCCTTTGGTTGTTCCTTGGTCAGGAAGGGGGAAGGACCGGCTCTCCAAACGAGTGCCTCTCGCACCCTCCATCCTTGACAAAGGCGGACGGGAGGTGCAACCCAACGCCTTCCGGAGGGCTACCAGTTTCTCTCAGCCGGCCGAAAGCAGGGAACCGTTAGAAGCCCTTTTTCGGTTTTCTGGGACCCAGGAGCCCAGGCCTTCCAGGAGGTCCTCAGCCGCCCTGTGGGCTCCAGAGTGGGACGAAACCTTTCCCATCTGTCTTGTCTTTCCTGCTGGCAGCATCGGCCGCCCTTGTGCGCCTGGCTCAGCGATCCGTTTTTGGGGAGTTGAGGGTTGGACGGTCCTCTCCTGACTGGCCATGTGGATTTCAGCCGCAGCCCCCCTGCCCTGCCCTGCCCTGCCCTGATTGTGGCTGAGACACCCCACCCCACCCCTGGGGCTTTCTGCTTCGTCCTGCTGGACTCTGGGGCAAACCAGAACTCAGGCAGCAGAAGAGGGAACCGACAGGCTGGGGGAGCCCAGGCAGACGGGCAAGGAGTCCCGCTGGGCTGAGTCCCTTCAGGCTGCAGATGGCGCTACCAACTAAAAACAAGTTGCTGGAGAAAAGGGAGATGCAGGAACGCCATGAAGAAAGAGCCGAGCTTTCTATAATTGTTGTTTAGTCGTTTAGTCGTGTCCGACTCTTCGTGACCCCATGGACCAGAGCACGCCAGGCCCTCCTGTCTTCCACTGCCTCCCGGAGTTTGGTCAGATTCATGTTGGTCGCTTCGGTGACACTGTCCAACCATCTCGTCCTCTGTCGTCCCCTTCTCCTCTTGCCCTCACACTTTCCCAACATCAGGGTCTTTTCCAGGGAGTCTTCTCTTCTCATCAGATGGCCAAAGTATTGGAGCCTCAGCTTCAGGATCCGTCCTTCCAGTGAGCACTCAGGGTTGATTTCCTTCAAAATGGATAGGTTTGTTCTCTTTGCAGTCCAGGGGACTCTCAAGAGCCTCCTCCAGCACCACAATTCAAAAGCATCAATTCTTCGGCCATCAGCCTTCTTTATCAGCTCTCACTTCCATGCATCGCTACTGGAAAAACCATCACTTTGACTATGCAGACCTTTGTCGGCAAGGTGAAGTCTCTGCTTTTTAAGATGCTGTCTAGGTTTCTCATCGCTTTCCTCCCAAGAAGCAGGCGTCTTTTAATTTCGTGGCTGCTGTCACCATCTGCAGTGATCGTGGAGCCCAGGAAGGTAAACTCTGTCACTGCCTCCATATCTTCCCCTTCTATTTGCCAGGAGGTGATGGGACCAGTGGCCATGATCTTAGTTTTTTTTGATGTTGAGCTTCAGACCATTTTTTGCGCTCTCCTCTTTCACCCTCATTAAGAGGTTCTTTTATTCCTCCTCACTTTCTGCCATCAGAGTGGTATCATCTGCATATCTGAGGTTGTTGATATTTCTTCCGGCAATCTTAATTCTGGCTTGGGATTCATCCAGTCCTGCCTTTCGCATGATGTATTCTGCATATAAGTTAAATAAACAGGGAGACAATATACAGCCTTGTCGTACTCCTTTCCCAATTTTGAACCAATCAGTTGTTCCATATCCACTTCTAACTGTTGCTTCCTGTCCCACATATAGATTTCTCAGGAGATGGATAAGGTGGTCAGGCACTCCCATTTCTTTAAGAACTTGCCATAGTTTGCTGTGGTCCACACAGTCAAAGGCTTTTGCGTAGTCAATGAAGCAGAAGTAGATGTTTGTCTGGAACTCTCTGGCTTTCTCCATAATCCAGCGCATGTTAGCAATTTGGTCTCTAGTTCCTCTGCCCCTTCGAAATCCAGCTTGTACTTCTGGGAGTTCTCGGTCCACATACTGCTGAAGCCTGCCTTGGAGGATTTTGAGCATAACCTTGCTAGCGTGTGAAATGAGTGCAATTGTACGGTAGTTGGAGCATTCTTTAGCACTTCCCTTCTTTGGGATTGGGATGTAGACTGATCTTTTCCAAGCCTCTGGCCACTGCTGAGTTTTCCAAACTTGCTGGCATATTGAGTGTAGCACCTTAACAGCATCATCTTTTAAGATTTTAAATAGTTCCACTGGAATGCCATCTCCTCCACTGGTCTTGTTGTTAGCCATGCTTTCTAAGGCCCACTTGACTTCGCTCTCCAGGATGTCTGGCTCAAGGTCAGCAACCACACTATGTGGGTTGTCCGGGACATCCAGATCTTTCTGGTATAATTCCTCTGTGTATTCTTGCCACCTCTTCTTGATGTCTTCTGCTTCTGTTAGGTCCCTACCATTTTTGTCCTTTATCATGTCCATCTTTGCACAAAACGTTCCTTTAATGGCTCCAATTTTCTTGAACAGATCTCTGGTTTTTCCCTTTCTATTGTTTTCCTCTATATCTTTGCATTGTTCATTTAAGAAAGCCCTCTTGTCTCTCCTTGCTATTCTTTGGAAGTCCGCATTTAATTTTCTGTAACTTTCCCTATCTCCCTTGCATTTTGTTTCCCTTCTCTTCTCTGCTATTTGTAAGGCCTCGTTGGACAGCCACTTTGCTTTCTTGCATTTCCTTTTCTTTGGGATGGTTTTTGTTGCTGCCTCCTGTACAATGTTACGAGCCTCCATCCATAGTTCTTCAGGCACTCTGTCCACCAAATCTAGTGCCTTAAATCTGTTCTTCACTTCCACTGTGTACTCATAAGGGATTTGGTTTAGATTATACCTGACTAGCCCAGTGGTTTTTCCTACTTTCTTCAGTTTAAGCTTGAATTTTGCTATAAGAAGCTGATGGTCAGAGCCACAATCAGCTCCAGGTCTTGTTTTTGCTGACTGTATAGAGCTTCTCCATCTTTGGCTGCAGAGAATATAATCAATCTGATTTCGGTATTGCCCATTTGGTGATGTCCATGTGTAGAGTCACCTCTTGTGTTGTTGGAAAAGAGTGTTTGTGATGACCAGCTTGTTCTCTTGACAGAACTCTTTTAGCCTTTGCCCTGCTTCATTCTGAACTCCAAGGCCAAACTTACCTGTTGTTCCTTTTATCTCTTGACTCCCTACTTTAGCATTCCAGTCCCCTATAATGAGAAGAACATCTTTCTTTGGTCTCAGTTCTAGAAGGTGTTGTAAGTCTTCATAGAATTGGTCAATTTCAGCCTCTTCAGCATCGGTGGTTGGTGCATACACTTGGATTACTGTGATGTTGAAAGGTCTGCCTTGGATTCGTATTGAAATCATTCTATCATTTTTGAGATTGTATCCCAGTACAGCTTTCCCCACTCTTTTGTTGACTATGAGGGCTACTCCATTTCTTCTACGGGATTCTTGCCCACAATAGTAGATATGGTAATCGTCTGAATTGAATTCGCCCATTCCTGTCCATTTTAGTTTACTGACGCCCAGGATGTCAATGTTGATTCTTGCCATCTCCTGTTTGACCACATCCAACTTACCAAGGTTCATAGATCTTACATTCCAGGTTCCTATGCAGTATTCTTCTTTGCAGCATCGGACTTTCCTTTCACTTCACTTTCTATAATACTCTGCACTAATTCCATCACTTCCTGGGGATTTCGTAAGTTTTTGTTTAGAGAAAGCAGTTGAAATTTCATTCATGGAGTATGGTTGATTTAAAATTTCCTGTTGTTGTTTGGATAATTTCAGATGGTTTTTTCCCCTTTAAATATCTTTTTTGATCTTGGGGTGGCAGTCCCTTCTCCGCATAGAGTGTTGTATAGAAATGTTCCACTATTTTTAAAAAGTCTTTAAAATTTGTAAAGTTCTCCCCTGCTTTATTCTTAAGACTTTGAATGTAATTTTTGGATCTTTCTCTCTTTAATTTGTAAGCAAGCCATCTTCCTGTTTTGTTGGCATTCTCAAAATAATTTTGTTTAACAAATTTCAGTTTGGTTGCAATCTCTTCTGTCAAAAGGGTATTTAGTTTATGTTGTGTTATTTGAATTTTCTGTTTTATTTGTGCTGATGGATTTTTTAAATTTGTTTTTCTAAATTTGCCAATTCTTTCTCCAAATTCTTATATCTAGCCTCTTTTGACTTCCATCTTTTTGCTCCAAGTCTTATCAAAATGCCTCTAAGGACCACCTTACCGGCTTCCCATACCGTTGTCATGGGCGTTCCTTCGGTAGAGTTCCTCTGAAAATAGTCCATCATTTCTTCCTTTACTGTCTTAGTGATTTCTTCATCTCTAAGTAAATTTGTATTCAGTTGCCACAGTATTGGTCATTTAGATGTCTCTAGCTCTAATGTTATTATACAATGGTCTGGTATTGTTCTAGGTGGACAATACTCCTTTTGACAGAATCCTCCTGGATACCAAAGACAAGCATATTGAAGCCCTATATAACTTTTTTGTTGGATTTTGATACCCAAGATTAAGGAATGTATGATAAGGTGGGCACAGAATATTGGGCACAAGTTTGGATCAGTGGGAGCAAATATGGAAAAACAATATAAAACTTACTGAGTCAGTATCATTTAAAGAAAAATATATATATAATGTTTTACAGATGGTATATAACTCTCACAAAATTAGCCAAAATGGATGTTAAAATTTCAAACCTCTGTTGGAGATGTAAACAAAAAGAAGGTTATTTTTATCATATGTGGTGGTCATGCGGGAAAGCCCAAAAATATTGGGAAAGGTTTGAAATGCTTTTGCAAGAGGTTCTAGAGATTCCGATAATTGTAACCTCTGAATTCTTTCTATTAAACATAATTCCGGAATCAATAGACCCAGTGAAAACATATTTAGCCATCCATATCTTGACAGCTGCAAAAATTCTTTTTGCTAAACACTGGAAAGACCCGGAGAATCCATCACAAGATGAGTTAATAACAAAAATTCTGGATACGGCGGAAATGGATAAACTATCAGAATGGCTAGACTCAACAAGAAAGGCGACCCATGAAGATTGTTGGTATAAATTTTATGATTGGCTCAGAAATAGAACGCAAATTAATATTTGATAATTGAAAGCCTAAGCTTAATCTAGAAATAGACTGTGTATTATAATTAAGTTACGCCGGGAACTTATATATCTTTGAAATCTAATAGATAAGAATGAGTATTATAAAATGTTTATATTGATTTGCACCCCCTGTTTATCCCATGCCCCCTGTCCCCCATCCCTACACCTAACCTATAAAATAAAATTAAAAATTAAATAAAGAAAAAGAAAGAAAGGACGAGTCCTTCTAAATTGTCTTGAGATGGTTTTTTATTCACTCGCTTTTCATTCTCAATCTGTTTCACTGTATTTTTAACCTTTTAGTCTGGATTTAGAGAGACACTTTTACTGGGTCACTAAAAAGTAAGAAAGAAGGCAGGCTTTTGAATTGTTTAGACTCTTCATCAGGCAAAGACTGTATGGAATCTGGGGGTAGGATAAGAAGCAGATCACAGCCACCCACCCCACACGAAAAATCAGACCACATGCAGTGCCTCTTAATCTCGAATGCAGACCTCGGGCAAGAGGAGATGCAGTTGGCAGGTTCAGATTCAGACACAGAAGTGGGGGTGTTGCTTTAAACCCCCTCCTCTCTAGCCAGACAAAAAGCTCTGTGTGAGGCCCCTGCAGCCCTGTGGCTTGCCCTGGGTGGAGCACACGGGCCTCTTGAGTCTCCCAGCGAAGACGTCCATGAGCTCAGAGAGCAGTCTTTATGCCAGCAAAACGGGAAGCCAAGCACAGGGGTCATGCGAGGTTTAAAAAAGCCAACCCGCGTCAAATGGGTAGTCAGACTGTTGTTGGCGTCGATGGAGTTCTCACTGAAGCCCAATGTTGTGGAAGGGCTCCTTTCAATGGCAGTAGCTTTGCGGGTACCCTGGATGGCCAGAAAGAGAAACAAGCCTGGCCCTCCATCAAATCAAGCTGAAGCAATCTCTCTCTAGACACAAGGATTCTGTCCCGGGTCTGCAGCTGTTTCCCATCTTTAGACTAGATAAAGATGTGGAGAGGCTGCTCATCAGATCTGTGGATGACAACAGCCTGGGAGAGGTAGCAAGTCACCCAGAAGACAGAATCGGGCTTCTAAAAGTCGTTAGCAGGCAGGTAGGAGAACTGCGGGTGGGACTAACGAGACAGGAAAATCAGACACACAAATATCAGCAGAGGGACACCTGACTTGGCAATGGTTCCTGTGAGGACAGCTTAGGGATCTTAGGAGACCCCAGGCTGGACATGACTCAGCAGCAGTGTGATGCGGCAGCAAAAGAAGCACATGCCATACTAGGCTGCAGGTCAGTGGAAGCGTTAGCAGCACCACTCTGCGTAGTTTGCTTTTGTCAGACCTCACAGGGAATAGTGTGTTGAGCTCCAGGCACCTCAGTTTAAGAAGGATACTGATAAGCTGCGATTTACCCAAGAGAGGTTGACCAGGAGGACGAAGAGGTGCAGGAAACAATCTGGACGAGGAGGGCTTGTGAGAGCGGAGTGCCCTTGGGCTGAAGAGAAGGTTGAGAGTGATGTGGAAGCCAAATCCTTGGCCAACAGAGGACACAGGGGTGATTAGCTCCAGAGCATGGGACCTGAACTGTTGGAGTCAAACTACGAACAAATTTATTCCAGTGGAATATTGGGAAGAATCTCTTGGCCTTCGGAGCTGCTTGAGAGTGGAAGAGCCTGCCTGGGAAAGTGCTGGAGTCTCCTTCACGGGAGGTTTTCGGATGGAGGCTGGGTGGCTGCCCACCAGGGATGCCTGAGCAGTGGGTTTCCTGCTTGGTCCAGGCACTAGACTTGGTGGTCCTTGGGGTCCCTTCTAACACCTACCGTTCTTTGATTTTAGGAGAATCCCACAGAAGCTGCTGCCTTGGTCCTCTCTGTTTTGGGTTCCTGCTGGATTCCTTGGGTCCTTTTGGGGACGAAGGTAGGATAGAAATATTTTAAATAGATTAAATAAATAAATTCAGTGGGGTGAACAAGATTTAGAATCAGACGGCGAGTGCATTTCTCCCTTCCTTCTATGGTAAACTTCATGGGACAAAGCCTTGAAATGGGACACGGCCATTAACCACTGCCAAAGAAAAGTTAGGAAACAACTCCTCTGGGCACAGCCAGGAGGTGGGGGTGGGGAGGAAGGGACGGGTGAGCTGAATATTCAGGGAAGTGCCTGGGACTGCAATCTTGCCCACAAAGGTCTAAGAACACACCCCACTGACAATCTGAGAAGACCTGCTTTGGATCACACAGGGAGAGCACCGGAGGGCTGGGAAGAACTTGGTCCAGGTTGGCTCGTTCATTAGGGGTCCTTTGGCATGGCCCTCCTGCCCAGTTCACCCTGCTTCCTTGGTCTAACTTCTAGAGGATTCTGAATGCTCAAGACCCATACATTGCCCTCATCACCCCCTTCCCCGCTGTCCAGCCCTCCTCTGCCCATGCCCTCTGGGCACTTCCCTTCCCAGGATCCTAGGTGGGTGCAGATGGAGGTGGGGGTGGGGGTGGAGGGCAGGGCCCTTGAGACAGATGGCAACACAGGTGGTTCCCCTGAAAGCTGTCCCTGAGAACCGGGCTGAAGGAGCTGGAGAGAAGCCCAATACTGTACAACAATGCACTCAGAGGGCCAGAGGCACCAGAGCCACAGACAGATTTATGTTGGCTTGGCCACCTAGCTTCGGCTGGGGCTGGACTATCTTCTACACAGGGCCAGTATATCCTGTGGTGCCAGATACATGCAGGGATGCCCCTATCATTAGAGCAGGAAGCTGCACCAGGTGGCTGATTCCTGGGAGGGGCCTTCAGCGGCGGCAGCAGCAGCAGCAACAGGGTGGCAGAAGGCAGAGGAGATCCATCCTCTGCTTATGGCCCACCCCTTCTGCCCTCCAGCCCTCTAGCCCCCTGCTAGGACCAAAGTCAGACTCCACTGGTTCTGCGCATGGAACAGGGTGCAAGGCAGCCGTCCTATGCTGTGTTTCAGGCAACAGAAGATCCCTCTTGACAGTTCCCGCTGAAAGGTAAAGGCAGACGGGAAAGGGAAGCTTAGGAGCATAAAGACTCCCACCAGGTAAAGCCACCTGGCCTAACTTTGTGCTCACACTGCAGCCAGCCAGATGCCTCCCCACTCTGCCCTGGGTGGAAGTCCTCAGCCTAGTCAACCAGCAGCTTCAGAGTCTCAGGTCCCTGTCTTCTCCTGGTGGATTCCCACTGGGCTCTGTGCAACACCAAGCCAGGTCAGTTGGCGTTCCCAGGATCTAACCTGTTGACCTGACACTCTTCCGGTGCCTTGAACAAAGCAAACCTTATGTTGCCTTTGAATGCCTATGAAAAAGGGTTCAACAGAGTCCAGGACTGGGTGGAGGCAGAGAAGAGAAGCTGGGATTAACACAGGACCTGGAGTGGCCCCCTCCTGGCCTTGGCTAGCCACACTTGGGCACCGAGCAGACCAAGGGGCCAAGGGGCTTGTGCTCTTGACGGGAACAGGATCGAACAGCCAGATGGCAGTGCTGGCATTCCTGGGCCTTGCAAGGGAGGGTCCGGGTTCCATGAGATGGCAGAGAGCAGGTGCTTGCCCTGTTCCACTTGGGAACAGGGCCCCATGTGAGGGAAGGCCGACGCCTCACCTTCTCTTGATACCTCCCCTGTTCTGCCTTAGTGGGTAAGCCCGCGTCCTGGTCCACTGGATCAACCCTGCGATGGCCACAAGGGCAAATGGGGTCAATGCCATGCCGGGAGGAACTGCATCTGCATGGGGGGGCGGGGGGGGGGGAGGACCAGTCCTGTGCCCAGAGTTTGGCCTGATCTGAGCCTTGCAGGAGAATAGGCGCGCAGCAGGCTCTGGACTGCCCCGAGGTGTCCAGCAGATTGGCAAGGGGAAGGGCTGGATTTAGAGGGGGTGGCACACACACACCCCACGAGTCCGGCCTCGTCTCAGGCCCAGCGGGGCCCCTCTCTCTCCGCTAGCCTCAGGCTGTTGCTGGCGGCCAGCGGGGTGTCCAAAGGGGAGCGCCAGGAACACGACGGAGAACCAGCCCGGCCACCCGCCGGCTCCCGAGAGGGCGGGCGGGTTTCTGATGCCGGATGGGGCTCCTCCGCCCCGCGCCCGTCTCCAGGGCCCCGCGGCGCCCCTGAGGGGGCTGCGGAAGACCTGGGCTCGACCTGCTCTCCCTGGACGGGGAAGAGACGCCCGTGGCTCCCGGGGCCCAGATCCGCGGAGCCTCCGGGCGGGCGAAAGAGTCCCCTTCGGCTCCTGCTGGGGCTCGGAAGCCGAGTTCGCGGAAAGAAGGGGAGCGAGAGAAGGCCGGCGGGCTCCGGGGTCTTGCCCAGGCCGCCGCCGGATCCTGGGACGGAGCCCCGGAGCTCGAGGGCTGCGGGCGAGCGGGTGAGCAGATGGGCGAGCAAGAGAGGGTCACCCGCCAGGAAAGGGGGGGGCATAGCCAGGGCTGTCAGGCAGCGGTGGCTAGCCAACGGGCATCCTCCTCGGCCGGCGCCGGAGACGGACAAGGAGGGGACCGGGCCAGGGGCGGGGGGGAGGGCCGGATCTGCTGGGCGCCGGCTGTCCAGGAGCTGCTGGCGGGGCTCTCGGCGCCTCGTCCCCTGCGCGCCCCCGGCGGCTCCCCCTTGGCCCTCCACCGCGCTGGGGCAGGGGTCGGGGCCTGAGTGATCAGGAGGGAGCCCTCCAGTTTCGGGGCCAAGCCGAGCAGAGGGAAGCCGGCTCCGGCACGGAGCTGGAGGAGGCTTCCCTAGAGAGCTTGGGGAGAGCGCCGGCGATCCCGAGAAGGTCGGCGTCGATCCGCGGCGGGGCGAGGTTTGCACGGCGCGGCGCGGCGCGGCGCTACACGCCGCCCGCCCCGTCGAGCTCCTCCTGTTCCCAGACGTGGCGGGCCAAGGCCACGTTCCGGGCGGTCCCGCCCCGCGGTAGGCTGGGGCTGGGAGGGGCTGGCCCTGCCCGTCCGCCGGGGCGCCTTTCCTTCCCGCCTGCCTGGGCTGGGCTGGGCTGGAGCCGCGGCGGCCGGGAGCTCCTCGGTCGACCGGGGCTCGCGATGGGCAGCCGAGCCGTGGACCTGGAGAAGCACAGCCTGGCGCTGCTGGCCGCCAAGGGCGACGTGGTGAGCGGGCGAGCCGCCGCCAGCTGGTGAGTGGAGCGGCGCGGGCAGCGGAGCTTCGGAGGGGCACCGCCCGGGGCCGCGAGGGGAGCCGGTCGTTCCCCCTCCCCCCGCCTCGTCCCGTCCGCCCGGCCTCGGAGGGGGCGACCCTCTCTGGCCAGGAAGGAACGCCCTCTCCGTGGCTAGAGCTCGGCCCTTCCACCCAGACACGGGGAGCCTTCCGGGACGTGCGGAAGCGCCCTCCCAGAGCAAGGAGGGTCTCCTCCGACGCCTCCGCGGGCGGATCTGGCCTGGCGTCCCGGGGGCCCGGCTGCAGTCCCGCGCCGACCCTTTGGCCGGCTGGCGCGGAGGCCAGGTCGCCCTGCGGCGAGCTCGGCCCACGAGGGGGACTCGGGCGTGTCGGTCAGCTGGTCCCTCTGCCCTGATTCAGGGGGTCCGGTTGCTGGTGAAGACGGGCAGAGCCCGGGAGCGTCCTCGCCCCTGCCCTCGGCGACTTCCCTTCCGCTGCGGGGTCCACGCCTTGCCCGGCACCAAGCGAGAGGGAGGCGCCCCGGCCCTGGCCCCCGAAGGACCGCTCGTTTCCCCCTAGGAGAGCAGAGGCTGGGAGGGCCCCGGCGGAGAGGGAGCTGCTCCTTCCTTCCTCGCCCCGTCCCAGCCCCGGCACCCGCGTTGCGCTGGTTTTGTTGGGCAAAAATGCCAGCCGGAAAGCCCTCGTGCTTAGGGGGAGGGGATGGTTCTTTCCCCCACCCCACCCCCGGAAGGCGAGAGGGGCTCCTTCTGACCAGCAGACAGCCGCGGTCCGGCCTCAGGTGCTGAGGGCCGCCGGGCCAGCTCCTGGGGGTGCCGCCGGTCCTGCTGCAGGGCCGGGCCGGGCAGGGCCGGGGAGGGGAGGGTGGGGATGGCAGAGCTTGGGAAAGTGACTGCTTTGGACTACAGCACCCGGAATCCCCAGCCAGCCACGCTGAGGCCCTTTTTAAACCAGGGTCGGAGCAGAAAAAGACGTGGCCTACTTCTCCTGCACGCTCCGAAGCAGGGCCAGGGAAGTGGCCGGGACCCAGGAGTTTTCTGAGCGCTCCCCGCGCCGCGTCCTCCAGCCCCAGGTTGCTCCATGTGTGTGAATCACCCGCCGGCCTGCTCCGGCCTAATCCTGCTGGGACTGCCATTTACTCTTCCCAACCTCCAAGCAAGGAGATGAGACTCAGGCCGCGGGGGGGGGGGGTTGCAGCGGGGAGGGGAAGCCGGAGCGCAGGTTATGAAACAGGGGGCGGATTTCGGACTTTGCTCCCTCCCAACCTGCAGGAGCCCGAAGGCGCTGCTGGGCGTCCGGACTGCGGGAGGGAGGCCGGTCCCTTTGGCCTGCCCGGCAGAGCCTGCTGCGGCAGGAGGGAGCGAGCAGAGGCCAGCGGCAGCGAGTCCCTTCTTCCGTTGTTGATGGGTCCCGAGTCACCCCCCGCCCCCGCCCCTCTTTCCTCAGAGGAGAACTAGCAAGTTCTCCAGATTCCTCGCCCTGGCCCTGCTGCGCTGGAAGAGGTGCAAGGGAGCTCTGGGCGGGCAGGGGTGCACGCCCCGTCTGGCAGGGCGTGGGTGTGTGCACGCCTGCTGGTGCATGCCTGCCTTCGGGGCGGGGGGGGGGGAAGCCGCTGTGGCAGACTGCTTCCTCCAGGTGTCAATCAATGCAAGGGAGGGGAAGGAAAGAGGGCTCATCCTAGGAAGTGCTTCCCCCCCCCCCCCGCCGCCCGCCGCCCGCCGCCCGCCGCCCCTGGGTGTGTGCAGCACTCCCGATGAGGAAGCCCAGGGAGCCCGGGCCCGCAGCCGCGAACCAGCGGTGCACCCCCCGCGGCGGCGTGTGGCCGGGCCCAGAAAGGGCCGCTTTGGGCCCCTCCTTCTTTCTGAGGCTGGAACCTTCGCCGTGGAATCCAGAAGAGCTGGTCTCAGCCAGGAGAGCTTGGCTCCCCAGCGAGGGAGGGAGGGAGGCCCGTGGGCACGATCCCTGGGGGGCCGAGGAGAGGCAGAGTTCTTTTAAAGTGTGCCTGTCTGGAGGCCACGCCTGCTGTCTTGCAGAAAGGGGGCTCCGCTGCCAAAGCCGCAGCCTCCCCTCCCCTCCCCTCCTCTCCCCCGCCCCACAACCTTCCTCTGCAAGGGCTGGGGGCTCCCGATCATCTAAGTCGGAGGGGGTAGGTGGTTACTGAGGGGCGCCTTTGGGGAACCCTTCTGGCCGCCCCCGCCCCGCCAACCTGATACTGTCACCCCCACCCCCACCCCCACCCCCACCCCCCCGGGACCCTGCCTGGAGAAGGAGAAGCGGGCCACCAGCCAGCCAGCCAGACACCGCCCGGGCCTTCATCGTCTCCAAGGCAGGAAGAACCTGAAAGGCTCCTTCCTGTTCGGGGATCCCTTGGTGCTGGACCTGAGCCAGCTCAAAAGACACACTAGCTCTAGAACAGAGTGCGCTTGACCATGCGCAGAAGGATGCCTTTTGGCTTTGGCTTGTGTGAGCTCATGGGGGGGGGGGGTCCTTGGCTGTCCAAGAAGTGGTGGGTGGGGTGGGGGCCCCTCCCCGAATGCCCTCTCTTTCCCAAGGAGCCCCCTCCCCTACGGGGGCTGCACCAGCTGGAAAAGGGAGGTGTGAGGTAGCCCATAGGGCAGCAGGTGGGCTGGCCCCACTAGGGGTGTGTGCGCACGCGTGCCACCCATCAAGAAAGCCTGCCAGTCTAGCAGGGCCACGGTCGTGTTTTTCTCCTGGGCTTTCCACTCGGCAGCCCCAACACTCTGCCCGGTTGGAGAGAGTCCCCCCAGGGCCCAATGGTGGCAGCCTTGCAAAGGGGAAGAAGCCGAGTCCCGGGGGGGGGGGCGCCCTCAGCAGGTGCGCATGGGTGGCTTGGGAGGGGTGCAGGGGAGGTGCCCCCAGGGACGCCTTGTCCCAGTTCACAAGCTGACCCTGCTGGCACCGTGCAGGCCTTCTGTGCAGGCCTTCCTGGAGTAGAGGTGGTGGAAGGAGCAACGCTCATGGGGTGTGTGTGCTGGGGGCCCAGCCTTGGCCAGGCTCGCTGGCGCATGCGCGTGAGATGGGCAGGGAAGAGCGGGACAGGTGGGGTGGGCAGAAGGCAGGGCTGTGGCTTCCCCTCGGTAGGAGAGGGCCAGACCACCAACTTGGCCATCCCTGGCAACTCCCAGGGATCTCTGATGAAGCCAGAGGGTGTGGGGGCGGGGGGGGGGGGAGAAAGCAGGGGGAAGCACCACCCAGACTCCATTGTTTCAAGGCTGTCAGGATACAGCCCTGCAGTGAGGCAGGAGTCGGGGAGGAAATGGAAGAGGTCTCCAGGGAAAACTCAGAGAGGCTGGGAACCTCCCCTGGCCATTAAAAAAAGAGTCCCTCTGTGTTTTTTTGGGGGGGAGGGATCCCACAAGATGGCTTTGGGGAGACTTTGGGGAAAAGCCCCCCCCTCCCCCCCACCCTGCCCCGCCTGCTTTGGGCTGGATCCTTCAGTCCTGATTGTCCTGGACCGGATGCACTTCCTCCCATTCAGGTTCAGAAGCTGTATGGGGCGGGGGGGGGGCTCTCTTGGTCTCCCCCCTTGTCCTAGGAAGGAAGGGGCTGGACTGAGGCCGAAGGCCGGAGCTGGGTGGTGGGGCTGCCTCTTTTTCTAGCCATGATCTTCTGGAAGGACCTCTACATGCCTACAGGCGAGCAGGGAGAGGTCGGGCCTGTCCTCTTGGGACAAGTGAGCTCACACTCGGGGGTAGACTGCCTCTGGACAGGGAGGGTCTGCTGGTTTTGCAGCCCTACTTTATCCATTCGACTTGAGAGCCAGTTAGGAAAAGGAGGCCTTTGGAAAAGCTGTTCTCTGCTGGTTGCAACAAATTCCATGTGTTAATGATGAGAAAAAGAAACATGGCCTTTGGTTTTTCTTACACCTGATGGGTAAGCCAAACGTTTTAGAGGTTTATTGGCAGGTGATATTTTCACCCACTCGCCCCGACCCTGTTCCGGCCCATGACGTGCCCCTCCTCGGCAGCCTTTTTCCTAAACCAAGCACTGCCACCCCAACCCACCCCAACCCACCCCCCAAGTCATGACTCTGACGCTGCAGGTGCCCCTTCACCAACCCCTCCTGCTGTTACTCGTCTGTCCCGACCCCCCTCTTTTCTGGCTTGACCATGCGCAGAAAGATGCTGTTTTACTGGCACCTGGGCCATGGGGGGTGGGGGAGGCCTGCTTTGCCCAGGCCTGGCTCTTTTGAGACCGATCGCTCACCGCACCCACTGTTGGACACCCTCCCCTCCCCCCCCACCCCCCATCAGTCTTGAGGGATTGGCAAAGTAGGGGAGGGGCTGGAGGGTAGCGCAGAGACCACAGTGGGACGGGAAGCCTTTGTGGCTGAGAACAAAGGAGAGGCCCATGGGGGGGTAGAGAGAGGGGGGGTGAGTGGGGAGCCCTGTTGGCAGCATCTGGTTCCCAGCCCAGCTGGGACTGTGCAAGGAGGAGGACCAGGAATGGGGCTCAGCGGCTGGGGCTGGAAGTGTGTGTGTGTCTGGGGAGGGGGGGGGGAGCCCAGCAGCCCTTTCATCCCCTTCTCCATCTGGAGATCCCACCCCAGCCAGTGCACTTTGGAGGGACCGGGAGATTAGGGTCTCTCTCTCTCTCTGGTGTGTAGACCCTGACTGTGCCTCTCCCCACCCCACCCCCCTGCTACTCCAAGCATCCCTGTATTCCTGCCAGTTATTTCCTGCCTCTGGATGCAGCCACGTAACCAACCTCCCTGTGGTGCCTGCACCGTTGCCCACCTCAGGTGCAGCAGGGGACGCAGCATGGCCGCCACCCCCCCCCCCCCAGGTGTCACCTGGACAAGCGAGCACTGAGCCGGGGAACCACCTTTGGGTCTACGGAGGTGGTGCTCAGTTCCTGTTCTGTGGATCTTGGAGGGGGGGGGTCGTTGCACTGGGACTCCTGCTCTGGTGGCCAGGGGGTGGGGTTAGGGTGGCGGATGGGCAGGCTTGAGTGGGTCTGGCAAGGGCACGGGACCGTCACCCTCAAAGCCCCGTGCAGCCTACCATGGGTTGGGAGGCCCTTCTTTGTCCCGCGAACACCTGAGGGCCCGTGAAGATGCCATGGCAGGAGAGGTTTCTCGGGGAGCCTTCCTTACAGCACGGGTGGGGGTGTCTCAGGGTCTCTATCCCCAACCCATAAGGGCGACCACCTCCTCTTCTCTCCTCCAGGGCCCTCTTTGCCTATGAAAAATCCAATCAACTCAAGCTCCTAGACTCTGGAGGTAAGAGCCATCTGGGCCAGATCCCTCACCTTCCCCCCCCCCACAATCCCCTCAGCAGCCCCTCCAGGATTTTCTGAGCGAGACAGACTTGTCTAGGGTGAGTGTGAGAGGCCCACATGCCTCAGACCTCTTCCTGAGGAGAAGGGGGTCAACGGCACAGCTGGCCTTTCCTGGCCCAGGCCTTGCTCCGTCTCATTCAAGCCGGCCTGCCTTGACCAGCAACATTGGTGGTAACGGATCCAGATTGCCAGCATGGGCTGCGTGGCCCCTCGGGTGTTTCCCAGGGCTGGGCGGGGGTCTGCCCCTCCCTGGGCCGGTGCGCTTGGGCAGCCATCAGAAGGGGTGGTGATAAAGGGGCTGCTCCCCAGCTTTTCACCCTCCCCGCTCTTGCAGCCGGGGGCCCTGATGAGCTTGCCAAGCGGTTCCAGAGCGGCAGCATCATGTACGGGCTGTGTCGTCTGCCGGACGCAGAGACTGGGCAGCAGCCCATCGTCCTCATCAACTGGGTGAGTGGGCGTATGTGCACGCCCTGTGGCTCGGTCACTCTAGGGGCTGTTCCTCACCGGGTGAGGGAGCAGGGAAGCTGCCTCAAAGTCTTGGGAGTCAAAGGGGGCAGCCCTGGGGCTGGGCAAAGCCCAGAAAAGTTATTTGGGATGGGGGTAGGAGCGGAGTATAGAGCCCGTCTCCCCTGGCCATGCCACCTGAGTGTGCGTGTGCAGTTCTGGGAGGCCTCTGAGGACAAGGCTCGCCATTCCTTGGGCACTGGCTCCCACTGGCCAAAGCCTGAGCCAAAGTCAGGAGGGAGGGAGGGAGGTTTTCTGTCCTCCCGGGTGGCAGGGGCCAGCTCCACAGGCACCCCTCCCGGAGCCTCCTGTTTGTGGCCTCTCTCGCTTGGAGACGGTGCCCTTTGACACTCTCTCGTGGGAACCTCTCTCTCTCTCTCTTTCTCTGTCCTGCCTTCATCCTTGAGAAAAGGCTCCATGGCCAAAGAAGGCAACGTTTTCGGAGCTGCAGCCCCATGAGTTTTGCGCAAGCATCTCAACGAGAAACAGAAAACAAAACAATAGGCAAAAGTCCGTCTCCTTCCTCCTGCTCCAATTTGGCCTCCAGCAGACAAAGTGGGGAGGGAATCGGGGGGGGGGGGCTCCCTCGCTCTTTTTCACACAAAGACACATCCTCTTGGGCTTTTCCAGCACAGAACCACATCCTGGGCTCTGATGGGTCCTCTCCTCCCTGAGTCATGGATGTGGCCGGCCCCAAAATTGCTGTGGGCTCTCCCTCTCCCTCTCTCTGTGTGTATGTGTGTGTGTGTGTGTGCAAGAGAGAGAGAGATTGACACCCACACACCCCAGCTTGAGCTGTCTCTGGAGCCCTGCTGCTGGGCAAGGGGTGGGGAAGGGGGCTGTGCAGGGGAGGGGGTGCATACTTCCTCCATGGGAGCTCGGGGGGGGGGGGTGGAGGAGAGAGAGAAGCACTAACCAGATCCCTTGGCTCCAGGTTGGCGAGAAGGTCTCAGAGCAGCGGAGGCAAGTGTGTGCTGGGCACCTGCCAGCCATCCGGGCCTTTTTTAAGGTGAGACCCGTGCACCCTTTGGAGACACACCAGAAAGAAAGGCTCCCACCACCCCTGTTCCCTGCTGGCACCCTTCCATTCCCAGGGTGGTGTGGAACCGGTTCTATGCCAGGAGGATCTGGACTGTACTGTAGGTGGGGAAGGCCGGGCGAGGGGGGGGGAGGCTGGTCTTGCTGGAGCGCTCAGCTAAGGTCGGGGTTGGGCTAGGAAGCCTCGTGTCTTCCCTGTCCCTCTGCCGCCTGGTGCCCTTTCCAGTCCCGGGTGGAGGTTCCCCTTGGCACCCCAGAGGGAGGGCCTCTGCCATGGCTCCCTCCCCCTCCTTCTGGGTGCCTGGGACCCTTTCCCCTCCCCTCTGCTCTGGGGTCTGCCTCCCAGTCCCAACATGTGGGCTCAGCCAGCTGCAGACATCTGGCTCCCAAGAGCTTATGAATTCCAGGCCTCCCCAGCCGGGAAGCAGAGGCTGGATGAGGGGGAGGGGGGCGTAGGGCTGAAGACGTCTTCCTGTGGTTCTGCCCTCCCCTCCTCCATTGCTCTGGCCGTTATCTGGACCCCCGTGGATGAGAGGCTGGGAGTGTGGGTGGGGTGTTGGGTGCTTGGGAAGGACGGGTGAAGGAGGGGCTGAGAAAGAGAGGGAGGGGCTAGGCTTTTTAATCCCTCTTGGCAGATCCTGTGTGGGCACCTTCCTTCAGAAGGGGACGGGGAGGGGAGGGGAGGGTGGCTGACTGAGAGGATTCAGGAGGGAGGACAGCCAGCCTCCTCCTCCCTGGACTCCCAGCACAGCTTTTGGGATGCCACCCTGTGATCTGGAGTTCAGTGGGGGCGCTCATGAGGGTCGCCTCCAGGCAGTCCTCACGTGGGTCAAGGGCCCCTTTCCCAGGGCCCCTTTCCTCAGCCTCACCTTTTCTTCTCCAGTCCCCTGGGGTGGGTGGGGGGGCTTATTTCAGGTGCCAGGGTAGTGTGCGTGCGTGTGAGCGCACTGTGGCATTTCATCTTCCCTCTGTCTCTGCAGGAGGCCCACCTGGTGGTGAAGGCCAGCCAGGCTGAGGAGGTGACCCAGGACGGGCTGAAAGGCATGCTGTCCACCGTTGCTCCGGCAGGAGGTGCTCCCCCAAAGAAGCCCCCCCTGGGTGACCCGCAGGAGCTGGTGGTAAGAAGGAAGGTCCTGACGGGCAGCCAGCCTGTGCCCACTGAGGCTGGTCCCAGCCAAGCTGAAGCCCTCCTCCTTTGCAAGCCCCAGGACCTGAGCAGAGACCAGGGGGCACTCCAGATATTTCTGGACTCCATCTCCCATCAACCTTGCCTGGGACAGTGGGAATGATGAGCTGGCAACCTCTGGAGGGCGTCTGGTACTCCAACTCTGCTTTGGAGCAACTGTCTCTTTGGTGGGACTCTGTGCAGGGTGGTTTTGAAATAGTACCTGTGCACGGCTGTGCATGTAGGCATGCATGCGGCCCGGGGGGGGGACAAACACTGGGGGACAGACAAGCTGTCACTTCGGGGGGAGCATTTGGGGTGCTAGAATTGGAGCTCTTCCTGTAATCTGTTGTTAGGAATGGGGCTTTTTTTGGGAGGAAATGGAACTCCAAGCCCCATAATTCAGAGGGAAACTACCACTCCTGGTCCCAATTGTGGGACTGAGAGTTTGTTTGTTCCAGAATCCCTGCCTCTGCAGCTCTGTGTGTGTGTGTGTGTGTGTGTGTGTGTGTGGAGAGAGAGAGAGAGAGACGGAGGGAGATGGCTGTGTAACACACACACACACAGAGACAAGCAGGGGCTGATGTGTATGACAGGTGGGGAGTTCAGCCCCCAGGGCTCCTGCTTCGTGGCTGATTCTGCTGCTCCTCTGGTGCCCCTTTTCCACCCCCAGAAGTGCCTCCTGCAAAGGGAGGTGGAGTACCTGGCCAAAAGTGGGCCCGTTGTAGGAAAGTGCCCCCCCCTCCACTTTCCCTGCCCAGCAAGACTGGCCTTTGGCCACAGGTGTGTGTGTGTGTGGGGGGCTTCCCCCTGAGAAGCTGAGCCAGTGGCTGAAGGAGCATCTCTTTCCCCCCCCTCACTAAATTTCGGGAGGCACAGCCTCCAGCTGTACGCCTGCCCCCCCCCCCCCCCACACACACCCTGCCACTGCCTGGCTTTGACGAGAGGCCTCTTCTCCTCAGGGCACCAACTATAAGAAGACGAATCCTGTGCTGGAGATTCTCCACACGAAGAGGAGCTCCTTCTGGGCTCAGGCCGAGGTGAGCATGTGTGGGCGTAGGAGAGAGAGGCGCCCTCCTGCAGCCTCAGGCATTGGCCAGGCCAGGGCTGGCTGAGGAAGTGCTGGCGGACGACAGAGCTTGAAAAGAAGGAACCCACCCACCCCACCCCACCCCACCCAGTGGGGCTGGACGGAAGGTGTGCAGGCCCCCTTCCCTGATGTGCACACCCTGATCTCCACAGAGGGAGGAGGAGGAGCGGCGCCAGGAGGAGCGGCAGCGGGCCCAGGAGGAGCGGCGGCGCTGGGAGCGGCAGCGCATGGAGGAGGAGCGGCGGGAGGCAGCGGAGAGGGAGCGGCGCATCCAGGAGAAAGAGCAGCTCATCCAGGAGCAGAGGTGAGCGGAGGGGGCTTCCCACCTCCTCGCCTCCTTCAGGCAGGGGCCCCTCGTGAGTTCCATGGGGCCACGCTGGTGAAATGTGGCCCAAATGATGCGACCCTTGACAGGCCCGCCCCCAAAGAGTGCTCGCCCACGGCTTCTCCTCTCCCCGCAGGGGAGTGGTCAGTGGGTTGCCCCAGGGTTTTGTCCTAGTCCCCGTATTGTTCAATCTTAACATAAACGACTTGGACAGGGTGGGTGGGTTAGGGGGGATATTCATTACATTCACCAAGGACACTAAACTGAGGCGGGGGGGGGGGGAGGTTGGCTAATAATTCAGAAGACAGAATCAGGATTCGGGAAGACCTCAACAGACGAAAGCACTGGGCCCAAAGACAACAAAACGAGCTTCAACAGCAGAAAAAATGTGAAGTTCTACATTTAGGTGGGGAAAATTAGATGCAGAAATAGGGGATGGGAAAGAGTGGGCTGGACAGTAGCCGCGTGAGTCAATAGTGTGCAATACAGCAGCAATAAAACAAAAGCAAAACCAGCCCATGGGAAGGCATGGTGTGGTGAACGGCAGCCCCCAGGTGACCTCGCTCAGAGGGGCCCAGGGAAGACCCCCAGGGAGGGCCCTCCCTGAGCCAGGCCCTGGGGCCACCGGCCCAGTCTTTCTGGCACAGACGGGCAGCCACGTCTCTCTAGGGCTTAGGGCAGGATCCTTTCCCTGCTCCTACTTGGGGGCACCACCCACCACTTCCTGGGGGGCAGAGGAAGGCTCTCAGGTTCAGAATCCTAGTCCCCTGAACCTGCTGGATCTTGAGTCGCTTTGGATTTCATGACCACTCTCACAACTTTGAGGCTGTCCCAACCCCACGTAGGGCAGGTTGAGCCCTAGATGTGGTTTTCTCTGCTGCCGAGGGGGACACGGGTGTACAGGAGGGGAGGGCAAGGGAGCAAAAGGTCCCTCTCTGCCAGATTCATGGCACCCCATCCTGGAGAGGGGCAGAGCGGTGGGCAGGAGGACCCCAAGAGAATTCCAAATTTGTCCTGCTTGCTCGCCCCACACAAAACAAGACACCACTCTGGGCCTGCCCTCACCAGCCTGTCTGCCGCCACCAGCGCAGCCTGACACGGTGGGAGAACCATGGATCTTCTGCTGCTGGGATGGAAGAGAACCGGAAGGCGGGGACGTCATGCATTGGCCTCACCCCCGATCCCTCTGTTCCTGGGTGACCACCCTAAGGGTCTCCCCACCGCCCTGCCTGTGACTCAGGGGCCACCTCTTGTTCTGGTGGCAGCCAGAAGAAGAGGGCCAGGGGAGGAGGGTGCCCGCCCACAACCCCGGAAGGGCCCTTGCCCGGCCGTGCCAACGCTGCTGGGCTAGGTGGCCTTGTGAAATGCGGTTCACTGGAAGGCTGCCCACAACACTGGCAGCCCACAGGAAACTGTTCCTGCGAGGGACGGGGGCTACGCCAGGCGAAATGCCCAGCTAACTGCCCGCATGCCTCCCCCCGCCCTGGGCAGCTTGGCCCTGCCGTGATAACCCCTTTGCCCTTTCTGTCCCCTTCGCCCCGGCTAGGAAGCAGCAAGCGCAGAGAGAGGCCGAGGAGCGCCGGCACGAAGAGGAGGCCCGGCGGGTGAGTCCGGCAGTGGCTGGCGCTCCTGGAAACAGGGCTGGCACAAGGGAGGTGTGCATGGCACTGGGTGTGAGGGTGTGGAGTTCAGCAACTTCTGCTGTCAGGCAGGCATCCAACAGGTGATTCCTTCCTCAACAGGAAATGTGAAGTACTTCCCCCTCTGAGCCTTTGTCCTTCCAAGGGTGGCCAGCTTGTACCCCTTCCCCACAGAGGGGGGTCCTGGGTTGGTGGAGAGACTGCAGCCCCAGCCACCCGTCCCATCCCGTCTCCCCAGGCCTTGAGCAGGGATGGTGGAGGAGAGGCAGTGGCTTTGTTGGGAGAGTGCCCCACCCACCCATTCACATCCCCTCCCAAAGCCTGGAAGTCTCGTCTTTTCCTTGCTTTCAGGGGGCAGCCACGCTGGCCTCCGAGCCCACACCCAGCCCTCGGGACCTCTTCTGGCAGAGAGAGCGGTCAGGCTCTGCTTCGGGCAGCCAGGGACCCCCCTCGTCCCCGGGGGGCCAGCCAGGTGAGTGGAGACCTTCAGAGGGCCTTGGCAGCTGGGCTTCTGCCGCGGGTGGGGGCCCCCATTGGCCATCTTGGTCTCTGTAGACTCAGGGAAGAGGTGGATTTAAGGGAGGGGGCTCCCTGGGCTTTCTTTGGCATTTAGAGGGAGGGGGCTCTGAGGTCTATAGCCCAGTAAGATTAATGGTGAAGCGGTCAGGGGTGGGGTGTTTTCCATCTGGTCACTTAACACCAGGAGGGCTGTTTTCTGGGTGCAACGTTGTCTACTTCTTGTGAGTCAGGAAGAGGTAGCCACTTTGGCATCTGAATCCGGGGGGGTAGGGTGGGGTGGGGGGACTTCCTTTATTCCTTCCCAAGGAACCCTCCCCCTCGGGACTTTTTCTAAAGATAAAGCCAAGTTTGGTCCTTGCGTCCAGATGTCCCACCGCGTTCTTCTTTTCTCCCTCTCGCCTCCCTGCAACCAGGAGTGCCACGTCGCCCCTTTCTCCGCCACCAGCGCAGCCTGACAGAATCCGCCTACATCTTCCGGCGCCCGGATCCTCCCCCCAGCCCCACCACAGGGGGGTTCCTTCCCTCTGCCTCCCCCCCTGCAGCTCCTCTTCCCAGCCCCCGTCGGCCTAAGCCCCCACCCCCAATAAGCCCCAAACCTGGGGCTGGGGCTCCCTCTCCCATCCTGGGCTCTGCCCCCCTCCCCACGGAGGCCGAGAGGCCCCCACCTTCCACCCCGGTGGCCCCACAGGCCGCACCAAGGGCCAGCCCCCTTCCTGCGGCCAGGCCTTTGGCTGAGGGTGGCCACCGGGCGGCTGGCACGGGTTGCCTGCCGCCCCCTCTCCCTCCAGCTGAGCCAGCCCCCTCCTGCTCACCCCTGCCACCCTCCCCCAGCAGCCCCCCCTGGTCCCCACAGAGCAAGCCCTCCCCCCCTCTGCACCCATCCTCCTGCAAGGAGGTCTCCACCCCCCACCAGCCCCCTGCCCCACAGCGCCTGCTTTGTTGGCTCCTCGGAAGCAGGACCTGCGACCCCCCCCAGAAAGCCCCCAACGTGAAGCCAGCCTGCCCCCTCTTCTCCCGGGAGAGGTCTCTCCTCTTGCGGCCCCCCCCAGAGGAGCCCGAGCCCCCCCCTGCCAGCTCAGGCCCCTCGTCCACCTGCTGCCTAGGCCAGGGGGGAGAAGGGGAAGGGGGGCCTCCCCAAAGCTCCCCAGGTGCGCCTCCACCCCCACAGGAGGGAAGAGATGCTGCCACAGGTAACTCCCCCCTTCGGCTTATCATTTCCCCTAGAGAGGAGGGGTGGGGTGGGGTGGGTGAGCTCTCCGGGCAGGGCCAGGGTGGCTGGGGTCTGGCCCCTTCCTCTTGTGATCGGGGTGCCCTCTGGTTTCCCCAGCGCTGTTCCTTCTCAGATGCAATTACAAGGAGGGTGTGTGTGTGTGTGTCGTGTTCCTGGGTAGACCCTGGGTGGAGGTAACCCTAACCCTTGGGCCCTTTTGAAGGAGAAAGGCCAGGTTAACCTGTTTTAAGTGAATAAATAAAACAGAAGGGCCTGCAGGGTCCCTTGCAGCTTCTCCGGAAGGGAAAGGGACCAGGTGGCAGGCGAGTGAGGAAGACCCCCCACACACACACACACACAGAGGAGTGCCCTGATCTCCCTTCTCCCCCCACCCCTTCTTCCTCTCTCCAAGATGGCTCTCCAGCACTAGCAAAGCCCGAATCCGTCCCCTGTTCCGGACACAATGGAGTGGCAGCCGTGGAGGGAGGAAGGTGGCCGCCAGACCAGGAACTGGGCCCGGGAGGCCAGGTAACGATCCGCAGTCCGGTCCGGGGAGGGGGCCTGGGTCTGGGCTCTTGGTTCCTGAGCAGGGGGCTTCCTTTCCTCTTCCAGGGCACAGAATCCTCGGCTGATGCCAGCGTCCCAGGAACCGTTTCACAGGAGCCCCGAACAGGTAACTCCAGGGAGTCCCAACCCTCGGAGGGCTGGCTCTGGAAACGCGCGCTCTTCAGGCCTCCTCCCTCCGGTTCGGCCTCTCCTGACCCGGAAGCCATTTCTGCCTTTCGCCAAGCCCGTCCACCCAGGCTCCCGCATTGGCACGCGTGGAAGGGAACAAGCCCGGCCGTTCCCGGCATGGACTGGACCCCAAGCGGCTCCTGTTTCCAAAGCTTCTCTCAGGAAAAAAAGAAGGGGGGGGCTTCGGCCCCAGTGAGGCGGCTCAGAGCACCCCTTCGAGGGGAGCCTTCCCCTCCCAGGGGCGGGGAGGGGGGGGAAAGAAATCTGTCCCGCTTGCTCTCCCCCAAATGCACTCTCACCGGGACCTGGAGGACTCTGCAGATTTTAGTCAGGCGCTTCCTGGGCCTGTGTGTCCAACTGCAGTGGGGGCGGCGGGGGGGGGGGTTTACTTCAGTCCTGCTGCCCCCCCCCCTCTCACAGGGACTCCTTTCTTCCCAGGTGACCTTGCCCTCCGTCCCATCAAGACCACCCAGGAGGGAGAAGAGAGAGACCGCACGGGGGCTGCCTCCTTCCACACCCCCAAAGCAGCAGAGACCTCATTCCAAAGTGTGCCCCTCCCACCCACGAATGGGAGTCCACCCCCACCCCTCTGGCCATGAATGAAACTCTCCCTCCCCCCCCCAGCCACTCCCCCCCCCCTCCAGGCACCTTTCGCTCCAGCCCATCCGAGGCTCCAGCTACAAGCCTTCCCCAATAAAGGAAACGTGGGGGCCGGTTTAACGAGGGTTCTGTTTGTGGATGGACTCTGGCCCCTTCCAGGGCGCAAAGGGGGTGGGGTGGGGCAGAGACAGGCAAGGGTCTCCCCCCCCACACACAAAAGAAAAACCTCACCGGAGGCAGAAACTATGCAAGTGGCAAAGTAGCTGGACTTGCAGGCCGATGTCACAAGCACCCTGTGGGAGGGAGGGAGGAGCAGAAGCCCCTGTTTCTGTCCTGGGGGGGGGAGTCCCTGCCCCCAAGCGGTGCTCAGCTCCCCCTCCCCCTGTTTCTGGGCCCAGGGTTCAAGACAGAAGCCACGGGCCCCCTGCCTGCTCTCAGTCCAGGCTCCATCTGACCCGGGGACTGCTGTGCCCCTGGGCGCATTCAGCGCCTGCCCCCCCCCCCCATCATGGTGCATGTGGACCACCAGAGCCCCCCCCCCGGAGGAAGCACAGCCCTCCCTTGTCTTTGAGGGGTCAGGCATCAGCTGGGCCCCCCTCCTCCCAGCACAGGCCAGGGAGGAACTGGGGTGGGGGTGGGGGAGTCCCAACCATGCCTGCACCCACCTCCTGGCACAATGGAGGTGACCCCCCCCCCACACACAGGCTAAGCTGACCAGGGTGGACGAACGGGGTGAGGCTGCCCTGAGGGGATGCAACGGGGCTCCTGCAGTGTGTGTGTGTTTGTGTGTGGGGAGCCCACATCCCTCTGGTGAAAGAGTGGGTCAAATCGGGGGGGGGGGGGGCTGATAGGAAGTGCTAGTGCCCCCCCCCAGTCCCAAATGCTAGGTCAACACACAACCCTGAGCCCCCCACCCCCACCCCCCAGGCCTTTCCCCATCACTCCACCCAGGCATCAGAAAGAAGCTTTGGAAGATACTTTAATGCTTGTGAAGGAGGAGCCACAGCCCACTCCCCCCCCCCCAAGGCAGAGGGAGGGGGCACTGGGGCTTCCCTGCCCAAACCTTTCCCCCCCCCCCCTGCACAATTGGCACAGACATCTGAAGCTGGCAGGAGCTTTACAAAAAAAAAAAAGGCAGAAGGGGGGGGACTGGTGGAGGGGCGCAGGACCCCAGGCGTCCACTTGGCTGGGGGAGGCGGCCATTCCCACAGGCGGAAGGGTCAGTCCTCTGCTGCCATCTGGGGAGATCGCCCAGCCCCATCCCAGCCTGTCCATCCAGTGTCAGGGCCACATTACTCCAGTTTGAAGGAAAGGTGCTTTTTGTGCCCCAAAGGCGGCCGTGGCCCAGACAGTGGCTCGGCCCCCTTCCCGTTTCCTAGGGATCAGCCATAGCCTCTTCCCAGAGGCCCCTGAGCCCTCCCGGGGGGGGGGGGGACACACCTGGCCCAGAGGTGTGCAGAGGAGCCATAGCTGGAGGGTGAACGCAAGCCACCTCCCTGGTTGCAGAAAGCCACTCCTCAAGAGTAGGCCTGGCCCTTCAGGAAGGGGGTCGCTAGGGTGGGGCCCCACGGCACGGGCACGGCCATCTGCTCCATCCCCTCCCGCCTGCCACCGGAAAGTCACGGCCCTCGGCTCCGTCGCTCTTTCTCTAGCTCATCCCCCGCCCCCGCCCCCGCCAGCCCCATCTTGTCAGACCTGGGACTGCAGCCATAAGTGAGGGTCAAATCTCGGCCGGGCGTGGGGCTGGGGGGGGCGCTCGGGCTCTGGGGTGGGGCTGCCGCTGCTGGAGGAGCTTGAGCGGGAAGGGGTGCCCCATGCCCTGGGTGACGGGGGCCGGGGCGGGCGGCCCGAGCGCCCTCTCAGCGTGCTGAGCTTGGCATCCAGGGAGAGCGTGCGAGGTCGGCTCCAGGGAGGGTGAGGGGGGCATGGGCTGGCGCTGGAGCTGCTGCCGCTGCTGCTGCCACTGCTGCTCCCGCCGCCACCGCCTGAAGCCCTGTCGAAGAGGGAGAGCCAGGTGGGGTCTCCCAGCCCAGAGACCCGGCGCGCCAGAATCTCCGTCACAGCCTCAATGTCGTCTGCAGGCTCAATAGCTGGGGGGGGGGGGAGGGAGGAGGGAGGGAGAGGGGGGGCGTGTGAGAAGGACCCCTGGGCTGTGCCAGCCACAAAGGGCCCCCCTTCTCAATGCCTCCGTGGGAAGCCCCTAAGCAGCCAGGGGGCCGCAATAGCCCCCCCCCCCCGCCTCGGCTCAAGCTCCCAAGCAACAAGACAGACCCCATTCCCCGTCTGGCTCCCCTCCCCCCAGCCTGCCCCCCCACCCCACCCTCTTGCCCAGCCTGCCTCCTCCTCCTCCTCCTCCTGGTACATCACCTGTCACTGTAATAGGACGACAGCAGAGCCCGAATCTCGGCAGAGACTGCGTTGTCCTGCAACAGAAGCCCCTCGCAGTGGGAGGGAGGCCCCCCAGGGCCCGGGAGAGCTGGGGTTGCCGGCCGGGGGGGGGGGGGAGGGAGGGAGGGAGGGAGGGAGGACAGAGAGAAAGAGGGAAGGAGGCATGCAGAGAGAAAGAAAGCAGGAGGAGAACAGAGAGTTACAGACACGTAGACGGGAGAGCAAGTGCGAAGGATCGGGGCCCCGGAGGAACCAGACAGCCAGAGATGCCCAGAGAAGAAGGGACACAGAAGAGGGAGGAAGACCTGCCCTGCCCCACCCCTTCCGCCCCACAGTGCCACCCCACCCCAGGGCACAGGAGCGTGAGGACTGGGGGTGGTCGGGGTGCCAGAGAAGCAAGCCCTGTTTGTTTTAACCCCTCCCTCCCTCCCCCCCAAGCCCCGCCCCGCCCCAGAGGCCAGCTTACCCATCTCGTGGTAGAGGGAGCCCTGCTTGGGCATCAAGGCGGGCGGGCGGCGCGGGGAGGGCACCTCCACCTTCATGAGCTCCTCACAGCAGTGCTTCCACTGGCCTGCAGGGAAGGGAGGAGGGAAGGAGGGAGGGGCACAGGGTGGAGAAGGGGGTCAGCTTCCCCCCTCATCCCCATTTGTAAGCCACCCCTTCCCTTTCCTGGGGGCCTGGCCAGCTGGGACCTTTGCCCCCCACCTCCTCGTTGGGTCTGTGCTGCAGCAGGAGCAAGAAAGCCTCTCTTGGCCCCTGCCAGAAGGGGAAAAGCCCCTCTTGGGGGGCGTCCGGGAAGGAGGGGAGGCCGATTCGTGGCTGGCAGCTCTCGCCCAAGTCCCGCTTCCCTGTTTCCAACAGCCCTGATGAGGGACTGGCCGGTCAGTCCGGAGAGGCATGGATGGGGCTTTCCTCTTTTTTGGGCTTCAGCCCCCAGAATTCAGCAGGAATTTAGCCAAAAGTCTTCACAGGTGGAAAACACCCCCCCACACACACACCCACACACCCCACAACAGTTGTGCTCAGCAGCGACTGCCTGCCTCCTTCCTTCTCCCTCCAGGATCTGAACCCAGCTCTCCCTTGCGCAAGGCTAGTCCTTAAACTGCGACCCGAACACAGAGCCTCCATCCCCCTGCCTGCCTTTCTTCCTTTGTGTCCCCCCCCCCTCCAACACGGAGAGAGTCGGAGGGCCAGCCTCTCTCCTGGGACAGGTGCGTGTGTACGTGGGTATGATGCCCCCTGGTTGTCCCTAGTGGCAACCCTGCCCCCCTCCCCCCCCCACCTGTAGCTGGGGCAGAGGTCTCGCTTGGCCTGAGGACGGCGGCCGAGGGGCTGGTCAGGAGCAGCAGTGCGGGCGGAGGCAGAAGGCATCCCCCCCCAACACTCCGCCCAAAGGCTTCACTGGGGTGGGGGGAGCCCACCGTGTCCTGCCCCCACCTCCAAGGCCCACTCACTCAGGTCATAAAAGTGCTGCCAGAAGGCCTCCATCCAGCGCTGGGTCTCCGCCCGGGACTCCGCCAGCAGCGTGTGGGTCACCTCCTCATCCCCATAGCGATTTGTTATGGTCATGCAGTGCAAGCGATTCTTGGGGTCCTTCTCGGTGGCCCGGATGCGCGTCTCCTGTGTGCAGGGGGGGGGAATAGGAGAGAGGCCTCAGGAGCAGAAATGCACCCACCCACTGATGGAGGGGACAGCCTCCCACTCCAGCTGGGGCTCAGCCCGTCCGGCTTGGGGGCTCAGGACGAGTCCCACCCTAGCCCAGCACCCTCCTTTCCTGTTCCCGAGCAGTGGCTTCCGTGGGCTTTGCTGACACTGTGTGCGGGTCTTCCTCTCCGCTGGCAACCCACCCACTCACCCACCCCGGAATAATCAAGCATCTCACTCCGAAGGGAAGGGAAGGGAGGGGAAGGCCCCTGCAGAACGGCACAGGGCCACCTGGGGACTCCAAAGGCTGAACAAGCCGCCCAACCCAGTCCTGGCCCAGCACTCAGTTCATGGGGCCAAAGGGTCCCTCCAGGCTCCCTCCCGACCGCTCTGGCAGTCCAGCGGAAAAAGCAGCCAGGAAACTGGCAGCGGTGCCTCTGGGGCGGAGTCTGGTGCCCAGGGAGGGGGCCCTGGTGAGAGGGGCCCTGGCTAAGGAGCCTGCCTCCTGGGGACCCAGTCCCATTTTGACAGACATCGACCGAGCTGAAGGATGCCTCCTCTTGAGGAGTTTTTGTGCTTAGCCATGCAAAGGGCAGTCCTGGGTGCGAATTCTTCTCACTGGTTCTCTTCTGCATTGGTTGACTTCCATTGAGTTATATGCTGTGCTCTTGAAGGGTGGGGTGGGGGAGAAATGGGCCTAAATCTCATCCACTCCCAGTGTGCGAGTCGCCTCAAGCGAGCTAACAGGGACAACAGCCAGCAGGGCTACCCGGCACCCCCTGAAGATCCAGTCTGGGAAGGCTGGGAGAGGGGGGGGCTGGTGGTGGAGGCTGCACAGCTCGGTGGGAGGGGGTGCCCACCCCCGACTGCTCACCTTCCAAGGTTGGTAAATTGAGGACCCAGCTCACTGCAGGGGGGGGGGGGGGAGCAATTTGTCTCCTGCATAATGAAGTTGTAAACCACCCACAGAGTGTTTAGTCCACTGCTATGGGGTGGTCTATAAGCAGCCCCCCCCCCAGAGACCCCCATCCCACCCCACGCCCCCACCAGCAAGCATACCTTGTTGACGGCAATGGTGAAGGCGGGCTCCTCCTGGGTCTCTGCCTCGTGGGGGTGCCGGTAGCAGAAGAGCCGGGGGCCACGCAGCAGGCAGAAGAGCCGTTGCCTGCCCTGCAAAGGGAGAGAAGGAGGTGAGGGAGGCCAAGCCAACTTCCATGGGCTGCCTGAAGGCCCTCACTAGGGGCCCCCTTTCCTTCCTCCCCCCCCCCCCGCCCCCCAGATCAAGCCTACGGCTTGCCTCTGCTCCACCCCAAGCCACTCCTGGTCACCCCCCTGCCCTTGACAGGCACAGGTCAAATGGGCCAGGCCGCTCCTTGCCCCCACCCCAAGCACCAGGCCCCCTCCCACTCCAGGGCCCAGGCTGTCCCAGAAAGGGGGGGGGGAAAGATGGGGCTACCTAAGGTACTCTTTCCCCTTCACGGATTGCTGCCTTGTCGTGGCGAAGGGGCTTGAGTAATTCAGAGAAGCTATGGCCTGTGCCGTGCAGGGCCACCCAAGATGGACAGGTCATAGTGGAGAGTTCTGACTAAACGCGATCCACCTGGAGCAGGAACTGACAAGCCACGCCAGTATCTTTGCCAAGAAAACCTCATGGACAGAAACAAAAGGCTAAAAGATATGATGCTGGAAGATGAGCCCCTCAGGTCGGAAGGCGTCCAACATGCTACTGAGGAAGAGCGGAGGACAAGGACAAGTAGCTCCAGAGCTAATGAAGTGGTTGGGCCAAAGCCGAAAGGACGCTCAGCTGTGGACGTGCCTGGAAGTGAAAGGAAAGTCCGATGCTGCAAAGAAAAATACTGTAAGATCTATGAACCTTGGTAAGCTGGTTGTGGTCAAACAGGAGATGGCAAGAATAAACATTGACATCCTGGGCGTCAGTGAACTAAAATGGACGGGAATGGGCGAATTCAATTCAGATGATTACCATATCTACTATTGTGGGCAAGAATCCCGTAGAAGAAATGGAGTAGCCCTCATAGTCAACAAAAGAGTGGGGAAAGCTGTACTGGGATACAATCTGAAGAATGATAGAATGATTTCAATACGAATCCAAGGCAGACCATTCAACATCACAGTAATCCATGTTTATGCACCAACCACCAATGCTGAAGAGGCTGAAATTGACCAATTCTATGAAGACTTACAACACCTTCTAAACTGACACCAAAGAAAGATGTTCTTCTCATTATAGGGCACTGGAATGCTAAAGTAGGGAATCAAGAGATAAAAGGAACAACAGGTAAGTTTGGCCTTGGAGTTCAAAACGAAGCAGGGCAAAGGCAAATAGAGTTTTGTCAAGAGAACAAGCTGGTCATCACAAACACTCTTTTCCAACAACACAAGAGGCGACTCTACACAAGGACATCACCAGATGGGCAATACCGAAATCAGATTGATTATGTTCTCTGCAGCCAAAGATGGAGAAGCTCTATACAGTCAGCAAAATCAAGATTGCCGGAAGAAATATCAACTACCTCAGATATGCAGATGATACCACTCTGATGGCAGAAAGTGAGGAGGAATTAAAGAACCTCTTAATGAGGGTGAAAGAGGAGAGCACAAAAAATGGTCTGAAGCTCAACATCAAAAAAACTAAGATCATGGCCACTGGTCCCATCACCTCCTGGCAAATAGAAGGGGAAGATATAGAGGTAGTGACAGATTTTACTTTCCTGGGCTGCCTGATCACTGCAGATGGTGACAGCAGCCACGAGATTAAAAGGCGCCTGCTTCTTGGGAGGAAAGCGATGACAAACCTAGACAACATCTTAAAAAGCAGAGACATCACCTTGCCGACAAAGGTCCGCATAGTCAAAGCTATGGTTTTTCCATTAGCGATGTATGGAAGTGAGAGCTGGACCATAAAGAAGGCTGACCACCGAAGAATTGATGCTTTTGAATTGTGGTGCTGGAGGAGGCTCTTGAGAGTCCCCTGGACTGCAAAGAGAACAAACCTATCCATTCTGAAGGAAATGAACCCTGAGTGCTCACTGGAAGGACAGATCCTGAAGCTGAGGCTCGAATCCTTTGGCCATCTCATGAGAAGAGAAGACTCCCTGGAAAAGACCCTGATGTTAGGAAAGTGTGAGGGCAAAAGGAGAAGGGGACGACAGAGGACGAGATGGCTGGACAGGGTCATCGAAGCGACCAACATGACTTTGACCCAACTCCGGGAGGCAGTGGAAGACAGGAGGGCCTGGCGTGCTCTGGTCCATGGGGTCACGAAGAGTTGGACACGACTTAACGACTAAACAACAAAAGGTACTCTTTGAAGGAGGTGAAGAGCGGCGTGGAGGCAGTAGGGAGCGTGAGCAGAGGGGGGAGCTGTGTGTGAGGGACCCCCCCCCCCATCGTCCAACTCTCTTGCATGGCTGCCCAGTGGAGGCCTAGGACTTTGGGGCTGGGGGCTCTGCTCCTCCAGCTCCCTCCCTCCCTCCCTCCTGGACCCCCCCCCCCCCCCGGCCAAACACTGACCTGCACCTTCAAGAAGCCCCTCATCATCTCCTGGACCAGGCAGTTGGGCTGGGCCGTCAGGCGGCAACAGACACTGCCATACAAAGGGAGCCAGAAGGAGCTCTCCTCTGAAAAGATGGATGGATTGGGGGGGGGGGGGGAACGGGACATTGGGGGAGAGAAGAAGCCATCAGCCAGAGACCTCCCTCCTACAGAACCCAGGGGAGGGAAGGGGCACCGGGAGCTGAATTACACCCCTGAGGAGAGAAGGGAAGGATCCAGGAGGCTGAGGACATCTCTGGCCACCGCCCTCCCTCACACACCGCCCCCCCCCCAAAAAAAAAACCCTGCACGGCATACCATCGCCCGTGACAGCGAGGTCGTGGGTGCGGAAGGCGTCCTGGACGTGAGCCAGGCGCAAGGCGGTGCAGGCCAGCAGCTGGTACTTGGGCCCCCTGGAAAGGAACAGAAGCAGAGCTGAGCCGGGCCAGGCTGGGCCACACCTGTGCGGCGTGCAAGCACCGGCCGGCCGGCCAGGGAGGGGCCAGATACTCACGGCACGGGAGGGGCTGGCAGCAAGAGAGGGCTGCTCCCACCGTTGCTGACGGGGCTGCCCGGCGAGCCCCCCTCCAGGGCGGCTCGCATCCGCTTCCCGGAGGAGCGCCCCAGGGAGCTGCTCAAGCGGCTGGCCAGCTTCTTGGGGGTGTTGCCCAGCGCCGAATCCTCCTCCAGCCCGGCGCTGTACAGCTCCAGCTTCAGCTCAAAGTCAGGGCCAGCCTCCGTGCTGGGGAGACACCAAGGAGCAGGGCAGCCGACGGTTAGCCACTGCGCAGAACCCGAGCCCTGCCCCCTTTCCCCATCTACGGGGAGGAAAGCGGTCAGAGGAGGAGGCCGAAGGGCCTCTGGGAGGGCCCGCCGAGGCAGGCGGCTCCAGGCGCTGAGCCCTCCCGGCCTGAAGCCCGAGGGGGAACCCCCGTGGGTTAAGAGGGCTCGGGGGCCTTTCTCCCGTGGAATCTTTTACACACACCCCAGGGCCATGAGAGCCAGGGACCCCCGTGTGGGGCCTGTGTCTGTGTGTCTGTGTGGGGGGAATGTGCCCAAGGAGGCCTCCGAGGGTCCCTGGCACCACAGGGCCATGTTCAACTTCTAACCGCACCCTCTAGCGACCTGCCACTCTTCTAGGTGGTTCCCCAAGTCATGGGCCAGAGAAGTCTCTGTGTGTGTGTGTGTGTGTGTGTGCATGCGCGTGCGCACGCGTGCGTACTGCAGCCCTGAGGGTGGGCTGCTTGCTTAAGCTTGCCCCTGCCCCAGCGCCCCCCACCCACCCACAAAAATAAAGAGCGGAAGGCCCCCCGAGGCAGCCTGCCTGCCCTGTATGCCGGAGGGGGTGAGGCTGTGGGATGAGGCAGAGTGGGTTGGAGAGGGCTGTGGGGCAACGGACGGTGGCCGGGAAGGGAGGGGTACGGTGGAGTGCCCAGTTGCCCAGCTGGGAACGGGGGTGGGGGGGCACCCGGTGTGCTGGGAACAAGGAAACAGCCGACGAAGGGCTCCCGCCTTGCCTTACAAGGGACACCATGGTTTTCCTTCCTTCTGCCAGAGAGGGATCCAGACAGGCAGTTTATTTGCCCTTGAGGCCTGGCGTGCAGGAGACAACCTGTCCTGGTTATTTAACACAGTTAGGGTTTGTATTTGATTATTTTGACGTTGCCTTTATGATGGCCACATTGTAACTGCAGACCTTTTCTGTTTTAATCCTGGCCTCTTTTCACCGTTTTTTCATGTGTATTTATGGCTTTTCAACATGCTTTTTTCACATGCTTTCCCACCCTATTTCAATAAATTTTAAATTGAATTTATGGTTGGTGTGGCTCTAACTTAATATGTGCTCATCTATGTTCTTTGGAGCCAATCAAAATATGGAGGATAAGGAACTTATTTTCCACTGGCTTTTCAGTGGCGCGGAAGGGAAGCTTCCCATGTCTTTGCCCGACACCAAGTGCGGATGCCTGTCAAGCGGTGGAGATGAAGGAGCCGGAGGCCCCTGTTCCTGAACTGTGTCACTTGAAGGAAATCTGAGCCACTTTCTGACCCCCTTTTGGGGCGAGGGGAAACCATCCCAGCCAGTCAGAGTGGGAGGGAGGGAGGGAGGGATGGCTTCCTTTTCCAGCTGGCCGAAGGGGACGCCTCCCTGCCTTTCCTGCGGCCTCGGGGGGGGGGGGGCTCCCACAGGTCTCTGCCCAAAGAGGGGGGGGGACAGGAGGAGGGCTGACTTACAAGAGGACTGGGTTCTCAAAGCAGATGTCTGTCAAGGTCCGATCCACCAGCACCATCTCGGTGTCATAGATTTCTGTGCCAATCTGGAGCAAGCAGAACACGGCACAGCGATGCAAGTCTGACAGAGAAAGAGAGTGTCACCTCACAGCAGTAGTCGTGGCCGTGAGTGGTCCCTGGGAGGCTATAAATGGCCCACATCCACCACCCACCCACCCCAGGCTTCTCTGCAGCAAAGAGTCCAGCCATTCAGTAGAATGCGCCACACTCCAGAAGACAGGGTGGGAAGAAAACAGGGCACACAAGGCCCCCACCCCCCACCCCCCACCACAGCTTCCTAGGCATGGATGGAACCGCAGATTAGGGGCAGGTTCTTCTGTGGCAAAGCAAGTCCACCCTCACAACACCAACCAAGCACAGCAGCAACCCAGACTGTCATTCCACCCTGCCCTTCCTTCTCTATTTCAGGTGGGTTTCTCCCTTTTTTGCATTTGAGTGCCCCCCCCCCCACGTGTATCTGCCATTCATCATTTTCTATATTTCCATTTTATGTAAGAAGAGTTGCAAAATTTTTCAAAATGAAAATGAGAGAGGCAAGTTACAGATACTAGCCAATCAGGGCTATACACCCTAAGAAGTCTACACCAGTGGTCCCCAACCTTTTCCCAACCATGGACCGGTTGGGGGGGCGTGGCACGCCCACAGGGGGCACTCGCACGCATGCACACGGCGCACTCACAGGGGCAGAGCGCACTTGCGCGCATGCGTGCGGCACTTGCTCGCGGGGGGGGGCAGGCGATCGGTGTCCGCAGCCCAGTCCTGCCTAGGCCACGGACCGTTGCTGGATCACAGACCGGGAGTTGGGGACCCCTGGTCTACACCACACATGCAGCGGCAATTTTTTCTAAGTTCAAGTCTGGAAAAGAATTTACGTGAACAAGTGAGCAACCGCACTAGTGTATTTATTTGATAACGCATGCCTTCCACTTATGAGGAGACTAAGCACTATGCATTAAAAATACCACTAAAATTTCAGAATTTCACCCTGCCCTCCCAACCTCCGAAGAAGTTCTTCTGGGCCTGATTATCATCCTGCCTCCCAAAGTGTTTAGGAAGATTTTACGTTTAGGGCTTTGGAGTGTGTGCAGAAGCAAATGGGGAGCCTGTGAAGTTGGGCCTGGGCCAGTCTGCTGCACTCCACAAAGCTTGGCTCCTGGGAGAAGCCAAGGGTGCCCTGCAGGAAGCAGCCGGCAGGCAGGGTTGAGATCTGGACCCGGTCCAGCTTCAACGAAAACCTACCGCCCTTGTTCTTGAAGTATTCCGTGTCCTTCCACATCAGGGGAATCCGGAGATCTGAAAAGTCAAAGAGATTTCAAGGCTGATGGCATCTCGCTAAGGCCACCCGCCCAATTAGCAGTAGCCAATGACGGGCACTTTCATCAAGGCAGCCCTAAGACTTACTCTGCTGCACACGTCAAATGCCCAGAAGCCAAAGGGGGCCACTGACCCCAAGCTCACTTTCCCCCCTGTGCAAGCACAGACTTTACATTCATTGTATGAAAATATTCCTTACTGACTGACATAAGCTCTGACAGAAAGAAAAGAAAAGAAAAGAAAAGGAAGGGAGGGAGGGAGGGAGGGAGGGAGGGAGGGAGGAAGGAAGGAAGGAAGGAAGGAAGGAAGGAAGGAAGGAAGGAAGGAAGGAAGGAAGGAAGGAAGGAAGGCTTGTGAACGTAGAGGGATGGGATCCTCCCTCCACTGATGCAGTGTCGGAGCTACAACGCAGAGCCTTTTGGAACCTTCTAGAACTGAGCAATGGTATTTGGGAGGGAGTCTCGCCCCTTCTATGGCACGTTTCCACCTTGGCCCAGATTTTGCCACAGGTCCCCGCCCACCAAAACCCACAGGTTATTAGGTTTAAGTCTACAGGCTCAACTGGCTTTCTTGCTCTCTGATGCAGAACGAACAAACAACTCTTGGGAAGAGCCAAAAGCCGGCATGAAGGAGGCCGACAGTTCCTCAAACCTCTCTGACTTGACTAGGGATGAACAAACCAGGACTCCCAAAGCGCCACTTTGGAGTGGGAGGAAACTGCTGTCCTGTAAATCCAAAGGCTTCCCACCCTCTCTTTTCCAACTCTTTGGCCCAAGAAAGACCCATGGCGCGTGGCTCTCTGACTCAAAGGGGCCTTTGGGTGGATGAGGACGAAGAAGCCTTCCAGCTGGTGTGGAATAGCCCTAACCCAAGTAGGACTTCACACCCCCCCCCCCGAGGGCCCCCACCCCACCCCTTCTGCAGCGACTGGAGGAACGTTTCGCTTTGGGACAATCCACTATTTTCCTTGCCCCAAATCGTCTAGAGTAGACCAGCCATGCTCAGTGGGGGCCTTGCCAGCCCCCTTGAGGGCAGCCACAGACGGGAAACAATTCTTCACACACCACCTTGTAAGGTTCATTAGGCATCCTGATTTGGCCTTTATATTTCATTCATGTCGTGTTTAGGGCCGTGACCGAAAAAAGGTTGGGAACGGCTGCTCTAGACAACCCCGTCCATGAACGGCACTTTGGAGAGAGGTGATCATGGGGCGGAGAGTGTCAAGCACTCCTGGTCCATTGCAGTCTACCCTTTTGGCCAGGGGCTGGTTGGCCAATACGGAAACAGAACTCTGGGGCAGGGAGGCCTCCTCTGGTCCCCTCCAGCAGGGACCTTTCCCGCACCCCCGTGGGTTTGCAACCCCCTCCCCTCCCACGTGCACCCAGAGGGTTTGAGCTGGTGGGGAGGGGTGTGTTCTTCCCCAGCAGATGCGCAGCCTCTTACCTGAGAGGCAGACTTTGCCCCGACATGGCAAGCGGTCGTCCATGGGTCCTGCATCGGAAGGCCTGAGGCGAGAGAGGAGGCAGAAAGGAAACAAAGCACCATCAGGACCCCTGGGAGGACCCCCACCCCCAGCACAAGAGGTTTCTGCCCCCACCCCCATAAAGACCCACTCTGAGCAGAAGACTCAGGCTCTGTCCGCTACGGGGAGACTCCCAAGATGAATTCACTCTCTCTTGGTAGGCAGAGAGGTTCCTGCAGGAGCTGCCTGGGTCTTAAGGAAACCGTTTATCCACTGCCGTGTTTGGAGCGGAGAACAAAAGCCAAAAGGCCAAAGAGGAAATTCAAACGTTTCTGTTGCTTCTGAAAAGGCAGGACTAAGAGAGCTGAAAAATTATCTCCGGGGGGGGGGGGGGAAGCTCCTCGCCTTGAAATGGCCCCAAGAAAAGCCCCCACTCTTGGCAGGGCTAACCCTTCCTGGCCGAGGCCACGGATTCTGAAGGAAAGTCCTTTCTTGGGGAAACCACAACGGTGGGGGCTCCCAGAACGCTGGCCGAGGAGCGTCAGGACCCACCCGCCCACCCACCAGCCGCCGCCTTGCCACTCACCGCCGGGCCATGCGCTGCATCACCTGGGCCTCCTTCATGCGCTGCAGCTCCGCCATGTAGGCCAGGATGCGGCTGTTGCAGACCAGGAGGCTCTTGGTGACCTCCAGGGCCTGCTGGCGCTGGGTGCAGGCGGCCAGGAGCTTGCAAGCGCCTTCCCTCATGCGGATCTCATGGTCAATCTTCCGCTGGATGTCCGTGCCCTGGAGGCGGGGGGAGAGGCAGAAAGCAAGGCCTGGGGGGATGCCGCAGAGGGAGACCCTCCGAAAGGGAAGGGCGAAAAACCCAAGGACACGACGGCCGGCCGGCAAGGGGGGGGGGAGTTGTCTACGAGAAGGAAGGCGAGGAGGGTCCCTTCGAGTTCTTCTGAAAGCTGCTCAGCCTCGCCCTGGGAATGTCCAGGGGAGGGGGAGGTCACATGCCTGAACCTGGTTAGGGTCATCCAGGGCTCCTAGTCGGGGTGCCTAGCCAGCCCCCACCCCTCCAGAGCAGAGGGGGAGAGAGCCCTGCGTTTCAGTTGCCGGAGAATGTGAGAAGGAGGGTGCGGTTGCCCCCACATCCTGCTGGTGGGGTTCCCACTGGAGCCACTGGGTGTGTGTGTGTGGGGGGGGTGTGAACTCAATGCTGGACCGTGGAGGCCTTCATCCTGACCCAGCTCTGGGACTGCACCCCCCAGGCAAAGCCACGCAGATGGGGAAGCAGAACGGAGCATCCGAAGTGGCCGAGTCCCTGGGGAAAGGCGCTGCCACGCGGCTGGACTGAACCTCGGGAGGAGTAAGGTGGGCGCGCCGAGGGGGGGGGGGGACTCTCATCCCACCCACCCCCTCTCCTCCCCTTGCCAGTTATGCACTGGGGAGGGGGCTTTCACTCCTGGTTCTGAAGCCTTCGGAGAGACCCCTGTCATGCCATGTGCATCTCCCCCACCCCCAGTCCAGGCTCCTGCTTTGGTGGGGGGACCACAGATTCCCACAAGAGCCCACGGGCTGCGAGACCGTGCTAGAAGTAGAGGACACCCCCCCTTTACAGGCCACTATCAGAGGACACCCGTCCTGGGCACCGGCAGAACCTCAGGCATGTGGGGTGGGGGTGGGGAGAAGCCCCAGCATTTTCAGGAGAACGAGGCCGGGGGGGGGGGGGTTCCGCCAGCAGGGCTGGGGGAGCCACCAAAGAAGCCGAGGAGAGGGGGGGGGAGGAAAAGAAGCCCCCCTGCCCTCTGTTGCACCCGTATCTGGGCACAGGAAGGCCCCCTCACGCCCCCCCCCCCCCCAGTGGTGGCACTCACCTTGGCAACCCTTCCATTCTCCATGCTGGCGATGCCGGCACTGCCGCCCCCCCCCCCCCCCGCAGCTCTGTGCTCCCTAACTCATCTCACCCCACCCCACCCCACTGCTCCTGCCGCAAAGCAGGGCCCAGCAGGGCAGGGCTAGGCCAGGCGGTGCCGGCAGCTGGTAGAGAGACAGCTGAGAAGAGCCAGGAAGGGCGGGGGGGGGGCAGAGGGGCTGCGCTGCCAGGGAGGGAGGGGGGGAGGGAGGGAGCCAGCCAGTGGGAAGGAGCCGAGCAGCTGGGGAAAGGCTGACATCACCCGCCGCCTATAAATAGCAAGGGCTGGGGAGGTGGTGAGCCACAAGACACACACACACACACACACTGGGATGCAGCAACCTCCTCCCCCTTGCAAGGGGGGGCGGGGAGTGGAACCAACTGCTCCCCACCTGCCTGGAGGAGAAGGGAGGGGGGCTCTCCCATCTGGATAAAAAAACCCCTCCAGTCGTGCCCCCCCCCCTTTCTGGGGCTCCGTGGAGCTGAGTACGGGGGGGGGGGGGGCGCTGAGAGGAAGGCAGGGGAGAGGGACGTGGGGGGGGGGCTGGAGGTCTGATTTCTGTTCTTGGGGCCAGAGGGGGCAGGGGTGTGGGTGGAAGCTTTCCTCGCTGGCAGGGGAGGACCAGCCGGCCCAAGGAGGAAAGAGCCACAGGTGCTGAGCCAGAGCTGACCTTGCAGTCCTTTAGCCCCCCCCCATCTCTCTCTCTCTCTCTCTCTCTCTCTCTCTCTCTCTCTCACACACACACACACACACACACACACACACACACACACACAGTGCGCCTCCAGGCCCAGGCTAATCAGCTTGCAGGGCACCGAGGGATTATGGCTGAGGTGGGGAGGGAGGTTTGCTCTTATTCTGTGCCATCAGGTCGTCTCCAACGTAGGGCAGCCCCAGGAATGAGCAACCTCCCAAATGTCTGTGGAGGGAAGGAAGGAGGGAGGGAGATCCTTGAAGAAGGGAACGGGTGGGGGGGGGGAAGGTGAGCCTTTAGGGGAAGTGCCCTACACCCTTTCAGCAGTGAAGCCCCTCCAAGAGCTTCTGGTAAGAACCTCAGAAGAGTCCTGCCGGATCAGGCCAGGGGCCCCTCTAGTCCAGCTCCCTGTCTCTCACCGTGGCCCCACCAGATGCCTCGGGGAGCCCACGAGAGCCCACGAGATCCCTCGTCTCCCCTGCATCGGGCCTTTGGAGGCCCCTTCCTTTGAAGCCTGGAGATTATATACACCCCCGTCATGGCTTGTCACCTGCGGACTTTTCCTCCAAGAATCTGTCCTATTCCCTTTTGAAGGCATCCAGGCCACATGCCGTCACCACATCCTGTGGCAAGGAGTTCCACAGACTAACAACATGCTCGGTCAAGAAATCTTTTCTTTGGTCTGTCCTCACTCTCCCAACCCTCCATTGGAGTGGATGTCTCCTGGCTCTGGTCTTGCGTGAGAGGGAACAGAGCTTCCCTCTCTCCACTTGATCCATCCCCCGCATCATTTTAGACGTCTCCATCATGTCCCCCCTCAGGCGCCTTTTCTCCAGACTCAAGAGCCCCAAACGCTGGAGCCTTTCCTCAGAAGGGAGGTGCCCCAGCCCTGTCGTCATTTGAGTTGCTCTCTTCTGCATCTTTTCCAGTTCCACGATGCCTTTTTTGAGGTGCGGCGACCAGAACTGTACGCAATACTCCAGGTGCGACCTTACCAGCATCATCCTCCATCTGGACATTTAAAAGAACATCAAGGCCTTGGAAAGGAAGCGTTGTGGGGCAGGGGGTGGGGCAGGCAAGCAGAGCTCCCCAACCCTGCCCCACAGCCTCTCCTTCCTCACCATCACCCACTTCTTCCCCATAGCCTGGCACAGAGGCCTTGGATTTAAGACCAGTTCTGCCCCTTTGCACTCACCCCCCCCCCAGCCCCATCACTCAGCTTCGGGGCCATCCAAAGGCATTTTGGTGCTTCAGATGGAGGAGGATGCAAGGGCCATCCCCCTCCCTGGAAGAACCACTGAACCTAGGAGGGGGTTCCTCAACTCTCCTCAGGCAGCAGTCTGGCAGAAGCTTCAAGGAAGCGGGTGGGTGGGTGGTGCTGGGCTGGCCCTTCCTGGCAGGCATTCTGGACCCTGGACGTCCCCCACCCACGTTTCTGCTGTCTTTCAGCGCACACCCAGAACTTCAGCCTCCTTCCTGCCCAGCTCCAGCCCCGGCCTTTAGGGGGCAGCAGCAACACAGGGGGCTTTTGCCTTTCCTCCTCCCTCACAACTTGCACGGGGGACAGGAGCCCTGGATGCAAAAGCACGCTTGCCCATCCCGTGGGGACCCCTCCTCTAGCCTCACCATGCAGCAGGGAAAAGGCCCCTGGCCCCTGATCCAAAGCCCCTCTGCTCCCCCTTCCTTGCTCTGCTCCCTGGCACAGGGTCTTCCAGGAGATGGGGGGGCCTCCTCTACCCGTTGGGCCTCCCTCCCAGGGAAGCAGCCCCTCTTCTCAGCCTAGCAGGCCGTTTTCTAGTGAGGAGCAGAGTTCAAAGCCAGCCCTGGCTCCCACCCTCAAAGTGCAACAAAGCACTTCCCTCTTAGAAAGGAAAGCCCCCACCCCACCCCACCCCACGGGGATGGCCAACAGCCCACCTGCAGGGCCTCCACCCCTGGCCACTGCGGAGTGCCCTGGCAGGGAGACAGGCCTGGCAGGCGGAGGCAAACACCGCGGACAGCTGCAGACACTGTTGCTCACGCCCTCGCGCAGGGAGGAGCCCTCAACTGCAACACCGCTAGAAGCCCGAGAGCAACATGTAGGCACGTTTGGTGCGGCTGCTGGCTTTTTGTGTTTCTTTGCGTTGGCTAGTGATTCTTCACAACAGAACTGGACAACCAGGCCATTTCCATCTGTCACAAAGGACGAACCCTGGCAAAGACGAGGCACCCCTTGGAAATGGGGAGAGGCAGAAAACCACAGAAGCCCTCCTTTGCTCAAGGAGGCGAAAGGGCAGGCCCACCTCACAGCCAGCCATCCTCGAGGGAGGCACAGAACGAACACGGCACACACCACGGTAGCCCCAAAGCGGAATCCAAAAAGCCTAGAAAGAGGCCGGAAAGCGAGGGCTTCGCCTGGGCGGAAAGGACCTCCCGGGACCTCTCTTTCCCCAACGGACCCAGCCGTGGAATCCAGCGAGCCAAGGGGGCCTTTGGGGAAGCACCGAGCGGCGCCTCCCAGGATCCCCTGCAACCCCTTCAGCAGAGCCGTGGGCAGCCCTGGAGCCACGAGCACGCCACGCCACGACAGGAGCCGGGGTCGCCTTCCTGGATTCCACCTCCAGCACCTCCTCAGCCTGGAGGCGTGCAATATTCCTCCCGCCCAGATCACAAAGCGCCCTTGCTTGGCAGGGCATCGCTCACCTCAAGGCACCATGGCTGCAAGAGCAGCAGGGCCTGGAAAAAGAGTCAGGAGAAGGAAAGGTCCAGAGGCGAAGGCCAAAGACCTACGAAGCCTCTGTTCACATTTGCCCCACCAAGCCTGTCTGGGGCTAAAGGTCGCCAGCTTTTTAAAAAATTATTATTATTAAAGGGAAATAACAAATAACAAAACTAACTTAAAGTACTGTACATATTCAATAAAACTAGACACAATACAAATTGAACCTTCCCCACCTGTGCCCCCTTCACCCTTGGGGCTAGGTAACCAGTCATATCCTTTTACAACTTTTCACCCCATACCTCTCCAAAAATACATGGATTCTTTTGCTGGTCTATAGCCTTTCCCCTTTGAAAAGCCATATTCCAAGTATAAATTCCATCAGATTAGGCATCCTTCAGTCTCGAGAGACGATGGTATCGTGCTCTGTATGGAGGACTTGGAACAGCGTCTAGTGTGGCTGAGAAGGCCAATTCGAGAGTGACAATCCCTTCCACACTGGAGACAAATACAACCTGTCACCTGTCCAGCTCCCTGGTTTGGCTGGTTTTGGAACTGCCTCTTTCCGCACATCTTTGAAATCATCAGCCTTTATCATTCCTCTTCTTATTTTCATTTCACATGTTAACTTATCATTGATTGCTAAACTCCACATTTCTTTGTACCAGTCTTCCAGATTAATTTGTTTGTCACTTTTCCAATTCTTTGCAAATATTAATCTTGCTACCCTAACCATTATAACAAGTACAGGAACCAGTTCTTTGCCCTGGGCTGCCAGTTTTTGAGGTGCACAGAAGTCTGTCAGGCTGGGCTCAGTTGCAGCTTGAGGAAGAACTCTCTGCATTTTGAAGGTCTGCCGCATCTAAGTCTGTTCTGGGCAGCCTTTGTTTGTCAGCTTCTCTCCCTCCCCTGCCTCGTGGGACCCTCTGGAAGGGCCCCCTGCCCTGGCGGCCCCCACCCCCACCCCACCCCACCCGCACCGCCTGCGGCCAGCAAGCCTTCCCTCGCGCCCACACCCCGCCAGGCTGCCGGGGAGGCGCCTTACCTCCAGGCTGAGCGCGATCTGCCGGATGTAGAGCATGTTCAGGTCCTCCAGGATGTGCAGCTTGTCCTGCATCTGGGCAAAGCGCTCCCTGGCCGCCGCGTCCATGGCGAGGGCGCCGCAGCTACCGGCCCGCCGCGACGGCCTGGCCGGAGGGTCCCCGCAGGGCCCCCCCCCATCGGGGCTGCAGGCTTCGCGCAGGGGGCTCGGGCCGGGCGTGCGCCCCGACGCGTCCCGGCGGGAAGAGGGCGCTTCCAGCCCGGCAGCGGCAGCGGCGGCGGCGAGAGGGAGGAGGGCCGCGCTTCCCGCCGCGCAGGGCCCGCCGTCAGCGGATTCCGCGCCCCCGGCCCAGCTGCGGAGAGAACAGGCCTTGCCTTTCATGCCAGCAACCCCCGCCTCGACCGACCGCCCACCCGCCGAACAAGCGGCCACTGTGCCCGAAAGGGCAGCGCGCTCCCGGAGGAAGGGGAGGGAGGCCGGCCGGGCTGCTCCGGCGGGGGGGGGCGGCTCTCCCCGCCCCGTCGGACACCAGGCGGCACGTGGCCCGGTGCCCCCGCCGCCGAGCGAGCGCGGCCACCCGAGAGCGAGCGCGGGGGCAAGGCGACCCCGGCGGAGCCGAGCGCCCCGTCGCCTCCTGCTGCCTCCCTCCCTCCCTCCGTCCCGCCCGGGCTCTTACCGTCGCTCCGTCCAGCTCGGCGCCGGCCCGGGCCCCCTGCCCGGGAGACTGGCAGGAACGCTGCCTGCTGCTTGCCTCGCCCCCGCCCCGCAGGCCCGGCTCCTCTTACAAGGGCCGCCCCTCCGAGGAGCCGGCCAACTCCCAAGCTGGGCCTCCGCCGCCCTGCGCCCTCGGCCCGCCTCCCGCCTCTCCTCTGGCACGGACGGAGGAAGCCGCGCGGCCAGACCTTCCGCCGAGCGGACGGGGCGAACAACGCGGCAGGCACCGCGGCGCCCAGCAGGCCGGGCGGGAGCCGGCCACAGGCAGCCGCCCGCGCGGGAAGCGGCTCCTGCGCGGCCTCTGCCAACCGAGGGGCGCCCGGTCCCCGCCAGCGAGCGCCGGTCCGCAGCAGGACTCGGGCGCTCCCCCCGCCCAGGACGCCCCTCCCGCGAGCCCGCTTCCCCGCTGGCCAGCCGCCCCCCAGCCCTCCCTCGGGGGCGCCCTCGCGGGGGAGGGCTGAGCAACCCGCTCGCGCCGTCCGTCCCCCTCCCCTCCCCTCCCCTCGCCCGACGGCGTCCCGGCCCCGCGGGAGACCAGGTTGGGGGGGCCTGCCGAGAGCGAGGCCCCTGCAGGGAGGGGGTGCTGAGCTCCTGCCCCGGGCCCCGGCCAGGCCTTCGCCCTTAGAAGCCCCGCCTGTAGCCCCCTCAGAGCGGAGCGGGGCCGTGGGAGAGAGGCGCACTCAGCACATGAGCAGAGGCATGGTCCTCTTTCATCGGGCTGCCCACTTGCCTTACAATACCGCCCCCTGCTGGCTAGGCAGCCGAAACCAGCGAAGGCAAAATGACGATCAAACCAGCCATCCTGGATTTCAACCGCTACACCTCTGGCCGCCTGCAACCCTGTTCGTCATCCAGTACCTACTACTGCAAAAACGCTTTAATCGAACCCGGGATTATCAGCTAATTAAACAAATAACAGCCCTTTTGCAAAATCACAGATTGTTTTGTTAACTTTCAGGTACAGCACAGCTGAAGGAGGACTTTAAAAAACGGTCCGCCCAGGGCAAAGAACTGGTTCCTGTTCTTGTTATAAGGGTCACGGTAGCAAGATTAATATTTGCAAAGAATTGGAAAAGCGACAAACAAATCAATCTTGAAGAAATGTGGAGCTTAGCAATTAATGATAAGTTAACATGTGAAATGAAAATGAGAAGAGGAATGATAAAGTCTAATGATTTCAAAGATGTATGGAATTTATACTTGAAGTATGTCTTTTCGAAGGGGAAAGGCTATAGGCCAGCAAAAGAATCCATGTATTTTTGGAGAGGTACGGGGTGAAAAGGGGTACAAATTGATATTATTGGTCACCTAGCCCCAAGGGTGAAGGTGGCATGGGGGGGGAGTTCAATGTGTATTGCGTATAGTCACCTTTCAGTTTGTATTTTAGTTTTCATTTTTTTATTTGTAATATTCCTTTTTATTAATTAAATAAATAAATAAATAAAAGAACTGGTTCCTGTTCTGTTCAGCATCTACACCAACAACCAACCGCTTCCTCAAGGCACTTGACATTTTATTTATGCTGACAGTCTTGCACTTGCTGCTCAGTCAGACAGCTTTCAGATGGTAGAAAGTCTTCTGACAAATGCGTTAGAGGACCTTGGCATAGGCTCATGACCGACATTGACTTAAACCCAACCCCACTAAGAGTCAAATACGTGCCTTCCACCTGAGAAACAAGCAGGCATCTCAGAAACTTCATGTCGGCAGCAAGGGTGTCCAACTGAAGCACTGTTTTGACCCCAATTACCTAGATGTAACTTCGGTTCATACATGGATCTGTAAAAAAACTGCCCAAATACAAAGCAAAACAAGAGTCTTCTAGAGCTCTTAGGAATCCGTTGGGGCCACACAGCCACAGATGCTCAGGACTCCAGCCTCGGCCCCCAGCTACTCTGTAGGCGAACACACCTGCCCAGTGTGGTGTAGCTGGGCCCATGCAGCCTTTTTACTGTAGAGCCAGGGAAGGGGTGGGTTCAGGGCAGCGGCCAGGCTGCTCTGCAGCCCATGTGGGCCTCCAGAAGTGCTTCAGAGGCCTGGCCCATTTGAGGTGGCGGATGGAGGCTCATACACACATTTTTTAATCCTCTCCGAGGTGTAACAGGTACTGTAAGCAGAAATGAAGCACGTGTTACTCTGTGCTTATTCTCTTCTCCACTCTCAGGATTACAGCTGAACATTTAAAAAAAACCAAACCTAGTGACTATGGAAGAATTATATAACTTAATGATGACCATGAAGCATAGTTAAAGGTAGTTCCTGTACCTTTTTGTTCAGTCATCCATCCAAGGGGAGACTGCAGCCCAGAAGTCAGAAGACGACTCAGAAGGGCAGCAAGGAAGGAAATGAAAAAGATTACCAAGGGTAAGGATGTGTCCCTGGAGACCAAGACCAAGACCATCCACACGCTTGGCTCCCTGATCAATATGTATGGGTGTGAAAGCTGGACACTTAAGGAAGCTGACAGGAACATAATTGATTTATTTGAAATGTGGTGCTGCAAGAGAGGTTTGAGGATATCCTGAGCCACCAGAAAGACAAGCAAGTGGGTCCTAGATCAATTCAAGCCTGAACTCTCTCTGGAGGCAAAAAGGATGAGGACGAGGCCGTCATACTTGGGACACATTATGAGAGCGCAGGATTCTCTGGAAAAGACAACAAGGTCGGAAAAGATAGAAGGCAGCAGGAAAAGAGGAAGACCAGACACAGCCGCCACAGGCTTGAGTTTACAAGAACTGGGCAGGGCTGTTGAGGATGAGACATGTTGGACCTCATTCCTTCGTAAGGTTTCCCTACATCAGAGGTGACTTGATGGTACAGAACAACAACAAACTATACTTTGGACATATCTTGAGAAAACAAGAGGAAACGAGAATACTGCCAGGAACAGTGGAAAGCAGTAAGAAAATAGTAAGACACAAAATGAGATGAATTCAGTCAGTAAAGGAAGCCATGAGCTTGAGTCTGAAAGATGCGAGGAAGGCTGTTAGTGGTAGGACTTCCTGGAAGTCATTTATTTGCGGGATGGCATTAGTAGGAGGGCAAATCACCACCACTACCACCACCAACACCCCGCTGCCACCCCTGGTTTCCTGGAGCAATGAGCAAAAGACCGTTTTTGGCACTACTGTGTGGCTCCCCCAGATAGTAGGAACTCACCCAGGAGGATCATCAAGAAGTGCCCTCCAGGACACCCTCAAAGGCGGCTAGCTGGTATCTGGCTTTCCTTGAGCAACAGAGGTTTGGGAGTTCAAGTCCCCACCGAGCCTCCTTGATGGGGCTGGACTTGATGCTCCTTAGGATCTCTTCCAGCTCTGCAGTTCTAGGATTAGGAGGAAGAGGAGGAGGAGGAGGAAGAAGCACAACGAGGAGTGTGATTACTGGTGTGATTCATCCACAGGCAGAAAACAGAAAACTTCAAACGTTTTCTGCCCACTATGAAACCCCAGGTATTTGCTGCTGCTGCTGCTGCTGCTGCTGGCCTCAGAGGAACACTGTGCATTCACATGAGGGCCTTTGTGCATGTTTTGTCAAACGAAGAAAGTCATCATCGTTGCCTCAGTGCAGGACTTAGCAAAAACAGCATCACGGGATGGTGTCCTTTGTGTCTCTCTGGTCCGTTAGTCTCTCTTGTGGACCTTGCTGCGTGGCGTACTTGACTTCACAGAAAGAAAAGACAATGGAGTTGTGAAGAAACGGCGCATTGACACAAATCACGCTTTGCAGCTGTTCCCGAAATCGTCATGACCAAAATGTCCTCGGCTGGTTCAGTCTTGTGCTGGTGAAGGCCACTCGCGAGAGGGAGAGGGAGGACTTGGGATCCTTGCAGGCGGTGTCGTGGCAAGAGGGCCAGGGTCTGGCTCGAACGTTGGCACCGGTGGTCTTTCTTTCTCCAGGTCCCTCAGCCTAACACCAGGCATTCCTGCAGGACTCTGGTTACTTGGATGCATTCAAGGTTCAGTTCAGTTCCCGTTCTGGAACACAACGTGCCTTGACCACCTTGGTGGACGGTTGCAACTCGATCTGGACTTCAGGGTCCTGCGGGACCCACCAGCAGCATTCAATGTTATTGGTCGCAGGATCCTCCGGGCCACTCAGCTGGCAAGGAGCTGGGAGGGACTGCTTTTCCTGGACGCTGCCAGGTTGGAAGGGTGGGTGGCGGCGGCTCCTTAGGAAGGAGGGTTAGCTGTTTGGCCACACAGCAGTTTGCTTAGAGGGTCCTTCAAGGCTCCATATTTGTCTGTCTGTCTGTCTGTTTTACATGCCGCCTTTCTCTCTATAGCATCCTCTATACTTTTTCTCAGTGCAAGATGCAGCAGAAAGACTGTTGTTTGGGGTGAGCTTTAAAGGCCATATTTTTGCCTGTTTTGAACCAGCTATGCCGGGCATCAGATTTCTTCCCGGCACAAGTCAAAATACTGGTTTTGGCTTACAAAGCCCTAAAGGCAGGGGCTTCAGAGACTTGGGTTCAGAACTCCCCAATCCACTATCACAACATGTACAGGGGTGGGTGGGTGAGTGTATGGTGATAATAAAGTGTTGCTTACACATCTCACATACCTCAAAAACCCTATTAGGGTTGCCACAAGTTGGAAGTGACCTGATGGCACAGATGAAATTGTGAGAGACAGCAATGGGAAATGGGAAATCCCACACCACACACACCGTGGTTTGTTTAAGAGCATTTTTGTCATCATGGTCCACCAAGTGACCACTGACATATGGCACCCCTATGAACGAATGACCTCCAGAAGATCCGGTCTTCAACAACCCTGCCCGGGTCTTGCAGACTCAAAGCTGGGGCATCCTTTATGGAGTCAACGCATCTCTTGTTATTGAAAGGATTGTCTTCCCAAAAAAGCAAGGCATCTGGTCCTATCCAGCAGTTTATCAAAACTTCCAGAGTGCAGACAAGAGGCTGACACGCCGCCTTCAGTCCCTTTGGCCAAATGACGCAGCAAACCAAAGAATACCTTAACTGGGCTGCCAGACCAAAGCTCCCCAGGTTCCAAATATTCTGTCCAGCAGCCCTCCAGGAAACCCACAGCAGAACAGGCCCTCAGTGGAGCTCCCCAAGAGGTCCTCCCTTTGGCGGCGGCAGGACCCACCCCTCTGGAACTGTGTTTCCTAAAAGGATGTCTTCCAAAGAGATCCTACTGCTGTTCACCTAAAGTTTGCATCACTCACCCTAAGTACTTGGGGGCAAAGGGCCAAGGTGCTGGGTGGGGATGTTTCAATCACATGTACCATTATGTACCCAGGATGCACCCTATGGCCTGATCACTCACCCACCAAGAGCTATGGAAAGTTACCCAGATCTTACGTAGACCCCAGTAGGATTCTGGCCCTTCGTTTAAACTGGAATATCTCTAAGGACTCCTTCCAGCTGAAGTGGTCCGTGAGTCTCTGGGCATGGTTGTCAGCCACAGGAAGGAGTCTGTGGCCTATCTGGTCAGAGAGCCTGGACTGGCAATGAGTCTTCCCGAAACTGGTAACCACTTTCGCTTTCTAAAGGAGATCAGCGGCACTTTCCTACAGCTGGCTTTACCAGTGGGCTCAGGGAATGGCCAGAGCTGTTCTGGAAGGAGGCCGTCCTTGGGCAGAATGGAGGAGGTCTTCCTTATCTGATTTGGAAGGAAGTCATGAGACAGCGCACACGAAGAAACAGCTGTTTTGGAGAAAGAGGGAGAGGGAGGGAGGGTGAGGGGACACAGAAATCAGCTTGGCCTCCAGAACTGACTGAGGGAGGTTATTTCAGTAGAGTTGACGTGGGAGCGAAACTCTTCTTCACAGGAAATTTAAAAGGGGAATTTGGGTGCTCGTCTGTCAGGGATGCTTTAGCCCTGTGGTTCCCAAACAAAGGACCCCAGATATATGAGCAGAGAACTGCTCCCAGAAGCCCCGATGATTGACCGTGACGACTAGAAGCTGTAGCCTGAGTACACCAGGCACCCCAAGGTTGGGAACCCCTGCTTTACCCTGTGGATTCCTGCCTAGCAGGGGCATGGACTCCACGACCCTCCGGGTGTGCCTTTCCTGCTCTGCAATTCTGCAATTCTGTCCTCCTAAGCAGGAAGCCTCCGCCTGGGGCTTGACCGGGGCATCTCCCCAGATGCGCAAGTAGGGCAGGCCTCGTGAACCTGCCGTGGCCTCAGTCCAGAAACGACCAGAGCAGGTAAAGGCTGCATCTTTGGCGCTTCCTGCCCCTGCCCCCCCCCGCCCAAGTAGGGTAACAATATGAAGGTAATGGGGTTGCCCGAAGGGCTTCCATTTTCTGCCCTGAATCTTCTGCTGGTCTGTTTTACCGGGTAGCCCAAGTTCTAGTAAATATATCATGAGGAATGTGAGCTGTATCCTGTTTCATTTTTAAATAGGCGACCCGATTCCTCAGCTGCCATTCCACATAGTTCATCCATCCGTTGAGACCTTCAAGTAGACGCGGCCGTCTCTTCCCAAGGCCTAAGAATAAGGCACATGACCGCTCTGAAGGATATGCCAAGCCTGGCTTGGCTGGGCATCCTGCCCTGCCAGGCTATGGGGGCAGAACCTGAAACACCGCGAGGCACCCTGTCCGGAGGGGCACCGCGTATTTTGCCCCAGATTTTCACGGAGAGAACGCTCGCCATGCAGCGCTGCCATTCAGGCCCTTCCAGAGGATTTACTTTCCAGTCGCTCCTTTCTGAGGGTCCCTGTGGCAGCACCAGGACCTCTTGCGTGGAAGGGTGCATCCTCTGGCCAACGGTTCACTGAGTCAGGCCTCCTTGAACTCCAGGAAGACAACCAGAAGCAAGCGTGAACCTGGAGGTGACGGAAGAGGTTGTTCCTTGGGTAGGAGCAGCACAGCTTCAAGCAGGAGAAGGGGTCGCCTGCTCTTGAGGTGACCTTCATGAGGCCGACGTCTCCCTTCGGAGGAAGAGCCACCCTGCAAAGCCCCCCCCCCGCCCCTCAGAGGCAAGACAATCCTCTTGGCCCTGGTGGGTGGTCATCAGAGCCCCGTCCGAGCCCTCCTGAGTGTGCCGGGGTCACATCATGACTGCCTGACTTTCCTCAGCCTGAGGACAGAGACAGGCCGTGGCCACATCCAGCTCGGGCTTGCCTTCTCTCCACTGTCTTTGGAGGCTCTGCTCCAGCGCGTGGCTCGGAAACGTAAAAGGGCACATCAGAATTCAAGCCCTTTGTTCTGCATTGGTCCTTTTCTGTCCTGTGAACTGGTGAGCCCATGTGGCAGGATTGGTGCTGGGGGGGGGGGGGACTATAGCTGCAAGGCCCAACCTCCTTTCCAGGAAAAGAGATCCCCGTGGGGCCTCATCTGGAATCGGGTCACATCGTCTCTCCACACACCACTAGCGGTCTAGGAAACGGACAACTCCTTTCACGTCCAGTAAGAAGAGCCCCGGGGGGGGGGGGGGGTCTGTGGTCTGCTGTATTCTGGGACTGACCCCGGCATTCCTCAGGATGGTTGGGAACTCATCATCTCTTTGCTTAAGAGCTCACGAAGACTCTGCTGCCAGAACGACTCGCTCCCTCTCTCAGGGACTGGAGGATCCATTGGCTTCTGTGACATCAGCCCCCAACCCCTGCTGACCCCAAATCACCCATTTGCCTCCATCAGCATGAATGCAATGCCTGCACCAGGTGCAGCTTTGCCTTCAGCCCCCCCGCCCCCCCCCCGGTGCTTAGAGGCCGATGCCAGGCTAGCTACTTCCAAACTGCCCATTCTAAAGCAGGGGTTTTTGGATCTGCCCCGTTGGAGGGGAGGGGGTCCCACTACATGGGGGGGCAGATGTGCCTAGGGTGGGAGACGGAGGCAGGTGGCGCTGCTGCTGCTGCGGGGGGGGGGGGCTATTCTCGGAGGAGGAAGGAAGTCAAGCGCTGCTGCCGGGAGAACAACAGAGCTTTTGTTCCTGCCTAACTGCAGGGAAAGGGGGAGGGGAGCTGGCATCCACCCTTTGGGAGGCAAAGGTGCAGAACCAACCTGGCTGGCCTCTCCCTTCGTCCAGAGCCACTGCCAGAGCAAGGAGTGCCTTGCCCCCTGGGCAGAAGGGAGGAGACGGGGCCCCTCCCCTCCCCTTCCGGGGCTTCTACGTTGGGGAAGAAGGACTTGGCCAGTGTTCCCGCCATGCAGGGGATCCATCCTGGCTCCTGGCTCTCTCTGTTCCTCCAAGCTGCTGGTGGTCACTGGCCAGGGAAGCTCCAACAGTACCATCTTTCTCGGGATCCCAAGCATGAAGTATTTATGCCTGGAATCCCCTCGTCATGGCCCGAGACAGCCCTGGAAGTTCTCTGGGATCTACAGAAGAACAAATCCCATCAGAAGGGGCTGGGAGTGGCCTCCAGTCAAACACATGAGGGCTCTCCTGAAGCAAAGGAAAAACGCACCTATGGCATGTTCCTGGTTCTTCTATGGCATCAAGATCCCACCCCGGTTCCTTTTCACGTGGAGGGGGCGGTGGTGGTGGGGAGCTGCCACGGAAAAAGGTCAGCAGGGGGACTGTAGAGGGGAAGGTCTGCCTCAAAGCCTTTTGCTACCTCACACAGACCATCAACCTGGCAGTTTTTAAAAATGGGAAGATCATAGTATCCTAAAACTGCTGAGATGGAAAGGATGATCGGGGCCATCTAGTCCCACCCTATTTTTTGGCCAAGGCAGGAAATCCACAGCTAAACCTCCCCTGACAAATGGGCCACCCAGGCTGGCTCTTCTCTTGGGAGGCCCAGTGGGGGATCGAACTCCCAGCCTCTGGCTCTGCAGCCACTCACCTAACCCACTGAGAAATCCAACCAGCCATATGTGATAATGCCAGGCCCCAAATGGCACTGGAAACATCCTGTTGTTCTTGAAAAAGAGATTAGAAGGAGGGTCAAATCCCAGGAAGAAAAGCTTCTGGTGACAGATGACAAAGAAAAGGTAGAAATGCTCAGTTCCAACTTCTGCTCAGTCTTCTCCCCAAAGACCATCCACGCTCCTCCAGGCAAATGTGACGAACAAAGGGAGGGGACAGGATTGCAGCTTGAGACTGATGAAGAAATAGTCCAGGAATATCACATGGCTTGGAACGAATTCAGATCTGCAGGGCCAGATGAGCTGCATCCAAGATTACTGAAGGACTTGGCTTATAAGATTGCAGAAAAAAACACTATCTATTATTTTCTTGAAATAATGGAGGATGGGTGAAGTGCTGGATGATGGGAGAAGGGCTAATGTTGTGCCTATCTTCAGAAAAGAGGAAAAGGAGGAACCAAGGAACTACAGGCCAGTCAACCTGACATCAATCGCAGGGAAAATTCTGGAGCAGATTATAAAGCAGTCACTCTGCAAGCACCTTGAAAACAATGCAGTCATAACTAAACAACACAGATTTGTCTAGAAAAATCTTGCCAGACTGCTGACTTGGACACTTGTAGTTGATCCAGGTCCTGTAAATGTAACTTTGGCCTCCACTTGCCCTGAGTTAATGGATGAGTTAATGGATGAGTTAATGGTTGAGTTAATGGATGAGGCTGGCCCCCTCTGTGCTGTCCCTCTGCCAGCAGGCCAAGACCTTCCTCTTCAGGCAGTCTTTCTCTCAGTGACTGGCTGCCTGAGTGGGATTTTTAAATGGATTGTTATGCCTTGCTGCTTTTAATGTGTTTTTTAGTATTGCTTTTGTTCACCATTTCTCAGAGCGGTATTTATTTGTTCCTTTGTAATATTTGTATACTTATTGTTTTTAGCTTTAAATATTGCCTTCTAATTATGTATGCCATCTTGGGTCCTTTTTAAGGACAAAGGTGGGTGTTTTTTTAAAAAAATTCAATAATAAATAAATAATATCAATGGCTCCTTCTCAAATTGGGAGGAGGCAACAAGTGGACTACCAGATAGCTCAGTCCTGGGCCCGGTGCTCTTCAACATTTTTATTCATAACTTGGATGAGGGAGTGCAAAGAATATTTATCAGATTTCAGGATGAGACAAAATTCGGTGGAACAGCTAATACCTTGGAAGACAAGAACAAAATTCAAAAAGATCTTGATAGGCTTGAGCACTGGGCTGAAAACAACAGAATGAATACAATGGAATGAAAGAAACCAAATGCATAGTTACAAGATGGGGGATACCTGGCTCAGTAATACCATGAGCAAGAAGGATCTTGGAATCGTAGATCTCAAGCTGAATATGAGCCAACAGCATGATGTGGCTGCGAAAAAGGCCAATGTTATTTTAGGATGTATTAACAGAAGTCCACAAGGCCAGTGGAGGTGATGGCATTCCAGTTGAACTATTTAAAATCTTAAAAGATGACGCTGTTAAGGTGCTACACTCAATATGCCAGCAAGTTTGGAAAACTCAGCAGTGGCCAGAGGATTGGAAAAGATCAGTCTACATCCCAACCCCAAAGAAGGGATTGCTCCAACTACCGTACAATTGCCCTCATTTCACACGCTAGGAAGGTTATGCTCAAACTCCTCTAAGGCAGGCTTCAGCAGTATGTGGACCGAGAACTCCCAGAAGTACAAGCTGGATTTCGAAGGGGCAGAGGAACTAGAGACCAAATTGCTAACATGCGCTGGATTATGGAGAAAGCCAGAGAGTTCCAGACAAACATCTACTTCTGCTTCATTGACTATGCAAAAGCCTTTGACTGTGTAGACCACAGCAAACTATGGCAAGTTCTTAAAGAAATGGAAGTGCCTAACCACCTTATCTATCTCCTGAGAAATCTATATGTGGGACAGGAAGCAACAGTTAGAACTGGATATGGAACAACTGATTGGTTCAAAATTGGGAAAGGAGTTCGACAAGGCTGTATATTGTCTCCCTGCTTTTTTAATTTATATGCAGAATACATCATGCGAAAGGCAGGACTGGAGGAATCCCAAACCGGAATTAAGATTGCCAGAAGAAATATCAACAACCTCAGATATGCAGATGATACCACTGATGGCAGAAAGTGAGGAGGAATTAAAGAACCTCTTAATGAGGGTGAAAGAGGAGAGCGCCAAAAATGGTCTGAAGCTCAACATCAAAAAAACTAAGATCATGGCCACTGGTCCCATCACCTCCTGGCAAAAAGAAGGGGAAGATATGGAGGCAGTGACAGATTTTACTTTCTTGGGCTCCATGATCACTGCAGATGGGGACAGCAGCCACGAAATTAAAAGACGCCTGCTTCTTGGGAGGAAAGAGATGAGAAACCTAGACAGCATCTTAAAAAGCAGAGACATCACCTTGCCGACAAAGGTCCGCATAGTCAAAGCTATGGTTTTTCCAGTAGCGATGTATGGAAGTGAGAGCTGGACCATAAAGAAGGCTGACCGCCGAAGAATTGATGCTTTTGAATTGTGGTGCTGGAGGAGACTCTTGAGAGTCCCCTGGACTACAAAGAGAACAAACCTATCAATTCTGAAGGAAATCAACCCTGAGTGCTCACTGGAAGGACAGATCCTGAAGCTGAGGCTCCAATACTTTGGCCATCTCATGAGAAGAGAAGACTCCCTGGAAAAGACCCTGATGTTGGGAAAGTGTGAAGGCAAGAGGAGAAGGGGACGACACAGGACGAGATGGTTGGACAGTATCACTGAAGCGACCAACATGACTCTGACCCAACTCCGGGAGGCAGTGGAAGACAGGAGGGCCTGGCATGCTCTGGTCCATGGGGTCACGAAGAGTTGGACATGACTTAACGACTAAACAACAACAGATGTCTCATCTCCAAATCCTGTGAGGTACGAGTCCCTCTCTATTTGGCTCTGGTTAGGCCTCATCTAGAGTACTGGGTCCAGTTCTGGAAACTGCACTTCAAGAAAGATGCTGACAAATTGGAACAAGCTCAGAGGAGGGCAACCAGAGTGATCAGGGGACTGGAAACCAAGCCCTAGGAGGAAAGGCTGAAAGAACTTGGCCTTGAGAAAATACTGAAGGGAGATAGGGTGGCACTTTTCCAACACTTGAAAGGTAGTCCTAAAGAGAAGGGGCAATCATCTCAATCATCCCAGGACATATAATAATGGGCTCCAGCCTACAGGAAGCCAGATTTAGGCTGAATATCAGGAAAAACCTCCTAACTGTTAGAGCAGTACGACAGTGGAACCCGTGACCTCAGGAGGTGGTGAGTGCTCCAACACTGGAGGCATTCAAGAGGAAACTGGACCACTGTCAGATCTGCTTTGATTTGGCTTCCCGCCTTGAGCAGGGGCTTGAACTCGATGGCCCTTTCCACGTCCACAATTCTCAGGTTCTCGGATTACTTTCCACAGAGTTGATAATGGCACATCCTGCTCATGGAATACTGTTGAAATGGCTGGATATCCTAAACAACGTTAACTGTCATGGAACCCAGTGGAGGGGAGGGGTGACCCTGTGCTTCATCATAAGTAGTGTCACCGGCCATCTAGAATGAGATAGACCTGCTGGGCCCATGGGGAGCATTGACTGCCGTGCTTTGATGTCTATTCATGTGATGTCAACCCTAACCCAAGGAGCCCCCCTCCCCCAGGGAGACCAAATGATACCACCGCTGAGCTTGAAGGGACCCCCAGGGTCATCCAGACCCTTCTGCTGCCAAGCCCACCACTGAAGCATCCTGGGCCAATGCCCACCCAGCCTCTGCACGATCATCTCCCAGAAGGAGAGCCCAACATCACCTGAGGTAACTGATTCCACTGTCAAATAGCTGTTACTGTCAGGAAGTTCCTTCTTCCCAAGTTCAGTTGGGGTCAGTCCAATTGTCATTGAAAGTACTGGTTCAGATCCTTTTGACTGGAACCAGGAAAAAAGAAAAAAGAACGAAGGAAAGAAGTTGCTCCATCCTTTCTCTGGCAGGAGTTCAAATATCTGGCTCTCTTATCACTTTCCCATCTTTCCTCCAGGCGAAATGCAATAACCTCAGCTCCTTCAACCATTCCTCATTGAAATGAGTCGGAGGTGGCGCTCTTGAAATGTGGCAATGGAGAAGACCTTCACAAATACCATGGGCTCCCAGGAAGACAAGTAAATGGATCCTAGATAAAATCAAGCCTGAACTCTCCCTGGAAGCTAAAACATCTAACCTGAGGCTCTGGTATGTTAGGCATTCTGTGAGAAGGGGAGACCCTCTGGAAAAGGAAAATTGGGAGCAACAGGGAAAGAGGAAGGCCAAATGAGAGATGGATCGAATAAATAAAGGAAGCCACAGGTTTCCTGTCTGAAAGATCTGAGTAGAGGTGTGAACGACTAGATCTCTTGAAGGTCGCTAATTCATAGGGTTGCCACAAGTGGGAAGAGACTTGGCAGCCCCAGGCAGCAAACTTCTCTCGAACCCCCCCCCCCCCATCCTTTCCCACACATACTGCTTGTGAGTCCAAGTGTCGCCCACCCTACCTTTGTCCATCTGATTTTTCCTGACCGAATGCAGAACTTTATTTTGTTTCTCATTCTGTTTGTTTCGGCCCAGTCGTTCTCCAGTCTGGGAAGGCTCTCTTACCGCCTGAGTCTGCCTTTGGGTGCCTGAGCTCCCTGTCCCAGTCTGGTGTCTTCCACAGACGTCAAGAACATCATCCCCTTCAGGACCCCCGTCCAAGGCATTGACAAAGATGCTGAGCAGCCCCGGCCCAGGAGGAGGCCCGGTGGCGGCCTGCCTCCTCCCTTTCCTCCTGGGCGCAAGGACCTGTGGGTGAGCGCCTGCCTTCGACTTCCAAACAAGAGGTGTCTGAGAGGCAGAAGGACCTCTGAAAGGAACAGACCCACAATCACAAAAGCTGAGCGTCCTGCCATGGTGGGGGTAGGAGGATCGCCAGGGACTGCCCGCCTGAAGTCCAGAAAGGGACCTGGGAGGGGCTCAGGGACAGGGTCAAGAAGGCCGCCGGAGAGGGAGAGCCTTCCTTCAGAAACCCTTCCCTCCCCCCCACCCCCCACCCCCGGGAAAAGAACGAAAGGAAAACGAAAAGGGCAGAAGCCGATTGTCAGGCAAATCTTACCCGCGGCTTTGAGGCGAGCGAGCAACTTTTTAAAAAAGACACCCTAAGTACTAAAAAAAGCAACGCTAAGAGGCTGAAAGGAGTCGAAGGAGGAGGAACGGCAAGTTGCCAATTCAACACTGATGGTCAAAGAGGGATTCAGATGGCGGGGCCGGGGGGGGGGGGGCGCGGAATCGGGGAAGTCACAGACCGTGTCGCTTCATATCTGTTCTGGTTAAACTGGCTGAAAGGATTTTCACAGAAAATCATTGGGCGGATCGCAGGGCAAGGCTCGTGGGGGAGAATCCGCGTGGTTCCTCCTCTTTTTTTTCTCTCTCTCTCTCTCTCTCACACACACACACCCTGGGAACTGGTGCGCCGGCCACCCACGCGGGCGCTCCTGTCCCACCGGCCGGCGTCTGTGTGTGTGTGTGTGTTGCCGGGAGCGGGCGGGGCGGGAAAAGGCGCAAGGCCGTCGAGGCGTTTCCGCAGCCCTACCTGCTCGGTGTCCTCAAGCAGGCTGAGCCGGAACCGACCTCGCCGGATCTCCATCTCCAGGGCCGAGCCCCGCGCCACCGTCACTCGGCTGCGGTGGTGCCGCTGAAACATGGTCCGTCGGGGAGCCGCCGGAGCCCGTCGGCGGGACCGCGCCTCGGAAGAGCCTCCGCGAGGAGGGGAACGCCGAGCGGGCGGGCAGGCGGCTCCCTGGCCACACAGCCTCCGGCGAAGCGGCGATGCTTCTGGTCCGTCGGCCGGCCCCACCTGGGCGGCGTCGAGCCCCGGGGCGGAGCCCTGGCTTCTGCCCCGCGCAAGAGGCAGATGCCGCCGGTGGAGCCAGAGATGGCCATGCCCCGGCGGGAGGGAGGGAGGGAGGGAGGAGGAAAGGGGCCGGGCCGGGCCGAGCCGAGGGCGTGCGCGCCACCTCGGCTCCCAAGCCCCGCTCAGCGCCCGCGCAGGGAGGCCGCCTCCTTCTCCCCGGCCGCGAGCGAGGCAAGGCCGGCAGGGTCGCTGCCCGGAACCTCCTCCCAGGCCTGGGCGGGACGCGGGGCACCTGAGCGCCTCTCCGCGATGCTCCTTTCCCGCGCCAGCCGCTCCTCCTCCAGCTCCGCTCCCGTGCCCGTGTGGGGAGGGCAAGGGGGCTCGGTGCCAGGCCAGCTGGCCACGAGTCCCTGTGTGGAGCCAGGCCGCAGCTGGCAGAGCACAGCGTTGGGGGGAGGGGGGCGGCGCGGAGAGAGAGAGAGAGAGAGAGAGCGGGGCTGCCAGGAGACCTCGGGGCGAGCAGTACCAGGAGGCACCGGGAGGGCGACGGGAGAAGTCCGGGGCTGCTGCCAGGCCGCTGCCTCGTGGCCGGGGGTGGGGTGGGGGAGTCGCTGACGGGGTGGCGGAGAGACGGCTCCCCTCCCTCGCGCCCCCGGAGGGGCTGCGAAGGGGCCCTGCGGGTCTTGTCCGCCTCCTCTGAGGGGGCGGCTTTCTGTCGCCTGAGCAGGAGCAACCAGTGGCACCAGGGCCGGATCAAGACCTTCAGAGGCCCTAAGCCCTGAAAAGTATATGATGCCCCGCTCACCAGTATAACAAGGGGCAAGTCCCATGGCTTGGAAAAAAATCCTAATAGGCAGGTGATATGCATGAGTCGGACACGAGTGGACTAAATGTCAAGGGGAACCTTTACCTTTATGCATGAAAATAGGTCAATTGAATTGTATAGCATGTCGCAAAAAGAAACCAGGTATCCTATGCAAAACCGTACTTGCAATCAAGTTACTGGCTTCTAGCCAAAGCTTGTGCCTTCCCGCATTGATGAAAGTAGGCAGATTTTGTCAGAATCTGTAAACTGAAAAGCTCAAACAACAGCTTAAAACTCCTTTGGGGGCGTTTTTAACAGTGGCTGTTATTTCTTTGGCTTGCACATGTAGTGCAGAGGCCAGGGGTCTAAAAGACCAGCAGCAGCTCTTTTTATCCTTATCCTCACCCAACCTCTCAAAATACAAAACTACTACAGTGGTTTCTGCCCGGTGCTAGTAGTAGTAGTAGTAGTAGTAGTAGTAGTAGTAGTAGTAATAATAATAATAATAATAATAATAATAATAATAATAATAATAATAATAATAATAATAATAATAATAAAAAAACACCAAGCGATGAGGTGGAGGAGGATTGAACATTTCACTCCAAACCTGGGTTTTCTCGCTAGGTAGGTGTTTCTACTTTTTAGTTTTTCCTGGCTCCTACTCCGTTGCTATAGGTAGGGAGGTGGTTTTCTCGGGGCTCTTGAGGGAGGGAGGGAAGGAGCGGAGGGACTTGGGTGGATGTGGCTTGTTAACGGAGGCGCACCATTTGCGCGCCTGGCCATGGTAAATTCGGCGTCGGAAAAAAAACTCTGCGGTGCCCCGTTCCCTTGTCCATGCCCGGAGCCGGTGCTTCTGTTGCTTCATGGTTCGTCCGGGGCTGAAGGTTGCTCCCGAGGCAACGGATCGCGCCCCTTGCCCCGCACTCCAGAGGCGGCCGCCTCCCTCTGCTGCTCGGGGAGGGCTCGGCCGGCCCGCCCGGACTCCCGGCAAGGGGCTGCCTCAGGCTCACCCTGAGAGGTGGGGCGGGAGCGCCAAAGGGACGGACCGGGACGCGGAAGCGGTGGCGCTGCTCTCTCGGGCAAGGGCGGCGGCAGCCCCCCCCCCCCGCGGTGGGTGAGGGTGGGGGGTGTGTGTGTGTGGGGTGTCTCCCGTGCCTCCTGCAACCTTCGGAGGCGGCGTGGGCGTCTGTGGCTGCCTGGGGACCCCCCTCCCCTCCTGCCGCGCGCCCCTCCGGGCATCTCTCACTGCAGGGCACGGGCGCCTCGACGGCCGGCCTCCGGCGGCCCAGGGCTGGGAGCCTGGCGGTGCCCTTCGGGCGGCCGTTCCGTCCGAAGCCCGCGCAGGGCGGAGGGCCAGAAGGCCCGGAGCCTCCACGGGACGCCTTTGTTGGGACCGCCCCGCGTCGGGAACGAAACTGCGGCCGCCGCCGCCTCCCGCGCCCTTCCCGGCAGGATGCGTCTCCTGGTGGGGCCGCCGCGATCCGGACCAAAGCGCTGTCCAGCTGCTCGTCGCGCTGAGCGGCCTTCGAGGCTCCTTCCTGTTTCACAGCCATAGGGAGACGATGTCCTTCTGGGCCCGGAGCTCCTGGCGTGTGACCGAGGACGAGGCAGCCCCAAGAAAAGGAACACAATGAAAACCGCCCAACCCATTTGGGCCTGAATTTATGGCCTTCTTTAGGGGCTATACAAAACAAAACAAAATAAAATAACGGGGAAAGTTTAATTTGTATCGTGTATAGTTTTTACTGAATTTGTATTTTAAGTTAGTTTTGTTATTTGTTATTTTCCTTTAAAAAAATTCAAAATAAAATAAAATAAAATAAGTGGGGGAGAGAACACATTGCCATCTTTACATTTTTACACTGCAATACATATAACCATCTAAGATTGTAGATATTATAAACAAAGAGAATATTCTCCCAGCATTTCATTACCTGTAATATCATTACTCTCTCTTGGCTGCAGCCATTACTATATATTTTATGCATACCATTGATTTTTGGTCTGTATTAGATATTTTTCCTTTTAGTTGGTCTATTTTTTTTTATTCTTTTATTTTATACTGCCCCTGAAGAAAGCCATAAATTGAAGCCAAAACGCCTTGAGTGATTGATTTTAAACTGAAATAAAGGATTTATTTTCTTACATCCTGAGACTGCAGTTTTTCCTACTGAATCAGCCTTAGGAAAAGAGGGTCTCGTGCCAGAGCAGGGGCGGGGTGGAGGACGAGGTGGGAGCAAGGGAAGAAGAGAAGGAGGGACGCAGGCCCGCGTGGGACTCCTTTGCCGTCTGCATTCGAGAGACAAAATGAGCCAAATCAACTGAGCATCTGGGCAGAAATGGGGGGGGGGAAGCCATCTGTAGTTAGGGTGGGATTCCCAGTGTGGTATAGTGGGTAGAGCGATGGACTAGGACTCTGGAGAGCAGGGTTCAAATCCCCGCTTAGCCATGGAAACTCACTGGAGGAACTATAAAACCACTCCTTAAATATCCCGCTTCCCTTGAAAGCCTTATTTGGGTGGCTCTAAGTCCATTCCAAATTGATGGCACAGAACACACACACACTCTCATTCAGGGTGGGAAAGCAAAAGGGCAAGGGATCCCTTGAGTGGCCACCCTATACTCCTGTCTCTCCCTCCTCTCCAGAAGATCAGCATTCTGTTTCTCCCCCTCCACACACGCACACATGCACGAACATTGAGCCTCATAGGAGCTGTTGCATCAGTTGGTGGGAGCCATCCTTCTCCCTCTTTGGGGCCTCCCCTGTAGTCCCAGCTGGAGGAGGGGACCGGGCTCTTCCTCCCTCCTTGGGCCTGGGCTTGTCCTTACCTGTAGGACTTGACTGGCATTTTGCATAGTTCGTGGTGAGATGGAGCACAATCTCCTGCAGAGCCCCGCCCCGCCTGCAACCTGGAAAAGGAGTCTGCCTCGGAGGTCCTGGCTGCCAAGCCTTCAGGAAACTCATCACGTTGCAACATGTACTTCTGGCTGTGTATTCAGGGCACCGTATTATTCGCAGCCGAGATGGTCTTGTGCAAGCCAACATGTGTGAAAAACAGGAGTGGGGCACACCGCCTCCCTCCCTTTCCTGTCCTTTATCCTCCTTCCCAAGAAAAGCAATGCTGAGCTTCTTGCCTGGCATGAAAAGCCTTGTGTCCCGGCCCTTCAGCGTGAAGCTCGAGGCTGCTCTCGTTCCGGACAGACACCCTGGGCTGCCAATTGTGGGGCTGGCCAGGTGCGGAGGACTCTTATTCTTCCAGGGCAGGACGAAAAAGGCCCCATTTCTCCAGGGCACCAGAACTTTGTGCCAAGCTGCCAGCCCAGTGGAACAGCCCTGCCAGGAAACCTCACTGATGTGTCTCAACAGGCTGCTGGGTGGAGACCATTTAACTTCACACTCACCCTGTGTACATCAATGGAAAGCCTTATGGAAGCCAGAGTCATTCACTGGTCTGGGTTCCCCAGCGCCTGGGGTGCCTTGGGCCGCCAAAATCCTCCCAGCCACCTCTCTTCGTGTCCCCAAGGTCCATGGCCAAGGAATCGTGGTGGTGGTGGTGGTGGTGGTGATTATGATGATTTTCTAAGTTGGGGCAGCCACAGAGGGAAATGCCTGGTTATTAGCTCCCCCCCCCCCCCCCCCGTATCTGGCAGACCCAGACTGTCAGATCTTGGGCTCAGAGGGAATTTCTCTCTCTCTCTCTTTCTTTCTGTGTGTGTGTGAGAGAGAGAGGGGGGGGGGAGAGGGAGAGGGAGAGGGAGAAGGAGAGAGGGAGAAGGAGAGAGAAGAGGGTGGGCAAACAAACTCTTGTTTTCCTGTGAATCGTAGGATTTGGACCACCTTCTAAAACTCTTCTCACACATGGATCCAAAAAGGGAGGAAGGGGGCCTCTGTTGCCGTGTGCACGTGTGTGTGTCATACTTGGGCAGAGCGTTCCTGAAAAAGCATCTACAGCTGTTGTGGGTTTGCACAATGAGGCATCTGTGAGAGATGCCGCTGAGGAAGTCAGCTGCAGTCTCAGTGGCCTCCAGCTCATTCGACTTTCAGGTGGCACTTGACTCGTGTCTGGCTTAGGTCTCTGGCTGCAGAGATATGGGCTGGTCTCCTTGATATGAGCTGGCCTCGATGATCATTCTAGAGCGTCCCTTCCAGCTCCGCCGTTCTGAGATTAAGATTAAAAGAAAGGTTTTATGCCCTGGATTGTGCTGCAGAGGAAGTACTTCTTCACTTCATAGACACAGACAATTAACGTCTGGAACTGCCTGAAACTTGACACGTTTACAGGCAGCAACTTAGATGACTTTAAGATGACAAAAGATTAACCCACGGAGGAAAGCAGACTCTGAGCGACTCCTACTCTGAGTAAGCATCCAGAGCTTCCAGAATGCCTGTAAAGAAGGAGGGAGCCACCAATACCTCAGGGAGCCTTTGGGCTGGAAGGCAGTTGAAGGCCAGCTGTGGAGAATGCCAAGGGCAGAAGGCGATGGCCATGGAGCCTTGACTTTGCGGGGTCTCCCTGTGGCCTGGCTCCTGGGAGGGGCGTACTTGCCGAACCTGGCAAGAGAGACTGTTTTGGGCCTCACTCTGGTTAGCCACAATGTTTCTCTATGTACTGTTGTGAATTTCAACGCATTTCCCATGAGCATTATAAAATCTTAGCCAGGGGGGCTTTGACTCCTAAACCACCAAGTGGTCAAGGACGTCTCCCTCCGTCCTGGCGTGATGCACGACCTTCTCTGTGGGTTTCCATGCCAATCCAATGTCTTCCCAGCACAGACAAGCTCGCTCTTTCCCTCTTCGGTCACTTGCAGGCAGCTGGAGGTTGTCCACCCTGAGTCCCACCTCCAAGCACCATTCATTTCAGCAACTGGACCGATTCCCCCCCCCCCCCCCGGAAGGATGCTTCCTTCTAAGGCACTTCAATTCCAGCTCGCTGGGCACCTCATGCCACAGAAAACCTAGGATCACTTGCCTGGGTTAAGCCAGAGTCTCAGGAGAACAAGCGAGAACTCAGCGGGTGCCGAGGCAAATGTTTTCTGCATCCTGCTGAGAGACAGAGGCTCGTGGCCGTGAGTCAGCTGGTGTCTCCTGTCTGCCTTGCTCGCCCCCCCTTGTCTTCTTCCAGCTAATGAGCTGGCAGAGATGATGCAGTCTCTCCATATTCCCAGGCACATCCCTCTCTGCCCAGCGAAACACCCCAAGCGACAGCAGCAGCATCGTTCTCTCACTCTGCTTGTTTTCGCTGCCCTTCTGTCTCCCATGGAAGGAGCTTCTGCACATTCCATTAGAATCAAATATTTCCCATTCGTTTCTGTTAGGATCCAGCGGCATTCTTTCATGCCTTTCTTCAGGCACATATCCATCCTGCTCCCCCCCCTCCAGCTTATCCTGTGCATAGTAGGGCTCACCAAAGTCCTCTGACTGAATGGGCAAAGATGCTGGTAAAAACCTTGCACAGGATCAGGATTAAGGCAGGAGGCAGAACAAACTGGACAAAATTCACCCTGAGGAGAGGAGGGGGAAGTGGTGATCAGTCCTTCTGTCCACGAGCCCTGTGGGCTTTTCTGTCTGCCGAGAGATTAACAGCTGTGGGGAGGGCAGGCAGAAAGCATGCAGCAGCCCTCCTGCCTCGGCTGCTGGCAAGCCCCGGCGGGGACCTGGTTGTATGAATGTGATGCTGGCCTTGACAGCTGGCTTTCTCCTCCAAATGGGCCCTTTTCGGGATCTGAGACTGGCGCTTTGAGGGGGCAGAAGCGCATTGCCTTACCTAGCCTTTTGGTTCCTCGCTGCTGGGAGCAAGGAGGCAAAACCTTTGCTTCTTTGCTTTCCAGGAGCCCAAGGCAGTGCTGGGTCCCCATCACCCCCCCCCTTGCAGTGCAGATCCCAAGAGAGATTCCTCCCCCAAGGCAGGAGGCCTTGCAATGGGATCCCCCCACGTTTGACTCCCGTTCTCCTCCTGCCTCTTTTTAGATTGTAGGTTCCGCTGGCGGTGACGGATGCACTAAATAGAAGCTGCTCAACTAACTCCTTGTTGTGTTCCACCTTATAGCCATCATCTTCACGTGAGCTGACTAACTGTAGATGTCCCACCAATCACATAGGACTGCATAATTGCCTTCTGTTGTAACTGCACTCCCTAGATCCTCGCAGGTGTAAGGAATGCAGGCATCATGAGAAACTAGCCAAGAGCCAAGGTCAAGATAGCATTTTGTTTCACAGCAGTCCGAGAAGTCTCTGCCCAATTATCCAAACATGTTTTCTCACTCAGCTCAGCTCAGCTCAGCCAATTTACAGAATTTAGAGAAATGTAAAGACACAGGGACGGCATGTAACCCCATTTCTGCTAGTTTCACCACAAACAGCATCAAGTGCTATGGAGACTGACTGGGTGGTACGAACACAGGAATGAGAGTGTTTCATTAGACTCCGTCCAGTTGCTTCTGACCCACCCTCACTGGGTGTTTTTAAGAGCCAATTACTCCCTCCTGTCAATACTTGATTTTTCTTTCTACTTAGTCCTTTGTTTATATTTATCCATCTTGATTAATACTAATTTAAATAGTTGTTTTAACTGTTTTATGAATAATTTTATTGTGAGCCGCCCTGAGTAGACATTGTCTAGAAGGGCGGGATAAAAATCTAATAAATAAATAAATAAAATAAATAAAATTATCCTTGCAGGGGCTTCAAGGTATGCAAGATATGTAAGAAGGGGTCTGGTCTTAGGCATCCCCAGCGAGTTTCTGTGGCCAAGCAGGGATACGAACCTGCATCTCCTTGAGTCCTATCCACAACGTCACACTGGCTCTCAAATCATATATTTGAATCACTAATTGTTATGTGTTGTCAAGTCATCCTTGACTTCTGGTGACCCCATAAATGAGTACACTCCAAAATGTCCTGTCCTCAGTAACCCTGCTCAGTTGTTGTAAACTTCAGCCTGTTGTTTCCTTTAGGGAGTCAATCCATCTCATATTTGGTCTTCCTTGTTTCTTGCTGCCTTCAATTTTTCCCAGCCTTATTGTCTTTCCCAGAGAATCCTGTCTTCTCATGATGTGCCCCAAGTAGGACAGGCTAAGTTTCAACATTTTTGCCTCCAGAAATAGTCCAGGGTTGATTTGATCCAGGGTCCACTTCTTTGTCCTTCTGGAAGTCCAGAGTATCCAACAATGCTCCCATCCAACACCACATTTCAAACGGGTCAGTTTTTCTTCTTGTTGGCTTTCTTAACTGTCCAGCTTTCATACCCATACATGGTGATCAGAAAGAGAAGGGTGTGGATGATCTTGGTCTTAATCTCCAGTGACACATCCTTACACTGGAGATGACCTTTTCTAGTCCCTTCATTTTGCTTATTGTTTATATTATTCTATAGTGTACATTGCATTTGTTATACACTGCCCATAGTAGCAATTTACTAGATGGGCAGTATATAAATTGATTGATTGAATGAATGAATGAATGAATGAATGAATGAATGAATGAATGAATGAATGAATGAATGAATGAAATTCATTGCTAAAACTATATATTCTAACACTGGAATGGTTGGCTCCCTTGACATACCTCTTTCCCAGAGGCAACTCTTAGCATTTAAGTGAAAGCCAAATCCACCTGGCATGCAACCTGGCAAGGGACTGAGACCTGAAGTAATAAAGTGCTTGATAGTCCCATTCCTATGTTAAGAAAGCATTGTCACTTTGTCTGTTATTTGTATATTCTCATCACTCCTTGCATCTGGATTTTGATTCATAAAAGCTCAAACCAAAATAGATATGTTAATATTTACAGTGCTGGAATATTTTGCCTCCTCCACCCCTCCACGCCCTTTAAGTTTGCTGTCATACTGTGAGAGTCAAGCACAGCTACGTCCTTGGAAATGTGCAGTATTAAGGTGAAGCTGACTCCTCTCTGCAGCCCATTACTTTGGTGAAATGGGGTGTGTGTGTGTAAGGGTGGCAAGGACCATTAGAAGCTACTGGGAGCTGGATCCAGACAGAAGGGGCTTCTCCAGCTGTGCATCAGTCACTCCAACGTGAAGCCCAGCAGCAGGACATGGCAGCAGAGTGTCCTCCCACCCCTGCCCTCCAGCAGCTGGTCTGGAATGGTACAAATGGTACAGAGTCACGGTGATACCCCCCACCCCACCCCAGCCCTTGGTCTTAAAGAGAAAATGGGACACGAAGGGCGCTACAGCCCCATGGAAAATGTATCCTTCCACCACCTCCTAGTTTATTTTTTCTATTGAACAGCCAGGTTTAAAAAAAAAAATCTGTGCACCTCAAATGTTGATCCTTGTTGGCATTGCTGTGCTTGGGTAGCGCTGTGACCCCCACTCCCACCCCCATTTTATTTTAAATGAATATTGAGACCAAGCTTTTGTTTCAACAGAAGTCTTTTAAAAGTTTAAAAACTGTTGGCAAGGTCCATTTGCCCATGAGCACCAGGGGCAGAAAGCAGGTTGGGAATTGGTTGGGAAGAAGTCACGGGGGGGGGGGCAGCCCTGCAACGCAAGCCACCCTTTATCCTTTATGGAGGGTAAAAGATGGTGGTGATCGGTCTTGGATTCCCAGTTGAGCATCTACTCTCCGTCCAACAAGTGCTGATCCAACCCTGTTTCCTCAAGAGTCCTGCCCAACACGGCTTTTGCACTCCATTGCGCTTGGGAGAACCTTCTGTGCCTTAACCAACTGCACATCGGCAGGCACTTTCAAGACCTAACAAGGCAAAAATCATTTTCCCCACCAGACTCTTTCCCTGAGTGAGAAAGGCAGAGAAAACCAAGAAAGCCTCCTTTCGTTGCTGTCAGTGAAAAGACTTTGAAAAGCACAACTTTTCATAAGCCCGAATTTTGACTTCCTTTACCTGGTCCATCATTTAAAATTACCTCCAGCACAGACAACAGATGAGATTGCCCAGGGACTCTATGTTTCCAGCGACCAAGGAACCCATGAACCCAGACAGGACCGCAGTCATGCAGTCCTGTCACACACACGCCCCGGGGTGGGGTGGAAGCACCGGCACTTTCCTTGAAGTCAGCCCCCTGCACGATCCCTTCCTATTGGCTCCCTCAGATCACTCCCTCCATCCCACCCTCTCAGGCAGCTCTTCAGAGCGGCCCCTCCTGCACATCTGATCTGCCTGATCAGGATGGCTCAGGGGCTGGTTGGAAAACTTGGCCTCGGTCTGTGTGTCCCGTAGTCAGAGAGAGAGAGAGAGAGAGAGAGAGAGAGATTCACAAGCTGTGTGAGAAGAAATGGGGCAGCTGCTCCACCCGCTTCTTCCTTCCCTCCCCCTTGGAGTCCTGCCACCACCAGCCCCTCCCTCCGTAGTTGCAGCCAACTCATGACTGAGTGTGTGTAACTAAACATGCGTCAGAAATAGTAACGTACCACCCATAAGATTAAGGTTTTTTTAAAAAAAAATTTCCAGACACCTTTGTGTGTCCAAGCACCTTCCTTCAGACGAACGGAATGGCTGTGTCGCTGGGGGTCGTAGTATATCAAACCGAAGTGCCCCCGGGGAGTGTGACTCACGTGGGGACTCTGTGCTTCGGAGTTTGTGACTAAGGAACAGGTGATACCTTTATTGGATCACAAAAGAAATAAAACAAAACAAATAAAAACTAAACAAAAAAAAACAGCGAGCTTTTGATGATGATTCATCTTCTTCAGGCTCTGAACTCAGTTCTTGTGGGTAGTTCCGAACTTCTATCCTTTTATGAAAGTCCCAAAGTCTCGTGGCCATTGTTGGGGCCAGGTTAAGCTTCTTAGACGGACAGGGCGGGTCTGCAAGAGGGGCGGGAGCGGGGGACCGGTTTCAACCCCTTCCCCAGCCAGAGTTTTGGAATTCATCACCCAACTTTTTAAACAACGGGCAGCCAAGCAATCTGATCTCCCCCCCCCCCCTCACTTCCCCATTCCGCCTTCTTTTGAAATTCACAGTGTGTCTATTTGGCCAGGGTGGAGGCAGCTTTGAGTTCACTTGGTGGTGCCTAGAATCGGGGCCTCGACGTTCTCGCTCTCCGGGAGACGGTGGGCTTCCCCCACCCGCCGCGTGAGACCCTCCTCCTCCTCCATCACCGCGTTATCACCCGCCCGGACCCACTTCTCTGCCTGCAGCCACACACACACACACCTGCGACCAGGACTCAACGTCATCCTTCCCTCCCTCCCCACCCCTTCAGGCGTCTGGGGAGGGGGGGCTCTGCTTAGGTTCCATCTCTGCACGGAGCCTGGGGTTTGCTTTGAGCCCAAAGAGCTGCCACGACTGCATGTCTCAAAATGCCCCCCGCGGTTTCCGACGCGTATCCAGACACGCAAAGCACAGCCTTGAAATGGACTCGGAAGTTGCGCAGGCTGTGTCAGTCTATTGCGTAAGTCTGTGGCATAAGTCTATGGAGGGCGTGATCGCGCCCCCCCACTCAGCTCCCTTCCTGCTCCAGAGCGGAAGTGCGTCCGGCGCCACCGGGTCCGTTCCTAATTGCTGCCCCTCCCGACCACTTGCCGCGGAGCCGCGTTCCCCCTCGCCGCCTCCATGAGCAAAGTGTGGCGGAGGGAGGAGACCGGCGGCAGGATGGAGGGCGGCGGCGGCGGCGGCCGGGGTGAGCCCCTTGCCCTTCCCACGCCCGCCCGCCTCCCTGAGCGAGGGGGCCGGGAGCAGACAAGACACCGCCCCCCCCTCCCGCGCCCGGTCTCTCCGCGGTCGGCCGTTTCGGGGCTGCCGCGGGCCCCGCCTCGCCCTCACGGAGGTTCGCCGCGGAGAGCCTCTGGCCTGCCGAGGGGCCTCTGGGGCGCTTGGGACCGAAGGGGTCCGCTTCCCTGAGCTCAGCCTCCGCTTCCCTGGGATCGCCGAGGGAGGAACCGGGCTGCGGGGCGGGAAGGGGGGGGCTCTGCCGGTGCGGCGCCTGTGAAGGCCTCCCGGCTCGGCTTCTTCCCCCTGAATCGCCTCCCGCGGCGGCAGCCGGTCTCCCTTCCCCGTCCTGGGGGTGGTGGTGATTCCGCCGGCTTGCATACGGCTTGCTTTGTCCCTCGGAGGGGCTTGCCTCCCTCAGAAGTGGTTGCTTCCTCCAGAGCTCTGTGCGTGATGGCCTTTTTGCTTTCTCTGCCCATGCCAGGCGACGAAGAGGAATCCAACGGCCACGGTTCCCACAAGAAGAAACACAAGAAGCATAAGAAAAAGCACAAGAAGAGACACCACCGGGAGGATGTCGGCCTGGCGGTGGTGGAGCCCAGCACGGCTCTCCCCAAGCCTCAGCTGAAGCTCAAAATCAAGCTGGGGGGACAGATCCTGGGGACCAAGAGGTACAAGACACGGGGCAGTGATAGCTAGTGGGAAGAGAAGCTCCCAGGATGTGGGGAGGGAGTGGGGGGCCCTCTCTTTGTACTTTGGGAGCTGAATCTAAGCGCTTGAGGTAAAGTAAATGAGCTTAGCTAAGGTGACAGCTCGGCCTCAATCGGTGCAAACCTCTTGCCTTGTTTCTAGAAAATGTTCAAGCCTTCAGAATTTTTGGGAGAAAGGCATTGTATTTATTTCATTTATATTGTTTATATTCTCTGTATGCCAGCTGCCTCCTCATAGAAACCCATGATGGCTCACAACAGCTAACATTTTAGACCTCAGGAACACCCTCCAGGGCTTACGGCTCCTTGACTGCTTCACGGGGGCGTCCCCAGCCACCTCTCACACCTGAGCTTTGCAAACCTCCAAGGCTCCCTATTGCTATTTGCCATCCCAGTTTTGACCCAACAGCTTACCTTGTTTTTTTGTTTGTTTACTCAGTGTACCAACCTTCACTGTGATCCCTGAGAGGTCTCGCTCTCCATCCCCATTGATGGTTGTGGATGATGATGAAGAGCCCATGGAAGGGGTTCCCATTGAACAGTATCGAGCGTGGCTGGGTGAGTGGACGATGCTGCTTCTGTGAAATCCGGTTGCTATTGCAAAGGCCATCTGAGAGGAGGAATAGTGGAGGTGAGGCTGGTGGGCCTCTTCCTCCTCCTTTGGCGTGTAGAACTTCTCTCCGTGCGGGACTTCTTGTTTGGCAAGGAGAGAAGCGGTGCAGTGTGTCAGTTGGGGCCCAGAAGAGGAGGTTTAGCTGCTTGCTTGAGAGAAAAGTTTGGCTCCCAAAAGCAGTGTCAGGTTATAAAGCCCTCTAACTATGGAGCGTGGCCTTTTCTTCTATCCTTGTTGGGGTTCCGCAGTCCCGTTGTGCTTTGAATTGGCCTGTAAGGCTTCAAAAAAGATTTTAATTCCTTCACAATGGCAAAGGCAAATTTGTCTTGCCCCCAGATGAGGACAGCAATCTGGAGCCATCGCCTCTGCCAGAGCTTGACACCGAAATGGGTTTCCCAGCTCGAGAAGAGGAGGAGGAGCAGCGCTGGCTGGATGCTCTGGAGCGAGGGGAGCTGGATGACAATGGAGAACTCAAGAAGGAGGTGGATGAGTCCCTGCTCACAGCCCGACAGGTGAGGAGTCCTCCCCAAAGCCATGGGCAGGGTGGCAAGAGGAGGAGGTCCCCCAGCTCTCCTCCTCCACAGCTGGCCTTGGGGAGAAGAGAGGGAAGATCACCACTGCTCACCCCCATGCACGGTTTGGAGGGGACCCTTGTCTTTTCTGTCTTTCTGCCCTTGGACCAAGGAGCCTCCACCCCACCACCACCACAGGCTCTGTTTGCCACCCCAAGAGGTGACCATATTATTTAGATCTGCGAAGCAGGGGAAACAGAGACCAGGTGAGAGAGCCTCATCCTCTTCAAGGGTCCCTGCCCATTTTTTCAAGCTGCCTTCCATTGTTACCAGTTTAAGTGTCTGTGAGAGTGCCTTTATTGTGGCTGCATGATTCCTCTTAAGAATGCTTTGGTACTGCTGTATCAGAAGGCCTGTTGCCTCCCTTCTGTGCTGGCATGGATCTTACCCAGTCCCCTCCTCTCTCCCCCTCTCCTCCCTTCTGTGCCTCCAGAAAGCGCTCTTGCACAAGCAGCAGAGTCAGCCCCTGCTGGAGCTGCCCATGGGCTACAAGGCTAAGGAGCTGACGGAAGAAATGCTAGTGAAGCGAGAGGAAAGAGCCCGCAAGCGCCGTCTCCAGGCTGCCAAGAAGGCTGAGGAGAACAAGAACCAGACCATTGAGCGCCTCACCAAGACCAGCAAGGCCAAAGTCAAGACGCTGCGGGAGCGCAAGGCCAAAGGGGCGGCAGTGCCCATGATCTGCTACCGCAATGCTGCTGATGGCATCACCGTGTCCTTTCCTCAAGGAGCCAGCGTGCCTCTGCTGCCCTCCCCCCCACCAGTGGTGCCTCTGCCCACACCATGTGGGGTCAGCGGGTGCCCCAACCTCAAGCGGTACTCCTGCTCCCACACTGGGGTGCCCCTCTGCAGCCTGGCCTGCTACAAGAAGAACCTCCTGCTCCAACAGGTGGCGGCCTAACACCCCCTAGCCCATCGCCCTTTTGGGGCCAAGGGAACACCACTTGAGCGGCTTAGGAAGCTGGTACCTGAAGCTCGATAAGCAGCACCAGAGATCCTGGAGAGAATGGCAGTGGTCTCTGGCAGGTTGTGGTGTGGTGGCAGCGAACACATTTGCCGTGCCAGGAGTGTGTGTGTGTCGTGGGCAGTGCTGAGTCGATGAGGAATGATCTCACAAACGGTGAGGCCTGGAAAGAGTCAGCAAAAGGGTGCAGAGACACACATGCATCTTTTAGGTGGAACCTGATGGAAGCAACATCCCTGGGAGCTCCTGGCACAGGCACCACCTGCTGTTTCTAGGATTAGGGTGGCTGAGGGTCTGGCAGCAGCCATAAATTCCCTTGTCTGACGCCGCTTTTGCTTCCAGAGGTATCAGGGCGAGCAAAGGATAGCGCCAGGAATTTTCCTGTGACACCCACCAGGCAGTTGCAGGAGGAAAGGCACCAAGCAGCTACAGACTTCTTTCTCTTTTTTTTGCCACCAATCTCCCTGCTATTATTTTGAAGACACAATGAAGAGTCACTCTAGGCAACTCCGACAGTTGTCTCTTTCCTGTAAGGGCACAAGTGGCCAGGCTCAAGAGCCCCCAGAGATGTGGCTTCCACACACTTCCAGAAGGGGCTCCTGCAGGCTTCTTCCCCTCGCCCCGTTACTTACATTTCAGTTCTTATAACTGCCCAATGTTTGTAGGATAAAGCACCAGGAGACAGTATGAGAGCCTGATGATTTGAAAGGGCACAGTTGTTTCCTGGCCTCTCCCCCCTTACATGGATCAGATCCCATCCTTAACATCAAATGTTCTCCACTGACCCTCAGTCCCCTTTTCTCCTCCCTATTCATTCTTGTCCCAGTGGGCAAATCTATCCTGCACTTTCTTTTCTGGCTTTCTTCTCTGTTCCTAATTGTGATGTTTTCCATAAAAATTGTAATCAATAAAGTACTGTTTTTTAAGGATTCAGATTGCTGCTTGTGGCGTTCGCACCTCGAGGCCCCTGTCTGACTCCCCAAACACAGAGCACACGAGGGCAAACTACTACTCCTTTTTTACCCCGCTGCCACCAGTTGATCACTAAATCAACATTAATTATGGAAGGATGAAGATGAAGGTCCAAACTTCACTGTCTTTTAAATAAAACTTGTTTATTGATTACAGATGTTTGATTATTAATCATAGGTAACTTCTATTATCATCAATCTCAACCTTCCATTTGTTATACAGTTCTTATTCACTCTTCACTCTAATCACACCTCAGATCTCCCAAATACCACACTCTATCTCTCCACTCTCTCACTCCTCTCTCTGACTCACTCACTCCCACTGTCTCTGCCTCTTTTACATATCTCGGCTCTGCCTCTTAGCAACATTAGCCTGCAACATGAATAATGCATGACTATTTAACATAAAAAGGGTGAACACCACTGCTCAATAGAGATTAGTTGTGAATCCACCATATCTTCAGCCCACTGCATCTACAGTTATCACAGTACAGAGGCCCTTAAAACAAGTGGACAGCTTTGATAGATCTGGGATCCCGTCTGGCAGCTGTACCTCTGCAAAAAAATGTGGGAGGTTGGGATTCTTTAAAATCTAAAACCCAACAATCAAATAGTCCATCAAGGAAAATCTTTTCTGTATAATATTTGTGTGATCCAAATGCCCCAAATTATCTGAAGTCCATTCAGTCCAGCCACAAAAAGGTGATGCTTCCATTTATGATACTGTGTTTGTGTGTGTTTAAATTATTAATAAAAGGGAAAGTTTCAAATAACAAAAATAAAACTAAAATGCAAACTCAGTGGTGACTACACACAATACACATTAAACATTTCCCATCCATGTCACCTTCACCCTTCGGGCTAGGTAACCAATAATATCAATTTGTACCCCTTTTCACCCCATTTCTCTCCAAAAATACACTGATTCTTCTGCTGGTACATAGCCTTTCCCCTTCAAAAGGACATATTCCAAGTATAAATTCCATACAGCTTTGAAATCATTAGACTTTACCATTCCTCTTCTAATTTCCATTTCCCATGTTAACTTATCATAAGCTCTACATTTCTTTATACCAATCTTCAAGATTAATTTGTTCGTCGCTTTTCCAGTTCTTTGCAAATATTAATCTTGCTACCCTAACCGTTTTAACAACTAACTCTTTCTGATCTTTTTAATACTGTGTTTTTGTCAAAGTACTTCAATATAGAGGATTTTATTGCTGTTCACTTACATTAAAAACCTTTAATATTAGGATTATGGTTTGCCCAAGGAAAAGCAAGGGACGGGCGGGCTCTCCGGAGGCCCTCCGTCTTTCTTAACGAAGGTCTCAGGAAACTGCAGGGTCGCTTTACTCCAGCCACACAGTTGCTCTCCTGTCGCTGCTTACGATGCCTCGGACCTGGACCCGATTAAGGCCCCCGCCCCCCGCCCCCCGCCCCGACCGGCCTCCAAGGGCCTCCTTTCCTGCCCCGCCCAGCTGACCACCACGGGCTCGTCCCCCGGCCGTCCGGCCTGGCTTCCCCGCCTGCCGGCACTAGCCGTGGCACCCCTCCCGGGGCCAGAAGCCTCTCCAGCGCCGGGACGAGCCGAACGCAAAGGCTCCCTCCTGGCGCAACCAGCGGGCCCCCGGAAGGCCCGGCCAGGGAAGGCCCCGCAAGGCTTCACAGCCCTGCTTTCCCCCGCCGGGCGGCCGCCACTTCCTGGGCGCGACTGTCCGGGCGGCCCGGTTCCTTCAGGGCAGGAGCCCCGGCAGGGCGCCGGAAACACGTCACTAGAGCGCTGCCAAGGCCCGCCTCCCGCGCGGGGAAGGTGACGCGACTCGGAAGGGGAGGAGCGGGGCGGGATTTCCGGCACCCAAGGCGGAAGCGAGGTTGCCCTTAGCAACCGAGCGGCTGCAGCGCGGCGAGCGGCGTAGGGTGGGGGGCCGCGAGGGGAAGCGTTTCCCGAGCCAGAGGGCGGACGCCACCGGGGTGGGTGGCTGCGGCGGCGGCTGCTGCTCCTGCTGGGTGGCCCTGAGGTGCCCCCGCCGTCTCGTCTCCGCTCCCCCTGGCAGGCAGCTGGGGAGGGTGTCGCTTCCCGTCCCCGCCCCCCCCAAGCCATCCCGGAGCCCAGGAGGCGGCGGCGGCGCCGCCCCCCCCCCCCCTTTGAGGCCGCCGCCTTGGACGAGCGGCGCTTCGGCGTCGTCGATGGTGATGCCGAGGGAATCCTCCGATGAAGGCGAGGCGGGACCCTTGGTGGGGCTTCACCGGGTCTCCTGCGGGCTCGTTGGTTAAGGGAGCTGTCCGTCAGGTACGTCGCCGGCGGCGGTCGACCCGCATTGGCGGAGGGCGCTGCTCGTCCCCGCGGAGGAAGGATTCCGACCTCTTTGTCTGCCCGTGTTATGGCCGCGGTCGACAGCCGATTGGTTGCGGGCGAGCGGGGTTGCAGCCGCGGATTGGCCGGGCGCGCCGCGGGAGGCGCGGATTGGTAGGCTGGTTGCGCCGGGGCGGGAGCTGCGCCCAGAGTGATGGCGGCGGAGGCAGCGGCGGGGCTGGCCCGAAGCGGGGCCGAGGCGGGCGCGGGCGCGGGAGGGATGCGGGCCGAGGCGGGGGGGCGGCGGGCCGGGCCGAGAGCAACGGGGGCGCCCGAGGCCGCGGCGGCGGCGGGGCGGCGGCTCCCGGGCGGGCTGTAGGCGGCGCCATGGAGCGGAGGCCTCCGGCGGGCAGGGAGGCCCAGGCCGGGTGGGGCGCCGCCTTGCTGGGCCGAGAGCGGCAGGTGGGTCCGGGGACCCGGCGGGACCGGACGTGGGGAGGCCGGCGGGGGGGGGGGGGTTAGGCCGGCGGGCGAGTGACTCCGGTTCCTTCCCGGGGCGGCGCTGACGTTGCTGCTCTCCTTCCTCTCCTTCCCCGCAGGCGCACGAGTTCTGCCCCGGCGTGAACAACCAGCCCTACGTGTGCGAAACGGGCCACTGCTGCGGGGAGACGGGCTGCTGCATCTACTACTACGAGCTCTGGTGTGAGTGGCGGGGGCGGGGCTCCAGGGGGGAGGGGGGAGGGGAAGGGGGGTGTTCTTAGGGGTTCCCTCCCTCCCTCCCTCCCTCATCGGCCGCCTGTCGCCCCCTTTCCCCTCCGCTCCCCGCAGGGTTCTGGCTCCTCTGGACGGTGCTGATCCTCTTCAGCTGCTGCTGCGCCTACCGGCACCGCCGGGCCAAACTGCGGTTGCAGCAGCAGCAGCGGCAGCGGGAGATCAACCTCATCGCCTACCACGGTGCCTGCAACTACCCGCCGTCCATGATGGACCTCAGTGAGTGGAGCTCCTCCGATGCTTCTGTGGGGCTGGGGCGGTGGCGGGGGGGGGGGGAGCTGGCCGAGGCCCCGAAGCCACCAGAGGGATGTCACCTGTGAAGGGACCCCCCACCCCCAAACCCTCCAGGCACACAGGCCAATAGGTGCCTTTTCCGCTCTGGGGGTGACTGGACTCAAGCGCCAAGAGGGGCCAGTGGGCGCTCATGGGCCATGGCCTCCTCCCCTGCTTTGTTCACGAAGGGCTCTGGACCAGGGCTTGGGACCTCAGTTCTGCAGGCTGTGGGTGGGGTGGAGGGGCCAATGCACGCTCTCAGGGCAAGGCAGCATCTTCCGCTCTGAGCTGCTATCTTGGAGGGTGATGGGCTGCGCTTCTGCACAGCTTTGCATCAAAGAGGCAATATCTGCCCCCTTTCCGGCCAGAACTTGGTACATGACAGGCCGATTGCAGCAACCTGGCTGAGTTGGTTTCGCGTCCTTTCCTGGCAAGAGACAGGGCGGGGGAGGAGAGCTTGATGTGGATGGAAGCTGGACCCAGGCAGAGGGCTTTCCACGTTGCCCGTGAGGCCCAGGCCTTCTCCCAGCCTCAGCTGCCGTTGCGATCTTCAGCGGGTCTGTAAGCAGCCAAGGGAGCGACTCAGGCAGCCTCCCCACCCCTTTGCCTGTTGTCCTCCTCACCTAATGCTTCCTTCTCTTTCTGCAGGGATGCTGGCCTCCTTCAAGCTCCCTGCCTATGAGGAGGTGGCCCACCGCCCAACCACTCCGCCACCCCCCTACAGTGCCATCCTTGGGGGTTCCGCCAGCCACCTGGGCTCCAGCACCTTGACCCTGACGGGCAGTTCGGATAACTACACCAGCTGCTCCTGTGAGTCCAGCTGCCTGACGTCGCCGAGCAGCACCTCCCTCTCAGCCACGGAGGCCAGCACACCCAGCGAGGGGGAGACCGAGATGGACGGGGCTGCAGGTGGCTGCAGCAGCAGCACGGCAGGCAGTTGGGAGCTAGCGGTCCAGGCTGGGGCAGATCCTGCAACCCCACGCCTCAGGCATGCCCTCTTCTCCTCCGATGTGGAGCTGTTTGAAGGGGAACCGCGACGGGTCTCCGACAGTGACGACGGGACAGAGATTGTGGATGAAGGCGAGCACTTTCGGCACCGCCGCCTGACAGGGGACTCCGGGATTGAGGTGGGGCGTGGCCAGGAGGAGGAAGAAGTGGAGGAAGCCACCCACCTGCTTGAGAAGGGGGTTCCCTGCTCTCCATCAGTCCCTGAATCCCGGAGCCTGTGCGGGGTGCAGACTGAAGGGGACCCCGAAGAACTGGCCTCCTCACCTACGTTGCCTGTCTGAAGGGAGGGGGCTGCCCTGCTTGGCCAATGGCCCCCTTTCCCGCTTCTTGGGACTGAGACTGGGGCAGCCCTGAGTCATGGGCAAGGCCCTCTGCCCCTGCAGTTCACTGTGGAGAATTACCGCCTTAGCACCAACACTGCCCTCTGCCAGATCTCACGCTGTGTCTCTCTCGCCCCCATGCGCTGCCTAGACAATGTAGCACTGGCCCTCTCCAGCTTTGTGACCAAAGGCCTGCTCTTCCTGTGACTCCAGTGCCAGCATAAGGGCCTCATGTGGACCTGGGACCCCCTTATGCCCCGTGTGCTTGGGAGGGGAGGTGTGCAGGGCTGCCGACTGGGCTGTAACTTCTGTAGCAGCTCTCTGTGTGTGTGTGTGTGTCTGTGTGTGTGTGCATGCGCATGCACACATGTGTGTCCCACTGCGCTCCATAGCCTTTGGTACGAGGGGCAGCTCTTCCCACAGGGGCTGACTGCCTTTCTCCTGAACGTCTGCACTGGGCTTGAGGTTGGCTGGGTGCAGAATGGAGATAGCTCCTGTCCTGGGATGGTGACTCCCTGGTCAGACCAGACAGGGTTATGGGAGTTGGCCTTTCTCCTTCAAGCTGCTTGAGTCAGCCCGTGCTTGGTAGCTTTTGGAGTAGAGAGGTTGTACCCCAGGGGCCAGCAGTGTGTGCTTACTATTAAAGAAATGTGAAATTCCTGCTATGGAGGCTCTTGTTATGCCGGGGGAGGGGGCAAGCTGCATCCAGGGTGGGTGTAGGATTATTGGTGGAGGGGCCCTGGGAAGTGTGAGGTAAAGGGGGGGGGGGGTAGAAGGTTGGCTGCCATGTGCCTCCTTAGTCTGTGCCCCTGCAAACAAGATGCTCTTGCTTTCTGAGCTGCCCCGCCCCACCTCGCCTGCGCCATAGTCACTTTCTTGCTTCAGGGGAAAGGAAACAAGTCAGGCTTCCAAGCTCAGGTTCTCCCTAAAGCTGAGTTGCACAGTTGTTTTTTTCCAGTGCAGTTTGTTTTATGAGGCATTGAAAGCAAATTCACCTCAGTTTCTGGTTAATTTTTAGTGAGAGTTCAGTCCTGATTTGAACTAGAGTATTTGGGATGAACTGAATTTTAGGAAAAATGGAAGGCAGTAAGAAAAGAGGGAGACCTCATAGGAGATGGGTTGGCCGAGTGAAGGAATCCATCGTCTTTGGCAAGTCCTGCTGAGGTCTTGTGATGAATGACAGGACCTTCTGGAAATCATTGGCTACAGTCTCATTTATATTATCTATTGCAGTAAATTGAAAGTGACATGACAGAACCTAAGGACGACGATCCTGTGTTTTGCTGATCTTTGTTTTTAATTCCTTCTCCTGGTGTGCAGTGATGAAACCTGTTTTCAGTGGTGCTGTTCCTTTAATAGCTTGGAAATGGTCAGCACAATGGTCCCTGTCCCCACCCCTCCCTCAGTTTTCCTAAAGTCCTGACTACACTCGGCCCATTTATTAACATTGTCCTCTTTGAGTTTTTCTTGGTGTTTTGGCTGCAATCCTATGAATCCTGACAGTTCCACTTTCCTCAGCATCCTGGGCTGCTCAGAACAAAAGGCATCCCTCATGAGACTGGGAGAGCAAATTAACTCTGCACCACCACGTCTTCCTCCCTCGTGGCCCTCTTCGGTGTTCTCTGTGCCACCGCTTTCCTGCCTCTGGTGTGCCTCTGTTGCTTAGATACAGGCATTCTCCATACTCACAAAAGCCTCGTGAGAGAGACAACAGAGGTGATGGTCTCAGAGGGAGAAGGTTGCTGAAGGCAGGTGGAATGACCACTGCTCAGGGTGAGGTCTGCTTGGCTGTCCTGGTTTGTGGGGCAGAACAGAGACTGGATTCTGGTGAGAGATGCAGGGAATTGTTGGCAGGGATTTCCAACTTCCAGGAGCTCCATGGCCACAACAGACGTCAACAGGGCAGCCTTGTCAGCCTGTTTCAGCATGGACAGGAAAACATTTTCAAAATGCTAACAGAGTCCTTTAATTGTGAGCTTTTGTCTATAAGAGTCCTCGATGTGTCTGAGGAAGTGGATTGTAATCCACAAAAATTTGTCTGTTTTTATTTTTATCATACAAGCTGCAAGAAAATGATTCATTGACTCTCTGCCGTGGTTTCATGGAGAAAAAGTGGATATTGTGTGTTTGCCCAGCAGTTTTCTGTCTCCAGAATCGTTTGGGGACTACAGATAAACCTGCTAAGAATCCCCAAAACTTGAGAAGATGAAAACGGGATGGCTGGAAGGTCTCCTCCTGCTTTTGGAAAAGGGATGTTTTGTAGCATCAAACCAGGCAGAACCCCTTTTGCTCACCTCTGTGCTAGCGTGTGCAGTGGCTCCAAACCTAAGCAGCCGTACCTGGCAGAGGACTGGCAGATTCATGGAGGGTGGCATAACAGTGGATGCTCATGAGGATGGCTCTATGGCCTCCATTTATCAGAGGCAGGAAACCCCTCTGTATCAGGTGGAGATTAAGGGCACCATTGCACTCAGGTTCTGGTCGCGGGTTCCCCGTAGGCAGCTGTTAGGTAGAATGCAGGGTGATGGAAGCCTTGTTCTGAGCTGGCAGGGCTTTCCTGTGGTTCAGTCAAGATAGGGTGGCTGAATTGAAGAATGATAGGTGGGTGGTGGGGGGAATAAACGGGATTGGATTCTTGTGTAAAAGAAGAACATGTTCTCATTTTGGTAGCAATATTCAAAGCAAATTCCTGGACGTGGAAAGGATCCTGTGGATCACTGAGTCCTGCCCTGTCAAGGAGGCCCAGTGGGGGAAAAGCTAAGATCCTGCAAGGCAACGATCTGTCCACCTACCTCTCTTTGCTCTGCTTTGCTGATGCTTGCCTATGGATGTAGACTGTGTGTGGGAAAGGACATCTTGTGAAGGCCAGGCAAGGACCGACCCTCCTCCACACACAGAGAGAGAAATGTGTAACTTGGAGGAGAGTTGACTATCTGGGGAGTAGGTAGGAAGGAGTGCTCCAAACTAGGGAGGGAGCCGTTCATCACAATACCTTTTTTTAAGTGAGCAACTTTTCCAACCACCGAGCCACCTTGGCGCACCTGGGGCATTCCTAATTCTGTCCCAAACCTCTCCCTCTGAAGGGACAGCTGGTGCAAGACATGGTCCGGGAGCTGCACTGATAGCCACCTCTGCTTCAGCGGCACAGACCATGGAGGCCACCGGAGGGGCAAGGCCACTGGGGAGTGTGCGGCAACCTGAACTGCTGGTTCACTGCTTGGGAGGGGTCGAATGGTCCTGCACGGGAGGCTACCTCATAGTGGCTTAGATTATGGTCCCTTTGGCCCTCTACAGTTGGCACTGGCTGGTGGCCGGACTGCAGGCTCTTGGGCTCAACAAGGGTCTTTGCTGCCTCCTGCTCAGCCTCATCCGTTCAAATACGCAGCTGCTGGATGTGAACATGCCCCTCTCCCCCGTCCCCATGCTGCAGGTGCCCTTTGGAGATGCTGAGAGGAAACAGGACCACCTTGGGTCCTTTTCAGGAGAAAGGCCAGGTAAAAATATTTTAAATAAATAAATACCTTGAATACATCTTGGTTAATTTGTGGTCCATGCTCTACTTCCTCAGACACCCAAAGTGTTTCTTACAGTGGTGGTTGTAGGTTTTTCGGGCTGTTTGGCCGTGTTTCTTATAGTCATTGGGCTTGACAGAGCAATACACGGGGCAGGCCAGTGTCCCTGTACCTGTCCATCAGCTTTAGGGGCTCCAGGCTCAAGTGCCCTGCACCAGGGAGCCCTCTTGGCCCCTGATGGGATGGCACCGGCTGCACAAGAGTGCTGTTCCCATGCGGATGTCTGGCTCAGTCCTGTCACTGAGCATGTCTGGGTTTTATCCGACGGTTCTGCCCCCATTCTTGCCTTCTGTTTTTTAACATCCAAATATTTTTCTACATCTAGAAATCACAGGGTGTGTGCTCAAGCGTTCTGCCAGCTCCCGTTATGCACGCATTCACTCGATTTACATACCATCCCATTAGGTGCAAGCACCACTCTGGATGCTATGAGATTAAAACTTAAAACCCTACAATTATAATCAGTCAAACACCAATCAAAATATGGCAATATACAGACAGCAAGTCCAGAATTAGTGAAAAAATAAAAAGAATTTGACTGCCTCTAGGAAATTCAGTTCTTATAACACATTTTACCAGCTGTCTAAACATAAGGAGGGAAGGAGCCTGGCTTCTCTGTTTTGGGTGGGTGATGCCGTTCTGGGCACAGAAGGGATAACACAGGGTGGACTGAACTCTGCTACTGCACACACTGTCCATGGGATCCTCTGTGTGTCTCCCCTTTGGCCAACTGCGAAGGCGTCAGGGATCTAGGGAAGCAGATTTTTGCTTGCAGGGTTGTGTTGTTTATGCACCATCAAGTTGCTTCTGGCAGCCCTATGAATGAGTTAGCCCCGTGACGTCCTGCCTTGCTCAATTCTTGTAAATTTGGAATGGTGGCTTCCTTGAGGGAGTCTGCAGCAAAACCTGGGCCCCTCTCCCACCCAATGTCCTGCTGTTTCTCTGGTATAGGCAGTGAATGCCCCAAAAGGATCCCTTCAGGATCAGATCCCCAATTTTCCTTCTCTCTGTGAACTCCATACGGTTCATCAATATCTAACCCTCTCACACACCCCCCCCCAAAATATCCTCTTTTCTGACCATGGGAGTCCAACCCACAACCATATCCACAGGCAAAAGGGTCACATGGCGGCTACTCCCCCACCCCACCAGCTCAGCTTCCACAGCAAGAAGGAGACGAGAATGTCCAAGCTTCACAGCTTTATTTCAGTAAAAAACTGAAAAGTCAGAGCCTGCCCTTGGCTGGAGGGAGACTGTAGAGCCACAGCCACTTTGCCAGGACTCTGAACCTGGATCGCTCAGCCGGACACCAGGGGGTGGTCAGGACTGGCCTCGCCAAGAACAGGCAAGAGCAGCCTGGTGCAAAGAACCAGGGACCCCGGGACCAGCAGCTCCTGCCGCCGCCACCACCTCCTCCTCAATATTCCTCGGCCATCATGAGCACCACAAGAGCTGACCAGCCAGTAAACGGGTAGCAGCCTTGACCCTGCCCTGTGCGGTCATTGTACTGTTCCCAGAGGTACCCGCTCTCCACGTACTGGTGATAGATGTTGCTGACGAGGTTTGCACGCAGCTCCTGGTAGAGGTCAGCGGCCTGCTTCTGGAAGGGCCCCTCGAGCTGGCCGTAGTGGTGCAGGGCCCGCACAGCCAGGTAGTTGATGTTGACCCAGACCGGCCCCCTCCAGTAGGGCGGGTCATGCTCCGTGTTGTGCTTGAGGTAGAAGGGGCTGGTGCGGGAGAGGGAGCGCAGGCCGAAGGGCGTCCACAGCTTCTTCTCGCTGCGCATGTCCGCCAGGAGGCTGCCCAGGCGGGGCGAGTCCGGGTGCAGCAGCTGCAGCAGCAAGGGGAAAAGGCTCACGTACCCAAGCGCTCCCCCCACAAACTGCAGCTTGGGCGGCTTGCGGACGACACGCACCAGCCGTGGGGTGGGGAGGGGCTGGCCTGGGGGAGGGGGCTGGAGCCGCTCCCTCTCCAGGGCCACAGCCAGGGTGTGGTTGCCGTAGTCCGCAAAGGTGCCCAGCGCCCCGGCCCAGTGGTGCCGATCGAGAAGGCTGTTGTCCGCCAGCGCCTCCGCCATGCGACGATACTCGCCCGCCGGCTTCTTTACCCGGCTGGCCACGTCGGCCATGACGGCCGAGGCCATGGCCATCCAGCAGCGCAGGTCCAGGTGACGCTCGTCCGGGGAGGGGTGGGAGGCCCGGGGGTAGTCGTCCAGGCCCGAGGTCAGCGTCTTTGGGTTGAGGAACCGCTGGGCCTCCCGGTCCCGCCCGCGCCAGCGGAAGGTGAAGGGCTCGGGCCCGGCCTGCGTCTCGTTGTACCACCGGTACCAGCTCTCCAGGCGGGGGAAGAGGCGCTCCAGGAAACCGGCCTCCCCTCCTCCTTGGGCCATCAGCTGCTGCAGGGCCAAGAAGAGGGTCGGCGGGTTGCCAGCGCTCGTGTCCTGCACCACAAACTCGGCCGGCACCTTGGTGCGGGCCTCCTCGTCCAGGATCTGCTCTCTCGGGATCCACCCTTCCGCGTTCATGAGATCGAGCCAGTGGGCCAGGACCTCCTGGCTGAGGGCTGGATCCCAGCGCCCAATCAGCAGCTGGTGGAAGCCTTCGTCCCACAGGAAGCCCCGGGGAAAGAAGGAGCGGGAGGGCACCGCGGTGAAGAGGGGGCCCTCTGGGTAGAGCTGGGGGTGGTCCGCGTGCGGGGACTGCACCAGAGACTGCCCATAGAAGTAGCCCATCCCACCCAGCATGTTGCTGAGGGCGGCCTTCGCAAACTGCTGCTTCTGCAGGGAGTAGCCCTTGGCGGCCAGCCCAAAGGTGTCCTCGAAGCGCCGCTCAAAGGCTGCCCGGTGCCTCTGGAGCTCCCGTGTCAGAGCCTCTCCGGCCAGCGGCCCAGGGCGGTCAGCAAAGCTGCCAGACTCAAAGACCACCTCCAGGCGGCAGGGCAGGGCCACCGTCACCTGGTGGACAAGGAGCTGGCTGCGGGGCTCCTCACCCGCAGGCGGGCCTCCGCGGTAGACGTCCACACCAAAGTGGCGCCGCTGCGGTGCCCCCGGCGGGGCGTAGGAAAAGCGAGGAGTCAGGCTGGCTTTCACGACATCCGTCAGGCGGTGCAGCCCTTCGGCCTTCGCTTGCAGGTAGTTGTAGCTGGAGGAGGAGGAAAGAGCAGGAGGGAGGGAGGGCGGGAGGGAGGGTCACCTGCTGTGCCTGGAAAAGACAGGGCCCCTCCTGACCCGCCACAGAGGTGGTGGCCGCGGGGTGGGTACCTGGCATAGAGAGGCGCTGCGCCAGCCTCGTCGGTGGGTTGCTGGAAAGTGAGGGTGAAATGTCCCAGCTCCTCTGTCGTGCCAGTCAAAGCTCTCAGCCGGCTCTTCCCCTCCACCAGGGGCTGCAGCGACCCCTGCCCATCTGTGGCCACGTAGAAGAGCAGCGAGACGATGGGAGCCTGCGGTCCAGTCCTCTGAGAACAAGGAAAGAGCAATGAGAGCAGGCTGTTCCATGGGCCAGAACCAGGATATTGGGGGGGGGGGGGCATCCCTCCCTCCCTCTTTTTCTCTCACACAGGAGCCCACTTGTTTCTCTCTTTAGCAAGACCTTTGGGCAGCCGGCGTGCGCAGCAAGTCTCTGGCACGGGGTGGCAACACTGAGACCCATTTTGAACCTGGGAGAAACTCAGCCCAAAATCTGTCTCCGGACGTTTGTTCGGGTCCCTCTTGCCTGAAAACCGAAGAAACCCCCTCCCCCAGCTCCTGAGTGCTGTGACAGAGAAGGGCACCCAGGATGCCCCCAGCACCACCCTTGTTAGCAAAATCTGCTCCTGTTCCCCCCCCCCCCCCGGTCCTGTCCACACCTCAGGCCGAACAGTGACCCTCCAGCTCCAGTCGCCTCCGTGCCGGCCCCCCGGGCGCTTCACAAACTCCGTCTGCAAGCTGAGGCCCATGTCACGGATCTCCTGCACCCCAAAATGGGCGCCGTCATGAAGAAGCCAGCCGTATCGGGGCAGGCCGTCGCTTTGTTCACAGACGTGGCGCAGCCGGAGGTCCCCCTCCAGCTGGTGCATCCACATCAGGCCTGTGGAGGGGAGGCAGAGGGAGAAGGGAAGACCTGTGATGGGGCTGGAGCAGGACCTTTGAGGCGGCCTCCTGCGGGGGGCCGGGGGGGGGGAGCGATGCAGGCAGGGAAGCCCCACCACCCCTGGGAGGGAAGCCACCGTCCCCTGGCCATCTGCAGGGGGCAGAAGGGCACCCTTCCCAGCCCAGGGAAGGGCACCACTGCCCTCGGCCCGGGCGGTAGCAGGAGGAGGAGGAGGGGGGAAGCCCCACCCATGCCATGGCAGGCATCCCGTCCCCTATGGTGTAGCGCTTGACTCGGACACCACCGAGGGCGGCGACCTGGGGTGGCCTCTGAGCCTGAGAGGCCTCGATTCTCGGCTCCCCCCTCCCGCCTTGCCCCCAAGGAAAGGGCGACGGGAAAGGAGCCCCGGGGGCTGCCTTCCCGGGGAGCCAGGGGGCCGCAGCCGGACCCCCTTCGGCCTGGAGGAAGCCCCCGCCCTTCCCCGCTACCCCTGGCGTGTCCCCCCCCCCGAACCCCTCCAAAGGCTGGCGAAGGGGGCGCCGGGCGGAGCGAGCCCCCACCTGCCACCAGCGAGCGAGGGCTGCGCGTCTTCATGCCGAAGTAGACCTGCGGCCGGTAGGAGCCCCAGAAGCGGAGCGGCCCGGGGGCGGCGGGGCTGCTGCCGGGGGCCGGGGGCGGCGGCGGAGGCGGCAGGGCGCGGGGCCCCGGGTGGAGGGTGACGGCGCGGGCGGCCAGCCGGGCCCGGGCGTAGAGGCCGTAGGCGAAGGCGGCGCAGCCCAGCGCCCCGGAGGCCAGCGCCAGGAGCGCGCACAGCCGGCCCAGTCCCGGCCCTGGCCGCTGGTGCTGCTGGTGCTGCTGGTGGTGGTGGTGGTGGTGGTGGCGCCGCCGGGCCGGGCGCTCCTTCCGGGCCGGGCGGGGCCGGCGCTCCCGCGGGCATCTCTGCCCCGGCAACGGCGGCTGCTGCTGCGGCTGCTCCTCGTCTTCTTCTTCTTCCTCCTCCTCCTCCACCACCTCCTCCTCCTCCTCCTCCGGCTGCGGGACCTGCTGCTGGGGGAGGCGGCGGCGGGGGTCCCGCGGGCGGCCCTTCTCCTCCGGAGCCCTGCGCCGCCGCTCCCGGGCCATCCTCACCTCCGTCCGGGCGGACCTGCGAGCGCAAGGAGGGAAGGGAGAGAGGGAGGCGGGCGGGGGTCCTGGCCTTGCCCCCCCCCCCCCCGCGCCCCGGGAGGGAGCGAGGAGAGCGGCTGCCCAGCTGACCGTCACCTCCCCCGCGGGGAGCCCCTGGCCCGGGTTGCCCGGGCAACGAGGCAGATTCTCGCCCCCCTCCCACCCGCACCCCCCGCCCTTCCTGGCTCGGCCCTGACGTGTCCCTCCGGGCGGCGAAGCTCCACGCGGCCAGGAAGCCCCGCCCCCGCGCCCAGACTGCGTTTCCCAGCAGGCTCTGCGCTGGCCTCGCCCCGAGGCCCCATGGGAAGTGTGGTCCCCGGCGGCCTCGCCCGGAGCCCCTTGCTTCGGAGTGGAGTCGCTTCCCCCCACCCACCTCCAGCGGGGCGCGTCTGGGGCGCTCGTGTGGCCGGGGTCCGGAGGGGCGGCAGAAGAAATTCAAATAAAATTTTATATTTTGGATGCTTCCTATAAAGATTACAGAAATGCAACTGAAAGAATGGCTGATAATGATAAATTGTTATTGCAATCGAAATAAACAAGTGAGGATTAATAAGAAATTATGATATGTAACACAAAAAAAGGGAGGTCTTGGATTACCCAATTTAAAATTATATTATACAGCAAATCACCTCAGACATATCCCAGATATTATTAAAGGTAATAACAAAATAATTTGGACAGAAATAGAAATGCAGGGTAAGGAAGAAAGAATTGAAAGAATATTGTTTAAAGAAAAAATTGGAGATTAAAAAGATTACTAACCCTTTCCTTAAAAATATGTTAGAAAATTGGAAAAAGTTTATAGAGGTATATTGAGCCCACCAATCTCTCCTTTGTCCCAGGTGGTGGATTTAAAGAATTTTCCAGAAAATCTAAAAAAAAAACTTAAGAATATATTAAAAAATAAAGGGGTAAATAGGATAAAAGACTGGATGGAGAAGATGAGAGAAAAAGGAAATATAAAAGATTTTGGGAGGAGAGGGGATTTCATGGTTTAATAGAATTAAGGTAAAGGTAAAGGTTCCCCTTGACATTTAGTCCAGTCGTGTCCGACTCTAGGGGGCGGTGCTCATCCCCGTCTCCAAGCCGCAGAGCCAGCGTTTGTCCATAGACAGTTTGCGTGGTCACATGGCCAGCACGACTAGACACGGAACGCCGTTACCTTCCCACCATGGTGGTACCTATTTATCTACTCGCATTTTTACATGCTTTCGAACTGCTAGATTGGCAGGAGCTGGGACAAGCTATGGGAGCTCACTCCGTCGCGTGGATTCGATCTTACGACGGCGGGTCTTCCGACCTTGCAGCACAGAGGCTTCTGCGGTTTAACCCGCAGCGCCACCACGTCCCTTTGCTTAATAGAATTAATAGGATTCTAATAGAAAAGTGGACAAGGGAATGGAATAGTAAGGAAGGGAAAAGTAGAAAAATGACAAAACGTTAAGAGATCATTGAAAAAAGACTGAAATCAGAGGAAAAGATAGAAAGAAAGGGAACTGTAAGTCAAATACATATATAAATTATTAATTCAGACCGAACAGGATACACAAGGATTAAAAACACAGTGCCAATATGATTTGGATAAAGAAGTAATAGGAGAAGAATGGGATAAAATGTGGGACCAAAGAATTATGAAGAACATGTCTGTAAGGATAAAAGAAAATTGTTATAAGGTAATATGGAGGTGGTACTTAACGCCAGTAAAACTGAATATAATAAACAAAAATGTATCGTCACGATGCGGAAGAAGGCCTGTGCCTTCTCGGCTTTGTCGCCTGCTGGCGTCGCGGGGAACTCGGAGTGTAAGGAAGCTTCCCTGGAGAGACCAAGACCGTCCACACTCTTTATCTTACCGATCACCATGTATGGGTGTGAAAACTGACAAGAAAAAAACTGATTCTTTTGAAATGGGGTGCTGGAGGAGAACTCGGCAGATGCCCTGGACTCCCAGAAAGACGAACAAGTGGGTCGCCCTAGATTAGCCATGGCGAACCTATGGCACGTGTGCCACAGCTGGCACGCAGAGCCCTTTCTGCCGGCACGCGAGCCATAAGTCGCCGGATCGCTACTCCCCCCCACAGCCAAAACTGAGCAGGCGGCTGCAACCGCGGTGCTGGTGCCCGGACAGGCGGCGGGCCAGGATTCGGAGCAGCTGGCACTGGCGGCGGATCCGGAGTGGGGTCTCGAGGCACCTCCGTGCCCAGGATTCCCCCTTCCGCCGAGATTTCTGGTTCCGCTGCTGCCGTCACCCGCTGTTTGTGTGTGTGTGTGGGGGGGGGGGGTTCAGTTTGGGCACTCGGGCCCAAAAATATTCCCTGTCACTGTCCTAGATCAAAACAAGCCTGAACTCTCTCTGGGGGCATAAATGTTGAAACTGAGGCTGTCCTTCTTCAGAAGGCAGGATTGTCTGGAAAAGACCATCATGCTGGGAAAGGTGGGCTGACTTCAGGGGGCTCCCTAAAAGATCCCTCGAGTCTGCAAGAGCTGAGCAGGGTGGCTGGGGCCAGGCCGTTCTGGAGGGTGGGTGCCTCTCAGTCTGGGCCAGGGGGCTCCTGCACCCACCCTCCTTGGCAGGGGCTCCTTGGCCTTCTGCTTCAGAGCTGAGAAGGGTTAGAGCCCCCCCCCCCCCCGGCTGCAAATGCTACAGTTTAGCTCACAATGTACACGGTTATGCTGGATGAGGAACGCATTGGCTTCCAGGCGCTCACCTGCCGCTCACCACCTCAGGTCACTCCCCTCCCCATCTGACACGACGAAGCCCGAGGAGACAAAAAGCTGCACCAACGTGGCTTTTGAGTACATCTTTTATTTTCCTTTTTTTTTTCCATGCGAGTCACCCGTCCCCATCACCTTCGCCGCCAGGAAATCAGCAGTTGGATGCAACTCCCTTCCTGGCCCGATCTCCCAGCTCTAGCCGGCACCCCCTTGGCGCTCCACCCCCCCCCCCGAAAACGGATGATCAGATTTGCCCAGAGATGTTCTCCTCCCTGCCTCCAAGGTCAGCACCTCACAGCCCAAGCCTCAAGGGGGGGGGGGGCGGCGGCGGAGGGGACCCCTCAAAAGCAGCACAGACTGAAGCCTGCCAATGCTCTGCAACGCAAGGTAGGATTATAAGCGGGTGGAGCCTTGTGTGCGAGGGAAGCGCATGGGGGGGGGGGCTGCAGCAAGCAGAGGATGCCTGTGCTTGGGGGGGTGGTGTTGATGCCTTGCAGCCCTGCAGGACCAGGGGGAGGCCCCGATTCCTGCTCCACTCCAGCTGGTGTGGAACTCAAGCCCCGCCCCCGTCACTCCCTGAGATGCATGTGGGGGTACCAGCAAGGCTGGAGATGGGGCAGCTGTGCGTGTGGGGGGGTGGGGTGGGGGCAGTGGCATGGGGAGAAACCTCTCTCTCTCCGCTTCACGTGCCCTTCCCCAGCCACGCATGAGGGGGAGTGGCTCAGCTCCCTGCCTCGCAGGCCAGCCCCATCTCCAGCGCCTGTTGGGGGTGTTCAATAAAGCTCTCATGGGGGTTGCGGAGGGCAGAAGGCAGGGCGGCAAGAATCCGGTTACTGCTTAATTTGACCACCGTCTCCCTCGCTGACAAAGCGCTTCCGGCCCCTGAAAGAGAGAGAGAAAGGGAGGAAGAAGTTAGCGAGAGGAAGGAGGGAATTCCTCCCCCCCCCAGGGTGTGGGAAGCCCACTGGACCTCTCCCCCAGGAGGCTCTCCCCTCTCCTGCTCTAAGGCCGCCAGACAGACACTGACCAGCCAAGCTGGGGTGGGCAACCTCCAGAGGGCCACAGGCTCTGCGTCCCTGGAGAGCTGCACCAACTCCCCCCCCCCTCGCCCAACTCCTAGAAAAAAATGTTCTTTGGGATCATTTTTCTTAACTGCAAAAGCCCCACCCCACCCCCGCCGGTGGCATGGTGGCCTAATTTCTATTTTTGTTTTTTTAAACTGAGAGTGTGGAAACCACCACACCACCCCCGCAAAAAAACAGAAAGGTTACCTACCTGTAACCATGGTTCTTCGAGTGGACCTCTGTGAATTCACACAATTGGGTTTAGACAGCGCCTGCGCTGGTCTTCTCGGAATATTCTAGAGCTTTTTCATAAAAAGTAACAAGTTAGAATTGCCCCTATCGCGCATGCTCCACCCGCCTCAGCCCCAGTTCCATTTATCCGCCACAATAGCCTGAGCTTAGCATAGACATAGTCAGTGACGGATAGTGGGGAGGCCGGGCGGGATGTGTGAATTCACAGAGGTCCACTCGAAGAACCATGGTTACAGGTAGGTAACCTTTCTTTCTTCTTCGTGGCCTCTGTGAATGCACACAATTGGGTGACTAGCAAGCTCACTTACCGGAAGGAGGGCCGTCACTGCAGTACAGATGTCAAAACTGCTCTTCCAAAACTTGTCTCCTTTTTGGCCCGAAGGTCCAGTCTATAGTGTGTCACGAAGGTGGACACATTAGACCATGTGGCTGCTCTGCAAATGTCTGGAATATCCACACCACGCAGCAACGCCGTAGATGTTGCAACAGCTCTGGTGGAATGTGCTTTCAGACCCTCTGGTGGGGTCTTGCCTTGCAGTTCATAAGCTAGAGCAATAGTGGAGACAAGCCAACGAGAAACCGTTGAAGAGGAGACAGGGGATCCTTTATGTGATCCTTGGAAGCAGAGGAAGAGCCTTGGGGCAGCACGAATGTCCTTAGTCCGTGATACATAATACGCCAAGGCTCTTCGAACGTCCAGAGAGTGGAGCATGCGCTCGATGTCCGAAGATGGATGAGGAAACAAGGTTGGTAGCGTTAGTGATTGATTAAGGTGGAAATCAGACACAACCTTAGGCAAAAATGACACATCAGGGTATAGAACAACCTTGTCTTCAAAGAACTGTAGATAGGGAGCGTCGGATCGAAGAGCTGCCAACTCACTTGCTCTTCTTGCCGAAGTAATGGCAACCAGAAACAAAGTCTTAAATGACAGCAAACGCATGTCACAGGATGCCATGGGCTCAAAAGGATGGCGCGTAAGAGCGCGTAAAACGAGTTGTAAAGACCATTGAGGCACAGGAGGCTTAACAGGAGGTCGGATGTTGGACAGACCCTTCAAAAAGGCTTTGAGGGTAGGGTGAGAGAAAAGCCGTGACGAATCAGAGTCACGAGGCTGAAAAGAAACAATTGCTGAAATATAAACTTTAAGGGTAGATAACGCCAATCCTGCATCAAACAAGTAACGTAAATAAGTGAGCAGGGTTTGGAGAGAAACAGGAGAAGTCTGTAACTGCTTTCCTTGGGCAAATTTAAGAAAGTTAGACCATTTGTACTTGTACAGGAGGTTAGTCGAGGGCTTTCTCGCTTTATCTAGCACCTCCTGTATGGATGGGTGAACCTCCAAGCTGTCAGGTTTAATGACTGCAGATCGGGATGGAGAATGTTCCCTGAGTCCTGTGTGAGGAGATGCGGAACCATCGGTAACTTGACCCTGTCCACAGCCATTTCCTTCAGGGTGGAAAACCAAGGTTGACGAGGCCACCACGGTGCAATGATAATTGCATCTGCCCTCTGTTGTCGAGCTCTGATTAAAGATCTCTGTATGAGTGGAATTGGTGGGAAGAGGTACAGAAGCTCCGATTGCCATGGGATCATGAAAGCATCCCCAAGAGCATCCTCGCCTCTGCCGGCACGGGAGGCATACGCCTCGCATTTCTTGTTGCTCTGAGTTGCAAACATGTCTATCGTGGGATGACCCCACCGGACACAGAGCATGTGGAATATGTCCTCGTCCAGCTCCCATTCGTGGGATTGACCCGTGAGACGACTCAACCTGTCCGCAAGCTCGTTGTCGGTCGTAGATATGTGCAGAGCTACTGGGAAGACATGATGCTGGTAGCACCATTCCCATAGCTGTATGGACAGGTACAGAAGTGACATCGACCGTGTCCCTCCCTGCTTGTTGATGTAATACATGGTCGTGGTGTTGTCGGTGATTATCTGCACACCACGACCCTGTATGAGAGGGAGGAAGGACCGGAAGGCCTTTATCACTGCCAGCATCTCGAGGTGATTGATATGTAGCTCCTGGTCGCGACGGGACCAAAGGGCGTGTATCCTGTGAGGCCCGCAATGTGCTCCCCATCCTATGGGGCTGGCATCCGTCGTCACTTGTAATGACAGCTGTAGGGGACGGAACGGTCGACCGATAAGAAGATGTGGTACGTATGTCCACCACCTTAATTGAGTGGCCAGCTCCTGTGTGACAGATAGTCTTTTTCTTGGGCTGTCTAGAAGAGGGTCGAACATTGTCAAAAACCACGCCTGAAGAGATCGCATTTTTAGGCGCGCGTGAGATATTGCCGATGTTGTGGAGGCCATGAGACCGAGGAGATGCTGGGCATGATGTGCTGAGACCCGTGCCCGCGGCCGAAACTTGTGAACGGCTTTGCGTATCTTCCTTATGCGTTCTGGTGGAAGAAATATACGAGCCCGGACAGAGTCTAGTCGCGCTCCAATATAATCGACGACCTGGGACGGTATCAGATGGGATTTCTTTTCGTTCACTGCGAGTCCCAGTTCCCGTAAAGTCAGTAGAACGAAGTCGGCGTCTCGTAACGCCTTTTCTTTGGTCGGTGATACCACTAGCCAGTCGTCTATGTAGGGGAAGACTTGAACATCGTGTAGACGAAGAAATGCCGCGACTGGAGCCATGCACTTCGTGAAAGTGCGAGGGGCTGTGGATAGCCCGAAGGGAAGGGCGCAGAATTCGTAGGCGTCACTCCGAAAGCTGAAGCGGAGGTACCTCCTGTGAGAGGGATGGATTGATACGTGGAAGTAGGCGTCCTTGAGATCTATAACCACGAACCAGTCGTTTTCTTTTAGAAGATGGAGAATGGTGTCTAATGTGATCATACGAAAGCGTTTTGGATGCAGGTAAGTGTTCAGTTCCCTGAGGTCCAGTATGGGCCTGATCCCTCCATCCTTCTTTGGTACTGCAAAGTAACGGGAATAGAACCCGTTTGGGATGTCTCGAGGAGGTACGTGTTGAATGGCTTGTTTTTGTAGGAGAGTGAGGATCTCTTCTTCTAGGATAGGGTCGAAGGAAGTGTGTTTGATCTGTCCTAGAGGAGGAAATTCTAAAAACTCCAGACGGTATCCGAATTGTATAATACTTAAGACCCAAGAGTCTTGTGTAATGTTGGTCCAATTGTGGAGGAACGGAGCTAACCGAACGGAATGGTAGGGTGCGAATGATTCTACGGGTAAGTCAAAGGAATTGTTTGGATTTCTTAGCAGGTGGCCTGTAAGGTTGACGTCGCTGTGAAGTATTCTGTGGCCGGAAGGTGGAGGCAGAAGAAGAAGGTTGGTATGGCCTATTCTGATTCTGACTTTTGAAAGGGCGGTATGATTGAGAGGTGGTTTGCTGGTATTGTTGGGTCGGTTTGCGCCACTGATACCTGTTGTACCTCGGCTGTTGCTGGAAAGTGTACGACTTGGCAGTCTTTTTAATCTTATGTAGATTCTCCAGAGAGTCATCAGTTTGCTCGTTAAAGAGGCCTTTGGCGTCAAAGGGCAAATCTTCTATGCGTGCCTTAACGTCATCCGCAAAGCCAGAGGACCTAAGCCATGCATGTCGCCTTAGGGTAATGGCTGATGTCAATGTCTTTGAGGCCACATCGGCCGAATGACGAGAGGCCAATCGCTGGTGTTTGGAAAGCGTGACTGCCTCCTCGTAGGTATTGAGGAGGTTCTGTCTGGTGTCGTCGGGGGCAGCTTGGAGAGCGGGTAAGACCCTGGACCAAAGTTGTCGCTGGTACGCCCCCATAGCCGTTTGATAGTTAGCTATCCTGAGGAGAAGTGTGGTGAAGGAATATATCTTCCTACCCAGGACGTCCAATTTACGACCTTCCCTGTTCGTCGGGGTCATCTGGGCTCTCCCTGATGATTTGGAGGCACTGGATTGGACTATGAGAGAATTAGGCGTAGGATGTTTAATAAGAAAGTCTGTGTCTTCTCCATTTGTACGGTAGAGGTTCTCCGTTCTACGAGACACAGGAGATGATGAAGATGGCTTATTCCACGATTCTTTAATAAGCTCCATTAATGTGGAAATAAATGCAAGGCTCAGAGGGGGAGACCTCTCCTGGTTAATGTCTCCAAATATGAGGTCCTCTGTAGGAGGAGGTGGCTGTACTGTATGTAATTTTAACGTACTAGCCATTCTGGCAACCATCTGAACGTAAGATGTGAAGTCCTCAGAGGGTGATGACGGGTGAGGATCTCCAGCATCTGATTGGACTGTTTGGTCGTCCACAGGAGTTTCTCCAGAGGAATCTGACATGACTTCCTCACCTCTGCGAGACGAGATAGACGGAGAGTCCTCCTCATCAGAGAGTGAAGGTAAATACCTAGCTCTTTTAGATTTCTTTTTAGGGGGCGCAGAATGTTCTGTAGCCGCTGCAGCCGAGGTCTTCGTCCGCACCACCTTCAACGTCGATGAAGCCTTAGCCCGATCTGAGGCAGTGTTAACCTTCTGCCTAGATCCGGAGGCTTGAGAGTTATCGACGTCGAGATGTCTTCGGCGTCGATGCCGAGGTGGAGGCGAGGAAGAGGAGGACGAAGATGGAGAGGCATACACATACCGTACTCTTCTTCCGTGAAAGTCTTCATCGGTCGAAAGCGACTCCGAATCCGAATCGTCGTGTCGGCGTCGACGATGTGAACTACGGCGATCGACCTCGATGTAAACGGGGTCCTATCGCTTCGACCTGTGTCGACGTCGAGAGGGGTGAGGAAGGACAACCACCTCACGTCGACCGGTCCGACGCCGATCCGGCGACCGATTCTTGGTCTTCTCCATGCGCTTTCGAGGGGAGATGGGCCTCGAAGAGGGCACGGGTGATGACGGCGTCGGAGATGCCCGCCCGGTAAAAACAGGGCTATGAGGGGCAGAAGTCGTACTGGACAGGAAGATGTCCGCCAGTCGACCAGGTGTCGGAGATCTTTCAGGCCCGACCGGAGAAACGTCTGATCGACGTGCGGGCGAAGAGGCAACCGCCTCCGAGAAGGATTCTCGATCCCGAGATGAATCTTCCAAGATCGGAGAGGGCAACGATTCGGAAACCGGTGGAATTTGCTTGCGGCTGTCCTTGGTTTTGCCCTTCTTACTCTTTGCGGACGTCTTCTTCGGCGTCGAGGAAGATTTCGACGTCGAAGAGGTTGTTTTCTTCGTCGACGTCGACGACTTCTTAGCAGCCTTTTCGGCAGGTTTAGACGCCGACGGGGGTGGGGAAACGATGCGGACCTCGGAGCGTGGGGTCGCTGAGGGGGTCGAGGTCGTTTCCATGACCGATGGCTTTGACGCTGAAAGCGTTTTCTCCCATAGATAAAGCTTCAGGCGTTGTTCCCTGGCCTTGAGGGCAACTTTAGTAAACGCCTTACAGTGTTTGCAGGAGTTGGGCCGGTGATTCTCCCCTAAGCAAAAGAGGCAGCGGTCGTGACCATCCGAAAATGGCAATTTACGAGAACACGACACGCACCTACTGAATGGCCCCGAGCAGGACATAAAGCGTTACTCACGAAGGTCCTTTTCCAAACTTCGGAAGCCAAGACAAGGCCGCAAAGAACGCGGCACGACGAGAAAATGGCGGGAAACCTGCGAAACTTATACCAAAGCCGAATCGTGATCCAGGGGAGAATGAAAGTCCAGTCCGTAGTCGAGGGGCAATAGAGATCAGATAGTCAGGAATTCCGCGTCAAAAACTGAGAATCAAAACAGTACGATCGATCGAATAATAACAGCTCTAACCGAGAAGCTCCAAGCACCAAGGCGGTAAAATGGAACTGGGGCTGAGGCGGGTGGAGCATGCGCGATAGGGGCAATTCTAACTTGTTACTTTTTATGAAAAAGCTCTAGAATATTCCGAAAAGACCAGCGCAGGCGCTGTCTAAACCCAATTGTGTGCATTCACAGAGGCCACGAAGAAGAACATGGAAAATTTGCCCTCCCATGTCCTCTAGAGCAGGGGTCCCCAACCATTTTTGAACTGCGGACTGGTTTAGTGGACGGTGGGGGAGGTCCGTCCGTGCAAGGGCGGGGCGTGTATGCGTCCATGCACGCAGGGGGGCATCCATGCGTGCATGTGGGTGGGGCATGCATGCGTCCATGTGTGTATGTGGGGGGAGCGTACATGCCTATGTGCATGTGGGGTGTGTGTGTACGTGCAGGGGGGGTGGGAGATCCGGTACAGGGCCGCGGACCGGGGGTTGGGGACCCCTGCTCTAGAGGGCACAAAGACACTTTGAGATCTCACCCTTCTAAAAAATTCTTTTGAATCATTGTGTGTTTGTGTGTGCGTGTACGCATGCACTGCATGTGGGCAGGGTGCCACCTGCAAGCCCACAGGCCTGAAAATAAGAACTGGCAGCTCTGTTTCTCATTAGCCTCTGGACAGGACAGAAGCCGCTTTCAGAGATGGGGCTGAAGCTGCACAAGGAGCAGACTTTGGGCTAAAGCCATCGCCCTCCCGCCCGAACGCATGCAGCAACTTGGGAAGTTAAGCAGGGTCTGGACCTTGGACAGGGGACGGCCAGGAGCGAGGCGAGGAAACAGAGCCCCTGCGTTCCACACCAGGGACCCCGGGCTCAGTCGCCTGGGAGGGTTAGGGCAGAATCCTGCTGAGCCCTGGGTGCCAAGGTCCATCCGTCTGACTCTAGAGAAGGCCATTTTCTATGTCCCCGAGGACTGCCCATCCTATCAGCCACGTTCAAGGGGTCCTACTCTAAAACGGGTGCCAACGAGGCTTGGAAGGGGCACCGGGGCTGTACCGGGTGGGGCAGGCGTCCCTCAGCTGTTTGGTGATGACGCCCTCCTCAAAGCAGAGGTCCACCAGCCGCTCCAAGATGCTGTGGGCCAGCGGCACATCTAGGCTGATGTCTCCCAGCTCATCGTACACACGCTGGAAGCCCTGGGCATGGGAAAAGGGGCACATGTCAGTGAATGCCCCCTCAGGGAGGACGTGCTCGTGATCAGAACCCGCAACCCTCCTCTCCCCAGCATGGTAGTCAGAGCCCTGCAGGGCACATCAAGGCCCTCTGTCTCGCCCACCCACTTGGGTGCCCTTTCCGGCGCTGTATCCCCTCTGGACCTCTTTCTTCCTGGTCCAAGCCAGCTCTGTTTGGAAGCCCGACGGACTCTCACCCGGTTCATCTGGTCCAGAGTGATCAGCCCCGTCTCCCACAGCACCTTCAGCAGCTTCACCATCATGGCCACGGCAGCGTCCCCCGAAGACTCCAGGACCATCACCACGGCCTGGCACAAGGAGGCAACACAGCCCTGAGCGCCACGGGGAACGGCTGGCTGCCACCCTCGCGAGGCCCCCGGCCAGAGTGCAGAGCCCCTACAGCCCAACCCGCAGAGCAAGGGGAGGATCGGGCTGCCACCCAGCGAGACGCTGGTCTCCCAAAGTCCAAGGCGGCCTTTCCTGCCAGGCCACACAGCCCACTCTTCCCGCTACAAGGGCCTGATGCCTCTCTGAGCTACCTCGTAGACCAGCTCGTGGTGGAAGTGCGGGACCTCCAGTTGGCGCAGGCAATGCTCTGCTTCTGAAACTTCTCCCGAAAGCAGGTACTCCCGGAGCAAGAGATTCATCTGCAGAGAAGGGAAGGGGGGGGGCATGGGAGGGAGGGAGAGGGCAGCCAAATGCCGCAGAATAGAGTGAGAAACTCCGCCCTGGGCCCAAACAACCACCCTGGGGCAGAGCTCGGTACGTTTTCAAAGGCATCGAGGCCCATAGGCTGCCAGAAGAGGGTGCCCAGATAAATGAGTGGCTCAGAGGCCTCCCGGTGAACCCACAGGCTTGAGGCACTTCACATCTTGCAGCCCCACTTCTCAGATTAGCTCCTCCTTGAGCTCTGCTTCTGAGCGGGTCCGGTCGAAGAAAAGCCCTGCCCTGCGCGGCAGGCCGACCCGCCGTTCAGCCTGAGATTTCAGAAAGGGGCAAGCTTCCCCCTGGCCAAGGCCAGCAGCCTTTGTAGCCACTGCTAGGCTAGAACAGATCCAAGGGGCTCTGTGTCCCGGGGCCTGGTTCCCTCCCTCCTCACGAGCACCCGCATGAATGGGCACAGAGGCCCTCTCCTGGTTATTCCCCTTAGCCAAGCCCTGGCACGTAAAGCAAGCTGCAGAGTGAGACGTCTCCCCCCTCGGATCTGGAGACCGCTGGAGCCAAACGATAGCGGGTGCACTTGCCCACGGACACACCCACCCGCACGTCCCCTCTGAACAGTGCGCCCCCAGGAACTGGCCTTCACCTCCTTGATAAGATGCTTGACTGGCCTCTGGCCGCCCCCTACGCCCCACACGTTGTCCAAGCGGTTGACGTCTCGCTTGATGCGCAACAGGACAGCCGCCCGATCCAAAGCAGCCCTGCAGGGAAGGCCGGAGAGTCAGAGAAGGACAAGGGGGGGGGGAAGGGGGCATCGCTCGCCTTCTCTCCCCGTGATGCTCCCCAAGGCAGCACAGAGGGCCAGCCTCCCCCTCTCCGCCAAGGCCGTGGTGGCCACCCCAGGATGATGGAACCGGAGCGTGTGCAGCCCTGGGCAGAGACCGGCTCTCTCACCGAGCATGCTCACAGTCGACACGCCCTTTGTAGCGCTCAAGGAAGTCGAGTGGCAGTGCGTGGTCAGCCACGGCCCGGGCGATGAACTGCCCCAGCATCTGCACAGACAGACAGATGAAGGGTGGGTGGGTGGGGTGGGGAGGCGGACGAGACTTTAGGGAACGGAGCCCGTCCTTCTCCAGGCCCCCTCCCCTTCGAGGGCTTGGGCTGGCCTCACCTGCGGGGCCTCTGGCGTGTCCAGGATGAGGTCCGGGAGGTCGTGCAGCATCCCATCAAAAGCAGCGGCAATGTCTTCGGGGCTCAGCACCTTCCCGACCAGGTCCGAGAGGAGGCGCGAGGTCAACTCCCGGTGGCTGGCTTTCCCCTCCAGAGACAAAGCCACGGCCAGGGACGAGACGGCAGCCTTGTGGCCCCCCAAGTTCAGTTCCCGAAGCAGCTCCTGTGGGGTGGGAGAGAGAAAAGGAAAGGCCGCCCCCCCTTGGGTCAGCGGAGGCAGCTTCCGTCACCCCGGAAGCCTCTTCCTTGGGGCGCCGCAGAATCTGGGAACGGCAGGCCTCAGATCGAGCCCTGCAAGGGAGGGACTTATCCCTCTCTCTCTTTTTAAAAGGGGACGCCGGCTTCCCTCTCAAAAACACCCCAACTGGAACTAACTTACAGAGAATCAACATCACAAAATACAAAAGGAGTTCTGGCTTTAAAAATCTACTAACGCGAAGGCGTAGGGTAATGTCCGGAAACTTCAGCGGGTCCAAAACGCAGCAGCCAAATTGCTGATTGGGGCTGGTGACAGGGATCACATCATCCCCCCATTACAGGGGCGGCTGATGTGTTTCCGGGCAGAATTCAAAGCGCTGGTTCCTATAAAGCCCTAAACGGCTTGCGTTCCAGCTCTCTCACAGACTGTGTCTCCCATTAGGAGTCAGCTCAAGTGTTAAGATCATCCGGAGAGGCTTTTCTCTTCACAGGTACACCTGGTGGGAACACGGGAGAGGGCCTTCTGCTCTGTGGCTGCTCCTTTAGACTCTGGAACTCCCTCCCACGGGAGGCCAGGCTGGCCCCGTCTCGGCTGTCCTTCCACCAGCAGGCAAAGACTTCTCTCCTCAGGCAGGCTTTTCCTTAGCAACTGGCTGCTTTGAGTGGGGTTTTAAATGGATTGTTGTGCCTTACTGCTTTGTATGTTTTTGGTATATTGCCTTTACTGTCTTTTAGTGTGGTGTCTGTCTTTAGTACTCCTTACCTTAGCTTTAAATATTGTCTTTTAATGATGTAAGTGGCCTTGGCTCCTTTTTTAAGGAGAAAGGCGGGGTAAAAATAGGTTAAATAAACAAAGAGAGAGAGAGAGGTGTAGGGTGACTGGCCTTGCCCATTTGAAGTGCCTCTGGACAGGGAACCATGCTCTGTTTGTCGGGGCCAAACCGCATCCTCCATCAGCCGTGCACTGTACATGGTGAATGCCTTTGCCCCTTGCAGACCCATCTCGCTGAGCCCCCACCCCCACCCCCGTTTCCCTGCTCTGAAATGTCCGTGGCTTCCAGGCTGGCCAGTCCTGGAAAGGGCAAGCCTTCTGGTCCTTCTGGTCCCGCTCTCCTGGCTAGGTGGGGAATCTGGGAGAAAGAAGCCCCCCCCCCCCCGGCCTCTCGTTTAAGCGGCCCTGACAGCCAAAGGAAGGGTAACACACAAGCTGGAGGGCACTGGGGACCTGGGAAAAGCCCCCGGGCTGCAAAAGCAGGGCCCAGGCCTCAGGCCAGCTGGGCCTTCCTCCAGAGCCCATGAAAACCTGCCTGACCCCATGGGAGTTCTTCCCAGACGGAGGCCAGCAGACAACCCCTTTTTTATTTAGCACCCCCCACCCCCCCCACCCCCAGTGTGGCTTCTTCAGCCTGAAGCTCTCCACAGAGTGTGTCCTGGGTCGAGTCCCAAGCCAAGCAGAGCCCGCTTGGAGACGGTTACTGGTCACTGGCATGAACCGTGGTCTCCTCCAAGCCCCCACCCCTGGGAGAGATCCTGGCCACCTCCTCGGCCGGCCCAGCGCCCTCACGGCCCCTCCGCCTCCCCAGGTCCTTACCACCACCTCCAGGGTGTCCCCGTGCTCAAAGTACTCCAGCACCATGGGCTGCACCGTCTTCTCCAGCTCTCCCTCTTCCAGCTCGGGAACCACCGTCGCGTAGACCGTGTCGCCCTGGGGAGAAGCAGGCCAGGCCGTGGGGAGCGGGCCACAGCCGGGGCAGCCCCAGGGCCCCTTCCCACTACGGGCCCCTCACAGACCTGACCTGCTCGGTCAGCCAGACGCCCCTCTCAGGAGACGCCCCGAGGGGAGCACGGGCGGCTCCTCTGGAAGACACGGGGGGGCCTCCTACAAACCAAGGGTTTTCTTTGGGGGGGGGTGTCTCTTGATGGCCTTTCCTTCTCCGTTGGCATTAGGTGCAGCTTCCACACCATGCACACCCCACACCCCCCGTTGCCTGGTTATCTCAGGCCCTCAGGCGCACCTGTCTGCCCACCTCAGATCCTCACAACAACACAATTTTTCAGGACAAGGAAACACGCTTCCCTCCATCACCAACAGGGCTGAGGGTCGCTCCTCGCTTTGCCTTGACACAGCTGGGGGGGGGGCGACAGGTCTCCATGTACAGGACGTCAAGGGCGGGGCAACTGACTCCTGCCACCTCTGGACCTTTCCCGGGTCAGCCCTGGGGACACCCGCCCCAGTAGCCCTTGCTCGGTGGCCATTTGATGGTGTGTGTGTGTGTGTGAAGAAATCCAAGAGCCTTCAGTTTCCTCTTCAGGAGGGTCCCCCCAATGCCCCAAAGGGTCTTGGGGTGCCTCCTTTGGGATGTCAGGCAGGAAAACCTCCTTCCCCCCACCTGGGGAAGTCCAACAAAAGGGAAGAAGAGGAAAAGGTGGGGGCAGATGGGGGGCATGGCTGCCCTTTGGGGAAAACCCACGGCCTCCCCCTCCCCTCCCCTCCCTCCCCCCAGGCGTACCTGGGCCACCTCGTCATAGTTGGGATCCCGCGCATCCGGCTCCTGGTAGCTGTACACCACACCTGGCGCTCCCCAAACACCTTTGCCCCCCGCGCCACCTGGAAAGTGAGAGAGAGGGAGGGGTGGGTGCCCACAGCCTCGAGAGTCCTTTGGAGGCTCTACTGTCCCTCAGCCCGGCAGTGGAAGCCGAAGAAAGCGGGGGGGGGGGGGGGACGGACTCGGGTGGGGGCGTACCTTTCTTGGGGAGGCCCCGCCCTCTGCCCATGCGGGACTTGCGGTCGTGGTTCTTCCCCTTGGGGCTGCTCGGATCCGGGCCGGGCTCCCCGCCTTCAGAGGAGTCGCGGGAGGACGTGCGCCTCAGCCGGCGCTTCGCCTTGGCCTTCAGCCGGGCCTCGTGCAAAGACTTCTCTTGGGGGGTCCAGGCCCTCGCCTCCCCAGCCCCGTCCATCAGCTCCTCCTCGGCCAGCGCGTCATCCTCCAAGCCCGCCTGGTCCGCCGCCTGCAGGTGCCACCGCCGTGCCCAAAGGGAACAAGGCGGGGGCAGAAGAGACGGGAGGTCAGGGCTGTGGAGCAACCGGGAGAAAAGGGACGCCTCCTCCCAAATGGCGGCCGCCTCCCTGGCATGAGGAGGCAGACGGCCCAGGTGGGCAGACGTCCCTGCCAGCCTCGAAACCGGCTGGGATTCAAGCCTCACTGGGAAGTGGGGGTGGGGTGGGGGGTAAAGCCCTGCCCCAGGGTCCCCAAGCCTGGCTTTTAGGGCATCAGCTCCCCTCCCCTCTGGGCACCAGATCCCAGAGAAGCAGCAGGAATTTCAGCAACAAGAAAACCAAAGCCAGAACAACCAATTTCCTTCACTGTCAGTCTTCATGGATTACAATCCGTTTCTTTAATTCTGAAGACTATTTATTGTACTGGAAGTGCCAGAACTGTTTCCAAAATGAAACATGACGCATACATGATGTATTGTGCTGGAAGATGAGGCTACAGGGAAAAAGCAAAGGAAAAGTAGAAATAGTGCTGGCTAGATGTAGCACAGGCAGTTAGGGGCTACAATGCAAAGTCTGATCAAACTTCTGGGAAAACCTATAAACATGAACAGCATCCAAGTCTCTGCTCTAAGTACAGGTGCTGAAGATGAAGAGATTGCAGGCCTTTATGCAAATGTCCAGGAGGAAATGGATCACGCACCAAAACAAGACATGCTAAGACATGTGAGCCGCCTTGGGTTCCCTATGGGGATAAAGGTGGCATTTAAACAAATAAGCAAATAAATAACCATAAGTGACTGGAACACAAAAGCAAGAAACAAAGCAGCATCAAATATAGTTGGATAATTTTACCTAGGAGTCAAAAACAAAGCAGGAGAAAGACTCACAGAATTCTGGGATGCCAACAATCTGCTGATCGCAAATACATCCTTCAGACAACTTTACACTTGGACATCGGCAGACGGCCAATACAGAGATCAAACAGATTCAGAAATAGAAAAGAAGCTGTATTCTCTCTGCCAGAACATGAGCAAGAGCAGATTGTGGTAATAACCACAAATTGCTAAAATTAGAGTACAGCTGAAAAGGAGCACTCGGTGTGATGTAGCTGATAGAGTGCTGGACAAGGATTCAGGAGATCTGGGTTTGAATCCCTCCTTGGTCACAGAAATTTGCAGGGGAGAGAAGCAAAACTGGTAAAATCAGTCTCCAAATGTCTCACTCACCTTGACCCTTAGGGCCACTATAAGTCAGCTCTGACCTGATGCCACATAATATAAACAAAGTTGAAGAAAAATGCTGAAACAATTCTAAGTGCCAAAATATAATTTAAATAACATTTACAGTGAATGTAAAGTCCATATACAGAATAGATCGGATTCTTAAATTCCATGATTGTGAAACTGAAGAACTGTTGACTGAAATCTGAGATATTATTAGGAAAGAATTAAAAAGGATTATTCCTGTAGTAAATAGAAAAGGAAAGTCTAGACAGATAACAGAAGAAACACCTAAAATTATTAAGGACAGGTGAGAAATGAAAGTGAAAGGGAACAGAAGTAGGGTGAAGAAGCTGCAATTTTAGAAAGTGAAGTAAAAGCTGCTCTGAAAGCACTAGGAAGAAATAAATTGCAGGGGTAGATGGAATAACTATAGAACTTTTTCAAGTTGCAGAGACTCAACCTGCCCAAACCCTGACTAACATACGCCAGCAATTATGGAAAACAAAACAAAATGGCCACAGATTGGAAGCATTCAATATACTTTCAAAACTCAAAGAAAGAAGGTGCCAAGGAGAGCAGGAACTATAGGGCGATTGCATTAATTTCTCATGGAAGCAAAGCAAGGCTCAAGGTTTTGCAACAAAAACTTTTACAATATACGGAGAGAAAATGCCTCATTTTCAAAGTGGATTCCAAAAAGGAAGAGACACTTGAGATCATATTGCACATATCCGTTGGCTGTTGGAACCCACCAAGGAATTTCAGAAGATCAGTCTGTGCTTTATAAACTACAGCAAAGCCTCGGACTGTGTGGATCATGAGAAGCTATGGATTGCTCTGAAAGGAATGTGTGTGTCTCAGCACTTGATCGTCCTGATTGTACACAAGAAGCTATTGTTAGGAGAGCATCCGGAGAGGCAGAATTGTCTCCTATAGGCAAATATATCAAACAAGAGTGTATTTTATTGCCCTGTCCATTCAACCTGTATACAAAACATATGAAAAGGTGGGTTAGGTTTGGATGAAGAAGGAAGAGTGAAAACCGATGGAAGAAACGTCCATAATCTAAGGTATGCAGATGACACCATCTTACTAACAGAAAGCAGCAATGACGTGAAAGGACTTCTGATGAAAGTGAAGTGCCAAAGCAGGACTGCCGTTGAAGGTTAAAAAGATCAAAATCACGACTACAGAAGAACTACACAACTTTAACGTTGACAATGAAGAAACTGAAATGGTGAGAGATCTTTGTATACCTTGGTTTAATCATCAATCCAAACGGAGATTGCAGCCAAGAAATCAGAGGAAGACGGAGGCTCAGAAAGGCAGCAATGAAGGAACTAGGAAAAGGCCATTGAGCGTAAGGATGTGTCCTTGTATTCCCAATTACTATGTGCAAATGTGAAAGCTGGACAGTGAAGAAAGACAACAAGGGAAGAAGTAGTTCCTTTGAAAAGCAGTGCTGGGGGAGAGCTTTGTGGGTACCTCTGACTGTCAGAATTTGCAACAACACAGGTGGGTCCTAGAGCAAATCAAGCCTGAACTTTCTTTGCATGCAAAAAGGGACAGAACGGAGGCTGTGAAAGATTCTCTGGAAAAGGCAAGGGCCCAAATCTCGTTGCTTTGCATAGTAATTCAGGTAACAGTAGGCTCACTGAATCCATAGGGCTTTAGTGGTTCACCACTCTGTTTCATTGACTCAAATGGGCCTACTCTAACTGTGACTTACTATGCTCAAGCCATCTGTAGTTAAGAGTAGGCCCATTTGACTCAATGGAACATATGGCGGAGTTGACCCACCAGGTCCCCATGGCCTCCGTGGGCCTACTCTAGTGCAATTTGCCATGCTAAGTAAGCAAGGGGATTGGGATCCAGACCTAACGCTAGGCGGGGTGGAAGGCCGTCGGAAGAGGGTCCTTTCCGGGCCTGGGACCCCTTTGCTGGGCTTCAGGTCCGCTCTGGAGCATTTCCTGACGGGAGCCTGGCCTCTGGAAACTAGGAGGGCGACCCAGGAGTCCCCCCCCCCCCCACCTCGGCCAGGGAAAGAAACAAACAACCAACTAGGGCGGCTCTTCTTCCCGAGGTGACCCAAAGCCGCCCCCTTCCCGGCTGGGGTGTCGGAGCAAGCTCACGGGGCAACCAGAGCCGCGAGGCGTTCAGGAGGCCGCCCCGTCTCCGTCCTCTGGCTCGCTGTTCTTTCTTTTGCTTTGGCCCGACGGGCCCGCACAGCCGAGCGCGGCCACCGCGCACTTACCCCCACCCCCACCCCCCCGCCAAGCTTCCCCGCGGGCTTCGCCGTCCAAGTGGGGGCGAGGGAGGCGCTGCTCCGCCCCGGTCCCGGGCGCCCCACCAGCGGCAGCGGGACGTCCAAAGGCGGCGGCGGCGGCGGGGAAGAGGGGCGGGGGGAGAGAGAGAAAGGCCGCGCGGGGAGGCCCCGTTCCGAGCAGAGGCCTTCGCCCGCCCCGCCCGCCCGCCCGCCCTCCCTCCCGTGCCCAGCCTCGGACCCGCGGGCGTCTGCGCTTCTACCGGGCCGCCGCCTGCTCCGGAAAGACGCCGCGGGTTGCTGCTGCTGCTGCTGCTGGGGCGGGACGTCCCAGGGGAACTGCGCCAGGCGGGGGCCCCTGCCCGACCCCCCCACCCCCACCCCCGGGGCAAGGGCGCCCAAAGCCAGCGGGCGAAGCCCCTTCGCGGCGAGGCGAGGCCAGGCGGGGGGGTGGGGGGGGAGCCTGGGCGCCGCCCGGCGGACGGGGGTGGGGGTGGGGGCGCGGGCCGGGTACTTGCCAGGTGGAAGGGGGCGCGGTCGCTGTGCGGCAGCTCGCCCGAGCGGGCCGGGACGGCCGAGGCGGACATCGGGCCCTGCCCTGCCCTGCCGGCCTCTGCCTGCCTGCCTGCCTGGGTCCGCGCGCCCCGTCGAGGCGCCGCTCAGCCGGAGCGGGACGGAGCCGAGCCGAAGAGCGCAGCGCAGCGCAGCGGAGCAGGCCAGAGGGCAGGCCAGGCGCGCGTGGCTCACAGTTGGGCTCCGCTTCCTCGCTGGCCCTGCGGAGCGGAGGAAGTGAGCTCACGGGAGGAGGCGGAGCCCCAGCCCCAGCCCGACCCAGCCCTGGCTACGCCGCCGCCGCCGCGGACGGGACGGGACGGGACGGGACGAGAGGCGCCCAGCTCGCCCGCCTGCCACGGAGATCCCAAGGGCGGCCGGGGCCGTCGGCTGAGACCCGGGCGGGGGGGCCAGGGGGGAGGAACGGGCGGCGGTGGCGGCGAGGCAGCGACCAGCCAGGCCGGGGCTCTGTCGGGCCCCGAAGCGGAGCCCCCCCGATTCGCGGCCCAGGCGGTAGAGGGCGCTTCCCTCCGACCGCCCCCCCCCCCCGGGCGACGCACCCCTGCCCTTTCCCCGACGGGCGGCCCGCGGCGTGCCTGCCGTCGCCTCGGGTCCGCGCCTCGGCAAACGTCATCCGGCCAGGTCCGGTCTGGAGGGACGTGGGTTCCTGCAGTGCGACGGGGAGCGGGGCCCCGCGGAGCTTCTCCTCCCGGCCGGGGACAGGCAACGAGGAACCCTCCCTGCGGAGACCTCCAGAAGCCCCTCCCCCCCTGAACAACAGCCAGGGGGGACCGGAGGAGGGCTCTTCCCGAGGGGGAGATACCGGGTAGTAGTCTTGACGGGGTGGTTTTAGTTATATGTATATTACGGTTGCTAATTTTAATCGTCATGCTTAGAATTATTTGCGCATTTAACAGATTTCTGTACACCACCTTGGGTCTTTGCCAGGGAGGAAGAGACAGATCAAAAGTTCCTGCAACGAACCCCATTCCACTGAATCAAATGCTTTGAATATGTCTAACGATATTACTCCGGCTTTAGAATTAGTTTCTTTAGCTAAATGCATTAAGTGGAGTGTATTCCTGGAATATGTAGTTCGGAGAGGGAAGGGGTATACACTGAGGGAAGAAACAATGAATTTTTGGAGGGAAAATGGATTGAATGAAGTTTAATGCTAGCCCTGAAGGTGATGGGGGGCACTATGTGATATGTAATATTTTTATTGTGTGTGTTTTTTTTCTGTGTGGTAGTACGTTTATATTTTGTAATTTAATAAAAATTAAAAACAAACAAAAGTTTCTGCAGAAAAATGTGTTGATGTTGCAGGTGCTCCAAGACAATTTGGACTGGCAGAGCCACCCTTCCAGACAGCCCAAGGAAACACTCTGAAAGGGGGGGGGGAAGCTGCAGGTGTAGCCTCCCCCCCCCACCCCCCGCTGCTCAGTCTCCAAAGAGAGCGCTCCTCTGCCTCCAAACCGCCTGCTTCTTGACAGGTGCCATGCAGGGCAGGTGGTGGTGGAGTGGGGGAGGGACCTGTGCTGCCAAATACTCCCCATTTCCCAAGGACTGCTGCAGGGCATCTCCCTCCCTTCCTCTCACCCCACTCCCCGCACATCCTATCAGGTGTCCAACCATGCCCTTCTGGCCGCACCAGTGAAGCAGCCCTGGCAGCGAGGATGGCCGCCTCCAGCCCCCATGAGCAGGAAGGGCCCCAGGAAATGGGGACTTCCCTCCCATGCAGCTGGCCTCCTTCCTTTGGTGTCTCTGCCGCAGGGCCCCTTCTGGGGACCAGCGGAGGAAGGGGGGCTCCCGCACAATACCCCACGATTTGCCATCGTAAGTCATGCAGACCCTTGGCTGCTCCCACCCTTCTCTCCACTTAGCAGCCTCGCAGGCATAGGAGGACAAAGGGGTGTGTGTGCTTTTATGGATATATTCCCACAACCCAAGGAAGGTTTGCAGCTGCAGCGGGAGGAAGAGGCTTCTTTTCTTTGGACAAAACAACAACAAGGTGTTGGGATAACCCTCGAGCCAAATGTGCACCAGAATACCCATTCCCCCCCCCCCTTTGCCCAGGAAGTGGGAAGAGACACTCTCGTAAGCTGGACCACAACAGAGGCAGGTTTTATTGTTCAGCCCTTGCTCCTCCACAGGCCACCTTGTCCCTCTTCCTCAGCCGCCTTCTGGGCTGGTGCTCCCAAAAGCCTCAGTCAGGCACCCTGTCCCTGGTGGTACGGGGGGTGGGGGTGGCTGGGGCACAGGCTGGGAGCAGCCCCTGCTGTTTAGCCCCCGCAGAGAGCGGCCATGGAGCTGGGCCTGGAGGGCAGACAGCCTGGACGTCGGAAGCACGCCGTTCTCTTTCTCCACACCCACAGCGGCTGGAGGGAGCTTGGCAGAGGGTCTGGCCCCAGACACAAGGCACGTATCAGCAGGGGCACCCCCGAAGGTGGAGGGGGTTGCCATCCTTCCTCCGTGCCATGGAAGCGGCGGTGCCGCCGAGCACCCTGGCAAACACGGTGGCTGACCTCCCTCCCTAGCGCCGTTCCTCTACCACGGCAGGGAGTGAGGAGCTGCTGGGGCAGGACAGAGGGTTGCTTACGGCTCAGAGGTCCTGTTCATGCAGGGCAAGGTGGGTACTCGCCAGCGACGCCCACCATGGAGCCGCAGCGCCAGCCACTCCTGTTGCGTGGGGCTGAGATAGGTCTCTGGGCTGCAGCCCCCGCCCCCCGGCATGTGGCTGAGCAGGTCCCCCCCTGGGCTCTCCGGAGCCACCCCGCCTTGGGCCGGCATCCCCTCCAGGCTCTCCAGGCTGTTCAGACTTCCTGGGCCACCGTCCAGGGTATGGATCCCATCGTACGAGCCTGCGGAGGAGGAGAGAGGAGGAAGAGGAGCTGGCAGGGCACGGAAGGCGGGGCGGGGGGCCCTCCAGCTCCTCTCCCTCCCCAGGTCAAGGGACAGCTGTGTAGCATTGCCTGGCCACAGGACCCCTCGCGGCAGGCAGGCAGGAGCCCCGGTGGCTGGAGAGAAGGGTCTGCCGTGACACGATGAGGCTGACCAGGCCCCCTCCAAATAGGCAGTGAGGGGCTTCCTTCTCAGCCCTCTCTGGAAGGAGGACCTGAGAGCAAAGGGAAGGGCTCTCCCACTGCACTGTGCCCCCCAATGACCCAACCCCCCTTGGTGTGAATGCCTCTTGCCCAACGTGTGGCTTTTCAGTGGGTGGGAAGAGCCCCTCGGCAGGCTCAGGGGCACTCTTCCTTTGATGCTGTCCTCCTCTCCTCTGCCAGGAGTGTCCCTGGGCCCTGGAAACTCCTCCCCCACCACCACCACTCGGGGAGTGTGTGTGCCCTCTGTCTGACCACCCTGTGCCATCTTAACAGAGGAGGCCAGATCAGAGGCCTTCTGCTCCACAAAGGCTGGAGCAGGCTCATCATCACACTGCTCTCTCTCTCTATATATATATATATTTAATTTTTAAAAGACTGGTTGTGCAAGGACAGAAGACAGCTTTCTATTATAACAAAAAGCAATTTCCAAGAAAACGGGGCTTTAGGAGCCACAGGTCCTGGGACGGCCATGTGCCGCCCCTCCCCCCTCCTCCCCCCTCTTGGCCGCTGCCCACTGTTGCCAGCCAGGGCCAGGGCCAGGCCGAAGCAGAGCCGGCTCAACCCCAGTGGGGTTCTGCCCCAAGCCACCCAGCAGGAGGCCGCTGAAGGGCGGCTCTGTTCAAGGAGGTGGACAGCACCCACTGGCCACTCAGAGACGGAGCGTTACCTTGGGAGCGGAGGGTTTAGCAAAGGGAGGGCAGGGCAGGGTAGAAGCAGAGGAATCCAGGCTCACCCTTGTCCCTGTGACGGACGACTCCTGTTGCTGAGAAGTAGACTGCCTCTGAACATGGGGGCTCTTTTCTAAGCTTCCACGGCCCATCGTTTCTCCCTTGGCCTCTATTGGCAGGAAGGGCCACTCGTGGAGGCGCTCCCCCTTCAGCCATGCTGCACAGGCCACGTGGCCTCAAGAGGGGAAACCTCTTCCTGTTCCCCTGTGCTTCCCTCCCTGCTCTGACTCCCAGAGAGAGGAGGCGGAGGCGGAGGTGGAGGCGGCCGCGTGGCCACCCTGCACAGCCTCTGGAGAAGGGGGTGTTGGTGCAGAGGAGCACTCACAGCAGTTGTGGAAGGTTCCCCAGGTGTGCGAGGGCAAGGAGGCCTTGCAGGGCTGCTGCAGAAGGCAGGCAATGGCGTTGTCCATTTGCTGGAAGACCCGGAGGGAGAGCACCCGCTGCTTGATCTCCAGGGAGAGCCCGTAGTCTTCCGACTGCAGGAGCGCCTTTACTAAGTCAAAGTCCTGCTTCAGCTGAAGGGCCCCGTGGAGGCTGAGCAGGGCAAAGGGACAAGGGGTGCCCGTGAGAGAGGGGCCCTCCTGCCACCGCCCGCCCCCCGCCCTCCCTCCCTCCCTCCCTCCTGGGGCTACTCACCTGAACTTGATCTTCTGGGCCAGGATGTGGTCCATCCAGGCTTCCACAAACGCTGTGGTGACCTGGCTGAGGGCCAGCCCCTGGGCCTCCTGGGGCAGGCGCTGGATGCCCAGCAAGACCTGGCCCAGGACCGTCTGGGCCGCCGCCGAGGCATACTCGCTGGGGGAGGCTGGCAGCTCTACAGGGCGGGAGGAGACAAGGACCAAGACAGGCCCTCTGAGTCCCACTTCCCGTGGGGCCCAGGACCCACCCCATCCGATGCCCCGGTGGGAAGCCCCCACCTCCGCAGGACCCTGGAGGGCAGCACCTTGGCCCGCTTTCTTTGCTGGGGGTTGGGACAAATGGCAGCCCCACTCCCCCAACCCCCTGCCACCCCCCAAAGTGCTCTGGGGGTGACTCAGAGCAATAGTTGGGGAACGTCTTGGAGGGGCTAACCATAACCCTGAACCAGCCCCCGGGGGCACTTCTCTGGGAACATCAGTAGCCCCACCCCTCTAGGTCAGCCCAAAGCCACCGCCCCCCGGCCTAGCATCCTGTTGCCCACAGTAGCGGACCGCACACCAGGGAGTAGCCCAGGAGGCGTGCAAGCCGTGAGCACTGAGGGTCCACTCCTGCCTGTGGTTGCCCGTGGTGGTGCACAAGGGCCTGGCTGCCTTTCTTTCATGACTTTGCAGCCAACAGCTTCCCCTAATGGCTCGGTGAGAGGACCCCCCTTGTCTGCCCCCACCTGTCCCACAGCGATACCTGTGCGGAGAGCGAGACGCCAGTGTTTGCCGAGTGGCATGGTTTGAGCAAAGATCTCTGACGACATACGCTTGCAGTCCAGGAAGAAAAGGTTCAGGACATCCTCCGTAAAAAGCTGCAGAGCGGAAGAGGGGTATGGAGCGGTGTAGGAGGATGACACTGGGAGGGGCCTCCTCCAAGACAGGACGCAAGCCCTACTGCGCACACCTCACTATAAGGAAAGCGAGCCCCCCCCCCGACCCGGAGAGAACGGCCTGCTGTTTTTCTTTCCACCTTTAGGCCTCCTGCCCACTGCCACTTGCCCGCTGCAGCATTTGCCCCATCAGGACAGCAGCCCTCAGTCTCCAGAGTGCCCCCAACCGGCCTCAGCCTGCTGTCCATAGGCGGGCAGCTAGAGGGAGGTGGCCGCAGGGACCGCATGGGCTGCTCCCCCTTCCCTCAAGGGCAGCCTACAGGGTTTCATCAGCATTTGCCACCCTTGCCGTGGGACAGAGAGGCACCCTGGGAGAGGGGGAGGGCTCCATCCACAGGGTGCCTCTGACACAAGAGCCAGAGGCAGAGGTGTCAGCCTTCTGAGCTGCAAAGACCCAAAGCTCAGAGTCCCTGAGGAGGAGCTGTACGGTTCCCCAGAGGCTTGTGGGAAAAACAGGCAGAGAGGCATGTTGGGAACCGGGGCTTGCCCAGAAAAGGAGCCAGGAGCCCATTGTCGGATGCCAACGCCCACAGCCGCCACCCAACCACGGGTGAAAAAATGCCACACTTACGTGGATACTGGTCGCCATGGCACGGATTTGCCAGCTCAGCTCCTGCTCCTGGCTGGAGAGGAGAAGGTTCTGCTTCCTCTCCCCTTCCTCGGGAAAGGCTTCTCCCACCAGCGCCCACATCTTCTTGCTCTCAGTTTTCAGTACCTGCACCAAGAGGATGATATCCGGGGCACGGCAGGGGTCAGGATTTCTCTGTCTCCTTTCTTGCTAGGCCATCCCAGATTCCCTCCCTCCCGTTCTCTAGAAAATCACAATGTGATCATCAACTGAGAGCCTCAGGATGTCTCAAGTGAAGGGTTGTTGTTTTTTTTAGGTCTTTGAGAATTTATTTGGCTCACACGCAGAGCCTGGCCAAGCAAGGAAGACAGGAAGGAAACCTTACACACACCCCCGCTCCCCTGCCCGCTGGATCCGATGGCCTACTCCTCAGATCTGCCCTGGGTAGCCCTGGGCCAGCTGGCGAGTCCTCCCTTGTTCCGCACTTGCCTGTAAGTCCCCCTGGGTCACAAGCAGGAATGGGCCGAGAGACCAGGAAGCCAGGTACTGGTGGGCTTTGCTCATGACCCAGTAGCAGGAGGCATGACTGGTGGCCACAGAGAGGGAGAGAAGCTTCCAGTGGAGGCTGGCAGGGAGGACCTGATCACCTACAAGAAAGATAACCCAGTTTGGGAGAGGAGCCAGTGGGGTCGGGGGACAGGGAGGGCCAGCTGTGGGGCAGCAAAAGGCAGGCCATCCAGGACCAGACTCACCTGTGTTGCGACTCGGTGGGCCATCCAGGCATCGCAGACTGAAGGCCAGGGGCTGGTAGAGGCGCCGAAGGACCTGGGCTGTCTGGCTGCAGGGAGCACCAGCGTCCTGGGGGCCCAGCCTGGCCATGCACTTGTCCGTGAGGCTGGAGCCTAGAGCGTGACAGAAACCTGAGGCCAAGAAGGGAAGGAGAGCTGTTGAAGAGAAGGTCCCCAACCGCACGCCAGCAAAGCGGCTGGGATGCAGGGGGTATATCTCAGAGTATCCCAGACAAAGGGGCGGGGCGGGGGGCACCACCACCTCACCCTCTGCCCGGCACAGACCTTTCCTCAGCCAGCTTTGGGATGCCGGGTGCCAAAAGAGCAGCCTCCCAACCCCAGGCCTGCCCCTTCCTCGCCCACTACCTCGGTCCCAGTGGCAGAGAACATCTCGCAGAAGTAGATGCAGCCCCAGAGCCCTCAGCGCCTCCGTACTCTCTTGGGGCACGCGGCCTGCAAGAAGAGATGGGCAGTCAGAGAAGACCCAGCCTCAGCAGGCATGGTGGGCCGGAAGGGAAGCTACACCGGCTGGCCAGCCTGAAAGTTCCCCAAAATGTCACCCACCCAAGTGCCCTCCGCCTGCAGCCTCCCTTTCGTAAACACAGAGCCTGTCCCGTCCGGAAGGGCTCCTGGAGATGGTGACGGACCAGGGCTTCAGCAAGACAACTTCCCATGGGCGGCAGGAGCGGTTTGCCCAGGCGCTAGCCAGCCCACCCCCAGCCCTGGGCAAAGCGTTGGCTTGCTGTGGTTTTTTTCACCCCAAGATCCACCACTTTGCCTTTGCTTACCATTTATCATTTAAACACTCACACACACACACCCCAAACCTGGCCAAACCCTACTGGTGCTGTTTGTGATCTATTTTGATGATGCCAGCTATGACGACCACCCTACTCTTCACCCTTAACTCCAGGCTGTTCCTGAATGACTTCCAAACAACTTTAAAAACGCTTAGCCCAAAAACAGGTTCCTAGAGGGCTGAGGACTCACCCCTGGCTCCACCTGCCAAGGTGCTCAGGACCCTACTCCAGGCTCTGCCTACTGTGAGCGGCACAGCTGTGCCCAGACATCTCCCCTCCGCTTACTGCCCCTTACCCTGTGCCAGGGCGCAGATCAGCTGCTGGCCCAGCACAGCCCCTGCTGCCTTGGGAGACTGAGCCAAGCGTGGGTGGAGCTCCAGCTTGCAGGCAAAGGTCGAGGCAGCCACCCTCCAGAGGAGTGGGCAGTACTGCGCATACAACCCAGCAGCCACCTCTGTGAAGGACGCATCCAGCCAGCGTACAGACTTCCAGCCGGGCAGGCAGGCAGAGTCCGTGGCCCCAGGCATATCAGGCGGCTCTGGGCACCCTGAGGGCTTCTCTTGCTGGGGCCGCTTGAGAACACGATGCCAGAGGCTGTCCGTGGAGGCCACCAGTTCCCGCAGGAGGCACAGCAGGGCATCTTCCTCTTGCTGGCAAAAGGCCTGCAGTTCCGCAGCAAGGCTGGCAGGGCCCTCCCCTCCCTGAGGGGTCTGGGAAGGTCCTTCCGGCAGCCAAGACTCTTCTGGGCCTTCCCACGGCAATGATTCTGATCGGAAGGCCAGCTGCCCTGACTGCTGCCGTTGCAGCAGCCTGTACAGCTGCCGGGCAGCCAGCCGGCCTCGCTCTGCTGTCAGGAGGGCCAACACTCTCTCCGGAGGGAAGGTGTGGGAGCTGCTACCAGGCGGCAGCCACGCTCCAGCCTTGGCCTCTGGCTTGGGCCGCAGCTCGGCCAAGGCCTGCTGTAGGGCCTGGTTTCCCACCACCCGGTTGTAGAAATCCACGGCCCGGAAGAAGTCCAAGAGCTGAGCCGGCAGGGAGCTGGTGGCGCACTGGGCCAAGCTGCGCAGCAAGGCTTCCACGCAGCCCTCTAGCAGGCAGACGGCGTGCAAGGCCAGCAGCAGGAGCGACTGCTTCATGTGCTGCACCACCTCTGGCCGCTGCACGAGCAGGGGATGCAGCCACGGGTCGCTGCGGATGTGCTGTTGCAGCCCTGCCCAGTGGCTGGTGTGCATGTGCAGTTCCTCACACAGCCCACGCAGGCGGCGGCTGCAAGGGGGGTCCTGCCGGCCCTCCGGCAGCGGCTGCAGGCGGCGCCCCTCTGCCCGCAAGCGGCAAACAAAGTCAGAGGCGGCCTTGAGGCGGCGGCCGAAGTGGCGGGCGAGGCGCAGGTGGTGGCGGTGCTGCAGCAGGGCGTGGAGCGTAGTGCACCGGCGGGCCACGCAGGCCCTGGCCGCGTGGTAGGAAAAGGCGGCGGCGGCGCCCTGGGTTGCCTCCGGGGCGGCCGGGCGCATGTGGCCCTGGAAGGTCTCCGTGCGAGGATTCTCCTGCACGCACAGGCAGCGGCTCAGGCCCACGAAGCTGCGCTCCACCTGGGCCAGGTGGGCCAGGCCGGCGGGCGAGTCCTCTTCCTCGCTGTCGTAGGCACTCTCGCCCGCGCTGTGAGGAAACAGGCGCCAGAGGCTGGGGTTGACGCAGTGGCGCAGGAGGGCTTCCGCCTTCTGGAAGGACTTGGCCAGCGTGGCCAGCGACCCGGAACCTGCCCAGAGAGAGGTCAGAGAGGTCAGGCCGGGGGCAGAGCCTAGCCTGGTGCCTGGACCACGGAAGGCGGCCAAGGCCAAGGGAGGGGAAGGGAGGGGAGCCACAGAAGCGCCTTAGGAGGGAGCCGAGCCCCCCACCCACCCCAATGCCCTGGAGGGGGGGGCCCAGAAGCGCTTCTCTTCTTGCGGGGGTTGGGGAGGGAGGGACGGAGGGAGGGAGGAGGCAAGGGCCGGGGGGGGGGCCCTCCAGCGGGAAGGGGGCCTTCGGGGGCGCCTCCCGCCGCACCCACCTGGGTCGGGCGCCTCCCTCGGCGGCTCCCCTGCCTCGGCCGGCGACACCGTCCGGGGCCCCTCCAGGGAACCCAGGGGGGGCAGGCGGGCGCCCGAGGCCTGCGAGGCGCGGGACATGAGGAGGAGGAGGACGGCGTTCAAGCCCACGGCCTCGGCCTCCGCCACCTGCCAGCCAGCCAGACACGGAGCGAAATCAGACCCGGACCCGGGACCCCGGCGCGGCCTCCCCGGCCTCGATCCCCGCCCCCCCCCCGCGCCCCGGCGCCCGGGCGTTAGAGGCTCCCGCAGGGCGGGCGGGCGGGCGGGCGGCGCCGAGGGCAGACCCTCCCTTCCCCTCGGGACGAAGGCGGGACTCCTCGGCTGCTCCGACACGCAGCACCTCCCGCGTTCACACGGGCATGGCGCGGGGCCTGCCCCGGATCGTCTGCGTCCGCCGGGGGTAGGGCGCCGCCGCCGCCGCCTCTGCTGCCATGGTAACCGGCGCGGCCTCCCCGCTCCTCCTTCCGACCCGCCACCCGCCCGCCCACCTACCGAACGAGCCAATCGCGGGGCCTGGGAGTGCCTGGTGGGGCGGGGACTCTACGGAGGAGCGAGCCAATCGGGGCGCGGGCGACGGTCACGTGCGCCTTCCCCGCGCGGCTGGCCGTTGCCCTCGGGCCAGCAGGGGGCGCGCCTCGGCCCTGCTCGGAGTGTCTTTTCGGGGGGGGGGAGCTCCCGCCGTCTTTCTCCCTTTCCCGCCCCCCCCCGGTCCCCCTCCGGTCCCCACGCCCAGGGCGCGTTCCCTCCCTGCCGGTCTCCGGGCCCCTCGGCCCCCCCCTCCAACGCGCTCACCGCGGGAGGGGCGGTTCCCCAACCCTCGGGCGTCTTGAGTCGTCCGCCCCCCCCCCCGGTCCCCGGGCGAAGCAGCTCCTCTGGCGCCTTGCCCCGGGCCGGGGGGGGGGGGAGCCTCTCGGCAGGAGGGAGGGAGGGAGGGAGGGAGGCCTCCTGGGGAGCTGGGGCCGGCTCCCGGTAATCCCGGCTGAGCCGCCGCCTGAGCGGGTGCCGCGGGGTCAGGCGCCTGGCCCCTCCCTGAGCGAAGCGGGACCGTGGAAACGCGGGGGGGGGCTGCTTCTCCCTCCCTCCCTCCCTCCCTTGCCAAGGGATGCCTCCGCCGGCCCTTGCGGGGAGGAGGCGGCGGGACGCCCGCTGCCCCGTTTGGGCGCCTTCGGGCCAAAAAGCGCACGAGAGATGGGGGTGGGGGGGGGCCTCGGCGTTTCCCTCTTCGGGGGGGGGAGACGGGTCAATGGGGGCCACTCAAGTCAGGCCCGGGCAGAAAAGGGTGTGCGCCTGCGTGGCTGTCCTGAACCCCCCCCCCCCCCGGTCCGGTGAAGGTGTGCCTGCTGTTGGCCTGGGGATTGCGCAGGTTCCCAGGCAAGAGTGGGGCGGGGGGGGGGGCGAGGGCGGAGAGGCTCTGCCCAATTCGGTGGGCTTCCCCTCCCCCCCCCCATGGCCTTTGCTCCCTTACCTCTCACTGAATCTTGCTCGGGACAGTTCCCCCAAAGAGGGACCAGGGCCTCGGGCCACAGTACATCCTTGTAAAGAAATTGGGGTCCCCTGGCCCCTGGGGCGCCCCGGAAAGAGTCTTAGGCTCAGGCAGGACCTCCCCCCTGCCATCTCTGTCCCCACAGGCAGGCAGAGGGAGGCGTGGGGGCTGGCAGAACGTAGGCTCTTTGGGCATAACGTTGACGGAGAGTAGCAGCCCAATTCAGTTGAGGCAGGGGTCCGTGAAAGCATCAGCCCCACAAAACAGTGTCCCGTTCCCCCCCCCCACACACACACACAGAGGCAGAAGCTAAGCTGGGGGATCTCCTGCCGCAGGAAGCCCGAGGGTGCCCCTCCCACAGGGCAGGTGAGGCAGGGGGCCAGGCAGGTTTCCACACATTGCCCTTTCATCAGTAGGCACAGAGGTTCACGAAATATGCCTGTCTTAGGACTTCTGCAAACTGGCTCTGTCCACAGCCCCTTGAACCCCCGTGGCTCTTGCCGAGGCAGGCTCCCCTTTGTACACGACCGGGAAGGGCAAACGGACAGCAGCCTCTGCTGCTGCTGCTTCGACCGAGCCTTTCCCCGCCTCCATCTGCCGTCACAGGGTGTTCGTGCCGCGGAGGTCCCACTATTTTAGGGCGAGTAATCCCCTCTTCTCGTAGGCAGCTCGCATCGCAGTCCAGAGGCCTGGCTGGTTCCAACATGCACCCACCCCTGAGGTAGGATTCCCTACCTCGCTTGCCTTCTACACACCCGCATGCCCCGAGGCCTGCCTGGGGCCCATGACCATACCCTCTCTTCCTCCCTGCCTGCCTGCCTGCCTCTCCCCAACCCCCTCCCCTTTTGGTGGAACTCTGCTTTGTTACCCCTGGCGCTGGGAGGAGAGCCAGGCCCTTGGGAGGCTGTCCCAGGCCCTGATCCGCCACTGTTCGCTCCTCTGTGAAGTAACCTGAAGAGCAGGGCTGGCCGTTTAGAAAGATTTCTGGGGGGCAGACCTATGGAGGGGGGATGCTAAGGCTGGCAGAGGTGGGGGACGGGGGCGGGTTCTTTTCATTGCTGTTCCCTGCACGATCCTTTGTTTCCCTTCATTTCCCTCCCACTGACACCAGCTCGACAACGGGTGTGAGGGTACCGTGGGGTGTTGCCTTCTGTGGCATTGTGCCTTTTGGTCCATAAGATGCCCACGGGCCATGGGTGCATGAGGGGCCTAGAGATGGAGATCCCGTCCCCCGCTGCATCCTGCACCCCCAGCAGGGTTTCCTGGGTGGCTTTGGGGTCTCAGGCCTTACCTCCATCAACGGCTCCTTGGAGAGACGCCTGGCTCGGCCACCTACTTCTTCTTCTTCTTCCTCCTCTTCCTCCTCCTCCTCCTCCATGGCAGCTCAAACAGGTGGCAAGTGAGAAGAAGGAAATGAGCTTATTGACTTCCCTGACCGTGGCCTTAATCCTTCTGGGCAGGAGCTAGCGGTGTGTGTGTGTCTCTGTGTGTGTGATGCGGGGTAGCGGTAGGACACTCCTGAGGGGGGACCCACAGCAGGGCCCATCCAGGAGAGCTTCCCCCACAGCTCCCCTGCCTCACCTGTCCCAGGTATTTAAGGATTCATTAAGCTTGATGTAATTCTCCTCCCGCTCCCAGCACTACTGCTGATTCTTGGCTACTGCAGGTAACCTTATCTCCTTGTCCCGCCTCAGGCAACTCTGCGGAGCGGCTTACGGCACAGCTTGGCCGCTGACCTTCATGGCGTGGCAGAGGCTTAAACTCAGGTGCCCACATCCTGAGAATGGCCTGCGCCACAGGCCCCTGGAAGCCCTTGAGAAAGCGGACGCTTGAACTGTTTGTGTGAAACACACACCCCCTTCCCTTCCGTCTGGACCGTTTTGTGTTTTGTCAGATTGCTAACCATGTCCCAGGGTGGCAAAGAGGGGGCCAAACGCTGGCACCGGCCTTGGCAGTCGGAGAAAGGAGGCATTTCCCCCGCACGCCGGGTCCCAGCAGAACTGCCACCAAACCCTGGGCAGGTTTGCACTACATCCAGTTCCTGGCCCCGGGAATCAAGGCCATGCCTGCAAGGGGCAGGGTGGCCCTCCCTGGTTGCTGGGCGCAGCACTCCCCGGCCTGCCTGAGGAGAGGAGCGAGCCCTTGGCCTGGCAGAGAAAAAGTCCCCCTGGGACCAACAAGGGGCTGCATCCAGTGACTCCTCCAGCGGTTGGTTGGAGTGTGTTTAGCAAATCAACGTGTGCAAGTCGGGGCCTGATCACTTGAGAGGAAGGAAGGTTTTGTTAACTGACGCGCTATTAGGCTGACCCCCTTCCTCGCCTTGACCAATAGCCAAGGCCTTGCTTTGGCAGGCAAAGGTAGCCCCTTCTCTGTCCTTTCAGTTGCCTTACTACCTTTGTTTTAACCCATCAGAGGGTTTTTTTGGGACGAGGTAGGGGAAGGATGCTGCCCTGAGCTCCTTCTTTATGTCTGCCCTGACTGCTCTTTCCACCATGGGACCTGAGAGAACCTATTTTTGTTTTTTCACTTCTTGCTTCATCCTCCTTGTTAACCTCAGGAGAACCTGTTCACTGATCTATGCTACTATTTACTTCTTGTTCCATGAGTAAATGACTATTTTCTTTTACCGTAAAAGCAGTGTCTGAGTAATTAATTGAGCTGGTTAAATGCTGTGGAATGTACTTTTTTGGGGGGAGGGCTTGCTAATCAATCTTTTCTAATAAATATCTAATCTAATAGTCTAATCTAATAAAAAGATATAATATCTAATAAATATCTAATCTAATAAATATAGATATCTCCAAACGTATTCTCGAAGGCTTTCACAGCTAGGAAGAAAAACCTTCAGAACACGGCCAAACCGCCCGAAAAACCTCCAACAACCATTACCTCCAAATGTTGCTAGCCTTTTAATTGTGAAATTAAGGGCATTTAAGGATATTGCTCTCTGCAAGGACTACAGAGTCCATCATCACAAACCCATAACTTTAACACTCTTGGCTGCCCTTTTCAACTTCTGCTACAGACCCTGCTTTTCTTTATCTGTCCCTCCTGCTGGAACTTCCCTCACAGCCTGGATCTTCCCGGGGGGGGGGGGGATGGGGGGGCAACAGCTGGACTGACTGGACTTTTGTGATGCATGAAGCCTGCAACCTATCCCCCTGTAAGGTAGGACAGCCTACAAGGTAGTCTTTGTGGATCTGGGGTGGTGCTGCCAGCATCCATGTTATTAATAACCTTGAGCATGAAGCTGTGCATGGTTCAGAAGGTTAGAAAATGTTCTTGGTAAGAACATTTTGTTTTGTTTTAAAATGTCCATCAAAGGAAAGTCCATCCCCCTCTGGGGTCATCCCTTCCCCTGTCAAACAGCTCTTATGGTTCGGAAGTTCTTCCTAACACTTAGTCTAGGTGGAATCTCATTTCCTGTTATTTGAACCCATTGTTTCATGTCTTACTTTGTGGAGCTACAGAAAATGATTATTCCACCTACCGTGTGATAGCTATTGAAGTACCCATTCATTTTAATTATATGTTGCTTTTCTCTCCATAGGAAAACAGTTAAATGCATAACAAGACCATCATTTTAAGTACTTTCAAAATCATTTTTAAAATAGTTTAACAATCTCTAGAATCGATGGGTGCAGCGTCCCTAAAAACCTACTTAAAGGCTGAAAGGTAGGTCTTTGCCAGATGAGGGAAAGGAAAGAAGGGGGGGGGGTCAGCCTGGTTTCTTGGTGTTGCTGTGCCATCAAGTTCACTCGGACTCGGGGGATCCTGTGCACGAGCCTTGTTCTCCAAAGGGTCCCTGTTCTCCGCCGCACCGCTCCGCTCTTGCAAACTCAAGCCGGTGAGTTCCTTTTAGACTGAGAGTCAGTTTGTCTCGTATTTGGTCTTCCTTTGTTCCTCCTGCCTTCCATTTTTCCCAGCCTTACTGTCTTTTCCAGAGAATCCTGCCTTCTCCCGATGTGCCTAAAGTAGGACAGCCTCAGTTTCACCATTTTTGCCCCCCAGGGAGAGTTCAGGCTTGATTTGATGATCTATTCTAGGAGGACCTGTCTATTCGTCTTTCTGGCAGTTCAGGGTATCTGCCAAGCTCTACTCCAGCACCGGCCCTCAAAGGAATCACGGTTTTCCCCTCCCAGCGTCCTTTCCTGTCCAGCTTCCACACTCCCACGTGGTGACTGGGCATACAATGGCGTGGAGGGTCCTGGTCTCCAGGGTGGCGCCCTGACCTTCGCCTTCTCCGGGGTCCGCGTGCAGCCCCTGCTCTCGCCAAGTGAAGGTTTCCCCGCCCCTCGTCAGCAGGGGGCGATCGCGGCTCTTTTTAGCCTGCCTCCGTCGTTAAATACCGCGGGGGGGGGGGGAGGGAGAGGGGAGAGCGATGAGAGCTCCGCCCCCCGCCGAGGCCGCCTTGCCCGCGGCCAACATGGCGGATCGGGCGTCTCCGCCCGCGGACTCTCTCTCCGGAAGAGCGGTCGCCAGCTCTTTTTGCCGCCTTGGAACGGGGGACGGGGCCCGCCTTCCGGTTCCGGAGCGAAGGGTTTGGTGCGCGTCGTGGTGGTGCGGCTGCTCCCCTTCCTTCGTTCCCCGCCGGGACCGGCGGCAGCAGAAGCGGCGGCGGCGGCGGGGGCTTCGGGGCCGGCAAGGGGCGCCCGCCTGGGAGAGACGAGCCCGAGGCGCCCGCCTGGGCCTGGGCTGCCGGTTCCCGGGACCGGCGGGGGCGGCGGCACCGGCATGATCATGGAGAGGCTGCTGGCGTCTGGCGGCTTCGAGGACAAGTGGGGGGAAGAGGAGGAGGCCGAGGTCTACGACCGGCACGTCGCCTTCGTGGGGATGGGCCTGCCTTGCCCCGGTGAGGAGGAGGAGGAGGCCTTCCGGCGGGCAGCCCGGAGCAGGGGGCCCTGCAGTCGCCTTCCTTCCCTTCCCGAGTCGCCCTTCCTTTTGCTGGCGTGGCCCCAGGGAGCCCCAGGGGACGCCGCCGGAGAGAGCGCCTCCCGGAGGGAGCCAGCCGGTCCCCGTGGCCGCTCCCTCTCCCTTCCCTGAGCCAGGCCGGGCAGAGCAGGGCCCTCGGGAGGCGGCCTCCAGCAAGGCCTGGGCTGGGAAGGGAAGGGGGGGCGGACCCTTGGCCCGGGCTGGGTGGAGGCCCCCGCCAGGTGCCCCCCTCCCCCCAGCCAAGCCTCCCCGCCGGTGGAAGCCGAAGGGAAAGCAGGGCACGAGCCTGGCAGAGCCCACCCCCACCCCCACCCCCAGCGCTCGGGCACCCTGCTTATTCCCCAGCTGGAGGAGCGAGCGAGGGAGGGAGAGCGCTAGCTGGGTCTTTCCCTGCCCCAAGAGCTGATGCTGAATTGGGGTGGGGGGGTGGGATCCTGTTCCAGACGTAGACGGAGAACCGTGCTGGTACTGTGAAGACGACCGCTACGGCGATGGAGACTGGGAGGACTACAGCGAGGAAGAACCAGAGGAGGAGAAGGAGCGCCCCCCGAAAGCCGGCCCGGGCACCTTTTGCGGCTTCAAGAAATCCTTCCTGTGCAAGCCCCCGGCGTCTGGCCCCTACACCCAGGACGCTCCCGATCACCCGCTGCTCGGCATGGCTCTGCCTCAGAAGCAGCAGCTGACGGCTGAGGTGAGGCCGGGAGAGAGAGAGAGAGATGGGCTGCCTTGGATACCTTGGTCCTCTTGGCCCTGCTGCCTTCTTGGCAACTTTCATTTTCCTGCGATTTATGTGCTGGTGTTTCTTTGCTCGTTACCTGTGTGGCACCTTGGAAAAGTATTTTCTAGAATCTTCAATTTCCCGCAGATAGTTTTCATTTCAAAAAAACATGAAAAACTAATATAGCTGAGTGGGTTGGAGCGTTTAGTTGCAGAGATGGGGCTGGGTGTTTGAATCCCCAAAAGGTGGGGCCTTTTGAGCCAGCCAAGATCGCCCAGACAAAGTATATGAGACGACTGGTGAGGCTACGTACCCTGATGCTTGCTGGATCATTCCAGATGGATGGTTAGTGAGCCAATATTGACTACTTCACACTTGGAAAACATTAGGAGAGGCACCACAAGTCAGAGCTGGCTTTACCTTCAGTTGGTTTCAGCCATGAATTCCCTACTTCAGCGGGGGTTTGGGCTGGGTGGCCCCTCTTTCCTCTCCAGCTGTAATGTAAACAGAAAGGTTGTGGGACAGTCTGGTCAGGTGTGGGTGCAGGTGTGTCTGGTTGTGTGTATGCATGTGGCCATGTGCCTACTTGGCAGAGGGATGGGGCTCATGAGATGCCTTCGCCAGGAAGCAGAGGAGAATGCTGAAGAGCTGGTTGCAGAGGAGGAGCGTCTCAAGAAGAAGGCCGAGAAGAAGAGGATGAAGAAGAAGGTGAGGCCTTCTGCAGAACGCCTTGGTGTGCTCTGAGGCAGGCTGCCCTTGGGCCACAAGGGGAGTTCCACAGCTCTCATGAGCTGACTGCATTCTGTTTCTTCTGCAGAGGCAAAAAGACAGGAAGAGGCAGGAGAAGCGGGACCAGGAACTGAAGTCTAAGTGTGAAGCTGTGAGTGACTGACCAGAGCACCTGTGTGTGGAGGGAAGCAGCACCTGTCTTAGTGATGGGTGGGCTTTTTTGTGTTTGCTAGAGGCCCAGCCCTTTCACGTTGTTTTTAGGCCAGGCCAGACTCGCATCGTCAGCTTTGGGAATGGTTCCCCAAAGGTTGGCCACCACAGCATGGAGGATGGTTGTGCTGGGCACCTGACGCTGGTTCTGCATAGCCTCCTGCTGGGATTCCATTGCCCAAGGGGTGAAAAGGGCTTTGTGGTCTCCTTACAGTGTCTCTTGCACATCTGCCTTTGCAGGAAACATCTTCTCCGCACAGTGGAGAGTTTCAGGATGAGGCCTCCATGGCCAGTGCCCTTAGGTCTGGCCTCCCTGGTTCAGAGGGGAACTCCAGTGAAGCCTCTCCAGGTGGGAGCCCCAGCAGGGGGACTGAAGAGGAGGTGGAGGTAAGCCCACACGCATAACGGCCCTTTGCCCCTATGTGGGCTGGTTGTGGGTGGTGAGGCTTACAGATGGGAGGAAGGACTAGGAGCAGGGTTTGCCAAGGGCACCAGCAAGATATGGGGTGGGTGGGATGGAGACGGACAGGCTGTGTAAACAATCTGGCAGCTGAGCTTCCAGGCAGAAAACCTGGGCCAGGCCTCGCTGTTTTCTTGAGCAGAGTGGTGATTTGCTTGTGCTTTTTGTTGTTGAGGCTGAAGGAGGTGTAACCTCTGATTCAAAACATCAGCTTTGCCAGCCAGGAGCTCACATGGGCTCAAAAAGAACTTGTTGTCCTGCTTGTTTTGATCTGTTCTGAAGAACAAATGCAAAAATTGTCATGTAAGCCCAACTTTGCTCCGCTGTATTTTCAGCTTCTTTTTGTCTTTAAAGTAGCTGGAAGAGATTACCAATCCGGAGCAGGACCACAGGGTGTGCAGGTTCTGAATCTTTTCCAGGCACACTTCTCCCCTCCCCTCCCCTCGTTGCTCTTTGCTCTGAAAGTGCAGTCACAACAAACGGCCTTTTGAGAAATGGGAGAGCAGAGAAGGGAGGGTGAGCTTCTGACCCTTCCCAGCACTTTTCATCTCCTTCCGGTCTGCTTATTCTTAAATACACCTTCTTCCTGGCAAGCTTGGGAAGATAGATTGCTTGAAAAGTGTTTTCTGTTGCTGGTCTCAGGCAAAAGGGAGAGGAGAGATCTGGGAGGCTGGGACATGTGGTGTCTGGCCACCTGTGGCTTCTACTTGTGGCCAACCTTTACTTTGCCCCTTTGTTGCCACACCCATGTACACTCCCACTGGTGGCATGGAATGGGGTGTTGGCGCTTTAGACAAGATGTTTCCAAGTCTGCTTACTGTTTGTTTCAGAGCTTGTGCGGATTGATAGCGCTTCTGCTTTGGCAAAGACTTTTCATTGTTAGCAAAATGCCCAAGAAATGGCTTGGGTATGCTCGGAGGCAGCGCAAAACAGTTTTCCTCCTCACCTGTCCACAGGAGGAGCTTGATCTTGCCAGCACCTTTGTATCAAAAGCCCACCTTAAGGTGAGCACCAAGCCACTGCCGCCAAAGAAAGAGAAGACAGTCCGGCCTGACAGGAAGGAGGCGGAGGAGAAAGTGAAGCAGGAGGTGAGGGCAGGTCTTTTTTTGTGGCTTGTGGGGTACTCAGCCTGGAGGCAGGCGGTGCATCATGGCCTCTCCCAGTTTGAAGAGACCCTTGTCCAGCAGGCCGAGGCAAAGAGGCAGTCCTGAAAGCAGCAAAACCAGGGAGCTGGACAGGGGACAGGTTGTCTTTGTCTTCAGTGTGGAAGGGATGGCCACTCCTGAATTGGCCTTCTCAGCCACACCAGACGCTGTTCCAAGACCTCTATTCCAGAGCACGTTACCATAGTCTTTCGAGACTGAAGGATGCCTACTACAGTGGGGTACTCAGGGACACCTCATCCACCCCTCTTAGCCCTCTGAATGTACAAGGAGCCCTGAAGCTGGAGCAGACCAAGCACTGGGGCCTCTCTTGTCTGGGATCCCATTCCCTGCCCACAGTGGCTGGCTTTATGCTGCTAGGGAGCAGCGAGTTATGCATCTGCCCGTGGAGCCAGAGGCTGGGAGTTCGGTTCCCCACTGCGCCCTCCTGGGAGAGGAGCCAGCCAGGGTGGCCTTGGGCAAGCTGCACAGTAGTCCCAGAGCATCCCCAGAAGAAGAGAAGGGGAAGCCACTTCTGAGGACTATCTACCAAGAAAACTCTGGAAAGGGTTGACCTCATGAGTCAGAATTGACGGGCACATGATTATTGTGAGATAGCAGGACAGAATGGGCCTCATGCTCCTCTTGGCCAGTTATCTGCTTTCTGTCTCCTGTGGGAATGGTTACAATAGAACTTCACGCCAAGCTTAGGCCATGTGTTACTGTACGTGAGATGTAACCGTGCACCCCAACTCTTAAAGCCAATGAACGTTTTGCACGTTTTGCTTGTGATTTTTGTATTTTGTTCTGTATTTCATTTTTCGGGGCCATGAGGTAGGTTCATTTTCCTCAAATCACTTCTGGGAAACCTACGGGAGCTCTTAATTCCTGCGTCTTGCTTTTCCTAGGATCCAAAGTCTGGTCTCCAGATGACTCCAGTGGAGCAGAGCATGGTGCTAGCAGGTGGGCTGGTGTGTGTGTGGCTGGTGGGGGGGCGGCGGAAAGGACTGCTTGACCATTTGTTTGACTCCTATCTGATAAATATCCTCTGCTGCCTCTTCTCTGAACAGTGGGAGACCCGTGTCCCTCACTGTTGAACTTGGGGGGGGGGGGGAGGTGGTTTTGGCCCTGCAGCTGTTTTGCGGAACGGCCTTGCTTGAAGTGTGCATGTCTTTGATTTGGGTGTCTTTCTTCCCATGCCTGAAATGCTGTTTTCCTCTTGTATGGTTCTTGGTGGCTTCTCTTAAGAGCGTGGCAATGAATCGGCCAAACACAGTCGCTACCAGGAGGCTGTGCTTCTGTTCACAGAGGCGGTAAAGTTGAACCCCCGAGAATACAGGTGAGCTTTTGTAATGGGGTGGGGGGGAGAGCATGGGCCAGAGGCTTTTCTGCCCCCTCCTGCCCCCTTGGCTTGTAACCTCTCAGAGCTTGCATTTCAACCCTGAGGACCAGCTGCGGGTGCTGCTCTCATTTTGAAGACCCCAGGTGCCTTCCAGGAAGCGCTGTGCCTCCCCCTCTCCTCCCCCCCCCCCAGGGGTTCCTTCCTGCACAGGGGCTAGTTTGCAGGCCCTCGCACGGTGGTTGATCATTTACACCAGGCCCTCTCTGTGGGAGACAGAAGGGACACAGGGCTGGACCTGACCAGGCCTCTAGGGAGACCCTCCTTGGAGGGCCGCTGTGTAATCTCAGAGCACCCTTCAGGGTGACGGATGAGAGGCCTCCTCTGGGGAGGCTTCTGGGTCTCCTGCGGCCACATGGCCAGCTACTCTGTGGCCAGAGCTGCTCAGCTGCGCCGCAGCTCGGAGGCCGTCTGGATCAAGGGACTTGTTCCGACTGCTTTGGGGGTTTCTGTTCACTGTTGTAGGGATGCTTTTAAGTTGTGAGACTGGAGGATGAGGCACGATGCTTTATTAGAATTGCCAGATGAGTATTGGGCCAGCCAGGAGATGGAGGGCACGACCTTTAGAGGATGTGGGGTTCCTCCTCTCCCCCCCCCACCGTTGGAAGCTCTGGCAAGGTGTCCCTGGACTCAGGCGGATGAACACCCCTTGTCCTTACTCGCCTTTTGTCTACGTTAGCGAAGGGCATTGAGCGCCTGGCATTTGTTGGAAGAAGCTGGCAATTCGCAGTCCTTCCAGTTGTGGTTCCAGAAGGTGGCGCTGTTTGGCCCCACAGACTTTAGCCTCTGCGCACGCACCCCCAGGGTCTCCCTGCCTCTCCCTGTTTTCTCTTTGGCTTCACGGCAGGGCTAGGGAGTGTGGGGCGGGTGTAGCCCCATGAAGTGGCCCAGGCGTGGGGTCCAGTGGGAGCCCCCGTTGCCCATGTCGTCTCCCGTGCCTGTGAGACCTCTGTGAAGGGCAGTTGTCTGGGAGTTTGGGTGAGGGTCTCCTCAGCCTGTGGGTGGCTGGCATTTTCCTTCTTTGGTGCCACGAAGGCCAAGGAGCGCTGCCTCTGCCCTCAGGAGGGCCCCGCTCCTCTGCTTGTTGGCAGAGGGTCCCCTTCCTGCCAAGGCAATTTCGTGGCTTCCTGGGCTTCTGCCCTGTGGGTCTTCTGAAGGGTTTGGGGCCCCCACGGGAAAGCTTCTTTCCCATTCTGTCCTCTTGGCCTCGCAGCCGTGCTGTGAAGTCTGACAGCCTGTAAGAGAGGAGCAGCCCAGATGGGAAATGCTATGGTCAAGCAGCTGTGGGGCCATGGGGGGCTGGGGCCTGGTCTGAGGCTTTGGTCACCAGCGTCTCTACCAGAGCACATTTCAAGTCTGGCCGCTGAGTGGCGTGCCAGAGCCCCTCGCTTTCTGTGTGGGAGGGAGCGGCCTCTGAGCTGCCAGGCAAGGGTCTGGCTGGCCATTCAGCCACAGTTCACCGTGGAGTGCTAAAGGCACCCAGGCAAAAGCTGCTCCCGAATCTTGGCCCTCTTGCGGCTGTCTCTCAGCCCAGGGTCCTCCTGCAGGGAGGTTGGAGAGCAGGGCCCCAAAGCGGGGAGACGTTGCTTCACGAGGGCTCCTTTCCCCCCCACCTCCTCTCCTCTTCTCCCACCCAGGTTCTTTGGCAATCGCTCCTTTTGCTACGAGAGGCTGCACTGTTACGCTGAGGCCCTGCAAGACGCACGGCTGGCCCTCAGCCTGCACCCGGGCTGGCCCAAAGGCCTCTTCCGCCAGGGCAAGGCCCTCATGGGCCTCAAGGTAGGGATGGGCCAAGGCCGGGCCGGGCAGGACTTGGGAATTGGTGGAAGAGGCAGTGATGGACCCCCTGTCTCCCCTCTCCACACAGCGCTACGTGGAAGCCGCCAGAACCTTTGAGGATCTCCTCCGTTTGGGTGATTTTCGTAGCGATGCAGCCATCCAGCTGAAGCGGTGCCAGGTTCAGCATCTGCTGGTGAGCAGGAGAGAGGCAGGGGATGAGGGTGGGATCTGCCTGGCCCATGGCTGGCTGAGATCTCTGGCACAGCCCAGGGTTTCTTCTGTTTGCAGTTTGGTAATGAGACACTCCCCAGGTGAAAGTGGTAGGGTTAAGGCTGGTGGGGCGCGGGGAGGGAGGGTTTGGGCTGATGAGGTGCCACCCTGCCAGGCTGCAGGGCCGATGGGCCACCGGCAGAGCAGCCGTACAGTTCTGTAGGCACACTGGGTGGCCCTGCAGTTTGCCTGTGAGGTGGTACCCAAGGTGTCTCCAGGAGAACCCACGTTTCTTCCTGCCCTTTGTGCTGCTGAGACGAGTCTGGGTGTCTGACCGTCCTCCTGCCGCCCCTCCCTTTGACAGGAGAATGGCTTCCGTGGCGACCCTTCTGACTGGAGCCCCTGGGCCAGGGAAGCCTACCTGCTTCTGTCTGGTAAGAGCCCCCCCCCCCCCCCGGCTCCCCACGCCAGGGGGTGAGGCGGCTCCTTCAGCTTGGGGAAGTGCTTGTGGGCGGGTGGGTGGGTGTGTGTGCACCTAGTGGGAGAGCCAAGGCATCTCTGCAGACTAGAGCCTATGGATGGGCCTCCCCTGCCCCCTCCCCCCTCCCCAGAGGATGAAGGGCTGCCAAGGGCACTCTTCCTCTCCACCCGTTTGCTTCCTGACCAGGTGACCAGCAAAGCAAGCAACCTGCCACCACCAGCAGCAGCAGGAGTGGCAGTGCCCAGGCAGGAGGGCATCTTGCCTCCCTCACAATCACCAGCTCAGGGGCCAAGGGCATCGTGCCCTCTGCAGCACAGGCTCCGATCAGGTAAGGCAAAGGGCGGGGGGGGGGGATCGGATCGGCTGGAGCACCTGCAGCTGCCTGGGAAAGCCCCTGTTTTGCTTGGCAAAGGCGGTGCCTGCCTTTCCTGCTGCTGCTGGTTAGGAGACGAAGCCCTTCCCGTCTGGCTCCCCAGAGAGGCGTCACGGCTGCTGGGCTGCAGCCTGAGGGGCTCCAAGGCCCGGACTCGACGCAGCCCAGCTTGTGGGGCTCCTGCAAGGTCCCTGGGTGAGGGCTATGGGCAGAAGGATGCCGGAACAGTGGGGAGAAACGGGGCTCACGGGGGAGGTGTGAACATATCTGTCCAGAACAGGGAGGGGCAGCCCTCCCCTCCCAATCTCACCCGCCCTGGCTTCTTGTGGCTGCAGCTACTCCTGGAGATCACGTCCAGTTTCCTTTCTTTACGGGTGGGGGAGCAGCACCAGGCCACTTTAAGACCCAAATGGGTGCACTGTGGGTCTGGGGCCCTCTCTTCCCACTTAAAAATTCATGAATTAAGCCCTGAGGCAAGGCTGGACCATGGATGGCCCTCGCCTGAACCTAAAAACCCCTTTGCCTGCCTCTGGCTCCTCTCTGCCCTGTGCACCGCGGTGGCTGCGTGTGAACGGAGCGCTTGTTGTGTTTCAGGGAGTGTTTTGCTGTCTGGGTGGGGAACCTCACTCCCAGGGTGACCGAGGAGGTTCTGCTTCGGTACTTCCAGCCGTAAGTTTGCTCAGCCTTTTTCCTTCTGCTTGTGCAACGAACGGGGTGCCCTCCCTCCACTTGTCTGGCTTCTTTTTCACCCACATGGGGACTGGTCAGCGGCTGGACAGCCATCCATCTGGGAGAGGCCTCTGCTCTCCCATGTGTCAGCCGTGTGTGGGGGGTGGTGGTAAGACAGGTGATGTGGGATGGTGATGCCAAGCTGTTTTTGGGGTGCAGGTTTGGGCCCATCCATTCCATGCGCCACCTCCCTCGGAGGTTCTGTGCCTTCATCAACTACACCCAGCAGGAGGCAGCAGAAGCCGCCTACGCCACCTTGCAGGTGAGCCACCCGGGGCCAGGAGATCCTGTGGAACTGCAGCCGGCTGCCGCCGAGTGACCTGGAGGAAGGCTTGCAGCCGGGGGGGGGCGGGGAACCCTTGGCTTATCCTTGCGCAGAGGCTGGGGGTAGCAGCTTCCCGTTGCTTGTGCTTTGTGCGGGGGGGGGGGGGGAGGCGTGCTGTGCCTCCCTGTGAAGACTCTTCCCCCATTGCCCAAAGGGTGCCTGCAGGTGGAGTGCGCTCCCTCCACTCTGATGCTCTGTCTCTGGGATCAGCCTTAGGGGCCTTTTAAGTGGAATTCCAAGCAAAAAGGCTCTCTCTCTCTCTCTCTGTGTGTGTGTGTTGTTCCCTGATTTAAAGCTTGGACGTCTGAGGGAAGGCACATCTCGCCTGTATGGGGTGGTTGGAGCTGCTAAAGGGAGGGGCTGAGGAGTGGGAACCCTCCCTTGGGGCCCCAGAGGCTGGGCCTGATTCTCTTCTCTTTCCAGGGCGCCGAGCTGGAAGGAAGCAAGCTCCTGCTGCAGCTGAAGCACCCGGTGCACGCCACCCCTCCCCACACCAAGGTGCACGCCAGCAGCCAGCAGCCTCTGAGGGGGTAGGCCACCCACCCCACCCCACCCCATGTCTGTGTTGCCGGATGGGAGGGTTTGAAAGCTATCTACAGGGGGGGCTGCTCTGTGGGAGCAAGTGGGGGAGATGTTTGACCAGGCCCTGAGGCCCGGGGGCTGCTGTTTGCCAAGCAGCCCCCATCCATGGAAGGCTTTGGCCCTGGAAGAAAGGGGGAGATGGTCTTGTCTGGGACCACCAGCAGGGGATCTGGCAGTGAGCCCCCCCCCCCCCCCCCCCCCGCTTGCAAGGTGAGGGTGCTGTGCTGTGCCATGTCATGGGAAGGGCCCTCTGTTTGGGTTTTGAACGGGGCGTCGGGTGGGGGAGAACAAAGGTGGCGGAGGAACGGTGGGGATGTGAGCCGAGGGATTCTGGGGGACAACCGGAAAGCAGCGCTTCTCCTCTTCCTCCCCCAGAGAGCCCCTCCGGAGCCCCCCGACCTCGACGGCCTGTTCCTGGCTCCACAGTCTTGGACACCTCCCTTAATGGAAGCCTCAGAGGAGAATCCGGGGCAGCTGCCAGGCGAGCGAGGCCTGTTGCGGGCAGAGAGAGAGCCTGCTGGACTCAATGGGGGGGGGGGCCGCAAGCTTTCTCTCCATCATGCAGTGGGGGGAGAGGGAGAGAGAGAGAGAGAGGGAGGCCTTTTTTCAGGGAGCGAAGAGCCACTTCTGCTGGTTTTCTTGGCCAGGCCTCTTGGGAGCCCGAAGGGTGGGTGTGGTGATCTTGGCCCTTGGCCCTTCTCCTCTTGAGTAGGACTTGGCAGAGTTCCAGGGCTGCTCCTCCCCTGCTTATGTCAAAGTGCACACTTGTCGAATCGGGAGTGCGGAGACATGTGTCCGCGTTCGGCAGGTTTATCCTCAGTTGCCAAAGCTCTCGGACCCCTCCCCCACCCCCCACCGTATCCACACACACACCCCCATCTGGTGTGTGGAGTGAGACACCCACCCCACTCGGCAGTGGAGCAGACCGTTCCCTGCCCCACATCTATGGCCTCTGTGGGGCTTCAACCCCTCTCCGCTGTTGCTGCAGGTGAAATGCCGCTCTCCCCCACTGAAGTGGGGCACAAGGCATTGAGCCAGAAGGCTGCCAATCCCCCACCCCCACTGAATGGGGCATTTGGGGAGGTGGGCCTGTACCTGCCCCCAAAGAATGGGTTTCCTCAGAGGACTGGGTGAGCATAACAGAGCCGCACTCAGGGCCTGTCGGCCGGCCGCTGTGTTTTCACACCATTTGCAATAAACGTCTGGGAAAAATGCTCCTGCCGCTTTGCCCGTCCTGGCCTCTTAGGGGGAAGGAAGAGACGTTCGGGGACACTTGGTGGTGTTTGAGGAAGTTGGAGGCCCTGTGAGGTAGACCTACCGAAGACGCCTCCACCACAGATCTTCACCTGCAGAGGCTGCGTCGCTGCTTGGACCCATTTGGTGGTGGGGGTGGTGGGTGGGTTGAAGAAGGCAAAGAGGGTGTCTTTTCCCAACTCCAGAGGAAGAAAGGAAGGGCCCCCACCCCCCAGGTCCTGCCGCCTTGTGTGTGGCCTCTGCCTCCCAGGCAGGCTGATCCTGAGTCGTCTGGTCTTCCGCTCCGGGTCGGTTCCTCCGCCTTTGCTGGCGGTGGCCCTCTTGTGGGTTCTTCCGTCACGCGCTCAACACACATGGTGGGAGGGATAGCTAGGCGAACAAGGGCGCAGGGCTGGGGCTGGGGGTGGCAGGTGCCGGGCAGAGCGGCGGCTGCAGGGGCAGGCAGGCCAGACCTCCTTCGGAACCCCTCGCCAGCCCTGTCGGTGGCCTGTTCGCTGGGGGCCCAGCTGTCTTGGGTGCCCCTTCCCTGGTTGCACCAGGGGGTTGCACTTCAGAGGGCTACCAAAAATGCCTGCGCTGGGAGAGGGAGCCGTTTGCATCCCAGCTGTGCTCTGGGGTGGAGATCCTGCCGTTGGGAGTCCTCCATTCCCTCAGAGGCCGAGAGTGGCGGAGCAGAGCCCCTGACGGGGCAGCTGCTGCCCTCCCCTCGCTGCACGCCTTCCGCTTTTCCCACCCCCAATTTCACGGGGCTCCGTGTCAGGTATCCATGAACTTCCGTTCCCAGTGGAGGAATGCCAGGCAGCTGGAGCAACACAAGCTGCCCAGGGGCCTTTGAAGCGGCCTGGGCTCTGGTGTCCCCTGGGCCCTGCGTTCCGGACATTCCTTCAGAAAACGGGCAGAGCCGGATCCTGGGCATCCGGGAGCCTTGAAGGATAAACCCTTTTATCCACGATACCCCATGCCTCTTTCTCAGGGGGTGTCTCTGTTGTTCCCTGGTGTCCCTCCTGTGGCTATGTGAGCCCAGAGGGTCAGTGTCTCCTGAGCAACAACAGGATTGCCTTCCTGCAAACGTGTCCAGATGGGAAGGAAAGGAGTCTCGCTGGCTCCCCTCTGCAAGCCGGCTGTGTCAGAGTGGGCTGCCTGCCTTTTTGCTTCACACCGAAGTGTGGCCAGCCTCGGCACAGCATAGAAAGAGGCTCAGCTGCCTTGCCCCCCACCCCCACCCCACACACACCTGTTCTGTAGAACCAGCTGTCTGGAGATGGAGGCCAAAGCAGAAGAGGAGGCTGCAGGTCACAGCTGGCCAGGGCAGGAAGCCAAAGTATGCCAACGCTCCTTCCAGAACTGCCTGGCTTCTTTCCTGTCAGGGCTCTGGCAAAAGGGGCCTTCCTCCTTCAATCCTTCCTTGGGCCCTGTCCCGGCTGGGCTTCCAAAGGAGCCCCCGAGCCCTCCATTCTTGGAGCAGAGGGAGAGGAGCTCTTTTGCCTGAGCACCAGGTGAGAAGAAGGCTGCCCTGGACCACCTGCACTCTACAGGGATCTCACAGGAGGAAGTGGGGGGGGGCAGTCTGTTGCTCCAGTCGAGTAGCCTTTTTCCTCAGGGCCCTTTGAGCCGATGCACCAAGAGACGACCTTGTGGCTCTTCCCAGGCCTGCCTGCTGTTCCAGCCCTGCTGGAAAAAGGGAGGATGGGACTAGGCTGAAGGAAGAGGAGCCGAAGCACAGCTTGGCTGGGAGGGAAGGAGGCAACCCCTTAAGGAGCGCGCTCAGCCTGGCTCGCTGCCAGGACACCTCTTGCAGGTGCTGAGGCCAGCAGGATCGCCAGGAACTGGGGTCAACTTGCTGGTGTGTCAAATGTTGCTAAAACTTTGGAGAAAAGGGCCCTTATTCTACTTGGGCGAGGTTGTCCAGACTGCAAAGTGGTAGGCCTGTAGCCTAGCATGTGCCCCCAAACGGGGTTGAGGCTCATCCAGGAAGTGAAGCCAGATGGCCTTGCCAGCAGCAGCCTGGGCTGCCTGGCAGAAGCCCTGGTTGGTTGCAACAGAATCAACAGCCTCAGGCAAAGCAGGTTGGTGAGTCTGGGCACCACTGGTGGCTTTTGCTTCCACAGGGGCTCTGTGCACGTTCTCTTCTTTTTAGAGAGCACTGCCCGCTGTAGGGCATTTCCAGGCCTGCTTACCCAACTAGAGTACCAAAGGTCAGGTCAGGTAAATTATACTGGCACAAGAGGCAGACCCTTCCAGATGCAGCATCTTCCTGCCCAGACAGTAAACAAAAATGCCAACGGTAATAACAGAAAAGGTTGTCATAAGGTAGAATTGACTTGATGTCACCTGTTTATTATTAATTATGAACCAAGAAGAAACAACCAAAATCCAAGAAGATTTGCTAGTACTGTTTATTGACTACTAAAGTATGAAGGGACATGGTGGCGCAGAAGCCTCTGTGCTGCAAGGTCAGAAGACCAGCAGTCGTAAGATCGAATCCACGCGACGGAGTGAGCTCCCGTCGCTTGTCCCAGCTCCTGCCAACCTAGCCGTTTGAAAGCATGTAAATGCGAGTAGATAAATAGGTACCACCACGGTGGGAAGGTAACGGTGTTCCGTGTCTAGTCGCGCTGGCCACATGACCATGGAAACTGTCTACGGACAAACGCTGGCTCTATGGCTTGGAGACGGGGATGAGCACCGTGCCCTAGAGTCGCACATGACTGGACTAAATGTCAAGGGGAACCTTTATCTTTACCTAAAGTATGAAAACCCTATAATGAGGCTGTCCAAAATGGAACAAGAGATAGTGCTAGAATATGGGACTCCCATGTCAGAAAGTACTCTGATACTGGGGAAGAGCAAAGGACAAATATGAATAGCTGTTGCTAATGGTTTGACTAGACTATATCCAAAAGGACAACTAGTGGCTGATATGCACAGAAATGAAGAGGAAATCTGAAGCTGTACAACACACACAACTGGAACATGGAGTGTGAGAAGTATGAATCAAGGTAAACTGGAAACTGTAAAGCAAGAAATGGAATGTATAAACATTGCAGCACTTGGTGTCAGTGAACTAAAGTGGACTGGAAATAGGACATTTTCAGTCAGACAAAGTACTCTGGAAACGACATAATCAAAAGAAATCAAGTGGCTCTAAAACTGGGCAAGATGTAGCACAGGCAGTTAGGGGCTATAATGCGAGGTCTGACTAAATATTAATCATGCTCCATAGGAAATCTATCAACATAACTATCATTCTTCTTTGTGGCCTCTGTGAATGCACACAATTGGGTTGTTCTGCGCCTGCGCAGGACTTCTCGGAAGTTTCTAGAGCTTAAAGACATGTGATTAGTGGGACGTTCCCCCGTGGAGCGCATGCTCCGCCCGCCAGAAGTCCCCTCAGTTCCTTTTAGCCGCTGCTTAGGTTAGACCTATTTCGGAGAGAGCTAGAGCGATTGACCATTTTCTGCAACTGGTAGTTGCTTCTTTTATTTCAATCACCATTTCATTGGACGTTTCCCCTCTAAATTGATTTGTTCTACCTTCGATTCGATTCAGTTTCTTTTTCTCTTTCCCCCGTTTTTTGCCGATTCCCCCCCTTCTCCCCCATCTTCCCTCCAATTTTCCCTTGTCTTTTATGCCGCCACACACCCCCCCCCCCGGCCTTTCAAGCGGCGTGTACTTTGCAATAACGAGATCCCGCTCACTGACGGCCACGACCGTTGCCTTTTCTGTCTCGGGAAACAGCACCAAACACACACTTGTCCCGAGTGTAAGAGGCTTACGAAGCCTGCTCTTAAGTTGCGACTTCAGAGGCTGCGATCTTACCTGTGGGAGAAATCCCTCAATCCACCTTCGGTCGCCATGGAATCTGCACTGTCCCCAGATCGTCGACCTGATCACCAAGAGCCTCCTAGACCCGTCTAGTCCAATGACTCCTTCTCCTCACCAAGCAGAGAAGTTGAAGTCTACCTCGAGACCGAAGTCGACATCGAGGACCTCAGCTCGATCATCTAAGAAAAAAAAAGATAAGACTACTACAAAAAAGCCTAAGAAATCGTTGAAATCTACTCACCAGTCGACAATTCCACAAATTCAACCACCCCAATCGACACTTCCATCCCCAATTTTGGAGGAAAAGTCTAGAGACGCCTCGGGATCGATGTCAGACAGAGATGAACCACCTCTGCCTCCAGCCCAGGCTCCAGCTTCCACTGGTAGCTTGTCGCCAAGTATTGGCCTCTCTCCGGCTGACGTTCACTCCAGCCAAGCCTCAGCCCATTCCAGCCCTGCGTCATCAGGGTGGGCAATTCCAATTCAAATCTCGGGCTCAGACTCATCACTCCCCTTGAAAACATCGGGCAAAGAGACGACACTTGTCACCAGTGCAGTATGACCCTACACACAGAGATTACTATTACTACCCAGTATCTTCTCGGTATCAACCACGAGAAGATCTCAGAGATCGATACTACCAACAATATGATCCGTATTTCCCTGAAGACTTACTGGAACAAATTTACTACACCGAACCCAAGAGGGTCCGATATGCTTTGCCGTATCCACCTCGATACTCCCCTCCTGAGTCTCCATCACCACCTCGATACCGACACCGTTCCCACTCATCACACTCGACATCGACTCACCAGATCCTGCTTGCTACCAAGCCGGCCCTCAGGCGCACTACTTCATCATCGGAACAACCACAGTCGAAGCGTTCCAAGCATTCTTCTAAACATCCTCCCCCTCAAAACACATCTCTACACGTTACGACCACCTATAAGGGTCCACCTCCCCCTCCTCCTGATACAGAAGGGTATTCTACAACCCAAGTACCCCCTGCTTCGCAACAGCCTTCTTCGACACAATTCTCCACTTCAAAATCTCGACATCAATCTCCATGCTCTGAATCATCCATATCGACCCAGGATTCGGCCTCTGATATTTCTCTAGAATCACCCTCCAATTTACCCACCCCAACATCTGATGTAGCGGAAAATCATCTGCCCTCACCTTCGGAAGATTTTACCTCGTACTCCCAGTTAGTCCCTACAATTAGAAATCGAAGAACCACCACCTCCTAAACAAGACTTAGTTTTTGATGATATTAATCGAGAGAAGACACCTCTGCTTAGCCTTACCTTCATACCTGCTATGCTAGATTTGATTAAAGAATCCTGGGACAAACTCCCTTCATCATTACAAATCTCAAGACGTGTGGAAAACCATTATAAATCCCATGGTCCGGACACTGCCTTTTTATCCAAATATCCGACACCGAATTCAATTATTGTTGAATCCAATCAATCGAGAGCTTGCAACAAATCATCAGTTGCACCTACCAACCGAGAGGGAAGAAAGTTAGATATTCTCTGTAGATGTCTTTACTCCCTCACTTCATTTCTTCTGTGAGTCACCAACTATCAAGCCACCATGGGGACTTACCATAGGCAACTATGGAATAAGATCCTCCCCATTATTCAAGCGGCTCCTGAGTCTTCTAAGACTGAAGCCCTAAATATTCACGCTGAGGCTTCTACTCTGGCCAAACAGCAAAGAATTGCTTCCTGCCACACTGCTGATGTTGTGTCTAAAGCGATGGCTACATCTATTGCTCTTAGACGCCATGCCTGGCTTAGGTCGGCTGGCATATCTGATGACACCAGATCGAGAATTGAAGACCTCCCATTTGATGGCGCTGGCCTTTTCAACAAAAAAACAGACAAAGTAATGGACAACCTTCATAAAAATTTGAAAAACAGCTTGATCATATTCCACCCAACAAACATTTTGATACCAGCGACCCCAGTACCGCAGACAGTCCTTTGTCCAACAGCCATTTCAGCCACTGCACCAACCATACCGTACATGCAAGCCACAAATGCAGGATAGACCTTATTCCGGCCCATCAACATCTACAGCACCATCCTTTCGACCCCAGCAACAGCAACCACGTTGACAACCCTTTCGACGCCAACAGAAGAAGGGTAAGCAGTATCAATAAACCCCTTTCATCTTCCACCACTATTTCCACTCCGTTTCAAACAAGGTTATACCCTTTCCTTAGTGCATGGCGTCGAATCACCAAGGACCAATGGGTCCTTTCTATTATCGAAAAGGGCTATTTCATCGAATTTCAGCATACTCCACTTTTCACTGTCATTAAGACTACTCCCCACTCATTGGCACTTCAAGAAGAAATTTCCCCCCTTCACCAAAAACAAGCCATACCCTTTGTCCCTTCCTCTGCCCTGCATGATGGTTTCTACTCTAGATACTTCACTGTACTGAAAAAAGATGGAGGACTCCGTCCCATCCTCGACCTTAGAAACCTCAATAAATTCATTCGGCCTAGACGTTTCAGAATGCTGACACTCAACGCTATCATTCCTCTCCTTTCACAGGGAGACTGGTTTGTCATCATCGATCTCCAAGATGCGTATTTTCACATCTATCCATCCGGGTCACCACAAATTTCTTCGATTCCAATTCGACAGCATCTCGTACCAGTTCTGTTCTCTTCCGTTTGGACTCTCCACAGCACCGAGGACCTTCACCAAGTGTATGGCACCAGTTGCTGCCTACCTCCGCCTTCAGGGAATCACTATATTCCCTTATATAGATGACTGGCTGATAGTCTCTGCTTCCTACTACGATGCCGTCAGAGCTACCCAAATTACTCTCAACACTCTTCAAGACCTCGGTCTCAAGGTGAACCATGCCAAATCCCATCTCAAACCATCACAGACAGCCACCTATATGGGGCATACTTCAATTCCCTACAAGCCAGAACCTTTCTCCCTTACGAGAGAATAATCAAACTCGAACGGGCCATACAACCGTTCCGACCTCATGCTTTAGTAACAGCTCATCAAGCCCAACATCTCCTCGGGCTCATGGCTTCCACTACCGCCATTATCCAACATGCTAGGTTAAAGATAAGGTCTCTTCAGTCTTGGTACCTCTCCCTATTCGACCCCATGACACATCACCCATCCAGACGCCTCAGAGTCACAAACGAACTAGCCCAACAACTTACATGGTGGACATTTCTCCCACATCTTCTTGTCAGAAGATCCTTCTCCCCTCTCCAGCTTATGGTACAGGTTACCACAGATGCCAGCCCGTTCGGATGGGGTGCCTACTGTCGACTTCACAGGATCCATGGACTCTGGACAAAACAAGAGCAGTCATTACACATCAACCACCTAGAGCTTTTAGCTATTATCAAAGCTTTCCACACCTTCCTACCCATCATTGCAGGATGCGCAGTCCAACTTGCTATGGACAATACGACAGCTCTTATGTCAACAAGCAGGGCGGTACACACTCCCTTTCCTTACTGTACCTAGCTGTCGAGCTCTGGGACTGGTGCTACCTTCACCACATCTTCCCAGTAGCAGTCCATATTGCTACGGACAACAATCTGCTCGCAGACCATCTCAGTCGCCTTACCACGAGGATGCACGAGTGGTCTTTAGACGACAAAGTCTTCGCCCTTCTTTGCCATCGATGGGGGATTCCTTCTGTCGATGTTTTTGCTACCAAGAACAATACCAAGTGCCAACTATATTGTTCCCACGCCGGTATCGGCAGAGGCTCTCTCAGAGACGCCTTCATGATAAGATGGGACAGCGGACTCCTCTATTCCCGCCAGTCCCACTGATACAATGCACCATCATTCGGCTCCGACAGTTTCAATCGGATGTGATACTTCTCGCCCCATGGTGGCCACATCAACCGTGGTTCACCCACTTGAGGTTGATGTCGATCGACCTCCTCCATCTTCCATCGATCCCCAACCTCCTCACGCGGGACAACGGGCTCGTTTACCATCCCAACCTCGAATCTCTGAAACTGACGGCGTGGAGGATACTCCCGAAATAAGGGATATACTTGACAGAGCTCGGAAACCATCGACACAGATCCTTTACCGAAATAAATGGAAAGCATTTCTCTCCTTCGTCAACTCTAAGAACTTACCTGCGGTACCAGTTTCACTAAAGACTTTACTTACCTTCATACTCCATCTTTTTCATCTTGGATTGTCCCATTCTACCTTGAAGGTTTATATTGCTGCTATTGTAGCACACCAACCTTCTCATTCGGATGCAGCTAGACTTTTCTCCCATCTGACTTTGAAAAAAATTCTTAAAGGACTTCGTAATATCCGCCCTCCATACCAACCTCCTCTTCCCGAATGGTCATTGCAACTTGTCCTCAATGCACTGACCCGACCTCCCTTTGAACCAATGGCTACTACTAACCTAAAATTGCTTTCCTTGAAGACTTCATTCTTAGTAGCGATAATGTCTGCTAAACGTGCTAGCGAACTTGCAGCTCTTAGATCAGACCCACCTTTCCTGCAGTTCCATCCGGACAAGGTCACTCTATACCCAGATGTTTCATTTTTACCTAAAGTTGTATCTGACTTTCATCTTAATCAACTGATAATACTGCCTACCCTGTTTTCATCTCCCTCGACACCTCTCGAGCGCATGCTCCACATGCTTGATGTCAGACGTTCCTTGGCTTTCTACATTGACAGAACCAAACTATTCAGAAAAGCATCACAGCTCTTTCTATGTTTCCATGGCCCTAATAAGGGCTCACCAGCCTCTCCCCAAACGCTGGCTAGATGAATTGTCCAAACAATTTCATTGGCATATGAATTGGCAAGCAAGACACCACCTGAACCCTTAAAGGCTCATTCGACTAGAGCACTGTCTGCCTCCACTGCCTTCCAACGAGGAATAGAACTTCCTCACATCTGCCGTGCAGCTACATGGTCTAATCCATCAACGTTTGTGACACATTACCGTTTGGATGTCCGGGCAAAGAATGATGCGGCTTTCGGCAGGGCCATTTTGACTTCCTTTCTACCGTGACGTCCCACCATCCGGTAAGTGAGCTTGTCAGTCACCCAATTGTGTGCATTCACAGAGGCCACAAAGAAGAAAGAAAGGTTACCTACCTGTAACCATGGTTCTTCCAGTGGTCCTCTGTGAATTCACACATCCCGCCCTGCCTCCCCTCTGTCCGTCACGTTGTCTTCTTATATAGCTCTTTGACAGCGGCGGACTCTTTTGGGAACTGAGGGGACTTCTGGCGGGTGGAGCATGCGCTCCACAGGGGAACGCCCCACTAATCACATGTCTTTAAGCTCTAGAAACTTCCGGGAGGTCCTGCGCAGGCGCAGAACAACCGAATTGTGTGAATTCACAGAGGACCACTAGACGAACCATGGTTACAGGTAAGTAACCTCTCTTTCAACTCTATGCTCAAGTTACCAAAGCTGAAGAAAAGGAAATTGGAAGCATCCAAGAAGAAATTGATCACATTCCTCATATGGAGTGACAAATGCTGGCTGTGGAAAAGGAAGAGGTGCTTGAGATCACATTGCAAATATCTGCTTGATACTGGACGGCCCCAAACAGTTTCAGAAGAAGGTCAGTCTATGCTTTAGACTACAGCAAAGCATTTAGCGATGGCTTTATTTGCATGGATCATGGGAAACTATAGGTTGTTCTGAAATAAATGGGTGTGCCTCAGCACTTGATTGTCCTGATGGGTAACTTGTAGTGTAGATATGAAGCTGTAATTAGGACAGAATATGGAGAGGCAGAACGGCTCCCTATAGGCCAAGGTATCAGACAAGGGTGCATTTTATCCCCTTATCTGTTCAATCTGTACTCAGATCATCTCATACCAAAAGCAGACTAGGTTCAGATGAAGGAGGAGTGAAAATTGGCAGAAGAAACATCCATAATTTAAGATATGCTGATGACGCCATCTTACTGGCAGAAAGCAGCAATGACTTGAAATGACTGTTAGGGAAAGTGAAAGAAGAAAGTGCCAAAGCAGAACTGCAGTTGAACATTAGGAAGATGAAACTCATGACTACAGAAGAACTATACAATTTTACAGTTGACAATGAAGAAATTTAAATAGTGAAATATTTTTGTATACCTTGGTTCAGTCATCAATCCAAATAGAGATTGCAGCCAAGAGATCAGAGAAAGGTTAAGACTTAAAGGGCAGCAATGAAGGAACTAGAAAAGATCACTAAGTGTAAGATGTTTCACTAGAGACCAAGACTAAGATAATAGAATCATAGAATAGTGAAGTTGGAAGGGACCTATAAGGCCATCAAGTCCAACCCCCTACGTGATGCAGGAATCCAAATCAAAGGAGATCTGCCAAGTAGTTGTCGAGGTTTCTCTGGAATGCCTCCAGTGTTGGAGCACTCACCACCTCTCAAGGTAGCTGGTTCCACTAATGTACTGCTCTAACAGGATGTTTTTCCTGATACTCAACCGAAATCTGGCTTCCTGTAACTTGAGCCCATTGTTGCGTGTCCTGTACTCTGGGATGATTGAGAACAGATCCTGCCCCCGCCCCTGAATGACAGCCTTTCAAGTATTTGAAAAGTGTTATCCTATCTTCCCTCTGTCTTCTTTTCTTAAGGCTAAACATATCTAGTTCTTTCAATCTTTCCTCCTAGGGTTTGGTTTCCAAGTCCCTGATCATCCTCGTTGCCCTGCTCTGAACTTGTTCCAATTTGTTAGCATCCTTCTTGAAGTGTGGTGTCCAGAACTGGGCACAATACTCAAGGTGAGGCCTAACCAGTGCTGAAGAGAGGGGGACCAGCACCTCGCGGGATTTGGAAACTATACTTCTGTTAATGCAGCCTAAAATAGCATTTGCCTTTTTTTGTAGCCACATCACACTGTTGGCTCATATTTAGCTTGTGATCTATGACAATTCCAAGATCCTTCTTGCTCATAGTTTTGCTGAGCCAGGGATCCCCCATCTTGTAACTGTGCAATTGGTTTCTTTCTCGGAGGTGCAGGACTTTGCACTTATCCCAGTTGAATTTCATTCTGTTGCTTTTGGCACAGTGCCCCAGCCTATCAACAAGATCATTTTGAATTTTGTTTCTGTCTTCCAGGGTATGAGCGATTCCACCCAATTTTGTGTCATCTGCAAATCTGATTAGCATTCCCTGCCCTCCCTCATCCAAGACATTAAGATCATCCACACTCTTGTATTGCTAGTTATCATGGATGGGTGTGAAAGCTGGACGGTAAAGAAAGCTGAGAAGGGAAACATGATTCATTCAAAACGTGGTGCTGGAGGAGAGCTTTGTGGATGCCCTGGACTGCTAGAAAGATGCACAAGTGGGTCCTAAATGAAATCAAGCCTGAACTATCAAGGGGAGGGGGAGGAGAAGTGATGGAACTGAGGCTGTCCTAGTTTGGGCGGGTGTCATGAAAAGGCAGGATTCTCTGGAAAAGACAACAGTGCTAGGAAAGGCAGAAGGCCGGAGGAAAAGAGGAAGACCGATTATGAGAGACAGTCTGGGCTTTAGTTTAGGAGGGCTGAGCAGGGCAGTCGAGGACAAGACATTTTGGAGACCACTCACTCATGGGGTAGCCCTAAGTGGAGGCGACTTGAGAGCGAACAACAACAGAATAGGAAAAACAGGCCATCCTTCCGGCCTGGCCGGAAGAGGCGGCCCAACAGGGGCAACCTCCCTCCCTGTAAGCGTTGGGGCGACCGGGCAAAGAGAGGATCTGAGCCGAGCAGGTGCGTTGCAGGTTTTTGGAGGCGCAGGTCCCGCCCACACCGCTGGAGTCGCTCTTGCTGGAGGAGCCCCGGACCGGACCGCCTTCGGAAGAGGCTCTCCGGTGCGCAGGCGTCTGTCCAAAGGCCTCTTGGGTTACTGGGGGGGGGGGGGGGGGCGGCGGCGGCGGCGTGGCTGGCTTTGGCGCGTGCAGGCGTGCCCTCCGCTCCCGTTGGAAGACAGAGACTTCCTATCGCCTCTTTGCTGGCAGGGAAGGGGGCCTCTGGAAAGAGGGGAGGGGGGACTCGACTCTTGTGCGGGGAGGGGGCGGCAAAAGCGAGGCCCTCCCGCAGTCAAAGCCCCGGCATCCCTGGGGTGCTGCGCTAGGGGGCTGGATGTGGCGTTTCTGCAATCACACCAACTGGGGTGAGGAAGCGCCCACTCCGCGCCGTTTCCTGCAGAAGAGCCAGGAGCGCTCCCCTCGCCCCGTCTGATCCCGGCAAGGCAGAAGCCACCCCCCCCCCTTCCTGGCAAGCTAAGGGCCGAAGGCGGTCGCCCGGGTTCCTCCCCGCCTTTCTTTTGGGCCCCAGCCCCCGGAAGAGCAGAATCCGCAGCCCGCCTCCCCCCCCCCCCCCCGTTTGCTTATAATCTTCCCTCGCTGCTCTGCCCCAGGAAGGCACGAATCGGGCCTTGGGAAGCGGCGAGAAGCCCTGCGCAGGGTCTAGCTGAGGGGCAGCCGCTCCCACGACCCTCGGGCGCTCTCCGGGCCCAGCGCAGGGCGGGCAGCGGGCCAGGACGCGCACACTCTGCCAAGGCCGACTTGGCCGTGGCGGGAGCTGCGGAGCCCTGGAAGGAAGGAACGCTGCCCGCCTTTCCTCTCTCCCAGAAGCTCGCCTGGGCAGAGGCAAGCCGTCTTCGTCTCCTAAGAGGAAACCTTCAAAAAGGCAAGACCTCACAAAGGCAGTTCACGTGTTGCAAACAGGAGGCGCCTCCTGAGGCAACCCGCCGGCGGGCAGAGGACTTGCGCTAGCCCGGATCCTGGCGCAGCTCCGGGGAGCTTGGGGGCATCTGGCGGCCGGACTTGCTTCCGTGTCTGACAGGAGGGAGACCCTCGGGAAGGGGGGGCTGGACATTGCTGGCACAGGTTGCTGCGGGGGAGCAGCCCAGGTCCGAGCGGGTAGGTGGCTTCTGGTGAGATAGGAGCCTCTGCCCGCCTGGGCCCGGAGGGTTCGGAGAACGCAGGGTGCAGACCCTCTCTGGCTGGCGGTCACTCTTCGACCTCCCCCCCCCCCCACTCCCACTCCCAGCACAGCAAAAAGGCCGCCGACCGGCGTCAGTAAAAGGAATGAGTCGGTAAACTCCGGGGCATCTTAAAAGGCCAAACGGAAATGGAGGATATTTATGTCCTTGCCCAAAGCAGCCACCCTGGCACTATCCTCCACTCTTGAGAGGAGGGGATTTCGCCGTCTAGAGCAAGGCCAACGAAAGCCCCCCCCCCCCCTTCTAGCGTGCCCTGGTAAGGGTAGGTGGGCGGGCGGTTTCTGAGGTCTGAGAAGGCCTGGTAGTAAGATTTTTAGGACCCGAACAGGTTCCTACGGTGACAGACGACTCCTCCATTAACCACCGAGGGAGCTATTTAGGGCTTTCAGTTCCAGTACTGCACCTCGAACTGGGTCCCATAAGTAATTGGCAACCGGTGCAGGTCCGTCGTTTTCTGCCTTTCACTGTCTGGAGTGCTCGGAAATAGAAAGGGGTGAGCAGCCGAGCTGATGCACGGCAAGAAAGGAGACTTCTGTACAGTCTTCAAGGGTAGCCCTAGTAGAACACATTCCAGTAGTCAAGAGTTCATTTCGATTTCTAAGGCAGGATGGTTAGGAAGGCACTCTGCGGAAGGTGGAAACGAAGCCAGAAAATGCCTTAATCTTCCACCTCACTATAAGTGACGCAGCTGCCGCCTGTGGCCCCCCGGTTGGTGAGTGCCAAGGTCAGCGGAATCTCTCTCTGACCGTCTGCGGTGTCGGGGAGGGCCTTGAGCTCCAAAACTGGGCTACATAGACAGACGTGCGACGGGACACACACACACCCCGCCGTTTTCGCCATTAGTCCGGTCCCGTTGCTTGCTTTCTCCCGCAGTTCCCCGGAGACCGCGTGGGGGCTGTCTCCTCCCACACCTTGCTCGCTGTCGGGCCATCAAAGAGAATTTGATTAATATGCAAATAGATGGTGGGAGGAGCTGGGGCGCAGGAGAAAAAGAGTAATTAATCACCAGTTAAAGGAAATTAATACCAACAGCAGCGGGTGTCATGAAACAGCAACGGCGTTAATCAACCGGAAAATTGGACAAGGAAGAGGGAGGGGGAGGAGAAGGCGAGGGGAGGCTTCCTCCACCCCACCCCGTCGCCTCCTGGGACAGGAGGGGCCCCTTCTTTCCTGGGAAACGCCCCAAGCCCGCCCGCCGCCCTCGCCCTGGTGGGCTTGGGCTCCCGGGCAGCCGCTGCCTGTCACGGCCGTTGGCGTGGGAGGAGGGAACCCATCGTTCCCGCGGGTTGCCCATGTGCCTGGACCCTGGCGAGGTGGAGCGGCCAAGAGTAGGCGCCCAGCGCCGGTCAGGCCGCCTCGGCCAAGAGGTGTCGGCTCAGGGGGCAAGAACCCGCCCCCGCCCCGCAAAGCAGACCCTGTGCCCGCCGGTCCACTGCGAGCCGCCCACGGCGCTGGCCTGACCTCCGCGGCAGCCCCTCCTCCCCAAGCGGTTTTGTTTTCGGGGTGGGGGCGGCGGGGCAGGGAGCCAGGAGCTCTTCTGGGCGAGGGGGCCGACTCTGGTTTTTCCAGGCCCAGCGCGGGTGGTGTCAACGGAAGGACTCCCCTCGCCCTTCACCGCCGCCTGGGCTGGATAGAGCTGGGGGGCATCGTGGCCGACCGAGAGCCAACCTTCCCGCGCCTGCTTCAAGGCTCCCCGGCAGGAAGCAAGCCAGAGCCTTTTTCTGCGGGGTCGGGCTGACAAAGACGCATAGGTTTAAACTGTAAAAAAAAAAAAAAGGGGGGGGGAGAGAGGTTCGCCCCCTCTCTCCTTATGCCGGGATGGGGACAGAAAAGAAAGAACGTGTCCTCCCCGCGCGGCGTTACATTGTGGGATTCGCCACCGAAAGCTGCCGAGCGCTTTAAAGGGCCGTGGCCCGTTCGTCTGCTCTTTCCACCGCCAGAGGCGAACCTCTGTCTCCGTCTGTAGGAATGCTGGCCTTCCAGAGAGCAGGGCTTCTCGCGCCTCCTCACGTCCCTTTGCCCGATCGCAGGCCAACACTGGATGGGAGGGGGGGGGGCAGCTGCCACGCGTGATTAAAGCGCCGAAAACAAACGGGGACCTCGGGCCGGCTGTCTGCTCGGCTGTCGGGCTGGGGAGGTCCTGCGCTCCCGACGGCTCCCAAGGCTACCCTGACCAGCCGCTCACGGGGGTCAGGGCGCGGCGGCCGGAGGCTGAGCAGAGGGGGCCTGCGGAGGAGAAGCCTACCCCCTGCCCGCGGCGGCCCCTACTGTTGAGCCGAAAGAAAGGGCCGGTGAGAAGCTGGGCGTCCATCTCCTGGGAGCCCCGAGGCCAAATCTTCCCCGCGGCTCCGGGGCGCTGGGAGCGACCCTCCCTGCCCGCGCGTCCTCAGGCGAGTGCGTCTGGCCAGATAGGCTTGAAATGTGTTCCCTTGGTGAAGCGGGGGTGGGTGGGTGGGGGTGGGGTTAGTGTGCGTGAGAGAGAGAGAGAGACGGAGAGCGAGAGCGAGAGAGCGGCTCATAGCTGTCAAATTAAAACCTCTTCCCCGCAGGGAGACTCGAAGGCACGTTCAGGGCTAAATTTCATTTCTGCTGATGTCTTCTCGGTTGTGAACAAAGGCTTTTTTTTTCCTCCCCCAAGGCAGACATTTGCTGGTGTCTCTCAAGCCGGCTCTGTCCTCCATCTTAGGCCCGCGCTTCCTTCTTTTCCACGATGATCCGCTGACCTCCAGTCTCTCTCTCGCTCTCTCCCCCCCTCCCCTCCCCCCAGCCCGGGCTTCTTTGGTGCCCAAAGCGATGCCGATGCGACTCGTCTGCCTGCCCGAGGGCTCGCCCCTGTGCTTGCCCAGCCCCGTAGGGTGCCTGGTAGCCCGGCCATGGGCTACCGCCGTGAAGGGGGTTATCCTTTCCTGGGGAGACGTGCCCGGGGCTCTGCGCCCTCCACCGTGGGCCAAGGGTCTTCACCTCCAGTGCCCCCCCCCCAGCGCCTGTCCAGGAGGAGGGCGGCCGGTCTGCCCACGGTAACTCCCAACAATTCCCAGCGGTGGGCCGGAGGCCGGGCTCTGAGGCAGCAACTAAAGGAGTCAGGGGAAACCAGCCGCAGGAGGGTCCGCGGGGAACTCGGGGCGCAGCTCTGAAAGTCCACGGAAGCAGAACAAAAGGCGGCTGCACAGGGGCGCTCCCGCGGGAGCCACGGGCAGCCACGGCAAAGTGCGGGGTGGATCCCCGAGGGGCGGAAGGGGTCGCGGGCCCAGCGAGGGAAGTGGAGGGTGGGGGTGTTATCCTAGTTTAGAGGATCTCCTGGATGCTGGTTGGGGGGGGGGAGGACAGCGGGAGTAGAATGCCGGGCCTTGGGGGGGGGCGCGATACACCGACAAGGGACACAGACGGGAGATGCAACCGTAGGACGTCATCTAAGTCGGCGTGACGTCACCCGGCGCCAGAGCGAACGCCTGAAACCAGTGAGCGTTATCTTCGTCTTCCATTTTCTTTCCCGATAAAATAACTGCGACCGTCTAGGCCTGATGCTCATCATTAATTGGCACCTTTCATAGTTAAATTGATCTGTGTGATTAGTGACGATGGGGCGAGGACACAGAAGGAGTCAATCCTCCCCGTTTGACCCCGACTCCCATCCCGAACCGCTCCGGAAAGTGGAGGGCGAGCGCTTTTGAACAGGGCAAGGGACGCGTGGGCCAAAACGGATCCCCCCTCCCCGGGTAGGATTCACCCTCCAGCAGGAGGCGAAGGACCCGGGACTGGGGCGGGAGGGAGCGGGGCAGAGCGCCTCTTTTCAAGATCCGGAGACGAGCGGTGGGCTGCGCGACAGAAAGAGCAACTGGGCTCCCGGGGCCTTGGGTCCCCTTCCAGCCCCCGCCCCTGGTCAGCCTTTCGGCCTGGCGCCAGAAGCCGGAGCGCCCTCTGAAAGGCCAGGAAGCGGCCGGCCGGGGATCGCTGCAGATTCCCCGGGAAGGCGAAGCAGGGCTGACCCGCAGCATCAAAAGCCGCCCCGCGGCCCCTCCTTCTCTGCCCAAGGGGCCCTTCTCCTCATGCCCTCCTCGGGGCCATTTCCCAGCCCCAGAGAGCTTCCTTCCGGTCGTGGGCTCCGAGGCTCCCGCCCAGCAACTGAGGGGCTGCGGGGGGGGGGGGGGCGGCTCAGGCATTCCAAGGCCGGGCCCGCCCCTCCTCTCTCGGGGCCTTCCTGGTTGGCCTGAAATCCGCCGAGCGTTGGGTTTGGGGGTTTTTCTCTTTTCTTTTCTTGGTTGGAATCCCCGGCTCTGCCACGGAAGCTCCCTGGGGGAGTGGAACGAGTAAAACCATTCTATCCGTTATCTCACGCCCTGAAAGCCCTGTTAGCGTTGCCATAAGTCGGTTCCGACGACGCACTTAACAACATCGGCGTCTTAAGTGTCACCTTCTCAATAAAGTGCATGTTTTTTGTTTGTTTTTAAATGCTTCCTAACTATTCCTTATGGGCCTGCGCTGCGGCTGAGCGCCAGTTAGATCTCCCTTGAGCCAACTCTGCTAAACCCGAAGGCGCCCACCTTCCGCCCGGGCCCTGGGGCGCCCTCCCTCACTTGCCCCATCTCCAGCCCGGTCGGAGGTGCATCCCCCTCAGGCACTGCCCTCCGCAGCCCTTTCGCTCCAGCCCCGGGCCTGTCCTTGCAATGGTGGGGGGCTCCCTCCCAGCTCCAGGACGCTCCGTCATCCCTCTCCCTCCTACCGGGCCCTCATTCCGGCAAACGGGAACCAAACATTTAGGAATGAGGGAGCAGAGCAGGGCCCCCATCAGCCGCCGCCGGGACCCCTTCCCGTCCCTTCTCTCCGGGTGTCCTTTCCTGGCTTGCTTTGCAGCTGGCAGCGCCTTCAAAGGCGCCCACCCTGGGTCTCTTGCCGCCGGCTGACTTCTGAGGAGACTTTCCCCTTTCCTTTCCAGGACTTCCTCCTGGAGCAAAGAGCTCAGCGTGCGGAGGGGGAGAATCCTGGGACTTGTAGTCCGGAAAAGTAAATTTCCCGGGTTTGGCGGGAGATCTGGCCCGTCGAGGGCTGTCGAGGGACCTCGGGCTCTTTGGAGGGAGCCGCCCTCACCCCTTCTCCGATTAACTTAATGGCTTTCCGCCGGGAGGAGGAAACGGAGGAAGGGAGGCAGCCCGGACGCCCCTCCCTTCGGTGACAGGGCAGGAGCCCCCGAAGGCACCTCCAGCCGCTGCCCGGCACCGGAGTGGAGGGCCCCGCGCGAGCCACCGGCCAGAGAAGGGCTCTTGCAGCCCATCCCCCCCCCCCCGTGCCGACAAGCTCCCTCTGGCTCCCGGCTTGCATCAGGCGACCAGGGGCTGGAGGGGCCCTTGCGCCGCTTTGCGCAGGAGATGCCGCCACGTTTAATTTGTTAATTTTTTGTTTTTACCTATAATACTTGCCTAGTACTAGAAGAGGACGGGGCAGGGCGGGGCGATCTCGGCAGAGGGGGTGACGTATGTCTCCAATTTGAGAAAGGGAGAGTGGCCGCCCCTCTCCCTCCCCAAAAAAACCTCCCCGGACGGCGAGAAAGCAGCGCCTCCTCCCGGGAAGGGCGCTCTGCGGCTGCGCGGAGGGCGGAGGGCGGAGGGCGGCGATCTTAGGTTCTACTCTGGCTCCTCCCCTAATTAAGTGCTTTCCTCGCCTCCCCCTCCCTGCGGCAGGGTCCCCATCAATCAGGCGGCCGCCCGGCTAATTTGCAAACCAGAGGACGAGGCCGGTGGCTCCCTGGGCGTCTCTGAGTCCTTAGAGGCTCATGCAGGGAGCGGAGGGCACGATGCGCGATCGCTCTGCTCCACCTTACCCCTCTCCAACCCTCCCCCTCCGGTAAAGCTGAGAACGAGGGGGACATGAAAAAGGTCCCCAAGATACAGAATATTACCAAACATGGATCTTGTTTTATCAATGGTTAGAAGCACGATGTATAGATTAAGAGCTTAATATGTACAGTATTGTAGTTGTATTAACCAATGATTATAAGCTGAACCCAGGTGTCACGATGTTAAATAAGCATGGATGGATTTTATAAATCATAATAATAATAAAAAGAAAAAAAAGAAGAAAAAGGTCCCCAGGCATCTCAGAGTGCCCTTTGTACATGAACGGAGACCCTTTCCTAATATTTAAACATTCCTCCAGTTAAGCGCAGAAGTAAATCTTCTTCCGTTCGGGGAGTTTTGCTTGTTCCTAAAGTGTGGGTCCTTTTGCTTAACTTTTGCAGTTTTGAAAACTGCACTCGACCGACCTTCCTGCCTCCCCCCTTCTAGGTCCCATATAATATCCCGGTGAAAAACGTCCGATAAATCAGAGTATAAGAAGCGGTGACACCCCGCCAGAGACGAGTCTGGAGCTTCCTCTAGCAAGCGGCTTTCCTGGCACAGACGCTGGACCGCCCAGCCGCAAGCAGGGCCCCATCCACCACCTCCGATCTTTGTTCGGCTGGGCAGCAGGGAGATTGGAAGCTGTCTCCCCTTCTTCAACCCCCCCCCCCCGCCGCGTCTTTTGGCTGAATTAGACTTGAACTGGTCTCTGGAGCCCCGGGAGACATGGGAGGGGGTCACGTTCCCAGATTTTCCATGAGGGGGGGAAGCAGTGCGAGGCGTCAATGGCCCCCGCTGGACTTCTCTTCACACGCTTCCCCCCCCCCCCCGCTTCGGGGAAGAGCAAGCGCCTTCCTCGGACAGTGCCCCCTCCCCATCCTTTCTCCTGCAGTTCTGGGTTTCCCCCCCCCCTCCATAAAAGAGAGAATCTTAGGTCACCAAGAGGCTGCTATATCGGCATCAGGTGTGTCCCTTTATTCAAAATATATACACGCACACACGACCGAGGAACGGAGGGGAGGGGAGACTGAGGAGGAGAGACCCCCACCACGAAGACGAGCAGTCCCCCCTCTCGGGACGAGGAGACCCGCGGAGAGGGAGAGACGGGTTGGCGTCCAGCGGAGTCCGGGAAGCCCTGGGAGCTGCAGAGAGGGCCACGGAGCCGAGCCGAGGCCCGCTGGAGCCCCTTCCTCGCCGGTGCTCCTGGAACGGCGAGGCCCCCGCCTGAGGGATGTGCCGTCGGGAGAAACGGCCGCCCCGTCACAGCCCTCGTCGCCCGTTCCTCTCCACGTGTCCCGATGGCATGAACGCCGGGCGCCGGTCTCCCGGGAGAGAAAGCAAAAAACACAAACACGCGGAGACAGACGATCACGAGCACCGACACCAAACGACGATAGAAAAAAATAAAATAAGTCTTTTAAAAAATTGCACCAACTCTTCCTCCAGGGACCGAAGAAGGAAGAAGGGAAGGGAGGCGGGATGCTCAGCAGAAGGATCGGAGCCCAGGAGGGAGGCGGAAGGGCCTGGGTTAGGCCAGCGGGGCTGGCGCGTGTGTGTGTGGGGGGGGGGGGGGGCGCGCGCGAAAGGCTGCGGAAAGTGCGCAGCTGGCACCGGGGCCTGAATGGGACCTGGAGGCGGCGGCGGCGGCGGCAGGGGGCTGGCTGGTTTGTGAGGCGGGGGAGGTCATGAGGAGCCAGGAGAGAACTGGCCTGGGTGCGGTGAGTCCCGCGGGGGAATGCTTCGCTCCTCCGGGCCTTGGGCGGCTGGGGAGGAGCTCCTTCTTAGGCTCCCTCCCTGGGGTTCAGGAGGGAGAAGCCGAGGGGCCCGAGATGGGGGTCCCTGGCTTCTCCCTTTGTTCAATGCGGGGGCGGAGGGGCGCCCTCAGTCTCCCACGTCTATCTCCTCCTCTTCCTCCTCCTCCTCCTCTTCTTCCCCCTCCTCGCCGTCTGAGAACGTGTCCGTGGCCCGGAGGGGGCCGCCGGGCGAGGCCGGGGCGGGCGAGGGGCAGGGCAGACTGGCCCCTCCGCGAGGGCGGGCGGGCTGAGGCTCGGGCTCCAGCTCGGGCATGCTCGCCAGCTTCTCCAGCGCGGACGGGGGCAGCTTCTTGAGGGACTCCACGTCCGCCTTCATCTCCTCCAGGTCCCGCTTGAGCTTGGCGCGGCGGTTCTGGAACCAGGTGATGACCTGGGCGTTGCTCAGACCCAGCTGGGCCGCGATGTGGTCTCGGTCGGCGGGGGACAGGTACTTCTGGTAGAGGAAGCGCTTCTCCAGCTCGTAGATCTGGTGGTTGGTGAAGGCGGTGCGGGACTTCCGGCGCTTCTTGGAGGGCTGCCGGGGTCCGAAGGCGCCCAGCGGGTCACGGCCTGCAGGGGGAGACGGGCGAGAAGCGGCCGTGGTTAGCAGAGTTTGGGGGGGGGGGCGAGGGGGAAGAGAGTCTACCACCCAGCTCAGCCCCACGCCTATCCGGGCATCAACAAAGGGATCGCACGGCTCTTCCCTATCCGAACTCCCAAGACACGGGACAGGACAACAGACCCCAGCCCTGCAACCCGGCTCCCTGAAAGGCGCCCCAGGAATGCAGCGAGGCCGAAGCGCAAGGCTGGCCAGGCCGCCTCTTGGCCCCAGTGGTCGCCCTGCCCTAGTCGCGAGAGACCTCTGCGGAGCGCCCATTCCCCCCCCCCGTGCTACTGGGCCTTTGTCCTTTCTCAGCCCCATGGAGAAGAAAAGGACGATGGGGGTCCAGGAAAGAGGGAAAGCGCCCATCTTAGACCAGATTGCCTTCTAACTCGTGGGAAAGAGAAAGGCCTGGAAGCACACAGCACCGGTGGCGCGAGGGGTGTGTGTGTGTGCGCGCTGTCTCTGGGACGTGGCCATTCAGACGCCTCTGTTCCGTCTGGGCCCGAGTCAGCAGGAGGACTGCCCTTCCCGGCATCGCCCGCAAGAGGAAGCCCCGGGAGAGGAGCGAGCGTCGCTCTCGGCCTGGGCTTCGGTTCTGATCATTTGCCGGGGCGGGGAGAGGAGACGAAGGCCGAGCTTTATCCCAAACAAAAGTGAACAACATCCAGATAAATAAACGAAGAGCCATTGTCTCCTTTCGCTTCTAGAATCAGGGCGGGAAAGAGGTTTACAAGGCCACTACGGCCATTCCTACTACCGTGGTTATCTGGGGCGGTGGTCCTTCCTCCTCGCACCGCAAGCCCCTTCTGGGCTCCCTGACTATGCCTTGGCAAGGGGGCGGCTTGGCCCCTTCTCTCCCTTCCAGCCTTCCTGGCAACCTTTCTGCAGCCATTTCTCCCTCCGCCGCCAACAAAGGAGGCGCAGAATAAATATACGGAAAGAAATCCCTCAGCAACACGTCCAGGCCAGACATCGTCCCGTCGACACTGCTGGGGCGGCTAGGGCTCCCCACCACAGGTGAAAGCGGTCCTCCCCGAGCTCCGGCTCTGTTTGGAGGAACGCCAGTCAGGAGGAAGGGACAGGCCTTCAGGGGGCTAAAATCGAAAATTTTTGGAACAAGGGTAGATAAACATTCAAGAATGTTTCTGCGCTACTGAATTCAAAAAGAGGCGGTGTTTAAATCCACTTGCTTTCTTTATTGCGAAGGGGATATTAAGCCTCCTCACTTCGATTTCGTTCCTTGTGAATCAGGCCCACGCCCCAGTATTTCCGCAAAAATCGGCGGGATCCCCCTTTCCTCTAGAGCGGCTGGGTTGGACCAAAGGAACGCCGCTTTCCAAGGCTGGCCGAAAAAGCGGTCTCTCCCAACTGACTTTTAACTTCCTCCCTCTCCAGGTCTGAGATGCTAACTTAATTCCTGCCCTGGTGGGGAGGTCGCCCAGAAGGGTGGAAAGTGGGAAAGAGTCATGGCAAACAGGAATCCTGGGCAATCGTTTGGCCTGCCAGGGAAGGCGAGAGCAGAAACTTCCTTCAACTGAACGTAGGACTGCGCCCTAAGAAGAAGAAGGATTTCTTTAAATAGCCCCACTGTACAATGAGTTTGAAAACGGATTTATTTTGCTCCCTTTCCTACTGTAGCGCCCTTCACAAGTGGCACCGGCCCTTCCAGAAGGCTCTCTTTTGTTTTTAGACAGCAGCCTCAGGCTCCTTCGCCTTTGTTTTTCAATTAGTCGCAGGGCGCGGTCAGAAAGGTCACTTAAAGTGAATTTTGGAGGCACCGCTCAGAGAACGGGGTCGGTACCTCTCTGGGAAAATCCTTCTGAGTTCAAAGAGTCTCAAAATCAAAATCCAGCCATATATTGCAGTTAGAAATAGGGACGCTGGTAAATGCCAACCACATAAGCTGAAGTACTGGGCGCAGCAGGTCCCTAACATAAATCTGAAACTATATTTTAACAGTAACAAGAACAATATAGAAAAGTTAGAGCCGATGGTTTGCTCTTCGGGTATTTCAAGCTAGAAACTCGTGGGCCAGCAGCTTCTCCTGGTGGTGGGGAGAGGGGCGGGAATGGAGGGTTGTCGGCTTTTAGAGGTAGTGTGTGTGGGCAGGCCGGCGGGCCGGCTGCGGAGGGCAAGACTGGGGGCCCCGCTGGAGAATTGTTCACCAGGCCCAAGCGCTCTGAGCCGGTGGAGGTGGAAGCTCAAGCTTTTCAGCGGGAGAGCGAGCGACCTCTCCGGGAACCGCAGCCCAGGTGGGACGCGGGGCTGGCTGGCGGGGAGAAAGACTGCATCTAGGCCGCTTGTCTCCTGGTGGAAACAGCCTGAATAATCATCCGCTTCACTTCAGACGGTGTTTTTTTAAACCTGTCCGGAGCCCTTTCGTTGAGGTCCGGGGAGAATATCTTTGTCCTTTGGCGAGGGTCGGTAGGGGAGGAGTGTGTGCGCGGGTGTCGGCTTCAGGGAATCGCCTTGGAGAAGCGGGAAGCAACGCTAAACCGGACGCTGGCGGCTCCAGCCGCTTTAAACCACGCACGAAAAAAAGCCGGCGCTGCCTGGGAACCCAAGCGCTGCAGCAAACTTGTGGACCAGCCCAGAGAGAGAGTCGGTCTCCTTCGGGCCGGCCGGTTAGTCTCCTTGCGGTGTGGAAAAGAATGCCATCAACTGACCCCCAAAGGGCAGTCGTTTGCTGGCTGCCCAGCTCCGGCGCGGGTCTTCAGAGGCTGCCGCCGCCGGCTGTGCCTCTTGGCTCCACTCGCTCCGCTCGCCAGGCGGACGAAGGGGCGATCGGGGAGGGAGAAACACCAGCAGGCCAGGCCGGTGAAATTACGTGGGCTCCCAGAGGTCCTGATTCTCCCTCGTGGGTCCAGGAAAGAAAGAAAGATGAAAAGTCCGAAGCAGAAAACGAAAATCCAGATTTAAAAAGAGGGTCGAGGAGGCGGATAGGCAGAGCGGGCCCTGGAAGGGGACACCAAAGCCAGGCGGGGAAACCCTCAGAAAGGCAGAGAAGCGCCGGGCGCTGGAGAGAGCGACGCCCGAAGGCGCCTCGGTTACGAAAAGGAAAGCTGCGGAGACAGGGAGAGGCCGACGGGTGAGGTTGTCTGTACAGATACAAACCGGGAGGAGAAAGGCGGGCTAGATCCGTACTCATGAGCTACAGACCGATGTATCTGCTTATCGACACGTAACGACACGGACACGCATCCCTCCGTAGACATTCATGCCCTGTCCTTTCTCTACTGGACTGCCGTTCCTCTCGGATGAAAGGGCTTCCTCCCGCTCGGTGTCTCCCCCAGGAAATTTCCAGAGGGGCAGCAGAACCCACAAAGGGTCTGGGGGCACTTTAAAGACCCACCCCATTTTCCTTGGCTTTCCTAGTCGGGTTCTCTGGCCGGGTCAGTCCCCAGAAACCTTCTGCCAAACAAAACGAGCACCTCTCCGAGGCACCGCAAGACTACTTCCATTCCCCCAGGCAAGGAAAGCGGGTTTTTAGGGAAGGGAAGAGACAGCCGCACTCCCAGCCTTTGGAGGGAGGGGATTTACTACTCTCTTGCTCCGGTACCTTTCCTCGGAGGAGGCGGAGGGACCCTTCCCCTTCCCTCCTGACCACCACCGACTTATCCTCCCGCCTTAGCGGACCAGCCTTCCCACAGCGCTTGCTCTCTTCCCCAGGATGCATGCACCTCCCTCGGCTTCCTCCTATGCAGGGAGACCCTTCCCGCTCTACAGCTGTCATGCCGTGAAACTCGCAAGTCGCGGGCAGAAGAGCCACCTCCTTCAGGGACTGGGACCGGTCTCCGCCGCCGCTAGAGGAATCCACCAAGACAAGACCCGGGGTCAGGAGCGGGGGGGGGGGCAGAGGCGCTCTTCTGCCCCGGCGCGCCTTACCTTCTGCTGCCTGGAGCACGTTAACCTCCAGCCCTTTGAAGGTCTTGCTGGCCAGTTCCTCCAGGGCACAGAGCGGCGAGGTAGGGGCGGGAAGGCTATTCCCGTTCCGAGGGGGGCCGGCTGAGGCGGCCACCTTGTCCAGGAATACCAGGCGGGCCGAGGGGGCTTTGCGCCCGGAGGGCTTGTTCAGGATGTCCTCGATGCTGAAGGGGGTCAGTGGCTTGTTGGAGTTGGCTGGCGGTGGCAACTGATCTAGCGGGCTCCGGTGCCTCTCTTCCCCGCCGCCCCTACCGCCACCGTCCACCGGCTGCGACGGCGCGGGGGGTGCCTTCCCTTCCGTGGCGGAGGTCATGGCCAGGAGGAGGGGAGGAGGGAGGAAGGAGGCGGGAGAGGTCCCCCCAGCTTGCCCAAAGAGCCCGTAGAAGGGAGGAGAGCTCAGCAGCCCCCGGGGGTCATGGCGCGGCGCCCTGAGCGGCGGCTGTTACTGCTGCTGCTGCTTCCATCCCACGGAGGGAATCATCGCTGCCCGCCAGGCAGCTCCGAGCGCCGAGTCTCCCTCCCTGCCTCCGCCCCTCTGCCCACAGGATCAGGGCCTAGAAGCACCGCCTGGAAGCTGGCGCCCCCCCCCTTCGCCCATGCCCTGCGCCGCCGTTTGGCGTGCCTTCGTGGGCGGGGGCGTCCCGTCGGGCCTCGAGTAGCCGCTGGCAAGCACGTTTGTGGCCGCCGAGCCCGCGCGGGCGCTTCAGCCTTAAAGGCAGACGAGCAGGGCCATCAAGTGGGCACCTCGGTAGGAGGAGCCAGCGCGGAAGTGTTAGCAAAGTTTCAGAGCCGGAGGGGTGGGGGAGGGAGAGGAGGGGGGCCCATTTTTCTTTCCCCAGGCCACGCCGCAGAATGAGCCACCGCCCCGCGGCTCTGCCTAGCCTCGTAGGCCTCCCTTAGCACCGCGCTGAAGGCCGGTCCCGGCGGCGTGCAACCCTGCGGGCGCCGAGGGAAGAGGAGGATCCCAGCTCCGGTAGGTGTGCTCTTCCCAGGCTCCCCTTCCTCAGCTGGGGGACTCGCTTCAGACAGAAGAGGAAGGGGCGTCAGAAAGGGCCCCCTCCCTTTGGGTGAATTGCGCCTGATTATTTCACGAGGGGTCTATGTGTGTCATCTTCACACGAGAAGACCCCCTCACTCTTGACCTCGCTTCTTCTGTTCCTCCACCCTCACTCCTTAGCTGTGTGAGAGAGGCCAGGTTTTGTGTGCGCGTGTGCTCTCTCTCGCTCTCGCTCTCTCTCTCTCTCTCTCTCTCTGTGTGTGTGTGTGTGTGTGTGTTATTGGAGACGTGGGATGGCCTCCGATGGGCTCAGGATTCGCTTGGGCCTGAGTCTTCTTTGATCTCTGTCTGGAGAACTTCCCATTTCCTTAATGTCGGGGTTCGCCCTGTCTGCATTCTGGGCCAGGGAGCTTTCCTCTAAGCAGAAAATGGGAACCGCCGGATCCCTGCGGTCCAGAGTAGCCAGAATCTTCCTCTCCCCCTCGCCCCCCCCCCATTTCTCTTTCGGGCAATGGCTCTTACTCTGAATTCCTCCCTACCGTCGCGGCCTTTGGGGTGTGAGTCTGCGGTGGGCTCTGTGAATGCGCCCCTGCCTCCCCGTTTAGGTCTCCTCCCAAAAGCGCAAAATTCCCACCCGCTCCTGGGCCTCCTGAGTCGTTTTTAAATTTTCCTGCTCCCCAAAGGTAGACTGGGGCGAACTAGGCTCCCTTCTGGGCTCCAGACACTTGGGAAGACTTCTGGGCAACAGAGCTAACGGGTCAAAGGGCGCTGCTGCCCGTTGACTTCCCGACGGTGGGTTCTGGTTGTTAAGGCTGTTCCAGTGCTCTAAATATACATACACTTCTTGTTGCTCAGCGTTGCTGATGCTGGAGGCGAGGGCGGGGGCGAACAAGGAGTCTGACCTAAAAATTATAAGTCCAGTCCTAAAATTGTACTGCTGAGGTGACAGGTTTGCAAAATCAGTGATTTTTGAATTTCGGGAAATAAATTGGCAGCTATCGGAGTGGTTTCGAATGGGTGGAGAAGCCTTTTAGAGTGACTCCAGTTGCTGAAATTAGTACAGGGAGAAAGATGATCTGATTTTTCTTCCGTATTCATCTAATTTCTAGCCTTATAATTTTATTTGGTCTTTCGCAATTGTGCTTTCTCTACTTTTGCGGCTGTGTGTTGACGAAACTCCTGATTGCTGTAAGGTAGGTTTTTCCTTGTTGTTTATCCAAAATATTCGGCTTATTAAAATCAGCTGTTTTACCCGTGATAACTCGCTTCTCCTAGTACCGTATTGTGGTTTCCTTTTCTCATACTGGAGGTAGCTGGGATGTGCAATATGGAGGGAAAAGGATCTTAGGGCTGTCAGTCGCTTGAGGACTCCTGTTGTCCTTGTTAGGACGACCACGACGACGAGGAACTTAACTGCTCTTCTCGGCCGGTGCCTTTTCTCCTCCCCCCAGCTCTCCCTTTCCCGCAGCCTTCCGACGGCCTTCTGGGTCCCAGCCTAACCGACGTCAGGCGTCCGCCTTTGCGGGGTCTCGGTGGCTTCTGCTGCAGGTTTGCCCCACTTGCTCCGAAGACCTTCTGCTCCCCACCGTCCGTCCGCCCGCCCGCCCCCCGGCCCAGGGAGCGTATCTCTCGCTCTCGGCCCTCCGCCTGGCCTTTGTTTAGGGCTGCCGGGGGCCTTGTCTCTCCCTACCCCCCGCCCCGCAATCTTTCCCTCCGCGTTCAGGCTTTCGCCTCGTTTCTTGGCCCTTCCGCCTCCGAGCGGACCCACACTCATGCTCTTGGCCAGGACTTTGGGGGATGGAGGAAGGGATCCGGTCAGCCCTGATGCTGCCACGGCTGAGCGAGGCGGCGGCGGCGGCGGCGACCGAGAAATTTCGGCGGATCCGGCCCCTGCCCTGCTAGTCTCACCGCCTGCGGCCCAGCTGGGCGCTCCGCCGCCCCCCTCGCCGCCCCCGGCCGCTAATGCAAGGCAGACGTGCAGCATCCCTGTAAAAGAGAACCATAAAAAGCGACTTTTCCCCTCGCGCTGTAAAGAGCTTTTCAAAGCCCCCTGCGGGGCCGCCTGCTGGGCGGGTGGCTGAACCCCGGCTGGGCGGCCCCTGAGACTCCCGATGGGGCGGCCGGCCTCTTCCGAGTGGGGCCTGTCCGGGAAGCACCCCGACACCCCCTCCCTTTCCACAGCGGTCTCTTTGCCTGCCTGGAGTTTTATGGCCTTCCCAGCTGAAATGGCCCATAAAAGCGCCGCGCCTGGGAGTGATTAAGGCCCGCAGCGCGGAGCTTTGGGCGGGTTTTGGATTTCACTGCCCGGCCGGGCCGTAAAAGCCTCCTACAAATAGCTCCATGATCCTGCACGCTTGTAAACTTCCCTCTCCCTTTCTCCCGCTCTTGTCTGGCCCTCGCCCCTCCTGCTTCCCACTGCCAGCTGCCAGAGGCCAGCCCTGGTTTGGGTGCTTGGCCTTCTTCTCTCGCAGTTTGATACGCACCCAGCGGGGCTGGGCCACCAGGAGCACCTAACTGTGACGGATGGGAGACATTCAGCCTTCCCGGAGCTCCCGGCCCCTATCCAGGGAAGGAGTCCAAGAGACATAGGGGAACGCGGCAATCGGCTCTAACGCCTACACCAATTAGAAATGTGTTACTTCGGCTTTTTCTAAAGAAATACCTGCAGACACTGAGTGAGTGAGTGAGTGCCTACACTGGATTTGACTTCAGTGTAGGAGCAAGACAGCAAGACTCAGCGGTGCCGCGTCTCCCACAATAACATTGTGTCAGCTGCCTTCGGTCTTGCGCTGGGAGAAAGGTGGGTTATGAAATACATACCTAGAGTCCTACATTCGAAAAGCCTTTCGAATATCCAAGCCACTTCTCTTATTTCCCACCCACCCAGATTCATTACAAGGCAGCGCCGCTCCGAGGCTTCCCACAGGGTTCAGGGTCTTCTCTGGAGCCTTCCCCGAAAATCTTAGGTCCTTCTAGAGAGGTTCGTGGACGCCTGGGCCCAGAGCGCGCCCTGTCTCCTGAAGGCTGCGTGCTTATTTAGACGGCGTTTCCTCGCCCGGCATCTCCCCCGTTTCTCCTGGTTTCTTCTCTCCTTTCTTACCCAAGAGGAAACGTCTAGCCTGAGGGCTCCTCCCTTTCACAGTTAAAGGGCATTTTGGGAATATTTTGCTCTCCCCCCCCCCTTTCTTTCCAGTTCAAGAAAGAGAGGAACTAGCGAACGGGAAGGAGCCCCTAGTTTGGACCCCGAACAGCTGGAAGGAGCCTGGGAAAGGATAAGGAGAAGGCAACCGAGGAGGCGCTGTGCCCTGCGGTCCCCTCCTAAGGCGCGTTCTCCTACTCCCAGCGAGACCTTGTCACGCAAGTCCACCGAGCCGCCACCCACCCCCCACCCCGCCACCCCGCTAAAGGCCACGCCAGGAGCCACCGCGTATCTCCGCGTTTTGTGTCTGGTTGCTCAGCAGACTGGACGCGCCCCCCCCCCGCGCGCACCCGCACCAGCTTTCTATGGGCACAACGTTCTTTGCATTCGGCGCTTATAAGGGCGCGTGGCAAGTACAGGCACCCAGTCTCTTGACCACCCTCCCTTACACCACGGATATTATTTCGGAAAGTCCAGGGACTCCCCTCACCTGCCGAAAACGGATGAACAGGTTTGCCCGGCCCATGAGGACAGGGTAAACGGGGAAGGCCGGGGAAGCGTGCCCGCCTTGGGGCCGTGAGCCGCCATGACTCAGATCCAGAGAGCCTTGGTCGCCTTGAGGGGGCAACCGCGCAGCTTCATTCGTGGGCACTGACGGGAGTTGTCCGGTTGCAGACCTTCGCCCCCCCCCCTTGCCCTTTCCCGCTAGCGCGGGAGGCGTCCTTTCCCCCCTTCAGATTAGAACTCCTTTTTTCTCACCAAAGCAAACTGCTGAGGGCCGGGGGGGGGGGCGGTGGTGGAATGACCGAATTGGAGTTGTGGGACGCCAGTAGGAGGTTGCTTCGGCCGAGCAGAAGACTTCCACCGGCTCACCATGAAAAGGCCTTGGTGGTTTTCCCCCTCTCTTTTTCCTTAGGGAATTTTCTCTCCTAAGAATAAAAACGAAGAAGAAGCAAAGGGAAAACGTGGCTGCAAACTGAAGCCAAACTTGTGGGAGCGGAAGAAAGCGTGTCCTAAGAAGCGCCCCTAAGGCGGAGGAGAAGGAGCCCTTCTCCGGACCCACCCGGGACACGGCACCCGCCTTTTCTCAGTAAGCCAACTTTCCCAGGTAGGAAAGAAACGAAAGCGAAGAAGAGGTGGGAGAAAGAAGGAAGGACGCGTAAAGCCCGTCCCCGCTTTAGGGGCGAGACACGAGCCTTCTCCGAAACCGGCCACACTTAAGCAAAATCGGTTCAAGGACAGACGCCACTGCCTCGCCTCTCCTGCTGGACGTCAGGAAACGTTCCCGCCTGCCACTTAAAATGGTGTCTCATTTGGGCCGCCTCGAATGCTATTCAATGCTAATCCCGGGATGAGGAAAAACCGCAGAATTACTCCTTGGTTATTGCAAATTCTTAAACAGCTTTCCCATCCACCAGGGCTCACAAAGCGAGGTATAATAATTACACAATATATTTTAAAAGCTTAAAAATAAACATTTTTAAGGCTTTAAAAATTAAGACCAAGTCTTCTGTAATTTGCTCTGCGGAAAGCTTTTTCTCTCCCGCATTTAACTCGCAACGGTTCCGAAACCGGTGAGATCGCAGGCTCACAGCGGCTCCTTCCTGCCACGGTCACAACCACGGAATAAATTCCTTCGGAGGAAGAGTTGAAGTCCGGACAGGTTCGGACCACAGGGGCTGTGAGTGAATCCGGAGATGGACGTTGACAGGCCTCTTCAGCGAACGGTAAGGGACGACGGCTACCTCCACCTCGGCGCCACTGGCCGGATCAGGGAGTCCCGGGTGGTGTTAATTGAAAAGGAAGCCGGGCAGCTGTTTTTCTCCTTAATTAATCCGCAGCACGTCCCCGATGCAACGGAGCCCAGGGAGGGCAGAGGCAGCGGCTGGCCAAGGAAGCGTGCGTGGGGTCGCGCCTGCCCGTCTTCCTGCTGCGCTTTTTGTCAGCATCCATGTGGATTAGGGCGGCCAGAGGCTGGTTTAGCGGCGGAAGAAGGGCTCCTAGCCTGAGGTGTCGGGCTCCCCCTTCCCATTTCTTCCCCGAAGCAGGGACAGGCTCCAGAACAGGCCTCAATCCACACTTTGCGGGAACTAGAGCGCCATTTCAGACTTGGAAGAAACGGAGGCCTGGAGTTGGTTCATGGGCCCATGGAAGACGCCGGATCGCGGGTGCCGAGGTTTTCCTTTTTCCGCTTGTGTATAATTTTTTCTGGCTTCCAAACCGACGGATTTGTCGGACCCCTTCCCTACCAGAAACCTGAGAACAAAACGGTGCAAGGACATAACCGGAGCCCCAAACGCTTTTTCTGTCCCGGGTCGGTGTTATCCTGTGTCAGCTTGTGCAGCCATATTCAGACGAAAGCAAAAATCATAATCAAAACAGAACAGAACAAAACCAGACAGACAAACAAACAAACAAAAGAGGTAGAAAAATCCCAAGAAAACGAAAACCAAAAACCTAAGCGTCGTGGCACCTCGAAGGCCAACTGTCTTATTTCAGGGTGAGTTTTCGTGGCAACATCCACTTCTTTAGATGTCTTTAAGGTGCTACTGAGGTCCCCCCTCCCCTTTTGCCTGCATATGCCTCCTTTCTCCTTCTCTCAGGCATCCACGGTGCTGAAAGACACCCCCCCCCCCCGTTAAACGGGTTACTGGTTAAAAAAACCTCCTCCCGGGAGCGCCCTTTTCTTCATCCCCACCGCCGCCCGGGGCAGTGAAATGGCTGTGGCCTCCGGCTATCATTTGTCCTATTCTGGCGGCGAAAATGTTAAATGCAGCCACCAGATCTCGGGTGGAGGGCAGCGCGACCCTCCGCTCTGTGGCCCTTAATCCCTGGCGGACTCACTGCCGTGATCGACTGCTCCTATCCAGGAGCGGTGGGGAGGGGATGCAGGCCCGGGCGGTTCCTGCGCCGCTGCCACTGCCGCTGTACCGGGCGGGCCGGCGGGCGGGCCGGCGTGGGGGGGGGGGGGAGAAACAGCACCAGATGGTGGCCCTCCTGAAGGGCCGAGCCCCCTCGCTCGTGCTCGGCTGCTTCCGCAGGAGTGGGATGTGAAGGTTGTGTAGAAACCAGAGGTGGGGAGCCTCTCTTTCGGGATCAGGAGAGAAGCAGGGTGGCTTTGAATCTGACCCTCCTCGAAGGAAGCCTCCCGGAGAGCGAGGCAGGGTCTCCTCCACTCCGTGGGCGTGGGTGCAGGAGTGGGGGAGCGAAACCAAGAAGACGCCGAAGCCGGCCAGAGCCCGTTTGGTTTTCTTCCTCTGCTTCGCGGTGCCGGATCCTCGCTTCAGTCCAAGGCAAGAGGGAGCCGGGGTTCAGGAGCCCCCCTTCTTTTCTTGCACGCTGCTCCAGGCCCCTTCCCCTGCATGACCTAGACGCAAAAGCAGGTCTCAGTCAGAGGGAACACGCAGTCGAAAGGTGGGGCTTTCACTTGCTGAATATTTTATTTATTGATTTTAAATATTTTCAATCCGCCTTTCTTCTTAAAAAGGACCCAAGGCAGCTTACGACAATTAAAAGACAGTATTTGAGGTAGTAACCATACAGTATACAATACTAAAGGATCAATGAATACAATGCCAAAAGTATCAGCTGCTCAAGGAAGGGAGGACGGTCCATTTTTCAGTGATAAACTCACCACAGTGACAGCCTATCCCACTGATAAGCTCTTCACGTCCCTTGACCAGGCGGGTGTTTTCACGCGGCGCTGGGTTCGTCGGTAGCCAAGTGGCCCCCTCAGCAGCCCGTGGGCTAAGAAGAGACTGCGCCACAGGGGAGATGAGCCGGGAGGCGCGGCCGCCTAATTTTCCGCTTACAGAGTTTGGGGGGGGCGTGCTCCTTCCTTTCGAGAAAAGGTGTCGGGGCATGAATTCGGAAAGAAAAGAAAAGAAAAGGTGCCTCCCGAAGGTTCTCCCGGAGAAACCAGTGCAGAATCCTGCTGGTGCTGAGCAAGAGGAAGAAGAGGGAGGCGGGTAACCCCGGGGACAGTGCTGGGGGGTTGGGCAGAAGGCGCGGGAGTCTCCCACAGGCGAGCCCTCAGGACAGCCACCGAAGCTGCTCTTTCCTCCCAAGCCCGACTGGGGGCAAGAGTGTCCGCAGGAATCCAGTCCCCATTTGGGAAGCCAGCCTGCAGAGCAGGGAGTGCGCATTCTCTGCGCACAGCACCGCGTGGCCCGCTGCAACAGAGGGGGTCGGCCTGGGGGCCTTCCAGTAACGTATTGAAGACCCCAGAAGGAGGCGAGCGCCCCTTTGCCTCCCTACCAGCGGGCACCCTGGGGAACCGGTGTAGACAAGAGGACGGATAGGCACCGGGCGAGCCTCTGTGGTGCCCCTTCCGGGCTCTTTCCGCCCCAGGAGGCTCCCCTCCCCCACCCCGCAGCGGTATTAAATGCAGGGCCCTGGGGGGACCCGGCCTGATTCGAGGCCCCTCTTCCCCTGCTTTTCCCCTTGCGTGCACAGGCTCCACCTCCCTGAATTATTCACAGACAGGCCAGCGTGGTGCAGCAAGCAGAGGGAGGCACTGCTAGGGCGCGGGAGACCTGGGTTCATCATATACCTCAACACTCACCGGGGGAGGTGGCACTGGAAGCCCTCCCCCCCCCTTCAAGTATCTCGCCTGGAAAGCCCTGCTAGACCCCAGACGCTGTACGTAGCTCGGGGTCGGCTTGACAGTGCAGAACACCCAGCTTGTCCCTAAGGGCTCAGTGACGGATCCGACCTGCGCTCTTCAACATGGTTGCCCCGCCGCGGGTGCCTCTGCCCACCCGCTTATGCCGGGAAGAAAGCGTTCCTTTTTGCGTTGCTTTGTCTAAACGTGTTAAAGTTGGGTTTAGGGTTAAATTCTCTATTTATTTATTTATTTATTTATTTATTTATTTATTTATTTATTTCTGACCTGAAATAACTGAGTTCTTCTGCGCGAGTCTGTGTCCTGCCTTTCTTTCCCTTCCTTTCCCTGAATATTTCGCCTTCAACCTGCTGGCAACCTCCCGGCCTTGGGGGTGCCTTTCTTCGACGGGAGTGACGTAGCTCCAGCCGAGCTTCTGTTGTTGCGGGTTCGAGTAAACCCCCAGCATTTCGAAGGCTTGACTCTCTGGACCTTTCCTGTTAACTTCTGCTTTACCAGCCCACTCACTCGGATTTCCAGTGTGGTGCAGTGGACAGACCAACGGAGTAGGGTTCAGAAGGCCTGGATTCAAATCCCCGTTCAGCCATGGAAACTGACCGGGGGACTGGAATTGGCAAAACCGCTCCTTAAATACTTCACTTATTTTGGAAGCCCTGTTAGGGTCCCTATAAGCTGGTTCTGACTTGACAGCACAGAACACGCACATTTTAGAGGAATTCCTTCTGTTGGAGCCAAGCACCCGTAGGTGGAACTTCCTGGGTGCGCTTCCCCTTTTCTCCAACGGAGCTCGGATAGCCTTACAAGCCTTACAGGCTGCGGCTGGTTCTGCCCACAGATCCTTCTCTCAGGCGCCTCCTGGCCGCTTGCTGGCATTCAGACTGAGATGGCTTCCCCGGTGACTGACCGCCGGGCGCATTCTGGTTTGAGGTGTCTAGAAATGCCACTTGGTTGTCACGGCCAGCCTCGGCATCTGCTTGGATCGGCAAGTGATGTGACTCATTAAACTCCTCTACCCACCCCCGCCCCCCCGCTTTGGGCCTCCTTGATTTCATTCTCCACCTCAGGATCACTACCAACATTTTATCTGGGGTGGGAGTGGGGGTGGAGATGGCATATTGCTAGTCCAAGGTTATTTGGGAGGGCTGACTTTGTCACCCACAGAGAGGGGGCAGTGGAGGGGTGGGTAGCTTCCAGGGCTTCCCCTTTTGCTTGGCCGGAAGCCCCCGCTGAGAAGTCAGAAATGAGCATCTCCCCTTCCACCCTCCCCTGTCTTTTGTTTTGTCTTTTGTCTTGTTTGTTTGTTTGTTCCTTCATTTGTCTGTTCGTTCGTTCGTTTGTTTGTTCATTCGTTTGTTTGTTAAAGATCAGAGATGGGCCATGCTGCCTCCCCTTGATGTGGTTGGATTGCAGTTGCTAGCAACCTGGGCCAGCATTGCTAATGAGGAAGGATCATGGGACTTGTAGTCCACCAATTCCAGCAAAGCCCTTGTTGCCCATCCCTGTTACAGAGCTGGTAACCAGAGAGGACTGTTTTCAAGACTTTGGTGGTTGTGGCAAGGAGCACAAGCCTTGCTACTCAGCCTGATCCCAGCAGAGGCAAGTGGGTCTCCTTGGGAGGTGCTCCTTCACCAGCCAGGGCTCAGTCTACCGTTCCCCCCCCCTCCTTCCTTCCTTTCCTCCCTTTGTGGCTTGCTCACTGTGCAGTGTAAGCCTCACACAGCCAATGTGAGAACGAAGAGGAGCCACTCCATCTCAGAGTCCAGTCGAGCAGTTGCATTAAAGGAAAGCCAGAAACAAGGTAGGGAAAAAATAGTGAAGGATGCAACAGTAAAACGAGGAAGTAAGGTCTGCGCCTGAATGTAGGCCTGCCTCCGCTCAGCTATGTGAAAGACTGCAAGTGTTGTTGTCCTTCCTTGCAGCCTTTACTTGGAGACAGGCAGTCATTGCACTGGTCAAGGTGCAGGGGGTAAGGCCACTCAAAATGGGCACTGTGCCAGGATGTATGGTGTTTGACGCCCACACCCACACACGCAACCAGTGGGCATGGTTTCATGTACCAACGTTGCCCCCTAAAAGATAATTGTCACCACCAGAGTTTACCTGATCAGTTGGAAACTGGAAGAATAAAGAGGAAACGTCTTTCCTGCCAGCCAACGTCCAGGGCAGTTGTGTGGGCCAGGAATGGGTAATTCCTCTGACTTGGGGCTTTTGATCTAACTGCTCTGTGGAAAGGTTAACATGTCAGCTGTGTCAGCGGGGCCTGACAACCTATCCTTCTGCCTCTCCTTGTTCTACCAAGTTTCCATGAAGCCTCCTCCTCCTCCTCTAGCGATGTGCTCCTTCGAAACTGAGCATTCGAAATCCCGCATCCTGGCTTCTAGCCCCAACTCATGTCTATTTCTATTCTTTTCTTTGTCTTTGCCTTAGCCTCCTCCAGGCATTGCCTCTTAGCACCTCTCCAGCCCAAATGACCAAAAGGGACGGGGGGGGGGGGGGGAGGGAGGGTTCTTGAGAGCAGATTTCAGGAATGTCAGTCCATCCCCTTTAATCCGGGATCTCTATTTCCTTTCTCCCTTTTGGCATTCAAAACTGATACTCTCACCATTTTTCAGTTGCTCTCTTGCTGACCTCCACTTGGCTCTCATCTTTCTAAGGAGAGACATGCATTCTCTCCTGGCTGTAAAGCTAGGATTAGGATTTAGGCTTTCCTGCCTTAAATGTAAATTTCTCAATAAAACTTTAGCTATTTGATTTTTGAAGTGATTCTCCTGCCATATTATGGAACATGCAGTGGGACTGACTGCCCACATAGCTGCTCAGCTTCCTCTGCTACAAAGAGAGAGAGAGAGAGAGAGAGAGAGAGAGAGAGAGAGAGAGAGAGAGAGAGAGAGAGAGAGAGAAACTCTTGTCAAGAAACTGGGGAAATGGGGGATCATATTTTCTGTTGCCCTACTGGATAACAGGCTTTTTGGTTTGTGCGTACAATGAGCTGACCAAGAGAAAGGGAGAATTGCCCACTGTTAATTGGAAGGCAGCAACCACCTGGGCCTTATCTCTGTGAGAATGGAAATTTCAAGGGCAGATGGACTGCATTTCTTCATATTGAGTTAATTAGCAGAATGGTTTCAGCTGAGTATAGGGAGGGGGAATTACTCTTCACAAAGTTTCACGACAACTTGACACCTAATTGGTGGATCTCCTGGAAGGATCTGGAAACCAAAATCTTGGGTATAAAAATGAGAGAGGTTGCTTAGTTTAGTTAGTTATATCTTAGGAGAATGCTATGCTCATCTGCAAGAGCTCTTATATCTGATGAAGTGGACTTGCCCACGAAAGCTCACATTAAAAATATTAAAGTTAGTCTTTAAAGTGCCATCACATTTCTGTCTTTTTTTACTCTTTAATTTTATTTTGTTTTCACATATAATTCTTGCACAGACTAACACAGCTACCCCTTATACAATTAGTTATTTGACTGTTCTGCAATTGTTGGAATTGCTTTTGATGGGTTTTTTGGTTTGTTTTTTACATTTTCCAGCCTCTTTAATAAAATATAAAATGTAATAACTTTTTGGTCAATTTGAAGGAAGGGGGTTGGTGGAACTTAAAACCAAACCTTGCTTTGATCATCTAGCAGAAGCCTACGTGCTTGTGGATATTTTTTGTATTCCTATCTTGCAGGAATGGCGTACGAGTCATATGACTTAACCTTGTGGATTGTTGGTAACCGCCTGGGAGCATCGCCTGGTCCAAGAAGACTAAGGTGTTGAGAGGGTATTGGACAGGAAAATTTTACACAGCTATCAGCACATTTAGCCCTCCTGGATTTTACCCACACTAGAAAAGTCAGGCTGAGTGGTTGGTGTGAATCTCTTTGATCTGGCGTGTTGTGGAGGGCCAGAGTTTCAGCCTCTTGTCTTGGAGGTTTGTAGGTTGCTCTGTAGGTTCCTCACTGAGCAAGCCAACTAGACAGGAAAAGGGGAGGCAAGGGTAGAACTGGGAAGCTGCAGGCCTTTCTGAGGCTGGTCACTCCTGGACAAGAACCTGTGTTTTACCTGGATTCCTTCACCTGCAATCCTTCAAAGAACATATTTGAAGAGGTGTTGATGACACAAAGATAATCTGGGCCTGCACACTCATAAGTCAAGCTCCACCTTGGAGAGTGGGCTCTCGCTCACCACCATCTGTGTCCCAGCACCTTTGCCGATCTTGGCAGTGCCCTACGGCTCCTTGTCCACTCAGACCTTTTGTTTGATTTTATCTTACCCTTCTTCCAACAAGGGGAAGCAGGGCCACTCTCGTCCAGCAGAAACAGGACATGTTGGGCTTGAGGGCCTGCAAACCTCCCAGAGTCTCACAGCCAACATAACGTGGCTGCCAGCTGTCAGGAGTTGTCACCTTGCTCTGGCTAAGTGTCTTCACAGACGCAGCTGAGAGGGGCTTCTCTGGCACACTTTGTTTTGTGGGGAGAGATGCAGACTATTGTCCTCCAAGGTGCTTCCTTCCCTCCTCCATGCTTTGTGCCTCACACACTACCCCGATTCCTGCTCTGCTCACTATCTCACATAATGCTGTGTGACGTGCACCAGGAAATGGCTGCTGAGGGAGGGAGGGAGGGAGGAAGGGACAGGGGGCTGCAGGCCTCAGACTTGCTTGTACGGAGCAGGATTTGCACCCGCTCACCTCTCTCTTCCTGAAGCCCCAGCTCCTCCCTGTCTCCATCAGCCCTGCTTCATCTGGCCTTTGCCAAGGTAACAGAGGGAAGGAATGTGTGAATGTGTGTGTGAGAGAGAGGGAGAGAGAGAGGGAGAGAGCCCAATGCCATGTTCTTCCCTCTGTGCTCCCCAGTGTCTGTTCTGGAACAGCCTAGTGATGTTTTGCTCACCTTCTCAAAGGAATCTTGACCTTAGGCAAACAAGAAGCCAAGTCTGAAATGCCAGGAGGACCTTCCTGGCCCAGGAGCCAGCTTCCATGGCTTCTGCACGGTCTTAGATCTGTACTCTCTGGCTTTCATTCCACCAGCTATATAATGGGTAGTTTTAACTGGGGAACCTGGTTAGGGCTGAAAGGCAGAGCGTGAACGTTTAAACAGACAGGCTCATTTGTGCTTGGGATCTTGGGGGCTGCCAGAGAAACTGCTCTTCAGTGCCAGCTGAAAACTCAAGCCTGCTTTCAGAGAAATCACTCTTCTGGCCCCTGAATGAAGTGCTGAAGTTGGACTGGGTCAGGTAAAGCCATGGACTCCTGTCTCACCTTTACTGCACACCCCTTGGGGGTTGAGGGTCAAGGCATTAAATAGACTGACAAATACATTGCATGTTTAAAGGGTTAGAAGAGTCCATCCAAGGCAGGCTGAGGGAGGTGTATCACAGTAGGTATTCTGCAACTTGCATTCAGCAGCGGCTGTGAAGACCACTCGCTTGCCTGGCTTCAGGGAAGGGGGGGGGCAGACAAATTTGTGGCAGGAGAGGAGAGCTGTGTGGCACCTTCTTCAATGGCTGCCAGTGGCTGAGGGTGGGCTGAGAGGAGCAACAGAATGAAGGAGAAGCTACGTATGCCTCTCAAGCCTTGCTGTGTGGAGGTGCAACGAGAAGCAGGGTCAGCTTCTAAGAGAGACAGAGGCAGAGAGAAAGAGAATGGTTTCCATGGGCCCCCTAGTCTCAGTCCTGGTGTGTGGGTGGGTGGGAGGGAGGGAGGGGAGGACTGCTGAATTTGCACCTGGCAGGATGGATCTTATGTTCAGCGCTTTCCCATCATTCTCTTCCATGGGAGCTGGATGTTTTAAAACTGCTTTTCGTGGCATCCATAGGATGTGGGAGAGTGTAGCCATGGGTGCCGGCTTGCTGAGAAAAGGCTGAAGGTTCCGTTCCTTCTGCTTCTGTCCCGGCCTGCCCCCATGTCCTTCCGCCCCTCTCCCTTGGCACTTGTTAAAAACTTTGGTACCAAATAAATTCACGGGGAGAGGGCTGGAGAAAGAGAGAAAGAAGACTCCTTTCCACTCACTATAGCTTTTTCACCTCCTGGAACTTTGCAGGTTTCACATCTATGGACATCTCTGTGAGATACAACACTTTTGTATAAACTTCTCCTTCAAACATGGGAGGATAAGTACCTAAGATACGGTATCCAGTCTTCTGAAATGTTGGAGGTTTCTTAACTAGTTTAACCTATTTTCTGTGTGTCCTTCCCATAACAATGGCCCACAAAAACTTAACCACTAATTGTGTCCTTCTTCCAAAAGCCCAAAACATTAAAGCTTCTCCTGGGAACCACTGCTGCCCCCCCTGCTGCCACTTGGACAGCTTGATCCTCTCAGGAGGGGCACCTATCCTGCCAGTTTAATTCAGTTCTGTCAAGAGTTGTAGCAACGTATCAGCAGTTCCCTCAAAAAAGAAAGAGAAAAAGAGAAAAAGGGGGAAAAACCAATTTAAAAGCTCCTCGTACAATTTGTTGTTGTTGTTGTTGTATTGTGCAGTCAAATTGCTTCTGACTTATTGGCTGAAATCCAATAGTTGAGTAGGCCTATTGAATCAGTGGAACTTACCTATATGTTGACCCATCAAATCCCCACTGATTCAATGGGCCTACTCTAGCTGTGATTTACTGCTGGATTTCAGCCATATTTCAACCTTAGGAAGTAAGGACTTCGAAGAAGCCTTTGGTTGACAGCCCTGATCAGCTCTTGTAAACCCGTGGCTGTGGCTTCCTCTAGGGAGTCGATCCGTCTCATCTTTGTTCTTCCTCTTTTCTTCAATTTTCCTCAGCATGACTGCTTTTTCCAGTGAACCTTTTCTGCTCAAGATGTGCCCAAAGTATGATCGCCTCAGGTAAAGTGTGGATGGACACCTTGACACGATGAGGGGGTTTGAGTGTGTCAGAGCAGTTTGTACCCAAACACAGAGCCATCCTGGCAGGAGACCAGGTTCCACCCCTTAGTCTGGACTCTTGGCAGCATCACTCACCGTGGAAGGGTCACCGCTGAGGCACCAGGGCAAGAGGTGTCCACCCTCTTCAGGAGGGAAGGGGGAAATGACGTCAGCAGCAGAGAAGGGAGAGTTCCAGTGGTGAGGGTGGCAGAGAAACATCTGGAGGGCAGCTACTGGGCAGCATCAGGAGTGGAGAGTGACACTCCAGCTCACTGTTGCAGCGGAAGGCAATGGCAACCCACTGCGGATGCTTCCCATGAGGAGCATCACTTGGTCTCTGCTGCCTCTTTGCAACGAGGCACTCACAGGGTTCACACGTTTGATGAGGTTGTCAGGTCTTCAGATCTGCTTTCTTTCCAATGAGGAGCAAGGGAGATCTTGCCGATTGCTCAGATTCTGATTACTGCCCATTAGAGGTAGAAAGATTTGGTTTTAGACCTGAGTCAAACGGTGACTTCAAAGGTAAATCTGGGTGCTTCTGAAATTGCCCCACAAAGGAAGGTCTGAACTCAGGAGGGTTGGCCATGGAGGCCTGCAGCCCACCCCCCTGCTGCGTCTGCAGTTGGGAAAGAGGGAAAGGGTTAGATTTCCTCCTTTTCTCCTCCCACTCCAGCCCAGGGAGGGTTGTCTGCCCACTGAGGCCAAATGGGGTGAGATCCAGGAGACAGAAGAAGGAGGACTTTTCAGACGGTCGGATGGCCAAAGCATGGGATTTGACAAGATGAGATAAGGAGGTGGAGCGACTTGGAGGCCTTTGCAACCGTTCTGGCCAAATCCAGGAAGGGGAAGGCTGCCAGGGGCAACGAGTCAGGATGGCTTTGTACCCCCTTCAATCCCAGAGGCACCCTGGTAGCTAGGGGCAGGCCACAGGGGAAGTGTGCTGCTCCTCCCCCAATGCCCCAGACTGGCCAGTCAGGAATTCTGGCTTCCAGGCAAACCTGCGTGCTCTTCTTTGGGGGGGCTGAGTGGCCTTGGAAACCGTTTGGGCTCAAGACCTTCTTCGCCCGGCGAGGGCTTCCAGGGCAGGGGTGGTGGTCCTGCGCCTGCACTCTAAGCACAGTTTGGAGTGCATTTAGCCTGCTGCCCCTCAGCCTCACAAGGCACACCCCTTCCCCCTCACCCCACCCCAGATTTGCAGGCAGGGCTCCAGCTCCCCAGGTGGCATGAGTAGTGCCTGTTCCTTTCCCCTTTTGCAGGATCAGCCACCCAGGGAGTCACCTGACAGGGCTGAGGCACAAATGGCAGGCAGGCAGGCAGGCAACCTGCTTCCCCCCCCCCCCCGGCCAAAAGCTGGGCCTCAGGGGCAAGGGGCAAATGAGGGGCCAGAGCTGGTCTCAATCCGATAGCACTGGATTCTCCATCTCCCTACCCCCATAGCCCCCTCACTTTCCCAGGCTCTGATGGAGCTGCAAAACTCTGGGAGTGGGGATGAGGGACTGAGGAACACTCCCCCCCCCCCCCCGCTTGTTCACTGAGAAAAGACCACGGAGCACACATAGCAGTAAGGACCAATCTGTCTTAAGCTGTGCATGCATGCCTCTGGCCATGAGCAAAGTGCGTTTCTCTTGTAGCTGAGCCACGTCTCCCTGTGCAAGGGGCATAAACCTCACAGGTCAGAGGTCATGACTTTGGATTCCTCCTTTAAGGAAGAGACAGCCCTGAATTCCATGACTCATCCATTGACCCAAAGACCAGAATGGGTACCACTGACTGTCAGGGTGGGAGACCCCCCTACTCCCGCCCCTCCACCCCCCACACACACACCTTTTGTCTGTGGGCTTTATCAGTACTGTGCTTGTTACTAGAGGATGCTGAAACCTTGTCAGATTCATGGCAGAAGGCAATTAACATCTTCCATGAATAATTAAAAACAAAAATGTGTGTGTGTGTGTATTTTAAGAGGCCGGTGTGTGTGTGCAAGGGCTGCTGTTGTGTGTGCCATCCATTTTCTTCCTTTCTTTCATTTTTGTCCTGATTTCCAGCCAGCTGGCTCCCAAAGAGACCTATCATAATGAAATAATCAGATTTAAGCACAACAGAAGCACATGGCTTATGTGTCAGTGCAAGACCTGGGGGAGGGGAGGGGGGAATGTTGTGATGATTAGGTAGGGCTACCTGCGCCTGCTAGTGGCAGTGCTCCT